>FR990008.1:9900000-10628750 GCA_905404265.1 Fabriciana adippe | reverse complement strand
TTTAATTTGTTTTTAACATTTAATTATGATTAGTCTATTGCAGCTTGAGAGTATTCGGTCAAAATTGTTGAAAACCGGTTCCATATACAATTTACAGCTATCTCAGAAATCAACATTAATTATTATGCGGAAAAATATTACTTAATAACGTTTTTGCTTCAAATGAATGAAATTATCATAACGCTGGCAACCATGACAATATAAGGCTACATATTCGCTTCAAAATGTACACTGACACAAACATCAAATGAAGTGAATACAAATATGTATTATGGACGTCTTAATAAAACAACCCAATACTTTCTTAGATTTACGCGAATATTTGATAAATAAAACTATTTTTTCGTATTTTTTCGCGGATTCATATTGATTTTTGGTTCCCGACGTGACGTTTCGAATGCTTTACACTAATCATGGTCACGGGAGAGACTAAGATTTTAGACGTCTCAAAGGTTATACACTTGTTACAGATAATGCCTACCCACAAATTAAAAAAAATGATTTCCATTTGTCCTAAAACCAAACCAAAAATAGTGTGTACGATTTTTGTACAAACAGCTCATATACTTACAGTAAGGTTTTAAGTGTTTTAACATATGTACTATGTAAATTAAGTAGCATACAAAGCATCCGCCAATAAAAAAAGCTCCAACGGTGTTATCAGCAAGGTCATTGTTATCTATTTAAATGGGATTCATTAAACACTTATTATTAGATATTACACAACACTGCCACTGGTCTTATTTTGTAATCTTAGAAAATACGAAACAAGATTTTTTTCCTCAGAAACAAAACGAAATTATCATTATCGAAGAAATAATTTAATGTAAAAGAACTAAATACATCCGTATTAATATTATAAATGTGTAAGTTTGTATGTGTGAATGTTTGTTACTCTTTCACGCCAAAACGGCTGAACGGATCTGGATCAAATTTGGCACAGAGATTCAGAGAGAGGTTTTAGTCTGGAATAACACATAGGCTATTTTTTATCCCGAAAAATATATGATTCCCGAGGGATAGATTTGTTTTTGTTTTTCTAGAGACGAATCCGAGCAAAGCGAGGATGAGCCGCTAGTTTAGCTATAGTTCCAAGATAAGAGGAACCTTTAAGCATAACACCCAAATCAAGTTTCAGTGCGAGTTACAAACAAGTTCAACAAAATCCATACAATTTAGAGAACTAAATCAAATAAATAAATATATAATATAATACTTAATGACCAAAGCTTATATGAGCTTATTTCAGCTTTAACATATATGTATATTATATTGAGTGGTCTTGGGTTTGAGTATCAAACTATTTATTTAAAACGTAGTTATTATGAAAATCTCGCGATATCGTAATGCACACAAAATTATATATACTCGTATTTAGAACATACTCCTTGTTTGAAGTGTATCGAATAATGTGTCGCAGTTATATTAATATTTCAATAATTTAAAAAAAATACATGTTTTAAGAGATTTAGTCATGTATGCCTAAAAAATGCATAGTTTGAAACCACTTCCGTTTATTTTAACCCGGGCATTAGTTCATTTTGACTGCCGTTTTTTCATATTTTATATAACTTACCTAGTATTCTATATTACTTGTGTATAATAAATATATACGGTACATATAACAAAATAAACTTGTTGAGATATTTTGAACTAAATAAAAACTTACGGACCAAGCATAAGGCAAGTCATAGTATTATTACACACATGTATGTATGTACATGTAATGTGAGGACTAAAAGTCATCCCATGGGCGTTTCGGTTAACCACAATTCCCTGAAACAATCACTATTCCCTAGTTTAAAGCGTGAACGGATCGCGATCAATGCGAGTATAAACTTTGCTACAATTACGAGCTAATAATAAAATTTAACGATTTGTGGCGCAGTCACACCGAATATAATTGGCACTATTTCCCATGATACGAGTTAACGGATTCTAATATTTTTCTACATTTTTAATTTCGATTACGGTGTGACAAAGCGAAAACAAGTTGTAGTTATAATAATTAATTTAAAAAAAAATAAGAACATGAGTACAAAATTATTTTAAAATTAAAATATTGCATACTAACTTATCAATTTTGCTATTTATTTATACTTATTACTTAGAAAAATACAATAACAATACACGTTTGAATGTAACTTGTCTTACATAATTTTAGATATATATGTAGGTACATACATACAATTAGAACTAAAGTACGATAGAATGTGACAGATTAGTCACTTAAGCTGTCGAGATAATGGTGTGGCATCAGGCGATAAAGTCCCGTTACAGGTCCTTAGGACCGCTGGCATACTTTAAAAGATTTTAGGGTTTCCGTGTTAAATGATGAAAACAAAACGTTTTGTTTCTATAACTTCAGATTCACGTAATATGAAAATTTTGAACTTAAAGCAAAAAATACATATATGCTTCTTGAAATTAAGCTTCTTTAAACAAACTACGTTTTGCACGCTGTCCTACACGCGTCGTAGGTATGTTAGTAAAAAATATCAAAATATGGCTTCATACAGAAAATACCTAAGCTATCTCCCTTCCGAATTTCACTAAAGTATAGCGTAATTTTCATCTAATCACTTAGACGTATAGAAAAATCCAACAAAGATGTATTTTTACCCCAGGGATGAAAGACCAAAAATTATGGATTTAACCACGCGAGGATAGGTTACTTATATATACTATATTGTAGTATATGTACTGTATAGTATGTATATGATTTATGTATGTAGCAATGAATGCATCAATTATTACGAACATACATACATATATTAATGTCTTGTTTTAGATCTGTAACCGGTGCTAGGTTTTCATAATATAACATCATTTACATTTCTTGATTTATTCAGCGCACGTTTTAATCGATACATTCTTTTATAATCCAAACAAATAGGAAAGATTCTAAAATATAATAATATTTTGATTTGAAAATCATATTTCACGTCGAAAAGCTTTGATTGTATTTACATTGTAATGACGGAGAGGGCATAAAAACCCGAGCGAATTTCATATGAAAAATTAAAATATTTTCGTACGGCAACTTCAAATAAACTATGATTGTGCTGAATTCAACGAAAACACGGTTAATGTGGAAGTATAAAAAACAGTATTTCACAATAATAGCAAATATATTGCACTTTTCCTGACTCCACTTATTACTAACTAGCGACTAACCCTCGTTTCGCTCGGGTTTGTCCCTGGGTTGCTTCCCAAAACATACTTTTGTTTTGGTTTTTTTTTTTCTAAAATAAAAGTTACTCCTTATTACATCAGCTATCTGCCAGCGAAAATCCCGTCAAAATCGGTCCAGCCATTTCAGAGATTAGCCAGAACAAACAGACAGACTGACAGACAAAAATTGTAAAAAATGTTGTTTTGGTATATGTACCGTGTATACATCCATATGCATTTAGTAAAAAGCGGTTATTTTAATATTACGAACAAACACACCAATTTTATTTATTTGTATAGATATCAATAATTTGAGCAACATTTTAAGAAGAAAAACCATCTAAATCTAGTACAAGAAACGAAAAAATAAAACTGTTTTAGCTTTAGACTGCTAAAAAAAATATCAAGAATACTTAACAGTATTAAAAACGACAACGTTTTCAACCATTTAGTATTTTAGTGTCCTCACAGACTAGACATTTTCGGCCAATAGTTTAGTTTGTTCATAATCTTACTAATACGTATTAATAATATTATAAATGGAAATCCGTAAATGTTGTCCCGGAAAAATATACGGTTCCCGAGGGACAAATTTGTTTTTGTTTTTCTAGAAGCCAACCCGAGTGAAGCGAGGGTAAGCCACTGGTATTATAAATGTGAAAGTTTAGACGGATGTTTGGATGTTTGTTACTCAATCACGCCAGAACGGCTGAACGGATCTGAATAAAATTTGGCACAGAGATAGATTATAATCTGGAATGCACATAGACTAATATCTTTTATCCCGGAAAAATTTACTGTTCCCGTGGGAAAGATTTGTTTTTGTTTAAATAATAAATGTAACAATTATTAATATCAAACTGTATGTAAGTCCTAATTATAATCTGATAGCTAATTATATTATCAACTGATTATACCATATAATCTAGGAGCAGATAAAATCTGGTAGTCTTCAGTGTGCTGTGGTTCTTATCGTGTACATAGTACACAGCATGAGATCACGGCGCGGTACAACGTCACATTGTCCAATAAACTGGCATATCTTAAGCCATTGTTATTCCTCATACGCGATACAATACACTAACACTTCCATCTGGTGTTTGGATATTTTATCTACCTATTAGATATACATAGTTAGATTACATACATAATTGTTGATAAGTTTTGGGTTTTAAAACGTTCTCGAAGACAAGTAATTCACTAAAAAAATATTATAATTAGATCCTATTTATTTATTTATTTGCTTTTCAAGGGAAACATACAGTACAGTAAATAATCTATACTAATATTATAAATGTAAAAGTTTGTGTGTATGGATGTATGGATATTTGTTAGTCTTTCACGCAAAAAGCACTGAATGAATTTTTATGAAACTTCACAATAATATAGCTCATACTTCAGAAAAACACATAGGCTACTTTTCATCCCGGAAAAACGTACGGTTCCCGAGGGATAGATTTGTTTTTGGCTTTCTAGAGGCGAACCTGAGCGAAGCGAGAGTGAGCCACTAGTTACATTATAAAACATATAAAAGTAACCCAAAAACCACTAAAGTTTCCTATTCTAAACATAGTATATTTTTAGAATATCCCATTGTCTATATCTTAGTAAACTAAAATAACGATCATTAATTGCAAAACAAAACTTTTCCCAAGCGACACAAACGTAATAGCATAAACAAGAATAGCGTCATAAAACTAAAAAAAAATACAAACAAAACCATAGAAAAGATGTGGTTAAAATCAAACACTTTTCAAGGCCCCCAGAAGCAGGAAATAATACACTAACAACGTTAAACTTTGCAGAAACAACTAACATATAAGAATGACACAACATCAAAGTGATTCCGGACCGCCGCGACGACCGACACACGTCAGTAAACCACATGTTTGCGCTGGATACCACAACTGATAAACTTGAATCGTATACTTTGGGAATGACGAATGATGATCAGGAGAAAGATGGACTAATTTCGTAGCATTTTCCTTACTGACGCAAAAAAACATATCATTGCTTAATTCACGTAAATCTTCTTTACGTATAATAAAATTAAAAATCCTAACTCAGAATCTATACATTGAATATTTTTTGGAAAATCTTATTGAAATGGTCATTATTATCGATACAGAGGCCGTATTTATAGTTTTTAGAATTTTCGTCTGTCTGTCTGTCTGTCTGGAAACGCATCATGAGAAAACCACAGGACAAATTTTGATGAAATTTAGTATGATGATAGCTGGTTATCCGGGTCAACATATAGGACACTTTTTACTGCGGGAAAATATCTCGGGACGAATCCGAGCGGAGCAAGGCCAGAGTGAGTCGCTAATGTACGATAAAATCGACAGATAATAAGAAAAAAACACAGTGATAAATTCTTAGATTTATGCTTTATTTGACATGTTATATGAATAAAACTATTTTTTCGCAATTGAACACGATTTTGTTTTAAAATTAAAGGTAATCACAAAGTAAAAATGCAAAAAAATATCTTTTTCACGACGTTTTATTTAAAGGAAATTAACCGGCTAAATTGAAACAAATATAAACCCTTAGGTATATTCTAGCGCACAGCTGACTTTATTATTTTGATGCATAATTTCTTTACGAGTACCAAAATAACTAAATAACATTAAACAACAAACAAATCTATACTAATATTATAAAGCTGAAGAGTTTGTTTGTTTGTTTGTTTGGTTGAACGCGCTAATCTCAAGAACTACGAATCCGATTTCAAAAATTCTTTTTGCATTAGATAACCCGTTAACCGAGAAAGGCTATAGGCTATATATCATCCCGGAAAAACGTACGGTTCCCGCGGGATAGATGTTTTTGTCTAGGGACGAACCCGAAGCGAAAGTGAGTCGCTAGTATTACATACAAATACCCTAAACAAACGACTTACTCAATGATTCAACAGAACAACGATTACTGTCAAGACAGCGCTTATCAAGGACATGTTGTCAGTAATAGCTATCGATCTAACCGATCGAAAATTTTGAGCATATTTAATCTCTACTAATATTATAAAGCTGAAGAGTTTGTTTGTTTGTTTGTTTGTTTGGTTGAACGCGCTAATCTCGGGAACTACGCAGCCGATTTGAAAAATTCTTTTTGCATTAGATAGCCCGTTAACTGAGGAAGGCTATAGGCTATATATCATCCTGGAAAAATGTACGGTTCCCGTGGGATAGATTTGTTTTTGCCTAGGGAAGAACCCGAAGCGAAGCGAGGGTGAGTCGCTAGTTTCCAATAAAGATGTTTTATAACTTTGGATCAGTGTAAATATAACTTACAATGAAATCAAAGCAGGAAGCTATCAGCGAGGCTATATAAGTTACATAAAGACGTAGCCGAATGAGGCAAACATAGCCTTAGTTATTATGTTCTTTTAATATACTACTTGTAGGACTATATGTCAAGGAAGGCCTGGCCATTTACACGATTTAACTAAGAGAAAGAACGTTGGGAACCAAAAATCTAAATAAATCCGCGAAATAATCCGAAAAGATAGTTTTATTTAAGAGAAAATTAAAAACAATTTAGATTTTTTTTCCCCAAGATCGTGCTTTTGTGGTAGCATCTTACATTTGTTAGCCATTTTAAGTAATTTTAATAAAGATGAAACAAAAAAAAACAAGGGGAGAAATACTAAAAAACGCTTAGTACCTATGACAAATTGAATAATTAGAATCAATTAATGACGGCATAAATTCTAATCAAAATCGAATACTATCAAAAGGAATTCATTTTTTTAAATTAATCTACACTACTATTATACTCGTAAAGAGGAAAGATTTGCATATTTGTATGTTTGTAACGAATAAACTCAAAAACTACCGGACAGATCGAGATGAAATTTGGTAAGAAGATAGTTTGAGACCCTGGGAAGGACATAGAATATTTTTTTATTCCGGGAAGCATCCCTCAAAAGGGTGAAAATAGGGATGAAAGTTTGTATGACGAATCAACCTAGGGACGAACCCGAGAAAAACAAAGCTGAGTCGCTAGTCAAAAATATTGCCAGATAGACTCGAGTTAAATTGACTTATATTTTAGAAAAGTACCTAAATGATAGATATTAGACACTTTTAACCATCATGAACTGACGTTCACTTAATTGGGTATGACCTCTGATCCCTACAGCAATACATTTTTAGTTGATGATAACATACAGTATCTAGACCGGTCTTTCCCAAAGTGGGCGATAACGCCCCCTTGTGGGCGCTGTAGGCCTAAAGGGGGGCGGTAAGAGACCCAGAGAAAAAATGGGGGCATTGTGTAGAGGCTTAGGGGGCGATTTGTAATTTCATGTAGCTAGGAGGACTCTTAGTAGGTGAAAAAATGGGGGCGCTAAAAATAATTTATTGTCAAAGTGGGCAGTTGACAAAATAAGTTTGGGAACCCCTGATCTAGACTTTGTTAGTCTCCAATGTCAGCTGATAGCCTCCTATAAATTCAATTTTATACATATCTCATGACAATGATAAGTTATAGGCCATTACCGTTAAACATGAAATATCGACGCGTAAAAACCGAACAATTAATGAGCAATACAACACATATTGTTAGCCTACTAAATTTTTTCTTGACATTGCATATCAGCGGTCAAGCGATGACTCTTGGCTATTCTGAGATGGCCGAGGGCGTACTAAGAAACAATTATAAGCCACTTAATTGGACTATTCAATGAATGACAAAACGCGTACTGAATAATAACTCTTTTGGGTTTTAAAGGTCTACAATATTAAAAATTGACCATTTTCTCGTACTGAGCTGAGCTGTGAACCGAACTGAGTAAGATTATGTTTAAAAATACTGCTAAGTTTGATATCAATTATAAATATTTGTCATTTGAAGGCAAAATCTAACAATATAAATAATGATTTACGATCGACAAAGACATACTGATTTATTTTGCAAAATCTTACGTATATCGATCTTAAAATTATATTATTCTATACATTTTAAGCTCATCTTTTTAACCGACTTCTTATATAAAATGATCAGTACTTTAAAATTACTTTAAAATTGATTATTGTTATCCCTTAGAGGTGAAATTATTATCCTGGAATTTACACGACACCACGTTGGAAATCATACCTACACACAAAACACTGACATACTAATAGAATACCTTCTTATTTTTGAAGTCACTCAATAAAAACAAACATCACCGTCTGTCTGTACATTGTTCACAAATAACTATAACAGCATTGTGTTCGCGTAATTTTTCTTGTTCCACCAAAGAGGGTAAACGCGGTTGTATAATGATGTAAATAAGGTGTAAAATGTAAATGAGTATTATGTCTAACTCTAATACACCAGGTAGTCGGGTCGAGTTGCCAGACGAGATATCGACGAGATTTTTTGCACTGACGTAACAAATAAAGCAAAACGTTGGTACATTTTTTTCTAATGACCTTGATGATGTGATTTTATTTTAATTAAAAAATAATTTGTTAAAATGTTAATTAAAAAAATAAATGTGACTTTAACACAAAAATCTTATCATAATGGAAATGCTAACTCAATGCTACTAATTCTTAAAGTTTTTTTTCAGCAAATAATCGTTAAGAACTTATTGATCAATCAATTTAGACTCAAAATAGTCATAAACAATGAATAATACCCGAGCAAACCAGGGCGACAAGGCGAGTGACAACTTAAGGCAAGCCTTAAATGTACGAACCGTACTGAATTCCGTGAATGAACGATTTCCGGGGAACAAAAGGACATCCGAGTACAAAACTGCCAAGAACATCACATCACTATCACTGACACATCACTAATTTCCACTCAAACACTCACTCATAAAAAAAAACAAGTTTAATCACTTGAAAACTTTTAAATTTATTTAAATCATACAATCGTCAGTGCGTCCGTCCCACACCGATCGCTGCGATAGACTGACCAAATGACGGCGTGATATAAACAAGTGTGAGTGAAACAACAACACTGCACCTGTGCACTTAAAATTGAATGGTTTGCTAGAGCGAGACGCATATAAAACATAACAAGCAAAAGAACGAGAGGCGAGTATCGAGGCTTGTGCCATGACAATTATTAAAATAGCTATAAATAAAAGCATACGAATAAATGAATTTCGACTGTAACATAGTATTATTTTAAGTTTAAATTTAATTGTTTTGTGTTATTGTATTTGAGCTTTTAGTTTGTGAGTAGGAAAGTTTATTGTCAGGGTCGACATATGGCGAAAAGTACGCCTGCAGCCAAATTCCATATTCGAAGAACAATATGCCAGTCAATTTTATTATGATTATAATTTAACTATTCAACGAATATTTTAACTATAAGAAATAAACTTAAACATCTTGTTCGTTCTATACATATTAAAACGAGGTCTAAGAGGCTAGAACCATGTCAATTTACCTCATACCAGAACTTATTTAAGCTGTTACCTGTACGGCGCAGTCGAACATTAGGTCTCGATCTCGAGATCTAGTCGACAAGGTGGCTATCACAAGTTTGATTATAGCGCGTAGCTAACATTTGTATTACGTAAACGTGCGTAGAGGAAAGTCAAAATTATCCGAAGACATCATTACTATGTTATAAACATTTCCTCGATCAACATTACGTTAAATATTAGCTTCTCAAATAGACTTCAATTCTTAAAAAAAAGCCTCAATGAAAGACAGTAATACTGCGAATACGTTTTCAAACATTGCGTTCTCACAATTTAAGTAATAGATGAAGGTTTTCGCGGAAAAATGATGAAAGGAAATAAGTAAACAAAATATACTATTTTCTTAAGAGCAGAATTCGAAATTGTTACCTTAAGTTCAATAAACAGCACAAGCCACTATCATAAATTAGTTTATGTATGTATGTACCTATGTATAATTATTATATTCAAAATTAGTCACCCCCGACCCTTTTTTTAACGTTGGGAAATGCATTTAGGCACAAAGTGTGGGATTCACCGGCAAAGCCAGTACTACCAACCAAAACCCAACGGATCCTCCCCCGTCTTAATGGCGCGTCGCAGGATCGCTTACGCATTCAATCGCGACGCCCCGACGACAGGTCTGCTCAAGCAGACCACAATAACCTTGGAGTTACTCCACGGTCCACTCTGCTATCAGAGAAGTACCAGAAGAAACCCGCATGGTACACCGCCCACCGAAGTGGGCCACCTCTCAGTGCGTTTCTTCGCTTCGCGCCCGGTTGTATTGCCGACAAGGTGAACGCACATTGGGGAGTCACCCCCGAGCCTTCGTTAAGTTACACATAACTCTTACAAACCTATTTCATAATAATTACATATAGTCAAAACACGTCTGTGACCAACTTCCATATATGGGTTTCGATTCCAAATAAATGAAATCCGTCAAAACTCTAAAAGTTTTACTGTAAAAAGACTTTTTAATCTCAATCTCTCCCGTGACTATGTTTGATGTAAAACCAATCGAAACATTCAAAAAAAATTAAAAAAAGCGCGGAAAAAATCCAAAAAAAATATATGTAGAATGTCAAATATTCACGTAAATCTAAGAAAATATTATGTTTAAACTAATATTTTATGAGAAATGACTAGAAACAAGTGTCATCTTATAAGCGTATTGTCATACAATAAATAACATTTCTAACATGTAGCAGTTACAATCGTCGCCTCTAAATAAAAGCACTTGAACTTGTCTGCGAACCAACGACAGCTCCTTCCTGCGATGTTCGACAGCGATTTAGCAGAATGAAGCGAAGGTGTAAACAAACACACGTCGTGAATGAATTTTGTGCATGTTTCATGTTATTGACTTGAAAATAATTTTGCAAGGGGTTCGATTTAAATGGGCTTTGATACGATTGTTTTTTAAACTATATAAATATATAATTATTATGGGTATACCAAAGCTATAGTAAGTCAGTCTGTACACAAGAATATAATATATTTATATTTATATTTATGGCCAGCATTGGTTAAAAAAGTACTAGATACACAATCAACGACAAAAAATGTCCTCACCGAAGGAGCGCTCATTTGAACACTTGAGGGCGCTTTTTTTTTATGTTTTTTTTTTGTGAAAACAACTTTAAGCATTGCATTTAAGGTTCAATTTATATTGTTTTTATTTCAACTACAATAATAATTACCTAAACACAATTGGTGACAGTTTTAAGAGAACTTTTGCATGGGATTGTGTATCAAGTACATTTTTGATCAATGATTAGCTATCATTATCATTAGCGAATTAAAAACACCCTTCACTTTGGAGTTACGACATGTTTTACTATTCATTAGGTTTCTTACACATGTATATAAAGTTACACTCAAATATTACACAAACTTGTTATTGAATTTTAGCATACAGTACTAGTAGTTTAGTAATAACTGTTGTATTGTAATATACATAGTAGATCAGGGTCGATAATTTTTGAAGCCAAAAAAATAATAGTAGGATGATACCCATTGGAAAAGGAAGAGAATATAATGAAAATGAAAGGAAAAATAATTTATGGGCGATCTATGGTCGGGAAGTGGAAGGGGGTGAGTGTTTAAGGGTACAAAACTTTTTTTTTTACACCATCAGAAAGTAGAGATTTCAACAGACAAAAAACCCACCGATTTTTTTAAAAAAGCAGATATTTTGACGTAAGAATTTTCGATTGAAAATTAGGGTGCTTTTTCGATATTAAGTCAAAATAAGATGAAAAAATAAATATTTTAAATCAAAAAAATTACGTTGTGTTTGGGACATAAAAAGGTAAGTTTTCACCAAGTTTCGTGAAAAGAAAATTGGTTATGTGAAAAAAGTGTAAATACGCAAGTTGTAGATCTTTTTATTACCTACAAATTTGCCGTTTAACTTTTTTCGATAGAACTTGTAGTTTTGCCGGAAATCGAGATAAACCGTTTTTTACCCTTAAAACCTCACCCCCTTCCACTTCCCGATCTCAGATCGCCCGTAAATTATTTTTCCTTTCATTTTTGTTATATTCTCTTCCTTTTCCAATGAGTTTCATCCTACTATTATTATTTTTTTTCACTTTTTACGATTTTCAAAGGCTTCAGCCCTGGTCTATAGTTGTATGTAATATATGTACATCATTTTCGAGTGAGGTCAGAACAATTACTACACAAGGGGAAGGACACGGAATGTTTGAGCCAAAGTGAAAAATTCTGTGCAAGTTATCAGGTCCATTCTGATAATCCATTTTGATAAGTATCATTAAATTTATATTAAAATATTTTTTAAGCAAGAAAGCTTGAAGGTCGTTGAGATAAAGCAAATAGTATACTACAATAGTTTAATTTTTTTTTTATCCTGCATAAATTATTACGATTTTTACTAAAAATCTATATGCAGTAAGCTAAAAGAAAAAACAAATCTGATATTTCTAATTCTAACTGTAAATCTATTTTAAGCTTTAAGCTTTACAAACTTTATATGCACAATATAAACCATTCACTTTTCCCTGCACCAAATTTCAACGAGAGTAGTACAGTTCATTTATTACAAAACAAACGTCGTATGTCATAAAATATTTTCTAAATATCCGTCCTCGTGTTTGAGGATTTTCCGCGCAATATTTATAAAACAGAAGCCTAATGACGGCGAGATGCTGAGAAAGATTGACACGAGAGAGTGTTCCAACAACTTCTGGGAAATTGTGTATCGGGACAGTAATGGCATAAAATTTCAACGTTTTCTTTTTATGCATGCAAATGACAACTATGATTTTTTCTACTGTGTAAAGTAAATAAAACACTACACCTCGGCATAAAAAGAAAATACACTCGTACATATATATATATATATATATATATATATATATATATATATATATATACTACCAGAACCCACGCAAATCAACTTTTCGCACTTTAAAAAAACTTGTTCTCATTTTCCGGGCTATTTTTCACTTACGACTGTTGTTCTATTAAATGAACTTTTAAGAATATGTATTAACATTTCGAAATAAAAAAGTAAATTATGTAGTAATGAGGAAAACGAGTGTAAACACTTGTCGATTAGCCTCCATTTGCCCGAGACTATTGACGTCATGTACAGAGAACTGAACTAACTTTGAGAAGCAGTGACCAATACCACGATATAAGATGTGTAGTTTATTGTTTATAGTGCTAATTAAAGAATACATGTAATACAGGTATAGGGAAAAATTTATAAAACTATTTTTGCAAGTTCTTAGAAATTTCATAAGTAGTAAAAGTAAGCATAATATATCTAGATAGATATTAAAGGTCTTAAGAAGAAATTTTTAACTATGACACAGGACAGAAATATATTAATTTCAAAAGACTAATTATTGGCTAAAAACTAGGCGATAGAGCTGTGCTCGCCAGTTTTTTGTTTTTTTTTTTAAATCATTATCTTATCTAAATACAAAATTTGATCAAAAACGTTAGAGCCGTTTCCGAGATACACGAAATAAATGTATATACATATATACATTAACTGCTCATTTAATATTATAAGATAGAAAACACCCACTTATATTAAGTATAGTAGAGTAACTATCAATAATATCTAAGATCTATCAATAATAATCTAAGTGAGTAACATTGGAAATATTACAATAAATAGAGTTACTAAAGTTAGATTGAAAATTGTCGGCAGGTAAAGGGTCTACATCAAAGGGCTGCGTGTTACAACGCACGTAAGCATTTTGAGTTTGAAAGCTCTCATACATAAAAAATCTGACGTATCCATCGTCAGTGTAAGTTTATTTTTCATAATACAAGCAAAGCTACACACACGAGATATAATTGGTTGACATTTTCAAAAGCTCATCGAGTTATGTGAGTACCTACTACGCCGCAGGTCGTAGGTTCTATTACCACATAGATAAAATGATGGTATTCATCTTATAGATCCTATATAATCTCAAAACTGACGTAAAGCTAAAACCAAAAAACAGTTAATCAAATCCTATTTTCAAATTAAACTAACTAATTACTTTTTAAATAAAAAGATACACCTACTTTTACATATCATAAGCTTAAGCAAAAAAAATACGAGAATTGAATACATCCTCCATTTTTGAAGTCGGTCAAAAGCTCTAAGTGAGCCTATTAACCCTAAGTATGTATGCTTGTATGAAATAATGTAAATACTAAATCTGATACAACTGTTATCGTCGATTCGTAATTCCAAGAAGACCGAGCCATCCATAACGTAATAAAATCTTTAAGATGACACTAAATGTATTATTGAAAACCCTTGAAATGTCAATTTTATGATCATTTAGTGTCACGGTCGATACGACTGGCTTCATCTCAGGAGGTCGCGGCATCAACTCCTGCTCGTGACAAATATTTACATTGGCATTGCAAGTGTTTACTTTCTACGGTTATTTTAAACACCTCGCTACAAAGACATTATATTTTTTTGGTAAATTAAGCAATTATTATAATTTATTATTATATCACATTGGTTACTTTATAGTTTATTTATATTATATAATATAAATTTTCCCATATTTTATTTATGCTCTACCTGCTTATGTACCTATATTATTTGCGAGAAATGGAGTATTACTATTAATTATTATCATGATGATTTATGATAATTAATACCTTTTCAATAACACATTGTTACTAACTTTCCCTTATTTTCAACCCGTAAATATTGTAATATCTAGACTTTTTAAAAAACAATCAAAAAATATTAAATGCCTTAATCGTTTGAAATTTTGTACGAAGTAACGTAAACGTGAAAATCTCTACGTGCTACATATTCAAATAAATTAAAAAATGCTATAATTTTATTGTAATGTGAAGTGTCCTGACCTATTTCGGCCACAGCGGCCAATCACAGTGAAACTAGCCATATATATACGCAGAAGGTATTATAGTGCAAACTGTGCGCGCAAATAAAAATGCTCTCTCTCTCTCTCTCTCTCTCTCTATATATATATATATATATATATATATATATATATATATATATACATACTTCAAAAATAACCACAAGATTGATGAAAAAAAAATGCATTGCAAAATCTTTATATTAATTAATATGTGAAGCAAAAACTTTGCACCCTTGTTTACGAAAATTGCACGGACGGAGGAGTATAAAATTTCCCACACTTATAGTTTATATAGAGAAGGAGTGCAGAATGCTAATATTTTTTTTTTTAATTATGCTTAAAAAATACTTTAAATCAATAAAAAAAACATTACACACACTACCATGTATTTGACACACACACCCATATATACTGTTTTGTTTATCGTTAAAGTCTGTGGTCAAATTGAGAATAGATAATATTGTAATATACACAAGACAATGAATATATAACTTAATGAATTATGGTTGATTTTCAACCACGCGGCGATCACTAGTTACAATAATTATTGTTTAATTGTAGATATAATTAGAAAAGTATCAAAGTAAAGACTGTCGTGCTCAGAATAATTCGTGCCAAGGCTTAATCTATCTGGAAAGTACCAAATGATTGAGAGCATTTCTGTTCAATTTGAAGTCAACTCTGATGTCAAGACATAGACTACATTCAGACATGGCTAAAACTTTAACACTAATTAGATTCCATAGTTTTACCCTACGATAATAAACGATTTTTACCATTTTTTTTTTGGTAAACCAATTTGAATATACATATTTCAATGATTTAAGTTATATATAACTATAGCATCCGTGCCATTTTTTTCTTTTTTCAGAATTATTATATAATTTTGTGACGTCTAACACCTCAGTCACTCCCGTGATCATATTTGCTGTAAATAAAGCAAACGAAACATCAAACAAACATAAACAAACAACATCAAAGATTAAAACTTTAACGAAAAAATCCGTTAAAATACTTTTATTACAATGTCATCAAATATTCGCATAAAGTAAAAGAATCTTACTATAAATAAATAAATAAATATGTTGGGACATTAACACACATCACCATCTAGTTCCATGGTAAGCTACGAGGCTTGTGTTATGAATACCAGACAGTTGATACGCAACACATATATAACTTTAAATACATACATATTATAAATATAACCTATGACTGGAGTACAAATATTCTTGCTCATCACACAAACGAATGCCCCCAGCGGGACTCGAACCCGCGACCGCTGGCACAGCAAGTAAGTTCACTACAAACTGAGCCAAACGTGTCGTCAAACTACACTATATTAAAGTAGTACTCTGTATCCTTAACTCTTACTAATTATTTAATTGGATCGCATTTGACTTTACTTCAGTAAATCTCATTAAGATGAAATTGAGTAAAAAAAACAAGAAAATTGAATGCATGTACATACATACATATATTTTTTTCTGAGCACATTCAGAATCAAGTCGTCAAATAAATATAATAATGTATCATAATGTCCTCCCGACCGTTTTCGGCCACAGCGTCCAATCTTACTGAGACTAGCCATCTGCGCAGGAGCTATTATAGTGCAGCGCGTGTGTCTGCGTACGCGCAGACACAACGTGCACTCTCTATTCCTGCCACACTCAAAGTCCGATGGGATACTTCGACACGACAGGTGAGAATTAAGGCGCAGGACTGACGCGACACGTGCTCGCCGAAGCACGAGGATGTAACACCACCGACTTTCCAGCTCCGGGATGTTACTGAATATTATTTCTTGACAGAAATACTCAATAACTGAACTTGGCCCGACCTGGGACTCGAACCCAGTACCTCCGGATCTGCGGCCGACCGTGCTAGCTACTACACCATCAAGGCAGTTATACTGTATCATATAAAGAAAGGCTTATAATTACCTACTAAAAGGTTTAAAATTTTAAATCGATTTACGTTAAAAACGTACTTAATCAATACTAAATCAATAACAATAGAACATGTAATCCTTATCACATCAACCACGTAAAACGCCCATACAAAATATTGCCGTATGCGCCGTCTGTATGCACTAAGAAAAGGCAAAGCCTATTAGAAACAGCGTTCCTTTTACGTATAATAGCATTAACGTCCACAATCGTCGCAATCATAAGAAATACCGTCACACTTGTAATGCTTTTTGTTCTTATGCGACCGTGTTGCGTAAATGCGAGTAAAACGTCGATTAGAACGTTAAAACTATACTCTAATTATTTTTTTTTTAATTACAAGCCCTTATAAGGGCTAAGAGGGAGACAAATAATATATATTATATTTATACATGTACTAAACTGTAAAAATATATTGAATAACTCTTCACATTTTATATCTTTTTATTCCCTATCCCGCGAAAATTATGTTTTTCCGGGATAAGTAGTCTACATAACTTAATCACCAGCGTCCTCTATCCGGCAGTGAAATATCTGCAAAAATTAGTAAATCCGTATCCGTATTATCTTTTATCCTTTATTCTGCAGGATAGATATCCTGGCGGATATTATTGACACAAATTTAACCTAGCCTCCAAATCAATATTCGTCAATCGTTGAATATTCTAGACCTAATAGGTCCTATATCTATTAACAATGCTAGTGAATTAGTCACATAAACAATTTAGTATAACAAACACTGTATCTGAGAGAACAATACTGCGGCACACAATGACGCGACGAGGAAAACAACAATATGATGTCATACCTTTCGATGTTGAATATCATATGAAATATTATTGAATTTAATTTTCAACATCAATACAAATAGCAGAAGAACTCTAAAGACAATATAAATGCACTAATATCCACTCCTTGCCTCGGTTTGTTTTGAAGCACTGCGACTCAACGTAATCCAAGTAAAGGCTTTATCATAATATTATCGTGGTCTGTTTTATAATAATTTTACTAAATCTAGCTCTCTGTGCGAGAAATTTTTGAATATATACTATACTATTCTGTACACTACGTATTTCTTTATTTTTATATTCCCGAAGGCTTACGCATCTTCGTCCTATCACTCTCCAGGTCCGGCTAATATTTTTTAACAAAAAACACCAACACTTCATCATTCACACATCACAGAACACTCCCGGGGCTCGCATCCACAGCTTCAAAATATCTTGGGACATCTGTATAATCCAATTAATCAAGATGTAAATTTTGATTGCGACAAACTTAAAAAAACATAAATTTTAGACCTTAATTTTTTTATAATAGATTCCGTATTTAATCAAAAAAATAAAATATTAAACCCAAGTGAACTATATAAACAGCACTAAAATCTGTTGAGAGCAATAGACAATAAGAACACCAATACGGTATAATTTTATAAGCTACACTAGCGACGTTCGTCCCTAGACAAAAACAAATTTATCCCACGGGAACCGTATCTTTTTCCGGGTTGATATATAGCCTATAGCCTTCCTCATTTAACGGGTTATCTAATGCAAAAAGAATTTTTCAAATCGGATTAGTAGTTCCTGAGATTAGCGCGTTCAACCAACCAAACAAACAAACAAACTCTTCAGCTTTATAATATTAGTATAGATAAACAATGTATAAAATTAAAACGTTCTAATAAATCAATTGACGTGTAACAAAATCATCTAACCATAGTGTTTTCTAAATAAGTATGAATAATCGCTTCCCTCAAGAAATATAAGGGAATGCCATTAACATACTAGACGCTAATGTAAAGTCGTTATTACCGCGAAGGTTAATTGATATGTATACGTATACATAGTTTTGTCTGTGCGTTTGTGCGCGCTAATCTCAGTAACGGCTTAACCAATTAGAGTACGGTTTTCACTAATGTATTGTGGTAAGCTTCACTTAACATTTAGTATTTGTTTTATTTCTATCGGTTCATAAATAAAAAACTTATCGTCAATTTACAGGACCACCTAGGGACGAACCTGAGCGAAGCGAGGTTGAGTCGATAGTTTAATAATAACGTGAGATTGTCTTTCTATTAATATAACTCTTGCAATAAATTTACTTAGAAAAGGATCATCATCTGCAAACAATTAATAAATAGTAGGTATAAAAATATTTATAGGTCAAGACATTGACTCTATATATATATATATATATATATATATATATATATATATATATATATATATATATACATGTATATATATATATATATACATATATATATATACATATATATATATTTATATATATATAGACAAATTGGACAAAGGCAAAATATTTTCTTTTTTCTATTAGTAGCTACCGGCGAGCTTTGATCAATAAAAATATTTTGGAAACGGTTTTTTTTTAATATACATTAATTCTATTAATATTTGTATTCTTTTCTTAAATTTTGAATAATAATCGAAGTCAAATCCCGACCACTAGACGGCACTTCTGTAATCTATACTAATATAATAATTTTTGTTTGTTTGTTTGTAACGAATAGGCTCCGAGACTACTGAACCGATTTAGATGTGGTAAGAAAATATTTTGAAACCCTGGGGAGGACATAGAATAGGTATTATCCCGGAAATCTTCCCCTAAGAAGATGAAAATGGGGATGAAATTTTGAATGGGGAAGCTACCTAGGAAATAAGTCGCTAATTCTAAATACACACGTCCTTGTGTAATCTTAAATACTCGTACATATGAAACATACAAATGTACGTAAAATAGTTGCAAGAAACATTATAATACAAATAAATGTCATCATTAATAATTCTAATATAATAAAGTTAAGCAGCAGTTACCACATGGTTCAAGGTTTGCTTCACAATAAACCGTTTAATTTAAAATTACGTAAACGCTAAGTATTCACACTTGGAAGAAGTTCGAAATCAGCCAATGCTAATATTGCCCAAGAGCAAATATCCGACGACTTGTGTACATAGTGTCAACTAGATTGTCCTACTGCTTCGAGACTGGTTATTATCCTACTAATATTATAAACGCGAAAGTTTGTAAGAATGTATGTATGTATGTACATATGTTGTATGTATGTATGTTGTATGTATGTATGTATGTTTGTTACTCTTTCACGCCAGAACGGCTGAACGGATTCGGATGAAATTTGACACAGAGATAGATTATAGTCTGGAATAATACATAGGCTTTAGTTCCGTTGGATTTAGGTGGCTATTTTAGCCGATGAGCCCCACAGACCCACCTGTATACAGCTGTTGCATATAAGCATACCACCTGTATATATGTACAAAATGTATTTATGCATACCACCTGTATACTGTATACAGGTGGTAAGCATAAATGCATTTTCTAACGTTAAAAAAAAGGCGATAGTCCGTGACGATGGTGACGTGTTTAGTACCTACACATTACAACCAAATCGATCCAGCCACACACGTACGTTTACAACAGTTTCGCATTAATAACAGTCGTGTGATGATATGTAATCTATAATAACGTCTAAATATATACAAATTTGTCCCACCTACATTAGAAGTATAACAAAAGCACGTGCCCGCCCCGGCCAGGGCGGGAAGCGAAAATAAACAAGACACCAACGCTGTGAGTGTGACTGATGCGGTCATAAACACCCGAAATATCGCACTACAATTAATAAGTGTTTTACTAATATTGAGGAAATATTTGTGTTTGCTTTGATAATGTATTTCAGATTGCGAGTCGTTGTCGCGACGTGTGTCTAGTGAGTAGTGACACAGTACATTATATGTTAGCTCAATAAATTAAACTAGACTTTCGTCGAATCGCCTTTTAATCGAAAATCCTACTAATGTTATAAGCGCGAAAGTTTTTGAGTTTGTATGGATGTGTGTTTGTTACTCTTTCACGCAAAAAGTACTAAACGGATTTTGATGAAATTTTACAGTAATATATCTTATACAGTAGATAAAAACATAATATGTTATAATTTATAAACATACAGTACATTATTAAAAGGCGGCGCCTGATCTGTATATAATATTATAAATATAAAAAGTTATAGGGTCGCACCCGAAGGAAGCGAGAGTAAGTAGTAGGTACGTAGGGCAAATAACTAGCATTGTATATTATAAAGACTCAATTATTAAACACAAAAATATCAATTTAACAATTGATGAGCACAGAAAAAGAAGTCTAAGTTCTTTCTCTTCTTCTCTTTCTTCTTCTTTATCTTCTTCTTATTTATGTAAGTTTATGTGAATAAATAGTATAATATGGGAACTTCTTTAAAAACAGGACATATACACTCGTACATACGTTATATTCTAGTTTTGATAACACATCAAAGTCAAAATGTGTAAATAAACAAACATAAATACGTAAAAGCTTTTTCAAATATAATACTAATCAAACGAAACCAAGTACATAGGTATATTCCCAACAAAACATAAACAGTTAACGAAAACCATAGCGCCATCCATCACAAATCACATTTTAAAGGAAAAATCTAACGTTTCCCATGTCCCACATACCTATAAATAATTCAAAGCGTCATAAATCATGGCGTAACCGTGATTCGAACCCGGGACCGTCGGCCGACTCCGTCCGGCCTGTCCACACGCAACCGGGTCAACTATTTACAACTGATTTATTTGTTATCCGTCGATCTTATGTTTGTTTAATGTGTATTAAACATTGAAATACATTTCGAGATCGCACAAGTTCGTTGAAAGAAAAACATGACATTATAATAAAACTAGCAACTCACCCTCGCTCCACTCTGGTTCGTTCTTAGTTACGTTTTAACGTTTACTATAGATTTTTCAGAGATGAGATATTTTCCCGCAGTAAAGAGTATCCTATATGTTGACCCGGATAACCAGCTATCATCATACCAAATTTCATCAAAATCCCTCTTGTGGTTTTTCCTTAAGGCGGTAACAGACTGACAGATAAAAATTCAAAAAAATATAGATTCGACATCTGTATCGATAATAATGACTATTTCAATAAGATTTTCAAAAAATATTTAATGTACAGGTTAGAATTTTATTATATGTATAGATTATAAGGCGGCGAATACAATTCAACAAGCTCTATCGGTTATGATATGATTTTATAGTACTAATATAGGTGAGGTTGCCTGGAAGCATAATAAGTCATTTAGGGCCGGGATAAAGGCAGTGGGTAGCCCAGTGGTAACACGCTCGCTTAGGAAACTAAGCGAAGCGGGTCCAAATTTCGGATCTCGTACGTCTGATATTTTCATGTGCGAATCATTTTCAACATGATTATCACTTGTCTTACGGAAAATACCGTAAGGAAATGAACATGAAACCTGCATGTCTGAGAGAACCTAACAAGTTTTCGAAAGATATGTTAAGTCCCACAACCCGCACTTATCCAGCGTGGTGCACTATGGCCTGATCCCTCTCGTATTGAAGGGAGGTCCTTGCCCAGCAGTGGGACGTTCGAAAGAGCTGAAAACAACACATAGTACTGGGATACACATGTTATCCTACTAATATTATAAACGCAAAAGTTTGTAAGAATGTATGTATGTATGTATGTATGTTTGTTTGTTACTCTTTCACGCCAGAACGGCTGAACGGATTTGGATGAAATTTGGAACAGAGACGGATTATAGTCTGGAATAACACATAGGCTACTTTTTATCCCGGAAAAATGTGCGGTTCCCTTGGGATAGGTGTGTTTTTGGTTTCCTAGAGGCGAACCCGAGCGAAGCGAGGGTGAGCCACTAGTTATTAATATTCGCATACATGGGCACCATAACTAAATATCTATTTGAGCGCGAACGTATCCACGGCAACAAATAGTATGTCTAAAAAGTTATGAACTGACGTCAATTACAATGTTAACCCAAAAAAGTTTATGTTTCCATAAATATGGGTGTAATCGCGATACGTTTTATGATAATTTAAATACAGAAACTTAAACAGAGTGAGCTTTATACGGTAATATGTAACGAGGTCGTGTTCGTATAATAAGATAAAAATAAATCTAAAAAAAAATATATTTTCAACGCCAAAACTTTTCGAAAAATTTAGATTCTTTTGTACGATAAATTATAAAGCTTCTGTAATATAATATAAGAAAAAAAACTGTGTCAGTCTGTCTGTCTTATTGTATTACTCATAAAATTAATTAATTTAGTATACTATAAATTATAAAAATCGGCGACCTACAATCGAATGTTTGGCGTAAGCATATAACTCATAGAAACATTAAATAAATAAAATAAATATATTGGGACCTGACTTATGAATACCAGATAGTTGATACGCTACACGTATATAATTTTAAATATATAATTATTATAAATATAAACACCCATGACTGGAGTACAAACATTCGTGCTCATCACACAAATGAATGCCCCCAGCGGGACTCGAACCCGCGACCGCTGGCACAGCAAGTAGGGTCACTACAAACTGAACCAAACGTGCCGTCAAAATATTGAAAGTTAATTTTTAATTTTGTAACAAATACACCCTCATTTTCTTAGAACTGTTGTGATATGCTACAACAATTATTACTCGTATAGGTAATATTTAGCAGCAAATCTATACTAATATTATAAATTTGAAGAGTTTGTTTGTTTGTTTGGTTGAACGCGCTAATCTCAGGAACTACATATCCGATTTAAAAAAATCTTTTTGCATTAGATAGCTCGTTAACTGAGGAAGGCTATAGGCTATATATCATCCCGGAAAAATGTACGGTTCCCGTGGGATAGATTTGTTTTTGTCTAGAGACGAACCCGAAGCGAAGCGAGGGTGATTCGCTATGCTTCATAAAACTGAATCAAAAGACAAATAAAATATACATTCAACCAAAAAAATATTAGTAATAGTTTTATAAAGTCATTTTATGGCAATTTAAATCTAAACAATAGAGTCTCTGAGAACTAAAAGACGTAGAATATCTCTCATACTTATTTATATCACACAGAGATGTTCAAATTGTAACGCACAACATCAATATAAGTTATATTGATGTTGTGCGTTACAATTTGAACATGACATTACTACGGTATTCAATCATCTTTCTATTAAAAGCACATATTTATAGAAAAATAAACCTCTTGGCATTACATCAATACTACTTGTCAAATTAATAATTAAATGACCATTCATTTTTATTTTCTAAATCTTTACATAGTATAAAATGAAATCGCTTCCGCTGTCTGTTCGCTTAGATCTGTTAAACTACTCAAGGGATTTTAAAGCAGTTTTTTCAGCAATAGGTAAGGTTATTCAAGAGGAAGGTTGATATATATAAAACATGCATATTATAGTACAGAAAAGCCGAGAAATTCAAAAATTTGTATTTCATACTAACCATTAAAACATACGAATCTATAGTTTTTAGATTTTTTGTCTGTCTGTCTGTCTGTATGTGACCGCATCACGGAAAAACCACTGGAGGGATTTTGATGAAATTTGGTATGATGATAGCTGGTTATCCGGGTCAACATACAGGATACTTTTTACTGCGGGAAAATATCTCATCTCTGAGAAATCTATACTAAACGTTAAAACATAAGTAGGAACGAACCCGAGCGGAGCGAGGATGAGTCACTAGTAACACATAATATAATTCAGCTACAAAGCAGCACTATTGGAGAATATAATAAAATAAGCCTATCTATCTATATATTTGGCGATGCCTGGTTCATACGAACACTAGCGACTTACCCTCGCTTGAATCTAGTGCTTCCCTAAAATACCTAACAGTAACCTATGAGTTACTCCAGACCATAGTCTAAATGTATACAAAATTTCATCCTAATCCGCTGCCAAAGCAGCCGTTTAAGAGTAAATGCGCAACAAACGTACAAACTTTCGCTTTTATAATAGCAGTCACTAGTCCGATAATGTAAGAAGGAATAACATCAATCATATTCGCGAACAATTCGCGCGAACCCCTGGCGGTGCGCCAGCGCAGCTTGTAACCGATTCCGTAATAACAAACAAAGTACTCTGATATTTCCATGAATGAGAATGAGTTTAGATAAAAAAAAAGTGATATATTCAACAAATAGCGGTTTCCTGACGCGTACTAAAATAAAGAACAAAGCGCGCGGAAGATATTTTGAACGTTATTATTGCTTGCGTTCCTGTGGATAACGTTTTAAATGCGAAATATCTTAGAAAAATTGACGTCCTAAGGTCACGAGTTACGTGAAACAAATGACATAACAGATAAATTATGAATAAGAAAAAAAAATTAATTCATTATATGATATTCAGTTCAAAGTTTTCAACAATCACGCATGTTATGTAAGAAAAATCTTACTCTATGCAAACTATTCAATACTATTTAATCGCTTTTATAGGTTTTTAAAGGTTTAATTTTAAAAATAACATATAGGGAGTAAAAAATCCAATAAACAAACGTACACTATAAAAGTCGAAAGAGCAGCTGAAAGTTATCACATGCCAAATCTCGTCTCGTGGCCGCGACAGGTGCATCGAAACGGTGCATATTTCGATACAAAACAAGATTTATATTTTAAACGCGAGAATAAGTATAAATTATTCTTTAATAATAACAATATGTAGTACTTTAAAGTACATAGTTGTTGCAAAAAAATAAGGAAAGGAATTTTAAATATTTCACTTTTTGCTTACTATAGAAAGTAAATGTCATATCACACGAACTAAACGCGTAGGAATTAACGATGTACTCGTACGAGGTGGAATGATATGTATCCATCATCAGTCTAAAACAATATCGTGTATGTGTTTTTGTTAGTTTGTCTGTTGTTTGTATAACATTGTACTTTTCGTTAGTTACAGTGGAAATATTAATTATATTATAGACTAACTTCACTACTACCTATATCGTAAACCTTGTTAATTTTAGAGTTTTTATGACTGTTCATTGACACTTTTCGACCCGATTTTACATAAAATTAATTTATAGGCTGAATTATCTATATTAATTATAGACTACTTTTATATTATCTACAATGTACATGTGTGATGTGTGGGATGTTATGAGGACCTAAACACGTCATACTAACCGCGACGTTGACTTACCAATTAACAACCCGTATGTTTCCCAAAAACATCGTCGGAAACAGGTGCGAGGGGATAAATTTAACCAAAGTTCGGCAGATGGCCGGCAAGTCGGCATCTGCGGGGTATCTGCCTCCGACGCCTCCGTCGTATCGATATATCGATACGTTTTTTAATGCAAATTGCATCGAAGCGGTAGTTAATGAGGTGCATTGGTCGTTTGATGATGTATACGACTAATGAACTTTTTAACACATGTATGTACACATCTATACTAATATAAGCTGAAGTTTGTTTGTTTGTTTGAACGCGCTAATCTCAGGAACTACTAATCCGATTTGAAAAATTATTTTTGCATTAGATAGCCCGTTAACTGAGGAAGATAGGCTATGTATCATCACGGAAAAATGTACGGTTCCCGTGGGATAGATTTGTTTTTATCTAGGGACGAACCCGAAGCGAAGCGAGGGTGAGTCGCTAGTGTATGTATATGCAAAAAGCTCGTACAACCTTACCAATAATAAAAATGCGCAAAATAATTTTATTTATAAATTTTAATGTCTCGAAAGCTCAAAAAATAATAAACATAGGTATGTACCTACGAGTATAATGACATTAAAAAGACCATTAATATATACATATATTAGAGTAAATTAAAAGAATATTAGCGGAGGAAATTTTACTTAAGTTCTCATAGTGTGGGTAAATTATAATAAAAGATATCACACAAATATTATAAATGCAAACGTTTGTAGGTGTGTCTGTATGTTTGTTACTTATGCACGCTGAAATGACTTGACAAATTTCGATGAAATTGAGTGCGTGTATAGGATATTAACTGGAGTAACACATAGTCATCTAACAGCGCGTTCGAGCAGGCGAGGATAAGTCGCTAGTCTATACATATAATAAAACTGTAGAGGTCGAATATCTATACATAAAAAAAAACTAAAAACCGAGTCACGGGGATGTAAGAAGAGAAATAAAACAAATCCAGTTTTTTTTTTTCAAATTTTTTGTTTCTTTGTCTGTTCGTCTGTTTGTACGAACTAATCTCCGAAACTGTTGGATCGATTTAAATGAAATTTTGCATGGTGGTACCTTATATCCCCGGTCGATATATAGCTATCGTTTGCGATTCGAACTCACGACTAATAACATTATATTATCTACTGTAGTTCCACAGGCTCATTGTGCTAACGATAATTTAATACTTTCTAGTACAATTAGTAGGTTTACAAGTCGGAAAGAGAACGTAGCGATAATGTATACTAATAGCTCGGTGCCCTTCACGCAAAGGTTTTCAGAACTAATAGTGTTGTGCAACGCTGTGTACTTTCCACTTCATATTTCACATAACTGTCGTAAGGCTTTACTATTAGCATACAATATAGTGTGTACTTACGTCTTATAGTGTTATTGAGAAAAACATTATTTATATCTCTTACTTCAACAAATATCAATAAAATGTAAAATGATTTATTATTATGATTAATTTACAATGTGACTGAGAATCCCTTAAGAAATTTTAGAGATAATCCCTTAGGATAATCTTAGGACTATAGGACTTATCCCAACAAACAAACACCTAAAATTATCCCGAAATTCTTAAATTAAATAAATTAATAAACTATTAATTTCCAATATCAATATATAAAAACATAAGCCATCAACCCCTATAACATAGGGTAGATACTCTACACTTAATTGCCCGAACAAAGGTCGCTACTTTCCCGCGCGTCACTCGCAGGTGCACTGAATTGCATTCATTATGAATAAACAAACAACATATATGAAGAACATGTTAATTTATACTATACTAATATTATAAAGCTGAACAGTTTGTTTGTTTGTTTGGTTGAACGCGCTAATCTCAGGAACTACTAATCTGATTTGAAAAATTCTTTTTGCATTATATAGCACGTTAACTGAGGAAGGCTATAGGCTATATATTATCCCGGAAAAATGTACGGTTCCCGTGGGATAGATTTGTTTTTGTCTATGGACGAACCCGAAGTGAAGCAAGAGTGAGTCGCCAGTATCACATACAATGAAGAAGACAAAAAAAATATTGATTTTAATGAAGATTGCAGCATTAAATCAACAAAGTAATTATAAAAACACGATTAATTCGAAATATTTGCAAAGAAATATTTCTCACACAACCCAAACCAACTAGCACTGAAACAAAACTATAACATAAAATCAAGACATAACACATTACCGTATACTGTATGGTATAAAAGTTAAAAGCTTTCAAACAAATCCATTGATAACATAAACTAATGAATGAACGTAACGTCACGACTATTCCGGCTCGCTTCTAACAACTCCACGGTCATAGTTTAATTTATAAATTAACATGCATATATTTTTAGTTTCCTCTCGCACAATATACGTACACTATTCTTTAAATGTACATATACTTGAAGTGTTTATAACACGAAGATCTTTGTCAACATATTTAAATACATATGTTGTTTGTTTTCAGCCCTTTTTAACTTCCCATTGCTGGGCACGGGTCTCCCTTCAATACCAGCTACATGCAGTACAGCTGGGCTACATTTAAATATATGCACATTAACAAAAAATAATATAATATGATTAAATCATTATTAAGACCTATGTAATTTGTTTGTTGTTCTTTTTATAAATACTTATACTTTTTTAGGCCATCGCGAATATTTAACATATTAAATAAAACTGTCTTTTCGGCATTTTTCGCGGATTTATTTTGATTTTTGGTTCTTGACGTTTCGTTTCGTTGACGAATTATATTGTTTAAAATCAAAATTAACAAATATTGTAAGGTAATTTTATGCCATTTTTGTATTTTTGAAAATCATTGTATAATTTTGTGGGTAGGCACTGTCGGTAACAACTATATTATAATGACCTTTGAGATGTCTAAAACCTTAGTCTCTCCCGTGACCATGATTGCTGTAAAGCATTCCAAATTTCGAGAACCATAAATCCAAATAAATCCGCGAAAAAATCCAAAAAGATAGTTTTATTTAAAACTAGCAGAACCTGCGGCTTCGCTCGCAATCAAACTACGAAAAATACGAAATTTCATGCAAATATGTCCAAGGAATAAAAAGTTTCATACAAACTTTTATCCCGTATTTCATTAACCCCCTTGGGGGTTGAATTTTGAAAAATCCTTGCTTAGTGGATACCTACGTCTTAAGAGAAATACGTGTGCGAAATTTTAAGTTTCTATTTTCATCCCCTCTTAGGAGTAGGATTTTGGAAAACACTGAAATACGTAACTTTTTATTTTTGCCGTACTCATTACATACGAAATTTCAAGCAAATATGTACTACAAAAAACCTGTTTGGCTTTTTGCTATTAGTAATAATTTGATGGCTGTAATGATTTGCAAATGTATGATTGTGACTCGCGCATCGAGAGCTCCGTACCGCCGAATATTGTGTTGTTGTTACTTACACATTTACACATAAATATCTATACAGATAAATAAAATTGGAGTGTCTGTAATATTAAAATAACCGCTTTTTACTAAATGCATATGGATGTATGCACGGTACTTATACCAAAACAACATTTTTTACAATTTTTGTCTGTTTGTCTGTTTGTTCCGGCTAATCTCCGAAACGGCTGGATCGAATTTGACGGGACTTTCACTGGCAGAAAACTGATGCTATAAGGAGTAACTTAGGCTACTTTTATTATAGAAAAATAATCAGGGTTCCGCGAGAAAAAATTAAAACCCATGAAATTGTGAACAAAATACGCGTACGGCGTACGCACCCGAGCAAAGCGAGGGTAAATCGCTATATAATTTAAATGAATATCTTAGGAGTAGCAAGCTACTACTTATGTATAACCATGAAAGCGTACCTAGGAACGAACGCGAGCGAAGCGAGCGTGTGTCGCTAGTATATATATATATTTGTTTTCGCAATACATACTTTATTAATTGCAAATATAAGTTCGTGGTTAGGTTAAAAACTTAAGTGATCGTAACTCAAAATATCCAGTATCTGAAAAGACATTTTACGTGTATTCTGTAAATTCATTTATGTTTAAAGTATTTAGCACGCTCCACTACTTCTATCTTTTCAAAGTTGGAGGAAGAGACTACAATGATAGAACTCGCATATAATGTTTACGACTTAAGAATCGGCTAACATATAAACAGGCTAAAATCTACGTTATTTTTAAAGATCCTTTGTCAACCTGTTCTCACCTTTTAGTTCGCTTTTTACGCAGTCGTGTTTTTTAATTAAATTTATTATTTTTATTAGTGTTCTAAAGTCAGTTTTTTTAAGTTGTTTGTATTTAGAAGTATGTACATCAAGTTGTTTTAGGAATATGTCCATACAAACATGCTAACCCTTCGAAACAAACATAAATAAATTCTCGCCCCTTTCCTCGTATAAGAGATGGAATTTTGAATCTTTTTTTTATTTTCATACTAATGTTTTCACCCTATTTTTCACGTTTGGGGTTGAATTTCCAAAAACGATGATATAAGTATGTATTTATTTTTATTGAGAAGCTTTAATATTAAATTTCATTCTTCTTACTTCAAAAATGACGGACTCCTCATATAAAATTTCATCCCCTATTTCACCCTCTTAGGGTATAGATTTTCAACAGCTCTGAAATACGTACCTACTTATTTATTTCTAACCAGAAGCTTGTATAAGAAATTTCATGCTTCTTACTTCAAAAATGACGGACCTTCCATATAAACATTCAATCCCTATTTCATCCTCTTAGGGGATAGATTTTCAAAAACTCTGAAATACATATTTATTTATTTCTAATCAGAAGTTTGTATATGAATTTTCATGTTTCTAACTTCGAAAATGACGGATTTCATCCCGTTCATCCCTTATTTTACCCCTTTAGGGGTGGAATTTCTTAAAATCCTTTCTTAATGGATACCTACGTTATAAGAGGAATACATGTGGGAAATTTTAAGTTTCTAGCCTTAAGGGTATAGCCTGTGCGTTTACTTAAAACTTTCATCCCTATTTTACCCTCTTAGGGGTTGAATTTTGGAAAACGCTGAAATACATAACTCATTATTTTTATCGTACTCAATTTATACGAAATTTCATGCAAATATGTCAAAGAAATAAAAAGTTTCATACAAACTTTTATCCCCCATTTCACCCTCTTAGGGGTTGAATTTTAGAAAACGCTGAAATACGTAACTCATTATTTTTGCCGTACTCAATTCATACGAAATTTCATGCAAATATGTCCAAGGAATAAAAAGTTTCATACAAACTTTTATCCCCTATTTCACCCCCTTGGGGGTTGAATTTTGAAAAATCCTTCCTTAGTGGATGCCTTCGTTATATGAGAAATACGTGTGCGGAGTTTCAATTTGCTAGCCTGAAGGGTTTGGCCTGTGCGTTGATACATCAGTCAATCACCTTTGCCTTTTATATAATAAGATATCAAATATACCTACAGCTTATCTTAGTTAAAAAAAATACCTATAGAATTAATGAAACGTTAACAATTATTACATAAAAGATAAGAATATTGTTGTCGTACGTAAATTTAGATACACAGCGCCATCTAGTGTCGAATATTGTATTTCAATTCCTACAATCAACGCCATCTAGCGTGTAATAGAAACACTCCGGGCACATAATGTTTAAGTTGTCATTTTCCTAACAAAATACAGATGTCTTTAGTGTACGTTTCATCTTACCTATTAGTTATTCTGCTTAGAGATTCATTTAAACTTAAAACTTACCACCAATCGATGACTTAATGAGGAATGTTTGGTCAAATCATGACACTTACCTGAAAAAATAAAGAATAATGTTATATGCATATCATTTTTAATTATATATTACGTAAATTTCTATAAGTCTTCTGTATTGTAACATAAACAAAATAAATACCTATTTGACGACACGTTTGGCTCAGTTTGTAGTGACCCTACTTGCCATGCTAGCGGTCACGGGTTCGAGTCCTACTGGGGGCATTCATTTGTGTAATGATCACGAATTTTTGTACTCCTGTCATGGATGTGTGATAAAGTTATATATGTGTAGTGTATAAATATGTTGGGAAATTAACACTCAACACCATCTAGTTCCATGGTAAGCTACGAAGCTTGTGTTGTGGATATCAGAAAGTTGGTACACTACACAAACCAGGTAAACGGCCAAACGTGTCGTCCACAATTTCTTTTTTTATTTTTTGTTATTAGCTACAAAGTGAACACTAACAAAATTCGCATTGCAGCAAACAAAAGTTAATTCCACATATAAGTTACAATACTGTTTTATAATAAACTAACTTCAAAAATGAGGAGTTAGGACTCAATCCTCAACCAATAAGCACTTTTTTTTTATATTATGTGTATGTTTTTTTTTTAAATAAGTGCGCACAACACACATTTTACCTGATGCTTTTTCCGATTAGTTTTTATTAAAATGATTTATGGAAGATAAAATTCTTAAGAATTGATTACATATTTCAGAGTTTAAAAAAAAAATGAAATAATAAATGCAAAAACTGTATATTAGGTAATCTTCGTCAATTACAAACGGATAATCTCACTTAAATCGCCAAAAAAATTATCATGATAATTTTTTTTTTATAAGTAAGTTATTTTCTCAAGGGTGTAATAATTTTGTATTAATAACTAACAATTTGTAAAGTTATACACAAATATGATAAATCATTAACATATATTGTTTCAAATGTGATTCAGGTAAAAATTAAAGACATACCCATATAAACTGTACACCGAAAACGGTAACGCGCGTTCATACTCTTTTTCGTAACCAGAAATAACATTAGCCTAAAAGTTTTTCTAATAACACATTTTCTCTTAAAAATACACTTCAAGACAAATTAATACTATATCTAAGCTTATTTAAATATAAAGCTTAATAAAGCTCTCACGAGAGAATAGTTTACTGGGTAATCTTTACTTGTCATCGTAAATAAACTTTTATAGAAGTGAATCAAAGGACTATTCAAACACAACTGAACTGCTATCAGAGTCACTACAATAGACGGGGAAACAAAAGGCTTTTTAAATAGATACAGAATGGTCTAGATGAAACTGTTAGCAATATTATGAATTGTTACTAGTACGAGAATAGAATAAATGTAGTTATCACTAGCGGCTGACCATCGCTTCGCTCAGATTCGCCTTTAGAAAAATAAAAACAAATCTATCCCACGGGAACCGTACATTTTCCGGAATAAAAAATAACCTATGTGTTATTCTGATGAGAAGAGCTATACTATTGTAAAGTTTCATTAAAATCATTCAGTAGTTTTTACGTGAAAGATTCACAAACATCCATACATCCTCACAAACTTTCGCATTTATAATATCAGTAGTAGTATAGATGGCGGCATCAAAAACTGTATTTAGTATTAATTATGATTCTTAAAATAAAGTCCAAATCTATACTCTTTAATTTAAATAGGTGTGTGGAAGTGGAAAAATTGTAAGGTATAAAAAAAAAATACTTTGTAAAAGGATGGCAATGTATTTTCTGGAGTGAGTTGAAGTAATGCTGAAAGTCAAAGGTGTCATACTGAAAGTCAAAGGTGTCATAATGTAAATTCTTATAATATAAATAAAATAAATAAATAAATATGTTGGGACATTGACACACAGCACCATCTAGTTCCATGGTAAGCTACGAGGCCTGTGTTATGGATACCAGATAGTTGATACAATATACATAAATAACTCACATACATATTATAAATATGACTACCCATGACTGGAGTACAAGCATTCGTGCTTATCACACAAACGAAAGCCCCCCGCGGGACTCGAACCCGCGACCGCTGGCACAGCAAGTAGGGTCACTACAAACTGAGCCAAACGTGTCGTCATAAATTGTGATTGTGTTAAATAAGTGATAAGTGATGTGGAAGTGAAATAAATAAGGTAAAGTACGAACGGAGTTCCTATACCGGTCTTTGATTACAGGAAAATCCTAACAAAAGATTTAGCTCTACCTAGTCCTGGACTACACTCGAGTTGACAGCGCAGATAGGAATCGCAATTTTCAAAAGGAAGATCTCGTGAGATCATCTTAAGAGATATGTCTGAGCTTTGAAAGCTTAAATTATTTAGCGAAATATTATATCTATGTGGTTTCCATTGAATAAGATAACCTGTAAATTCAGTAACATCTGCCTCTATGTAGTGACTAGCTCATAAGGCTATAATTCGGGGATTCGAGTCCTGAGCCCAAATCAAAAATCTATCAAGCAGAACCTGTAGCTCCGCTCGCGATCAAACTACGAAAAATACGAAATTTCATGCAAATATGTCCAAGGAATAAAAAGTTTCATACAAACTTTTATCCCCTATTTAACCCCCTTGGGGATTGAATTTTGAAAAATCCTTCTTTCGTCATATGAGAAATACGTGTGCGAAATTTCAATTTGCTAGCCTTAAGGGTTTGGCCTGTGCATTGATACATCAGTCAATCACTTTTGCCTTATATATATATATATATATATATATATATATATATATATATATATATATATATATATATATATATACATATATATATATATATATATATATATGTGTGTGTGTAACATTAAATAACTTTTACTTTTTTAAATCAACTCTTATGTAACTTTTAAAACTGTATGGATGCTAGTATGGTACTGTTTTAAATTTCTTCGCTATTTTGTTTTAATTTTTGTTCAATGTTCCGCAGCCAACTATATTTGCACAAAAGTATTATTTAATGTAACTTTGTAAAAGCTCACTTTGCATGTTCAAAAAGCTTCAAGTATAGCATTTCATATTGAAATAAAGCGTCTTTCTCATACGAGAGTACAAAAGGAAAACGATGTAAAATCAATCTCCTGTGTGTATGCGACGCAGCCGAGTGTCCACAAGGCCAAGCTCACAAAAGCTTTAATTAAGGCGTCGATCCACTGGACGCGTTCCAATACAATTAACGATGAAATCTATTGAATTTTCATTGATTTTCAATCTTAACGTAATTATTGAAGCGTATAAAGGGAACGTGGAACGATTGTATTAAAGGTAAGTCTCAAGAGGTATAAAAATTAGATAAAAAAATTCACTATAAAACCTAACTTGTCATTTACGGCCAAAATATAACAAAAACCCAAACAATTCTATAAGGATCCTTACATTCAACTCTCCTTCATGCAAATCAACTCGCACTTGACCAAGTCTTTTTTTTTTCATCTATACATCAATCTATAAAGATAAATAAAATTGAAGTGTCTGTTCGTAATGTCAAAATAACAACTTTTTATTAAATGCATATGAAATTATATACGGTTCTTATAAGAAACACATAATTTTGATTTTTTTGTATTTCTGTTTGTTTCGGCTAATCTCCGAAACGACTGGACTGATTTTGACGAGACTTTCACTGGCATATAGCTGATATAAGCTATAGCTAATATAGCTGTTATAAGGAGTAACTTAGGCTACTTTTATTTTAGAAAAAGAACTAGCCTCCCGCCCAAAAAATAAAACGTACCTAGGAACGCACCCGAGCGAAGCGATGGTAAATCACTAGTACATTATATGACTGGTCGTATAGCAAAGCTCATAATTATCAACAAATAAATAAAGAATCACAAAGAAACACTAAAGCACCAGAAGCTTTCGTAGAACTAAAACATAAAGCTTTTAAAAACTTGCTACTAAAATCAAACAGGAAATACTTGCATACAACGAAACCCGCACGTTTCTAATTACAACTATAATTTCACACAATACTTATTACTAAAAAAAAACAAAAACCAAATATATGATAAAATAAAAGCAATTGAAATAAACATATAGAGTTACCTACAGTAGAAATATTTACACGAAACTGTACACTATACAGTATACATTTCTCGGTAACGCAACGACTGCGGAACGTCCATCGCACTCCATGTATGTATAACGCCGTTTCTACGTAACGCAATAACGATCGAGTGTTTACATTGACGCTATTTCCTTACAAGGCGAAATAACCAATATGAATGGAAGCATCGAATAAAACGGAAAATCGTAGGGATAAGCTCGTCTTATGGGGGCTATAGGGTGATTTGGCAATGTCAATCTAAGAATCCTTGGTGTTTTCCAAACAAAATATAATTAAGAATTAAACATACCAGTACGGTGAAATGAAAAAAGGAGCCTCGTCACTTATTAAATACTAGCAACTCACCATCGCTCTGCTCGGGTTCGTCCCTAATTACGTTTTAACATTTAGTATAGATTTTTTAGAGATGACATATTTTCCCGCAGTAAAAAGTATCCTATATGTTGGCCCGGATAACCAACTACGATCATACTAAATTTCATCAAAATCTATCCAGTGGTTTTTCCATGTTGCAGTAACAGACAGACGGACAGGCAAAAATTCTAAAAACTATAGATTAGGCCTCTGTATTGATAATAATGACTATTTCAATAAGATTTTTTCAAAAAATATTTAATGTACAGATTCGACTCAGTTAGAATTTTATTATATGTATAGATGGAAGACAAAATATAAATCGAATTTGAGAAATATGTACCTACTAGAGAAACAATTAAAATAATACGTGATAAGAGCACACGAAAAAAGAAACCCCCAAGACAACTTGCTATCATCCTTTTTTATGTGTAATTTAACAAAACAAAAAACAAAACAGTTCAAAACTACCTACTTAGTTAAAACTTAACAAAAAATACTAATAAGAATTTAAGTGATGTGTGTAAGTTCTAATTTGTGTTCGGACAAAAGAACTTACGATTTTTGAATTTTATATTTTGGTTTGACTTAACGTCACATGTAGATGCCACTTTTTGAACAGATATTTGTTGTAGGAAATCTGTTCTGTTTTCATATATCAATATGTTACTAGAATACACATTCTATTCTTTGCAGCGATATGACGTAAAATGGTATCGCTAAACCTGTTATCGACATAGTTTATTAGAACACTATATTCAGCAATGATCACCGCTGCACAAGCACGAGATCCGCCAAGAAGCTGTCAGACTATCTATATTCATGCAGTGTACGGAACCCGTTAACACTAAATAGTTGCATTGGATATAAATCTTTCGTTTGGTAAGTAAAACATTGCAATTCCATCAGATGCGCGTGCGCAGGGCTGACCGCCTACGAACTGTACTAGAAGATAAAATATCTACCACTGTTCATGTCTATCTCATTACGCAGTTGCTAGATTTAGGTATTAGAAAATAAACGTGCCTGCTTTAATATAAACTTGTACTTATTTAACTAATCGCCTTAAAAAAAAGAGACGCCCGAATCCGGATGTATATTTTTATCTATAGGTAACATATGTATGTTACATAGTAACTACGTTAATTGCGAAACGATTACCATAATTCTTTTTATAAATAAGGCTAGTTCTACATTACTTAATAATCAACTTCTTATTTAGCTCACAATCAAACCTGTATGCAAGCGACGCGATAACCAATAAATCTGTTATTAAAATGCGCATATTTTGATTTGATTAGGTTATATCTTAACTGACCTTTTAGAATATTCCGGTGAACTATAGGCTAAATATAAATGTTATATCGCAGCACTGAGTAGAGGGTGCGCGCCTACGCAGGGCGGAACCGCCCACGAGATATTCAATTACGTGAAATTCAGACGGAAGAGAAATCGCTGGCATTCGTATATAAATATATTTTCCAATTATATCACAACAAGGCTTGTTAAGATATTAGAATTGTTATTAAATGTAGATGTGTAATCTATACATGTAATAAAACTGTAGAGGTGGAACGTCTATACATAGAAAAAAATTGTTAAAAACCGAGTCAGGGGAATGCAAGAAGAGAAATAGAACAAATCCAGTTTTTTTTTTCAAATTTTTTGTTTCGCTGTCTGTCTATTTATTTGTTTGTACGGGCTTATCTACGAAACTGTTGGACCGATTTACAATATTACAGTGAATGTTGGGTAAACTATATCGACTATATTCGTCAATTCTTGAATGTTTTCAAAGATCAAATTTTTTCAATTCCAACCAAAAATTTAAATTATTTTAAAAATCAGTGGGCCACCTCAAGATGTTGATTAAAAAAATGTTTTTTTGTTCAAAACCTTTGTTTTTTTATAAGCTACAAATTCTACTCCCAAGCCAAGGCAAAAAAAAAAATTTTTTCGCCCCAATACATATGTATGTATACATAAAGTATTTCATAAATATAGGTTATATTATTTTCGATAAGGTCGCGTTACGCCAAATTCGCATTCATCTTCACTTCAAGCACGTAATAATTTCCAATAAAATTTACAAGTGCCTTTCGCGAGTAAGGTCGAGAAGAAACGTCAATGTTTATTATTATTAGTGAGGCTATATTACAACGAAATGGTTATTGAGAGCTAATTCAGAATAATATTAAAATCCATACATATAATAAAATTGTAACCAAGTCGAATCTGTACATTAAATACTTTTTGGAAAATCTTATAGAAATAGACTTTATTATCGATACAGATCTGTCTGTCTGTCTGTGACCTTATCACGGAAAAACCACTGGAGGAATTTTTGATGCAATTTGGTATGATGATAGCTGTTTATCCGTGTCAAGATATAGGATACTTTTTACTGCGAGAAAATATCTCATCTCTGAGAAATCTACACTGAACGTTAAAACGTAAGTAGGGACGAGCCCGAGCGGAGCGAGGGTAAACCTCTAGTATTCGCATAAATCTTAGCAAGTATTAGTAACATATTAACATTTAAATAAAATCCATTTTGTGATAACAGCAACACATTTTGAAACCAAACTTAAACATGTAAAAGTACTTTACGAAGTACATAAGTAATGTACTACGCTTACAATATTATAAGCTCACTTCAGCTATCATAACTTAAGCAATTAAACTACTATATATAACTAATTTTGTATAAAATCTTTACTATTGGCTTCAGACGGACAGAGGAGGCTGCAAAGCGAGTGGTCGTATAACAGTATTTTATTACCACCTTGCATCGGTCGTCAGATAAGAACTAAATCTATTACAGATACATTGAATGATAATAAAATTCTTGTCTGGCCTTATTTTTCTATAATTTACGACTACGATAAAATAAATATTGTTACATGTCTAATGTCTATATTTATATATAAAGTTGATGTGTCTGTCTGTGGTTTCACCATTCAGATTCTACCTGGTATGGAGCTTATATAGTTTATGAGGATATCCTCCTGAAAAACTTCGTCACGGCAATCAATCTCTCTCTGAGACTAGCCATCTGCGCAGGAGATATTATAGTGCACAAGTGTACGCGCAGACACAACGTGCACACTCTATTCCTTTGACTCTCAAAGTTAGGTCAGATGCACAAGATGAGGAATCTTCTCAACTCCGAGCTGTTATAAGAATTTCTTGATAAAGAAATTTAACAGCTCTAATATTTACCGACGCGGGATTCGAATCTAGGATCTCCGAATCTGTATCCGCGAATACTAACCACAAAACAAATAAGCCACCTAAATTTTGAGGCTTATTTGCATAACAAAGCCCAAACAACTATTCATATCACTGTGTCTGTCCGTCTAACTTTTTGTATCTACTTATCTCGTTATCTCTGGAAGGGCAAGTTTTTTAAAGAGAGTTTCACCGACTGATAAAATATTCAAGCGAGTGCGGCGTCGGCTACTTTATATGCTGAGAAAGAGTTTTCTTGAACTAAAAGAGTGAATAAAGGGCTAAGCTATTTATTATTTTGAAGACTTTCATTTAAGGTTTCAAGCGACTGACATAAGCTTATTATTCATCGAAGTTATCTAATAAACAAAAAGCTTTATATACATACTAACAACTCACCCCCGCTTCGCTCGGTTTCGTCCCTAGGTTGATTCCTCATACAAACTTTCATCCCAATTTTCACCCCCTTAAGGGATGATTTCCGGGATAAAAACTATCCTATATCCTTCCCAGGGTCTCAATTTATCTTTTTACCAAATTTCATCTTAATCGGTTCAGTAGTTTCGGAGCCTATTCGGTGCAAACAAACAAACAAACAATCAAATCTTTCCGCTTTATAATATTAATATACTTAGATGTACGTAAGAAGTAGAACATATAGTCGATTTATTTTAATACAATCACGATAATAAAGTACTCGTTATTCATAAGTTAACTGCCTCGGTGGTGTAGTGGCTAGCATGTACGGCTGCACACTCAGAGGTCCTGGATTCTAGTTCCGGGTCGGGCCAAGTTTAGTTATTAAGTCTTTCTGTATAGTAAGCCTCAGTAACAGCCCGGAGTTGGGAAGTTGGCGGTGTTTCACCCCCGTGCCTCGGAGAGCACGTAAAGCCATCGGTCCTGCGCTGACACTCTCACTGGTCATGTCGAGTAGTCGTCCCACCGGAGTATGAGAGTGACAGAAATAGAGAGTGTACTTGTATCTGCGCGCACACTTGTGCACAATAATATCTCCTGCGCAGTTGGCTAATATCAATGAGATTGGCCGCCGTGGCCGAAATCAATTAAGAGGACATTATTATTCATAAGTTACATAGTTTGATTAAAAACTCTTTATAATAAAAAAAATAGGAAAAAAGCTTTAGATAGCTAATAATAAAATTCAATTTATTTTACGTATTTCATTACATAACTTCCGCTGCTGCTTTCAAAACCAAGCCAAAACTATCCTAAAAGCTGACCAAATGAACGTAGGTGGATATGAATCTAATTATTTATCGTCAAACGGCGTAACGGCAGGATACTGGCTATATCGTAAAGCTAAACACACTCTGATCAAACAAACAAACGCCATGAATCAAAAGCATCTATTTAGTTAACGCGGCAATAAACAAGATGCCTCTCGTATTGTTGCCAAATACACTAAAAGCGCGATACGGAAAGTATTTGTGGAACGCGAAATAATGCCTTACTTTATTCTTATACAGACTTATAAGTATTGATTTATTGCAATCCCATAATCTATACTAATACTATAAAGAGGTAGATTTGTCTGTTTGTTTGTTTGAACGTGCTAATCTCATGAACAACTAATCCGATTTGAAAAATTCTTTTTGCATTAGATATCGCGTTTATTGAGGAAGGCTTTAGGCTATATATCATCATGCTACTACCCAAGGGAGCGGGGCAGTAATCATAAATGTCAACAAATCGGGCAGACTTCCATAAATTATTATAAAACCGATGGGTACAGCAATACCCGCGTCTTCGCTAGTACAATATAAGTCACGCCTACATGCAAATTTTATTTTCCTTCAGAAAGTTTTATAAGACAAGTGGGATTCGCCCCCGCTTCACTTGAGCATTTAATTAACTTTTAATGAAAGATTAATTTGTTCAAGACATATTCATATATGTATACTTTAATTATATTAGTTACTTTAATTTATTCTTACCCGACTGCGGCGAAGCCCAAAGAAGGGTTATGTTTTTGACTTGTAAATATGTCCGACACTGTGTTCCTTCGTAATTCCTAAACGACTCAACCAATTTTGATGATTCACACGTCGTTCGACTCGTCTTGATAGCGCGAGATTATGATATGTTTGAAGTGAAAACTTCTTTAGGCACGTTGGGACGTGCAATCCTACAACTGACAGTTTTTTTTTTTTGATCCACGCTAAAATGGTTGGACAGATTTGGATAAAAAGTACCGACTCATTGTCAGATAGACTATGACCTAGCGTAGCACATAGCGACATATATAAATAACATAATATTATGGTTACTATTAAACATTTAAAAATGCATACGAGCAAAGCGGGTTGTGTTTAATCCTTATAATATTATAAATATGGATGTATGAAATATGGATGTATGTTTTTTACTTATTCTCATAAAAACTACTCAACAGATTTCGATGAAACTTTACAGTAATATAGCTTGTACATCAGAGTAACACATAGGCTATAATTTTAAAAATATTCTGATTTTTTCGTTCTCTTATAATTGGTAATACATAAAAATATAAATTAGATTTAATTATATTGTAAATGTTACAAAAAAATTATGTATAGGTACTGTTGGAGATCCATATAAATAAATAAATAATAGATACATAAATAAATTACGCAAGCGGAACCGCGGGTAGACGCTAGTATGATATAACCAGACCTGTCTGCAGTTTGTCCGCGGTTAGACTGCGCAATAACCGCTTGATGCTGCGACGCCTGCGCACGCCGCAACTTTCCTCTGCACTCATACCGCCATCGTCACTTCACTTACACTTTACACTTTTGTATTTGAAACCCGTTACACTTCAACCGTTTATATATTTATTGTTTGTTTTATAATTTTGTTTTGCTTATTTATTATTATTTTTTTATTGTATTTTTAAATTTTATTTGAGAAATATGGTAAAGTCAGAAAATACGTAGTTTTAGGATATTTTTATATAAAAGAAAAAACTTTGAGGGTTAAATATGCGAATATGGATGTTTACGAATAACAAATCGTTGCGCAGTATCGCTAGGAGAGGTTATTTGGAGGATATAAATATTTATGTTATTCCTTATAATAATATATTCTATGTACCTTACAGTTAGATAGCTGCTCGTTAGCGCGTAAAACAGTTCCCTGTTATAAATGTAGAAATAGATAGTTTTAAAGCGTCACTCTTTACTGATGAAGTATTAAATAATCTATACAGATAAATAAAATTGAAGTGTCTGTTTGTAATGTCAAAATAACAGCTTTATACTAAATGCGTATGGAATTATATACGGTACTTATAAGAAAAACACAATTTTTAAAATTTTTGTCTGTCTGTGTGTTTGTTCCGGCTAATCTCCGAAGCGGCTGGACCAATTTGAAGGTTATTCACTGGCAGATAGCTGATATTATAAGGAGTAACTTAGGATACTTTTATTTAAGAAAAATCATTAGTGTTTCGCTCATAAAAATTAAAACGTACCTAGGGACGCAGCCGAGCGAAGCGAGGGTAAGTCGCTAGTCTGTATATATAAACAAACGAATAAACAAATTCTGCCTCTCCATAATTTTAGTATATATTTCAAATGAACCTATCTAACCATGTTTACTGTAAAACACGTTGGGCAAGAAAAATATAAATTAAAACCCACGACGAAATCGGCAAAGATAGTTACATCTAAAACATAATGCTATATTTCACATCAAATATCTAATATTTACGGTAAAATTCCAGTAACCCTTGTCAAAAAGCTAAACCTAAAGCTAGAATGAAGTAAAGCATTCTGGAAAGCATTTCGAGGTATTATTCTGACAGTTCGAGGCGATTATGTGACGCCGATGGAATTCAAGTAACAACCAAGGCATTCCGAAAATTAAATTAAAGACATTCAAAACTATACCTAACGCATAGCGAAATAAAGTCTATTTAGTAACAAACCTTTCATACATTGGTCATCGTAATTGTATGTTGGAGCCAATTCGAATATTCGAATGGAACAGCCTTAACCAATATTGGCTACCAATCTTGTATCAAATAATAAAACCAATGTATAAAGGCTGTAAGCGTGCGGGTGCTCATTTTGGAAGTTAACATATTACTGTGATTAACGATATTAACACTTAAAATATTAAATAAAACCATCATTTCGGAGACTTTACCGAGCTTTACCGAGACTCTACATGAAATCAAAAAAATAAAGGAAAATAACTAAAGCGCCTTAAAAAATCACGGTACCGACTTTAATTAAAACCAATCCGTGAAAACTTTGAAAGATTTCGGATTTCATTATTTACATATATGTATGTATTTAAAATACTTAACACTTCAAATATTAAATAACCATTATTAAGAATTTCTTTGCGATTTTATTTTGACTTTTGGTCCGAGACTTTTTGAAGCTTTACCGAGAGACTTCCCGTGACCGTGTTTAATAAAAGGCGCATGGATAATGAAACCAAAGACTAAAATTAAATAAGGAAAACACCTTAAAGAAACACAGCACCAATTTAAAAAAAAACAATCCGCTAAAAACTTTGAAAGAAATTGGATTTTACCTACACGTATCTAAAATAGTCATCTTTATACGGCCTAATTTAGCTTAAGACAAAAAAAATCACACAAATCTCAGTCAATATATAAAAGCGTACATAAATCTATTCGATCGTAACTCGCAAACGAACATAAACAAGTGTATAAAAATCGATACTGCATCGCAAAATCAATCCATTCATCAAAGCTTATCCACTAATCTCGCGGACTAACTGTTAAGAGCTATAATGGTGCAAAAAGCTGATAATAAATATCTGTAGCATATAAACATATAATAAAAATCTATTAGTATCAAAGGTTTTTAACATTGTAGGTATGTTTGGTACAACAATCTGTTAAACTAGTGACCTGACCTGACTTCGTCTCGACTCTCGAGGCAACCTTAAGATATAATAAGGGAGTAGAAATGTCACTACATGGAAAGCTGCAGTGTTTCTACTTGTGTTCTTACTTCTTTACACAGTAAAGACTTATCGGATTTAAATGAAATTGAAAATGGTAACAACTAATGTCTCAGAATACCACATAGGCTACTTATCAACATAACTTCTACTCGATCGAAGCCGCGGAAAAAACTTGTTAAAAATTCATTGAAATTACAGGTTGAGAACATCGATAACATTAATATCATAATCAGTATAATATACATATATATTATACGAGTAAAGTCGAAGGAAGAACTAGTCATAACAAATGTATGTATTTACATAGATCTAAGCAAAGCATTAGCGCGAGCGCCCTTGTCCTATTCGAAAAAAAATGCAAAACGAAAATTAATTACTTTCCCATGTTTTCTTCCGTTTGATTTAGTACTACGAAAGTTTACATAAATGTTTTGCATGCAATTGTAGTCCTTAAAATAACAAGTGTAAGGGATAAAATTGTGCTTATCTATATGTTTATAAACTAAGACCACCTGTACGTTTTGTAATGTACAGCTCTGGTCTATATACCTTTGTGATAGAGTCTATATTTGTGTGTATTGTATGACAAGTGTATATCGTATGGCATGCGTGTAGAACCCTTTGATCTTTGGCTCGCGCCGTCACTCGCACAGATTGTTATAGATTGGTTATTGTTGGGATTTCCCATTTGATAGTAAAAACGAAACAACCCTATCGACAAAGCTGGCTTTTAACTTTGCTAAAGTTTATTTTTTTTTTTTCAATTTAACTGTTACCAATTCATGTATATTTTATGCCTTCGAATTGTTTAATTAATAATATTTCACATAGATTCAAAATCAATATTAAGATCAATAAAAAAATATGATATACTCGTATGTATGTACACATATACCTTACTAATTTTTGCTCATGTCCAGTTTATGGCGGTTGGCGTTATGGCGAGAAGAAATAAAAAAGTGACAAAAACCCACAAAACATTTTACATATCTAATAACTAGCGACTCACCCTCGCTTCGCTTCGGGTTCGTCCCTAGATGATAACAAATCTATCCCACGGGAACCGTACATTTTTCCAGGATGATATATAGCCTATAGCATTCCTCAGTTAACGGGCTATTTAACGCAAAAAGAATTTTTCAAATCGAATTAGCAATTCCTGAGATTAGCGCGTTCAACCAAACAAACAAACTCTTCAGCTTTATAATATTAATATAATGTCATAATTTGATCTTTTTTAAAAGAATTTTAAACGCAGGCGAATCCTCAAACATTATCTAGTATATAAGAACAGTGTCACGTTCAAATATGTATTTAAAACTTAAAACCATTTCAATTACGATACGCATATACTATGTGATATATCGCTATCACGTCTACGACTACCTGTCAGTCATTTAGTCCAATTTTCTACGATATATTCTCATGTTATTGTCTAAAAATTAGCTTGCTCGACACGTCGTCGTGACGTGAAGTGCAGAGTTAGTACTTGGTATATATAGGTCTATAGAATTAGGTGACCTAATAACGGTCGTATAGCGTTAGTAATCGAGTTTCGATTTAAATCATCTATTTGGAAGTGGAACCGTCAAAAGAACATAAAGAAGTCGCGGCAAATACTTCATGCTGAGTGACTTATTTTTTATATTTATAATATTACTAGCAGAACCCGTGGCTTCGCTCGCGCTAAACTCATCCCCTATTTTACCCCTTAGGGTTAAATTTCGAAAAAATACTAAAACACGTATTTATTTAATTGTATTGACGAGCATTAATACAAAGTTTCAAGTAATTCTGATCATAAATATTTTTTTGGGTTTTATTATAGTGTTTCCCCGTGGGAATGAGATAATCTACCGCGATAAAAAGTAGCCTATTACACTCTCCAGCCCTTCAACTATCTCCACACAAAAAATCACGCCAATCTGTTAATCCATTTCGACGTGAAAGAAGGACAAACAAACAAACAAACAAATAAACACACTTATATATTTATAATATTAGTGTGGATTAGTATGGATTAAAAAAGTAAACATCTCTGAAATAAATTTCATTAAGAGATAAGCCCTCAAAGGTTGAGAGCATATGGGATGACATTTAGGTACCGAACAAAGAGCGTAATTACTTCAAATTAACCGTGAAGAGTGAACACGCGTAAAGGCCTTTTTGCAAAGCAATCTAGGTCAGATAACAAATTAAGTATAATTAGGGTAAAATATGAATTTTTAAACAACTTTTAATATTAAAATAATGATAAAAAGGAATATAATAATAGCATATAACATTTAGTTATGAAGAAATTATTAAATAATTTACATTCTGTCGTCATAAAAAAAGGCCGCAACTTCGTCAAAATTGATTTCGAGATATTTGAAATTTTATCTTAGTACTTAGGAATAGTTACGACGAAAATGGTTATGATATCTCAAGATTCATAAATCAGCAAAAAAAAAATGCTACTATCAAGTTATCTGCATTTAAGTCATTTTTGACCAAATTATTATTTAGAGTCTTCTTTATCACGACGGCAGTATTGCTACATAGCATTCTGTAGCTACATCGTAGCTCTTTTAAATATACGTGTTTTTTCGTAGCTATTGAAAAAAAGTCGTAGTACTAGTAAATGTAGATAGGTTGTAAAGTATAGTCACAATCAATCCGTTAAAATTAATAATTGTGCATTTGAGAGTAGTATTAATAATAGTCAATTGTACAAAACAAAATATTTAAATCAAAATATTTTAGGCAACGATATTGAAAGCATACGCAAATAACATAAATTCCAAACTGTTGGTTGGTCTATCTATCTTTTAAGCAACAACCAAGAAACTAAACGATATGGTTTTTACAAAGATATACCTAATTATAGTTTATGAGTCAGAATGACTTCACATGCCCTTAAAATCAAGTCCCTATGACTGTAGGGTAATTATACTTCCATATATTTTAAACTAGCGATTCACCCTCACTTCGCTTCGGGTTCGTCCCTGGATAAAAACAAATCTATCCCACGGAAGCCGTACATTTTTCCGGGATGATATAGCCTATAGCCTTCCTCAGTTAACGAGCTATTAATGCAAAAAGAATTTTTCAAATCGGATTAGTAGTTCCTGAGATTAGCGCGTTCAACCAAACAAACAAACTTTTCAGCTTTATAATATTAGTGTAGATTAGAGTCTTTGAGCAAGTGTGAATGACACCTTTTCACGCCGTAAAAGCTTAACAAATACCGAATTTCGGAATGGAAAAAATACAACTCGGAATGGAACAAATGAAAAAAGCTATCTACTACATCCAATAAAAAGATCTATTGATTGTAATACTTAGAAGTTATATCTAACTAAAGAGCAGTCCATGAAAGCAATGAAAAGAATGTTCGCGCCGAAACACTCGAGTAACTTAACATCCTTAACACCTCCAAAGAAAGAAGATTCAATCAACTATTGTCCTCATATAAAAGGTAGCAAAATCCTGTTAGGCGTGATTATCTGGAATCTTCTCTCGCATTGTCGTATGTCGAATTGTGAATAATCCGCGTGGGAGAAAATATCTTTTTTTTATTTTAATAGGCTATGAAACCTTTTGAGCTACCAATAAGTGCATATTTTAACCAAAGTCGTTCTAAATTAATCAAAATCTGTTCTAAACAAGCTAACGGATATAGCCGTTAAAATGCATGAAGAAGCAACAAATACAACGTGTCACTTCCTCAAAACATACGCATTTGTATAATACTAGCGACTTTCCCTCGACTCGCTCGAGTGCGGAGATGGCTAACAATATAGGATATTACTCCATAGCTTAGTTAAAACCAAGTACAAGATAACAATAACCATATACATAAACCATAAGTACAAGATTTTTTCTATTTTGTCACCAACAGAACCAAAACGGCTGTAATTTCCTGAAGAAAGGGAATAAATAAATAGACTAAAAATTAAACAAAATCATTTTTTTTTTTTTTATTTTAAGATCTAGTATATGAAGCCAGCATAGGCGTCTGCATGGGAGTCCTGTTCTAGTATTAGAGGTTGCGGGTTCATTTAAAATGGAAATGCGTTGGGTTAAAAGAATTTAGAGGAAGGGAGCATTCCCAATACTATCTCTTTTTATCTCGCAAGAGATATGTACCCTAAATAAAACAAAAGAAAATTATATCTACAGTCCAAACCGACCTATTCATTTAGAATTCATTTAGAAGTACACAGTCACTTGTTCGGAAAATGTCGTACCTACAATGGAAACAGCACAACCCACATCAACTAACAAATGTACGACACTAAATATGAATTTAATTTCATAATAGATTTACTTCCATATCATTCGGGGCCTCGTAGACATTGGCAAGGACTTTTGAATCGTCCTCTATACAGATAAATAAAATTGAAGTGTCTGTTAGTGATTTCAAAATAACAGCTTTTTACTAAATGCACATTATGAAAGTGTACACGGTACTAATAAGAAAAAAACAAATTTTAACATTTTTGTCTGTTTGGCTGTTCCGGCTAATCTCCGAAACCGCGGGACCGATTTTGACAGGTCTTTCACGGGCAGATAGCTGATGTTATAAGGAGTAACTTATGCCACTTTTATTTTAGAAAAAAAATCAGGATTTCGAACAAAAATAATTAAAACGCATGAAATTGTAAACAACGCCGTACCTAAGAACGCACCCGAGCAAAGCGAGAGTAATTCGCTAGTTTTAACATATATACAGTATGTGTTGAGTTAAAAACCTCAACTAATACGAGTAATAGTGCGACAAGACTTTAGAAAGGGCTGAAGTTTTTTTTCGTAAATATGTAAATCACAACACCATACTTTTACCATCGTCTGAGTAATTCACAACGAAATCCATTAATTTATATATATTAAACTATAAATGAACACTTCTATTTATAGTTGTATGATACGAAATTCAATAACACACTCCATAAAGTGCAAATTGGCATTAAAATGCTAACTTCACACAATACTAAATCAAACCGATATATACTTATAAGTACGAGAATATCTACTACAGAATGAATCAAGCACTTGGTATTATTCCAAACAAGCAAAATATTCGCATAAATTCGGTAAACGTTAAAACTAGATTGATACACTTATAGATCCACAAAATGGCCATAAAATTAACGACGATTTTATGACACAAACACACATACTGATGTCAAAGACAATAAAATATAATATTTATGACTGGAGATTTCCTTAAGCGTGAGTGGCGTGGAATTTTATTAGATAGATAGCTTTCTTATTTCATTTTCACATACATTTCCTTTGTGTGACAGACAGAAAAAACAATATCGCTTTCATTATACGCAGTTTGGATAAAGTATTCAATAGCAAGCAACAAAAATACGAACGCTCGCTTTATAGAAATCGAACCAGCTACCTCTAAGCGCTAAAGTAAACATTGTCGGTTTTGTAATAAAATAAACTATACCTTCCACCAGGAAGCAGCTGGGAGCACAGGAAGACGAAAAGACCGATCGAGAAGCTGATATCCTACATCAATAATGCCAGCATCTCATACCAAGATGACTCGAGAGCGCAGAGAGATAAAGACACAATCGGGAAGCTGCCTACATCAAAAATACCAGTATCGCACAAAAAGAAGACCTGAAAAAAGATCTTCAACTTGCAACACAACTGTTCTCAAAGCTACGAAAAACCAACATGATCATCTAGCCCGAATTATCACGGCAAAACGGCACGGGCAAAAAGTCTATGGTGTTCGCATACTCATTAAAAACTATGATATGAAATTCCATTAAGAAAATATCTGCTTTCTTACGTAAGTGTACGAATAAAAAAGAAATCCGAACATCCTACATTTCATAGCCAAAAAATTCTATAACCGACGACTACTATGCATACATACATATAATATTTACATATAATCATCTGAAGTAACTGTCCTAAAACAATTTGTTTATTACTGTTTCAGCAACAGCCAATGTCAAAGTCAAAGCGATGGAAGTTGTAAAAACGTTGAAAGTAAAATATTTACGTTCACGACGCAACGTGCCGTATAAACTTGCTATTATACTTGCAGTCGTCCGAGAGTACCTATTCGCGTGTATGTACATACGTACTTAGGACGACATATGACACGTGTAAATTGTATTATAAATGCTGAACATATAGATTTTAGATTAGGTATTAGGTAAACAAGAGATCTCGTTGTGTTTTGAAATCAAAATTATCTCATAAACTATAAAGTATAAACATGTGGCAGTCGATACTATTAATTGTTTTTAAAAGGAGAGATAGTCAGTCAGTTAGTTTTCGTAAAATAAAGAATTTGAAACTTCGGAAACTAAAATCTATACTAATACTATAAAGAGGAAAGATTTGTTTGTTTGTACCGAATAGGCTCCGAAACTACTGAACCGATTTAAATGAAATTTGGTAAGAAGATAATTTTAGACCTTGGAATAGACATAGGATATAGGATAGGATAAGTTTTGATCCCGGAAACCATCCCTTAAGGGAGTGAAAATGGGGATAAAAGTTTGTATGGGGAAGCAACCTAGGGACGAACCCAAGCGAAACGAGGGTATGTCGCTAGTTTAACATAAATCCGAGAAAATTTCCAAAAAAATTAGATTTATTTAAAAATTTCAAATATTTGGGTTTTAAGTATGTATGATAGAGGTATAAGAAAGAAAAATATAGCAAATTAGTCATTTAGCATAATTATAAAAACTACTAAACCTAAAATAGCGAAAGCATAAAAAAATACATTAGTATATAGAATATACAAAATTACTTGGTGCGTAAAAAACTGACACATCGATATCATATTTTAGATACATTACTACTAAATTAAAACCACTAATCTGTTTCCATAACTTGGGAAAAATACAGCACCAAACTTTAACCAATGCCCGTTTTTAATTCAGATACGTAGCTTAGTATCTCTAGCTTCACACAGACACCTCCCTAGATTTCACTTAGTTTAATACAACTCACTAATATGCCACGAAAATTACTTTATCTATCGAGATTACTACGAGTGTGTCCCTAGCCTATAAACTATCATTGTGCTAAAATCACTCATCATAGCAAAGAACAAGGGCATACAAACAAACAATATCTAATATAGTGAAGTGACCCAAATCAATCGAACATATCAGGTTAGTAAGACACTAATTCGCAAACATTTAACATCTAGCGTACCGACAGCTCACAACGCCAGATGGCTGGCGGGCTTCCAAGCAACCGGATTGTTTTCTCGCTATATTTTATTGTTGGGCTTCTATCAACATCGACTCGCAAAAGGTACGGTAATCGTAAAACTAGACTCGATATGGGACTAAAAATAAAAATGCTGCTTGTGCCAGATACACAATATCATCACTATCTTTCCAAGATTACCCGTTTGAAGCCAAACGGCTTCATGTATTATGCTTTTTTTTGTGTTCGGATAGTTCAGTTCGTACATGCGTAATAATAATATTCTTAGTTAGATAACTACTTTTGTTCACTGTTTGCAGATATTTTTACCGTACTATACATTTTCGATGCCAAAAACCATGGCTCGAAAAACATCCTAATACAAAATGGACATAAAAATAGTATTATATATGTGATAGAATAAAATGAAAATATTATTAACGTATAGAAAGAAATAAGAGTAGCTAAAAGTCACGCTTACAATTACCGAGTCAATTGTATGACTAAACGTCTACAGTAATAGTTTAGTAAAAAGCTTCTAGCACTTTCAAGTCAAAGCAAGTCTGAACGGTTCAAAAGGGAATAAAGAGAATATTCATATTTTTATACATCTGCATATATTTGCTTACTAATATTATAAATGCGATTGTATATTTGTTTGTGACCATTGTATACCGCCCATAGGTATTGTATGTGTGTGTTCAGCCCTTTTTAACGTTCCACTGCTGGGCACGGGCCTCTCTTCAATACGAGGGGATCAGAATATAGTCCACCACGCTGGTCAAGTGCGGGTTGGTATTACTCAGATTTCTACTATACAATAATTTGATATCTCCATCACCAGATGCTGGATGTGACAATCTTATGATCGTGCCACCTTTGAATTTAGGCTAATTTCTTTCTTTTTTTTTTTTGAAGATATTTTACTATACTGTGTATGATATCTGTGTGTACATGTTTGGACATTACCAAATATATATTTTTTGTTTAATCATTCACCAATCCATTTTTCATCATTTTCATCTGTCTATTCTAAGAAATGGGACTTATAATTTCCTATTGCACATTGGTACAGGTATATTGCAAAAAAAAAGAGGAGTATTTAGGGTTTTTTTTTCATACCAGTCTGCCCGTGACCACGGCTGGCGCAACCCAGTCGAAACGTCGAGTATAAGGTATAAACTATAAAGCCACGAACGAATTCACGTGTTTAAGCCCCGTAGTATAATTATTATAATAGGAGTATTTAGGGTCCAACACAAGAGTCAAGCTTAAATCACTTTATTAAGTAACCGAGTTTCCATAAATGAACTACAAAACAGACTGAGCTTTACACCTCAAAATAAACGTCTTCAGATTGATATGTGGCCTGTAAGGAAAGTAATCGATATAATTTATTGTTGGCTCGCTTCCAGGGGGTCAAGGCCGATCTGCTTGCATGCAGCGGGATAAATCCTGGTAATGGCATCATTTAATTAATCTGCATACGTGTTTAAATGGAACTTCTTATCTTCTACAGACTGGTTGGTTTCTTGTTTTGATCATAATTTATTAATATATTTTCTTAAACATAAAAATTAAACCCACTTCAGACTCATCTTAAAAAGAATAAGTTATTCAAAATGAACTCATAGTCTACTGCAAAAATATGACCAAAATTAAAAACTATTTTTTCTTTAAACGTATTAAAAAATAGACTTTGTGGAGGCATAGTAGCCCAATGGTAATGCGCTCGCTTGGGAAACCGAGTGAAGCGGGTTCAAATCCCGGATCTCGCACCCCTGATATTTTCATGTGCGAATCTTTTCTAACATGATTATCACTTGCCTTACGGTGAAGGAAAACATCGTGATGAAACCTGCATGTCTGAGAAAACCTAGCAAGTTTTCGAAAGACATGTGAAGTCCGCCAACCCGCACTTGGCCAGCGTGGTGGACTATGGCCTGATCCCCCTTGTATTGAAGGGAGGCCCATGCCCAGCTGTGGGACGCTAAGAAGGGCTGAATACAATGTTTCTTTTTACATTTGATAAAAATCTATCTACGAATTCAATCCAGAATACAATAATATATTTCAACTCTTTCAATGTTACACTGCTGGGTGCGGATCTTCCCTCAATGAGGGTGCTGGAATAACATAGTCATATTATATAATAATGTCGTCTTGACCGATTTCGGGTGCGGCGACCAATCTCAATCTCAAAATAATCAAATCCCAGTCTCACTTACAAGTTACAACTAGGCCTATGCGCAAATATTATAGTGCGCAAACGCACGTGGTCTCTACTCTTCTAAGTCTGATAGGACGTTACTTCGACACGACGGAGAAAGATTATGCGCTGGACCGACATGCTCTCCGAGACACGTTTCTTAAGAAAAAAAATTAAAACTCACCCAATACTCAATAACTCAAAAAATACTTGACCCGACCCAGAACTCGAACCCACCCTGGGTTCGTATCTGTAGCTGTACAGCACTAGACCAATGATAGTGATATTATACCCACTAAATATGCTTTCTGTACCATAATCCATAAAGCTCCATCATACTATGGGGTATTAACACGCCATATCTCAAGAGCGGTGTAGCAAGCAATCCTGCAATTGTCATCGCAGAACATTCAAGAGCTTTGAGATTCCCTTTGTCAATGCGTTGGATGAATTATATAATAAGTTGTAAAGCTTGCTATTATCTGCGTTATTATCTTACATAATAAACTTTAATATTATTTTTAATAAACTTTGTTGTTTTCATGTTCTTACGCATAAACTTGTTCCATCTCTGTTTTGACTAAAATTAGTTTCCAAAGCTCTCGTATTCATCTATCATGATGATGATTGTGTTTGAAAAAACAAAGAATTTCTTCAACTACTAAGATATCTATAACTTTTATATATGGAATTTTAATATATTTTTTAATTAATCTAAAATATAATATTATGTGTTACCCTATTTATTAATTAACCACAGTCACATGTTTTGCAAAACTTAAGTAAATTAAAAAAACTATATAATAATTAAATAAATAAAACAAGTTTTTTGAAAGATATCACGTAACAAAGCAAAACGGTACACAAGAATAAGTACCCTCTTCCTCTTTTGAAGTCGATCAAAAAATATAAGTAAAGTATCTGTACAGGTTTTAATTGAAACATGAAAGGCGTTTATTTTTGTAAACTTTACAGTGTCATTGAGTCGATTTTAACTCGAGTCAAAAGTGCCTGATTGAAGTACACTCGATCGTCAAAAGCTATCGCCGTTACGATATTCCGTTAAGCGATTTTAATTTAGCAAAGGGAAAATTGAACTATACAGTGTGGAGTTATTTAGCACCAACTATAATAAAATCTACAGTAAAATTGACGATTTTTACAGTCAACAACATCAGCAATTCAAACGTTATGTATTAATAGCTATAGTCTTAGGTCTATCGTAAAAATTGACCTAGCTACGTGGACCACTTGTATTTAGCCCACAGCTGGGCATGGACCTCTACATCCCCAGTTTTCGAAAGACATGTTAAGTCCGGCAACCCGCACTTGGTCGTGTTAGACTACGACTTGACCCACCTCGTATTGAAGGGGATCCCGTAGCCGTACCCAGGGATGAAACGTTAAAAATACAAAACAAAAACGTATTAGAAACCCACTATATAAAATCAAACACATTCAGCATTAAAAGCTCGTACACAAAAAAGCGACATAAGTATCGTCAAATCAATTTACAGGTTCAAGCCCATCCTAACGGCGCTAACACCATGAGAGCAACAAAACGCGGTTTCCGATCCCCAGAGGCATGGCGGTCGTTTGCCGTGTATCATTATTATTGCAAATTCGTCTAGACTACCTGACCCTACGCACCTATAGGCCGATGTCACACTAAATTATTGTTATATCGTATTATAACTTAAAATTCTGCTAAATAAAATTTTAAAATTACTGACTGATAGGTATAGTTTGATATAAAAACAAAAGAAAATCCTAGCAAAAGAATTCCATACGTAACGATTATCTACACTGTGTTTTATAAAATAACACCCTAGAGATACTAAAAAGAAGATAAAATATCGAGAAAACGGCTTTAAATAACGACGCGATTGACATAAGGGATATCTATACCAATATTATAAAGCTGAAGAGTTTGATTATTTGTTTGGTTTAACGCGCTAATCTCACGAAGTATGTACTAATCCGATTTGAAAAATACTTTTTGCATTTAACCGCCCGCTAACTAAGGAAGGCTATAGTCTATATATCATCCCGGAAAAATGTACGATTCCCGTGGGATAGATTTGTTTTTGTGTAGGTACGAACACGAAGCGAAGCGAGGGTGAGTAGCTAGTAACATAATATAAATGCTACTTTATCAAAACTAAAGGAAAATAAAAGGAAAAACAACAAATATAAACACTATTAAGAAATTCTAAACAATATTAGTAATTTCTCTTATTCACTTTGATCAATGAAACATCTGTAAAAGCATTAGCATAAAATAGTGTCAACGAGTCCGAAACACCTACAATGGGGACGCGGCGCTACCGGGAAGCTTCCGATTCATTGATTTGGAAATATTTATTAAGCAAATAAAGTTGCGAGAGTTGATTGGACGACATCCATACATATTTAACGTGCGAGATATTATTTTTATTAATTGGAATTCAAAAATATGCGACTAAGTACCTACTACAGTTGTACTACAGATAATCGAATCATAAAAAACATAAGATACATTCGTATATCGTTTTTATGTATAACTAGCGACTCAACCTCGCTTCGCTCGAATTCGTCCCTAGATACCTTATGACGGTTAGTATGGAATACATAGACTATATAGTCTATATGTATGTACATATGTATGTATGTTTGTATGTATTTATGTATGTATGTATTCAGCCCTTTTTAACGTCCCACTGTTCGGCAAGGGCCTCCTTTCAATACAAGGAGGATCAGGCCAGAGACCACCATGCTGGCCAAGTTCGAGCAGAGTTCACATGTCTATTGAAAACCTACTAGGTTCTCTCACACATGCAGATTTACTCACGATGTTTTCCTTCACCGTAAGACAAGTGGTAATCATGTTGGAAATGATTTGCACATAAAAATAACAGAGTTGCGAGTCCCGAAACCCACTTCACTCGGATTCCCAAGCGAGCGCGTTACCACTGGACTAACAATGCCTGCCTCCACTCGCAAAAGGATATTAAATAAATTTATTTTCAACATTTCCTGATTACAGTACAGTACAAAGAACGGAAAATATCATGTTCAAAATAAGCTCGTTTTACCCATCTTTATTTATCCAAAACAATCGCAAAATTCCAATGAAATTCAAGAAAAAAATTGTCACTTTATTTAGTAAATTTTGTAAATTTTAGAACTATCAACTGGATTTATATATTTAGAATACCATTAAAGTATTTTAAATGATAGCCGACAGTAGATTTACTTACGATCGTTTCTTTACAGTTACGAATACACAAACCAAATCACTCTTTATACTAATGTTTTAAAGGTGACAATCGTTTGTCAATCGCCAAGTGTGAGTCAAAGGGGAATCCTGACTGACTCAGTTGGCAGCGATCCACCGTCTCTTAGATATAGTTGGAGTTTGATGCCCTTTGGCCGTGCCTTGAGTTGAATGAAATAATGAAGAAGTACACAGGAATTATCCAAGAAAAGAGACCGATAACATATTCATGGTTTGATTTGAATCCTAAATAATCTCTCTCCATCTATATAAATAAAAATGAATGTCCGTATGTTTATCCTCTATGCATTTCTAAACTATTTATCTGATTCTGATTCATCAGAGTTGAAACTCTGGCGGGTTATTCGCGAAGGTTCCTGGCACAAAAAAAAAAACAGTTTTTCTTTGGACGTTTGTCTTTTACGCGTTCCTAAACCATTCAAGCTTATGAACGCACCCGAGTAAGAAGTGGTAAGTAAGAGTAAGTCGCTAGTAATAATATAAATACGAAAGTCAGTATGTCAGTTCTCTTTTTTCATGCAACTGCGCATCAGCCTGATAGCTTACGATTATCGGGTCTTGAAGTCACTTCCATCGAATTATTTTAGTGGAGAACCTGAACGTTATGAGATCTTGTAATATGTGATTGATTATATACTAAATAAGACCTAAATTTTATTACATAAGCTAGCATAGTACTAGTTTAAATCTATTGTAATACATAGATGTCATTCACAATAAGAATGTATTATTTTCAAGTAATGATAATATGTAATAATAATACTACATAACTACTATTAAAAATATTCGCAAAATAAAATACTTGAATAAAATAAACAATATTCAAAATGAAATCCCATAAAACGATTTACAACATACAATTTCCAAACACATTGCTTTTACAATTGAAAACAATTGAGATCATAAATCAAAAGTGCCGTTTCCCAAAGCTGAGACTATAAAAAAACTCGAGTTGCATCATTCAAGTGCAGCATAACAGCAGAACAGTCGTCATAAACAATCGGACATGAGCGTCGTCGCCCGAAATAGTACTGTTTGTGGATCGATGTCCGACCGGAACCGACTTCTATTACCGGCGTGCGGAGCCGATTATCCACTCTGTGTACCGTCTACACAAATATTCTACATATGTATATATAATAAAATTACATTAAATATTTGTTTGAAAATCTTATTGAAATAGACATTATTCCTGATACAGAGGCCGAATCTATAGCTTTTTTAAATTTTTGTGTCTGTGTGTGACCGCATTATGGAAAAACCACTGGAGGGATTTTGATGAAATTTGGTATGGTGATAGCTGGTTATCCGGGCCATCATATAGGAGTTTTTACTGCGGGAAAATAACCCATCTCCGAAAAATCTATACATATAATAAAACTGTAGAGGTCAAATGTCTGTACATAGAAAAAAATGCTAAATACTGAGTCAGGGGGATATAAGAAGAGAAATAGAACAAAACCAGATTTCTTTCAATTTTTTTGCTTCTCTGTCTGTCTGTTTGCACGGGCTAATCTCTGAAACTGTTGGACTGATTTATGAAATTTTACATGGTGGTACCTTATATCCCCGGTCAACGTTTTAGATACTTTTGATCCTGGAAAATAAAAGAGTACCTATGGAATAGTTAAAAAACTATAGTAACTTATTTAGTCTAGTACACAAAAACTACTGATTAGATTTTAATGAAATTTTACAATAATATAGTTCATACATCAGAATAACAAATAGGCTACTTTTTAACCCGGAAAAATGTACGGTCCCCGTGAGATAGATTTCTTTTTATTTGTCTATACCAAACGCTAGTCTATACTAAAACGTAACTAGAGACAAACCCGAACGAAGCGAAGGTGAGTCGCTTGTTTATTATAATATAATCATATTTAACTAGTGCATTACCCTCACTTCGTTCTGGGGCACCCCTAGGTGGGCAACAGTAGCCTTAGATATAAATTTATCTAGATCAAAGTCCATCCATGTACTAAATTTCATCCAAATCCGTCCAGCCGTTTTTAGCGTGATGAAGTGACTAATCTATACTAATATTATAAAGCTGAAGAGTTTGTTTGTTTGTTTTGTTGAACGCGCTAATCTCAGGAACTACTAATCCGATTTGAATAATTCTTTTTGCATTAGATAGCCCGTTACTGAGGAAGGCTATAGGCTATTTATCATCCCGGAAAAATGTACTGTTCCCGTGGGATAGATTTGTTTTTGTCTAGGGACGAACCCGAAGCGAAGCGAGGGTGAGTCGCTAGTAAATAAATAATTGGCAAAAGCACAACACACACTTAATGTATATGTTGTTATATATTGTAGATAGATAGATACTCCTTAAAGATATTTTTTGTCACCATTTATTAAAAAAAAAATGCAAAGTTGCCCTCCTCCGACATATTACACATCGTCAACAAACACCATAAATATTCGCCAATAATATCTTAATAAACAAATCTCTCAACTTTTCGTGTCGACGGTACTTTTCAGTAGCAAAGATATGTGGTCATATTTATTTGAATAACAACAGCCACGTCGTCCACCGACTGGGCGCAGTAATTAAAATGCGTAATTTCGTTACCAATACAAATTATAATCGTTGTAAACGTTTAAACTAATGTTTTACCTGTTTTTAGTATAGGAAATAACAAATTATATCGTAAATCTCATCTCAGCGTTTATTACGTCTTAAGAATTTCTTTAGTTAATCTTTATACATATATATAAAAATCAATTGCTGTTCGTCTCGCTAAAACTCAAAAACGGCTGGGCCGATTTGTTTTTTTTTTTTTGTGTTTTGTTGGATGTGTGTCTGAGGTGGTTTAAGTATAAAAAAATAGGAAAATCCCAAAAGAACAGCTGGAGAATCGAAAAGTTCAAAATTGTTTATTGTTTAACTATATATTTATAATATACTATCTATTCCATACTAACCGTAAAAAACGTACCTAGGGACGAACTCGAGTGAAGCAAGGGTGAGTCGCTAGTTAAAAATAAATAAATGTGTCATCACATCACACACAATACGCTTCGCTTCTGCTCAACAGTAGTCAATGTATTTGTTCAGGTCATAAGTCTATCTGTGTCCTGAATTTCATTTAAATCCGTCCAGCTGTTACAGCGAGAAGTAATAACAAACGTTTGTAAAGTTTGTCTGTTCACGTGCGTGTATGTACACAACCTTTTTCACTTACGATAGTCCGATGCTAAATTTAGGACGTTAGTGTGTTTTTCAGTTCCACACATTCTAACGACTTAACGGATTTTAGATAAAGAATGGCACATATAGACGTACAGACTACATATAGACTACTTTCCATCAAATTACCTGTCACATGAGCTTTTATGAGTACAAAAAGTAGTTTAAAAAAGACAAACTGTTAATTCTTGAAATTTTCAAGACCGCTCTTAATGCATATTATTTAACTATTAAAACATAAGAAATGAAGCTAGCACAGCATAATTTAGACGTCACTATGTTCAGAAACATAACGGTTGTACAAAACCAGCAACACAAAGGCGCGGAAGTTTGTAAATAGCGATATGTGCGCGAGAGCAACGCGACAACGCCGGGAATGCGCGCGAGTTATTTTAGAGATTATAATGACGTTGTCAAGCTCACAGAATATTTTGACGGTCATTGCGAAGTGTTTGTTACACTTCGGTAATACTAATACTGAGTAATTTTACTTTGCTTTAAACATCTTTGTTTAAGATATCGCAAAAATTTCAATCTCTTAAATCATTTCAAAAGCGTTAACTCGTTTCATAAATTAACATTAAAGATATAACTAACAAGATATCCATATAGCTTGACAAAAATGTGTTTTTATAATCCATTTTTTGCTTTTCTCTAACATCGAAACAACATCTTCAATTGAAATTTAACGCGCAATCTTAAACGTAGCAGACAACATTATATGTTATGGTATACATACATACATAAGCAGGATAATTATGTAAAGACAGACAACGTATTAGCGACTCCCCCATGGCGGTCACATAAAAAAATGAGTAAAGTAAATCCCCAAAGATCATGAAACCATGGCATTTTTCATGGAAATGAGTGATGGGAAATATTTCAGAGCCCCCTTTTCCTCTACAATATACTCAAACATGTTAAAATTTGTGTATTGTATTGTCATGAAAGCTACTATAACAATTTTCCTTAAGTTTATCTTTCTTGTTTGGTAGGTTCGTCTACATATTCATTAAATTTTAAGTGAAAATTGTAATTTTATGGTGTTTAATTGTTTCATTTTAAACATAAACATGAAACCCCTTTGTACATATAAGTTTTTTTCGTAACTGATTCTTCACCGCCTAGGCCTAGTCGCTACAGTTAAGACCTGCGGAGCTGAAATTTTGAGAGCGCATTACCTACTATAATTACGAAGGGATTTTTTTAATTTCAACCCCTTAAAACATGGAAAGTTCAAAGAGGTTGAAAGATATTAAAGATATTGTATAAGAAACAATACATATGTAAAAAGTGGATACTACACAAAAATACTATATTGTGTAATACTCATCGTTATTGACACTAAAGAGTGACGTAGAACATGGAACAAAGAAATTAATGACGTAAAAGAAATAACGTGTATATATGTATTATGTACTAGATAGTAGAACATAGCAGACATTTATTATATCTATACTAATATTATAAAGAGACAATTAGTTTGTTTGATTGAACGCGCTAATCTCATGAAATCTCGTAATCCGATTTGAAAAATTATTTTTGCATTATATAGCTCATTTATTGAGGAAGGCCATATTATATCATCGAAACCGAAATGTGTACACCGAAAAATGTACGGTTCCCGTGGAATAGATTTGTTTTTATCTAGAGACGAACCCGAAGCGAAGCGAGGGTGAGTCGGTAGGTTATGATATAAATAAAAACTAAGCTTACAAAATTATACAAAAACCTTCCATAGTCATCGGAATGCTCGACATTTTTCACGAAACAGTGTAATTTCTGGAACGTTAGGATCTTTTGTTCCTCGCCGCAAATATTTATGGTCTCCAATAGAACGAGTCCCTTAGGGTCGTCAGGGAATATTTTGCTATCAATACAAAGAATGAAGTTACCGCCAATAATACTGAGGAAAATTGGCGATATAACTTGTAAAACATCGCTGAGGGGTACAAAATAAATTGTGTAAGTTATATTTAAAAGTCATAAATGGACATCTTGAACTAAAACCTATTTGATCAAACACGTTGTAATAAGTTTTACGATTTCCACAAGAAAGAAATAATAAAATATTACCCCTAAATTAGGCTAATAAAACAAAACAAAAATGCTGTAGGTACAGTCAAAAAAAAACCACTACATTACTTGTGCCTACCATAAATCTAAAAGGTACCGCCAAAGTATATTTGACACTTTCTACAATCAATAAGCACTTTCCCACAACAAACATACGTACATATGTACGTGTTCATAACAAATTTAATAAAAGCTGCCAAATATCAGCAAATATTTGCACACGTGACGAGAACAATATGAAATAGCTACAACTAATAGCTTTAAGCGCTTTCAGAAAGCACTATAGCGATTACCGCAGGAGATTTGGAGTAATCACGCCCTTGACCCCACCAATGTGAGCTAACGATGCGGAACCTTAGGGGCCCTTTTTGCAAGTTTTTGTTTCACTCTTTTCCTTATTATCTATCATTGTTTGAAATTCTCCTTGTGGCGAAAGCGGAGAAAATATAGTAAGATGGAGATCGTTTTCCAATAATACATTTAAATATTTGCATGCCTAAGCAAGTCACGATACGTGGAATATTAAAAACAATGTTTGAAAACGGATCAAAATTTTATCTACATATTTTCATCAAAAAATATATAGATACAGATTTAATAATACAAACAAAATCAAGCTTTTTATCAAAAGATAATCATCCACATTAATTGTTAACAAGCACAAGCTCCAAAGTTTTCGGAAGCTGGAGTGCTTCATTTAAAACACGCCCGAAAGAGCCTGGGGTTAGGAAAAGTCGTGAAAATCATGCCCACTTGCATCTTAAATATTTCTGAGACGTTTAAATGCTTTCAAAAGCTCTTCGTTTTGGCTGAAATGATAAACCTTTTAAACTTAATGAACTAAATTAAGATTGCTGTACAAATCGAGCGGAACAATTCAAAGTTAAATGTAGTCGCATTAAGAAATGTATACAAGTTTATAAATAAGATCCGCTTCTGAGAAAGGATTGGTAAATGATAATAATTTGACATTATCCTCATACACTTAACCATACTTAATCAAAATTTACGTAATTGAAACAATAAGTAGTAACGACCATTATGTGTGGAATATTTTCTTTTACACCAAATAGAGCTTTGTATTCTTAAAAAAAATCACAAACGACGAAATTATCACTTAACGAACACACAAACACACAGACAAAAAATACCACCAAAATACCGCCTTTAAAAGTCGGTTAAAAATGAACAATAATTATAAATATCTTTGCGAAACTCGATCATTTTCTAAATCAGTGACAAACAATGGGTAGCAGTTATCACTGGGATGTCGGTATCGCTTCCTGCCGATACGTCTGTCCACTGACATTTCTCCTAAACGCAAATTGCAGCGTATGAAGGTTATATCGCGGTTTAGTTCACGTTATGTAATTATGTTATATTGATAACATCGCACTGTTCTATTAAGTCGATAGATAGTATATTATTTAGAAACATTACAATATAGTATATACACATTAAGAATTTTCATACAATATTCTTGCTTATATAAATGAACAGTTTCACAGTCACTCGTCAAATACTTGACGTGTTAAATAAAACTATCTTTTCGGATTTTTTCGCGGATGTATTTTGATTTTTGGTTCCCGACGTTTCGCGTAATCTAAGCGTAAATTTCGCGGATTCGCACAAATCTAAGAAAGTATTATACTTGACTTGATCAAAATCTGAATTTGCTAAATATTTAAATAAGTTTTCTCAACATACAGGTTTCCTCACGATGTTTTCGTTCACCGTAATAGTGAAAAGTGGAGTGGTTATCATATTGGAAATGATTAGCACGTGAAAATATCAGAGGTGCGAGACCCGGGATTTAAATCAGCTTGACTCGGTTACCCAAGCGACCGCGTTACCACTGGGCTATCACTACCTAAATACATAGAAATCTCTTTGTAATATTTGTATTAATGTGAAAAACAATCATCACTATTAAATTATATACATGAATAAACGTGCACAAGCACGCACTTTTCTATACAGACCCATAGCAGCTAGATCTCACGTAATAAATCGTCGTATAAACATTCTAAACTAAATATAAATAAAACAGACGTGCGACATTGTACAATAAGTTGACTAATCAAACATTTGATGTATTAAGGTTTTGAGGCATAACTGATTTGACGAACCGCGAATTTGACAAATTAAACTTTTGACTCATAAATTACTAGCGACTCACCCTGGTGAGGGTTCGTCCCTAGACGAAAACAAATCTATCCCACGGGAACCGTGCATTTTTCCGGGATGATATATAGCCTCATTTAATACTATAGATAGTTAATTTTGCGACAAACAGTGTTATGCCATTATAGAAAAGGACACATACAATAGTAAACTGTAAAAAACACAAACTCGTAAAAAACGGAATTAGTGTTATGCTTCTCAGGTACAGACAGATACCCGATAATATGAACTCCCCGTATCCAAAAGAGCAAGACCCATAAAACAAGACCAATCCCACCGATCGTCCATACCTTATGTCCCATCCTTATATCCCATCGTTACTGTGTTTAAAGAACCATGTGACATGTACGTACATATTTTCAGTCGCTATTCTTATGGCCGAGGGAGGGACGTCCTTCGGCGCACCCGAAATCTCTCGCCGTCACTCCCAAATAGACTATTAAACTAATAAATTGCTTTATATCTACCTCCGGCTACGTTAGGCTTGTCTCAAAGATTGTCCAAAGCTCACGTTAGGGCCGAACCGCACTATAGCACCGATCGCGATTCGTTCAGGGTTCAATATCGGCCTGGTAAAAATAATTCTATACAAGAAAGAATGAGTGCATTTACCTATCAGTAACAGTCGATTCCGGTCGAATCACATAGTCCATTGAAATGTTACATTTTTAGGGCTTAGCGTGCATTTGTTAGAGGATGCAATTTTATTTTTTAGATATTAAGGAGTAGTTAGTGTAAAGTCAAATCCAAGTTTGTGGGGTTGCAATCCTTGCCCCACAGCCGCCATCTTGGAAAAATGATTACAAATGGTTTTTATGGTTTATCTGACAAACTATAGGTCTCAGAAAAAAAAATTAAGACATTTTTAGTTGCAAATAAAATTTTATACAACTTTGGTCAAGTAGTGAAATTAAATATACTTTACCACACCGATATCTGTTATCGGCACTATAATGTGGAACCGACCTTAAACTGTTCTTTGTCGGAAATCGTAGGCCCTATGGGTCTTATCATTTATCAAAATAAATCTTCGAGATAATAAAAGTTTAAATGAACCTCTGGATGTAGCAAAATAAAGCCTCAAAAGTTCGTTTTGATCGACTTCAAAAAGGAAAAGATACTCATTTGATTGTGTTTCTTTTGTGTTGCATTTTTTTAATAAGTTTATATCTTACAGGTGGTCGCACGTAAATTTCCAAAATAAAATTCGAGCTCTAAGACTTTTAACTCTAAAAACTTTTAAGTACTTTTGAAGTCGGTTTAGTTTTTTTAAGTTAAAAAGTAGTTATTAAAATAGTTATTATTTGTTATATTTTTAACTTTGCTAAATAAACTCTTGCAGACAACATTAATAAGACTACTTTTCGTCTTTCAAATGTTTGACCTTCTGGACTTAGAAATGTAACAAAATCTCAATAGCTCTTTCATCTAGTATTTATCTCTGTTAGGTACAATCTAAATACGATTATATATAATTAATTTTGCCCATTAATTTTCCGGGTGAGTTAAAACTTAAAGCATTTATTTTAGAATGTGGAGTTTAGGATCTCGTAAAAAAAGTATATTTAGTTGTGAGCAAAAGTCGGTAAGAGCTTACGCGTGCACAATTTTTATGATAAACTAGTTGTTACCTGCGGCTTCGCCAACAAAAGAAAACGTAAAACTATGACAACCATACAAACATACAAACATACCTTCTCAATTTCTCGCTCTCGTACTAACAAGCTTTCGCAAGCAATAACATTAGCATGATAAAAAGGCAAAATAATTATATTTTACCAGCAGAGTCCGCGGCTTCGCTCGCGATCAAACTAGGAAAAATACGAAATTTCATGCAAATATGCCCAAGGAATAAAACGTTTCATACAAACTTTATCCCCTATTTCTTCCCCTTGGGGGTTGAATTTTGAAAAATCCTTCCTTAGTGGATACCTTCGTCATATGAAGAATACCTTAAGGTAGGAGGAGCCTTAAGGGTTTGGACTGTGCGTTAATACATCAGTCAATCACTTTTGCCTTTTATATATATAATAATAATATAAAATAGAAGATTAAGGGCTTTTCTATCAACAGACAAAGTTATCTAATACAAAGAAGGTTTAGTTAATTGTAATATAGTGTAGAAGTGTAGAAGTAAATTCCTCCGACATTTCCAAAGTAAACGTACAAATACACTTTAAATTAATCAAAAATATTCAACAATGACTCTTGAAACTATTCAAACAGAAGCCGGAGATTGTAAAACGATTAGAATTATAATTAGACGGTCCAGTAGTTCGTGTGACTAAGTCGCTTTACGTGGGACCCTCGCAGCAAACGTGATCTCATACGCAGGCGTGTACGCTTATATTATATATATCTGAAATCTTCTCTGTAAAAACTACAATCGGGACTAAGCTAGCTTTTACTATGTTATCTATACTAATATTATAAAGCTGAAGAGTTTGTTTGATTGTTTATTTGTTTGGTTGAACGCGCAAATCTCAGGAACTACAAATCCGATTTGAAAAATTATTTTTGAAATAGATAGCCCGTTAACCGAGGAAGGCTATAGACTATATAGCATCCCGGTAAAATGTACGGTTCCCGTGGGATAGATTTGTTTTCGTCTAGGGACGAATCCGAAGCGAAGCGAGGGTGAGTCGCTAGTAATTAACTAAAATACTGCCCACCCTTAGGTGTGGACTTAGAAGTTCATTTCTTTCTGAGCCAAAGATAGTGAGTTGTAGTTTTTAAGTAATCATTGCGAATATTTTATTAAGACGTTTCCACTTAGGATTTGATTCTTTAACAGAACTAATCTAATTTAATTAAAAAGTTTGTTTCAGAAATGACACTTTCGTAATACAAAAGAGAGCTTTTTAAATTATCGAAACAAAATAAAGGAGCAAATCAAAAGCTGGGTGGCGCTATCCGTTTGCTACTCAATTGATACAAATAGTTCAATTGGTTTTATGCGACGTACGAGTATATGAGCTCTCACATAGTGTGCCTTAGCGCCACTGAGTGTACATATTATATCATCCATATGAACATAGAAATGAAATCTCAATTTTTAAAATTAAAAATTACTAAAGAAATAGACATCAAGCTGTGAACGAATGTTTCCATTGAAATTTCATAATTTGCTTTCAAATAATATATTTTTAAAGTTGAAAAAAATATAATTTATAGGTTTGTTCTTGCTGGAATAATGTAGGAATTTTTCAAAGCGCACTGTCTAAACCTGACTCAGAGATAGCCAAAGCTACATATCACTTTAAGTTAAAATAAGTTATAATTAGAAGTTTTCATTTGTATTATTAGCGGTATAAACGTATTAAGGGAACGATGGCTTCATTTAGCTCTATTGCTAAAAAGTCCCTAAATAAAAATAAAGAAAAAAAAAATAGGTTTATTCGTTTTTCCGAATGATACGAGATAGTCCATGACACTCTAAATTTGGATAGATTTTATCCTACAGAGGTAAAGTGATTGAATTAGGGTTTTTTTTATTGAGTTAGGCTTAAGTATTTGTAGTGTTAATGTGGATATAGAATGAATGTTCTTTTCAGCTGTAAATCACTTATACTGTACATAGGCTTCCCCTAAAGAATGAATGACGAATGTACATTGGTAAAGCTGAGAAAATAAGCTCAAGTATATTTGATGGAGCAAGTGTCTGAAGATATAACCTATTCGTTAAATATTCTCTTAAAATCGGTTGATAATAGGATTATATATACGACAGCTCCTTCTTTTCTTCAAGTCGGTTGTACATAAAATTTTGTAATATCACGATGTAATTGTATAAAGTATATATTAAAATTATTAATTTTATTGCTATGCTTAACTATAGCAAAAACATAAATCACAAAAATCAAATAAATATAACAATATTCATATAACATCTCAAAGAATTTCTAGTGCTAGCACTTATTGCTATCTGCGACCGTGACCTACCCTCGTGCGAAGTGACAAAGCGTCAAATATATCGGAGATAACCGATGTTTCGCAATCGCTTAGCATTGACCTTATTAACTAAGTTTTGAGAACTAATTTGAACCAAGCGCGGATCCAGGGGGGGGGTCATGGGGGTCATGACCCCCCCCAAAGCCAAAAATACGTCTTTAAGAAGTTTAAGAAAAGAAGGATTAATACAAAATTATTTTTTTAAGTACCTAATTCGAAACAAATTAAGTTTTTATTCGTTACTACTTCGCGGCTCACCCTTGCTTCGCTCGGGTTCGCCTCTTGGAAAACAAAAACAAACCTATCCCACGGAAACCGTAGATTTTTCCGCGATAAAAGTAGCTTATACGTTATTTCAGACTATAATCTATCTCTGTGCCAAATTTCATCCAGATCCTTTCAGCCGTTCTGGTGTGAAAGAGTAACAAAGATCCATACATACTCATAAACTTTCATATTTATAATATTAATTAATACGGATTATACAGATTTAGTCCAATCGAAATGCGGTTTGGGAACAAAATATTAAAAACCTGAAGTTTTATGATTTTAAAATGTTAGCAGGTATATAAGGAATAGAAATTCGTAAAATGCCCCCGATACTCAGCTTCCTCCGAGAAATGGGGGAACGCAAAGCGTTGAAAAATAGTTTTTTTCAATTTCCGGCTTACTGTGACGTTTTATCGAAAAATGTTTTCAACAAAAGTTGTAGATAAAGTGTAAAAGTTGTAGTGGTAGTAAAAATCTACAACTTTTATAGAAAACACTTTTTACAATAACCTCAAAGTTTTCGACATATGTATTTTTTAATTTTTTCTTGGTTTTTTATTTTTAATTTCTAGAATAATCTTTTGATTTTCGTGAAACTAAGGGAATGTAATTTTCGAAATATTTATAATAAATAAAAAAAAAAAAATTGAAATGTTTAGCCATTTTCGAGAAAAGCATATTTTATGGTCTCGAGAGACTGAAAATATCCCCCAACTTTTTTACATTTAAAAATTTTGTTTTGTACAATTTTCAGATTGGGCTCATTCTTTTCGTCTTAAGCTCTACTTTTTATTAGAAATAAAAACATTGTATGGTCGCCCTAGAAGAACACTCTTAAAAATTGAAAACATTGGAGAAATCGATAATTTTTACTTTGTAAACTACATTTTTTTTTAATATCATTGAAAAAGTGTACTTTATTAACTAAATTTTTATACACTAATTACACCAGTGTATATTTCGGGAAAAACAAAAAAAATGGTATCATTAAGTTTTTAATTTGACGCATATTATTTATACAATGTCGCCGTAAACATTCAAACTTTGCAATTTGACGAATCTTGAAGAAATAATAAAAATTGGAATTCACGTAAAGTATCCCGTGCTCTTTTGTATTTTTTTCGGTAGAATCTATTTATGTTATAGTTTTTTCGAATTTATCGATGTTTTATTAATTTTTGATCGATTTTGGAGTTAAATTTATTGATTTTTTCTGAAAAAATAGATTTCAAGGTAATAACAGAAAGAAATGAAATTCATTCATAGCCTAATCTTGTTTATTCATTAGTTAAAAGTATAATTTAAAATAAATAAGTTCATATTGCCTTTTTAAAGCGTTAGCAGGTCCGCTGTCCAATTACCCTCGAGAAATCGGAGGATGCAAAGCATTGAAAAATAGTTTTTTTCAATTTTCTAGCTTGCTGTGATATCCTATGGTAAAATATTCTTGACAAAAGTTGTAGGTCTAGTAAAAATCTACGACTTATATAGATGACACTTTTTACAATAACCTCAGGTTTCCTCGGTAACCTCGGTAACCTCGGTTTTCGAGATATTTCCAAAAAACGCGTTTTTTTCAATGATTATTAAAAAAATGTAGTTTACAAAGTGAAAATTATCGATTTTTCCAGTTTTTTTTCAATTTTTAAGGGTGTTTTTACAGGACAACCATACGATGTTTTTGTTTCTTCAAAAAGTAGAGTGCAAGACTAAAGAAATTACTAAAAATTGAACGACATTTTTTTTAAATGTAAACATTCACTTAAAGTTGGGGGTGATTTTAAGCCTCCCGAGACCATAAAATATAAATTTATCGGAAACGGCTAAACATTTCAATTTCAAAAAAAAAATGGTTATTACATGTATTTCGTTGTGAATAAAGAACATTTTTTGATAGGATGTCACAGTAAGCCGGAAATTGGGAAAAAAACTATTTTTTAACTGTTTGCATCCCTCCATTTCTAGGGGGTAGCTGGACAGCGGGGGCATTTTACGGGTTTTTGTTTTATATATACCTGCTAAAGTTTTAAAGACACAAAGCTTCAGGTTTTAATAAAATTTTTTTTTCTCTTAAAAATAAACAGATTCCTCGATAAAACCCGTTATTGTGTTTTCCCGTGTTAATAAAGATTTTCCTGTACTAAAAGGCATCCCTAATATTTATCCGAATAATATATTTTCTCTACACAAAATTTGGTTAAAATCGTATCAGTACTTTTTGCGTGAAACCGCACACACAAACAGACTTAGACATAAATTTTGTTTTGGATTCTATATTCTGTACACTATACGTTACACGGTTACAGTGATTGTTTTTAAAGAATATTTCGTGTACCGAGTTTGCTAAGTTACTGTTTTGGTACCTGGGCGACCGAGCTTCGCTCGAAGTTCTTTTTTGTTATATCGTATTTTTTAAATGGCAATCTATATAACTTAAAACTAAAAACTTGAATAAATAAAAAAAAAAAGAACAAAAAAAAACAAAAGTAAAAACTTTGTATCCGACCGGGATTCAAACCCGGACACCTGTGATTGTCAATCTTGCGCCTTGGCCGGTTAACCACGATGCTTATGCTCGAGGGTGCGAAATTAGCGGCCATATTATGCGTGGAATAATGCGAAAGGAAACCACATGAAAACTCGAAAACACACGTTTTCCCAGGCATACGTCTAATCTAGATCGATTTTTCGCCTCCGAAAACCTCCACATACCAAACTTCAGCGAAATCGTTAGAGCCGTTTCCGAGATCGCCGGTATAAATAAATAAATGAATAAATATACAAGAATTGTTCGTTTAAAGGTATTATGTTAATTAAATATATTAGATATAGATTATATGTATAGTTCAGCATGTGACCCCCCCCCAAAATGTAACTCTAGATCCGCGCCTGATTTGAACGAACGTCACGAATCTTGTTGAAGTTAGATATTGAGTTTACATTTCCATGGACAAATTTTAAGATGAATCTATCTAATATATTTAAACGAGCAATTCTTGTATATTTATATCTTTATTTATTTATACCGGCGATCTCGGAAACGGCTCTAACGATTTCGCTGAAATTTGGTATGTGAGGGCTTTCGGGGGCGAAAAATCGATCTAGATTAGTCTCATGTCGGCTATAAGCATTGTGGTCGAGCGGTCAAGGCGCAAGTTAGACAACACATATGCCCGGGATCGAGTCTCGGTTTATACTTTAATTTTTTTTTTTTTTGTATTTATTCCAGTTTTTAGTTCTTTTTATCTAAAAAATACGATATAACAAAAAAGAACTCCGAGCTAAGCTCGGTCACCAGGTACTCTTTACTAAAACGATACCTTCTAAAAATATACATACGAGTACACGCGTGTACACGTTCCCCTCGTATTATAGGTATGCGCTCGCTTGAGAAACCGAGTGTAGCGGGTTCAAATCCCGAGTCTCACATCTCTAATATTTTCATGGGCGAATCTTTTCCAACATGATTATCACTTGCCTTATGGTGAAGGAAAACATCGTGAGGAAACCTGCATGTCTGAGAAAACCTACTAAGTTTTCGAAAGACATGTGAAGTCCGCCAACCCGCACTAGGCCAGCGTGGTGGACTATGGCCTGATCCCCCTCGTATTGAAGGGAGGCCCGTGCCCAGCAGTGGGACGTTGAAAAGGGCTGAATACATGCACATGCGTGTACACGTAAATACACACAATTAATTCTAAACATGGGTAAGTTAACACTTTAAACATAAAACTGTAAACTACGTAGCTAACGATATTTTAAAATCTAATGTTCTTTTTTTTTAAGATTGTCAAATACTCTACCAGTAGTACGGAAATAGGTGCCTCAATCTTAAGAAGAATCGAATTTGAATGTCCTTTTGCTAATAAAAAGCTATAGCATATGTTGAATAAAAGTAATTTTCCTCTATACATATAATAAAATTCTAACTGAATCGAACGTGTACATTAAATATTTTTTGAAAAATCTTATTGAAGTAATCATTATTACCTATCGATACAGAGGCCGAATCTATAGTTTTTAGAATTTTTGTCAGTCTGTCCGTCTGTGACCGCATCACGATAAAACCACTAGACAGATTTTGATGAAATTTGGTATGATGATAGCTAGAATATATTATAAATGCAAATGTTCACTTATATGTTGTTAAAGTTTAAATGGTATATCTAGCAAGGTACTGTTACAGCTTTTAACTGAAAGTTAGTAAGGGGTGTTGGTTGTTACCTAATTACCTAAGAGTGCTGTAATGAATTATTCGGAATGGAAAGAGCTTACATTCTAGATTACCAAACAGACTTTTTGCCGACTTTTTACCTACGACGCGTAATAATGATCTCTTATAATTGGTATACATATTTAAAAATAATCTATTTCGCAAGTACGAAAAAATATACAGGTAAAAGTAATGTTTTACAAATAGAGAACCATTTTAAATAAAACTATCTTTTCGGATTATTTCGCGGATTTATTTTGATTTTTGGTTCCCGACGTTTCGATTGCTTTACAGCAATCATGGTCACGGGAGAGACTAAGGTGTTAGACATCTCAGAGACGTTATATACTTGTTACAGACAGTGTCTACACACAAAATGACAAATAATCGCGTAAATCTAAGAAAGTATTCATAGAGAACCATATAAGTCCCGTCTAGATACCTTATACAAAAAAGGATCTAATTTACATAATATGAGATATATTGAATTATAAAACAGACTATGCTTTGAGTATAATATTATTTTTACTCAAACTTTTTATGTTGAAATTTGTATATTATGTTGTATTAAATTGAAGACTGTGTGACATTACCATATTTCTCAAAAGCTTTCGAAAATTCCAGATGGACGTTATATTTTATTTAAATCAAAACAAACAAGACCGTGACAGCATTAAGTACTTTTTAAATCGAGAATTACAAAAAAAAATCACCAAACGTCATCGCTTACACAAACCTTAAAAAATGTACGTGTTTTTTCATATTCATCTATCACACGACACAGTACATTATGCAATTATTAAGACACAAGTCACTATCACGTAAACACTGTTATTAAAACTAGGTAATTAAAAAAAAAAAAGTTTATAAAAGCTATGCACTATAAACTATTAATTTTAGTTCACTAAATGAAAACATGAAAATTTATATTACAATCGATCGTTTTATCTATCAATGTGAAATATTCGTTGACGTCCGCTCAAATTATAGGATAATAACTGTATGGAGCACGTCTACTCAGGACGAGCTTTCGTCCGGCACTCGCGGGCTGAAACTTACTGAAACTGAACTTTACGCTACGCTTTCAGTGTTCGAGCGTTGTTAATGAAAATAAGCTTTATGTGAACGGCAAGTGCATTCTTGTACAGATTTGCTTAAAAAATTCAGTGTTATTTAAGTTTTTATCTATACATCTATACATATAATAAAGTTGTGACTGATCGCTGACTGTACATGGAAGATATTGGAGAATTACTATTATTGGGGAACTTTATTAACGCAATAGAACCCAAACAATGATTTTTAGTTTTTTTGTCTGTTTGTCGGTTTGTCTGTTTGTCGGTTTGTCTGTTTGTCTGTGCGTTTGTGCGCGCTAATCTTAGAAACGGCTTAACCGATTTGAGTACGGTTTTCACTAATGTATTGTGGTAAGCTTCACTTAACATTTAGTATTTGATTTATTTCAATCGGTTCCTAAATAAAAAAGTTGTGTCAATTTAAAGAATCATCTAGGGGCGGACCCGAACGAAGCGAGGGTGAGCCGCTAGTTGTAAATAAATAAGTGAAGTTAAATACCTATAGGTACGTACATATAAATAAAATTAAAGTGGCTGTCTGTGATTTCTAAATAACTGTTTTCTGAAGTACACAGAATTATTTATATGATACCAGTACCAAAACAACGCTTGCTTAAATTTTTGTCTGTCTCTCTTACTATTCTTTCTGTCCGCGGTAATCTTGAAACGACTTCACCTATTGTAATAGAACTTTCACTGAGAGATAGAGAAGTTTGTAGTGTTACATATAGAGTATGTTTTATTCCGAAAATATTCTGAGGTCTAGTGCAAAAATCGAAAACCTTTAAAAATTACAAATACAATTGACGATTTCACAAAAAGTCCGTGACAGTATGTGTGTATCTCCTAAGGTACACTCATAATAACTGTTTTTATCTATGGAAAAGACACCCGAGCAAAGCGAGGGTAAGTCTCTAGTTTAAAATAAAATGTTAGTTATGATTGTACAGGGGACGGCCGTAACTTCCGTTAGTTTTACATTATTGATATTTAATTGAAAGTAAACGGATAAACTTAAAATACTAAAAGTTAAAAACAAATAATCTACTTAAATTTCACAAATAGCCTACTTATATTTTAATCTGCATAAGTAAATTATATCAAAACTAATGAAGTTTTAACAAAATACTTATACAAATGGCGAATTTCTATTTCAAACTACAGGCTCTACACGAAAAACGTATTGAACAAAAAATGTCAATCTTTATGGCCTACAACTTTTTTTGGAAACATTTTCCTCTAAAATCATCATTAATCGCAATAATCCTGATTTGACCTTGATAATAAAATTCGCGAGTATTTTCAATAACATATTCGATGTCAGCGTGTCGAAATCCCTATGTAGACCAGAATTCAGATTAATCGGAGGTATGGGCTTTTTGAAAGTACAGCCAAAAATCCAAAAATATAAAATTGAAAAGTGTTTGAAAAAGTCTACTTTAATATTATACGTTATGTTTTGATTCGATCGCATCTGGACTCTGAAAATTAATCAAATATACTAAAACTGACTCAAACTTTAATAAATTTCATTTAGTGAGAAACAAAGCAACTAGAATACACCGTATTAAATATGTCTTATTTGGAAGGGGGAAGTTATCGGTTTAACGACCGCATAGATATAACTTTTTAAACGACGAAAATCGGTGTTGGCTAGTACTCTATTATACTCCTGCGGGAGCTTTTCTTATTTCTTGGTATAAAAATCTATCGCTCTGTGAAATACAAAGCTTAGCATTAGGTATGAATATCCACCCTATACGCCTAAGGGGTTGCAAAAAATGAAGAACGGAAATAAAGATCTTTTATCCCATAAATAATGGAGCGCAGATGTGAAAAATAGCGCGATTCACAGCTTTGGATATAATTACGTTTGAAACTTTTGAAACTTATCAAAAAATCGATAGGTACTAATACTTATATTTTTAGTTCATTCGCTGTCTAAAATCGTAAATGTTAAAGTTGAAGAGAATCGATGTTGTTGTTCGATCGCGGCCGTCGTCGCTAAAAGGATTCTGATTAAAATTAGACTCTAAAGTAACTAAAACAGTATACGTAATGAAGTGGCATCAATTTTCTCTCAAACATTATGTAATAAACAATTTGAAAGGCTGAATTTGAATACGAATTCAAATTCAGCCTTTTTTAACATCCCACAGCTAGGCACGGGCCTCCCTTTATTACAAGGGGGATCAGGCCATAGTCCACCAGACTGGCCAAGTGCGGACGGACTTCACATGTCTTTCGTAATATTACTAGGTTCTATCAAACATGCAGGTTTCCTCACGATGTTTTCCTTCGCCGTAAGACAAGGTAATCACGTTGGAAATGATGAATAATACATATATTCAACCAAACTTGATAATCTATAGGTATGTAATCTATATATAAAATCGAGATACCAATAATTAATCAATAAATCTAAAAAAGTATAAAATATAAATATTACAAACTTGAAATATGGTAGAGTTTTTAGAGATTTAGAAAGTTTATATAAAAATCCATTATTTTTACGCGGGCAGAGCTGCGGGAAAACGTATCATATCAATATTTGATAGATTATAATATACGATAACAGCTTGATATCCTTTGTTCTAAAAGCTTCGATGACTGGCGTTAAACGAAATACACTGAAAGCTGAATGGAAAATTCAAAAAAGAAGCGGAGAAACGTACGGTCAGTACGTCTCGGGCATGCCTTTGCTAGCTTCCCGTGAGACTGACAACTTTGACTTCTTACGTCAAATTGACAATTTAAAAGTACTTGTAAAAGTTTTTTTGAATAAATTTTATTTTGGTTTTTATTATTATTTATGAATAATAGTGGAGACCTGCATGTTTGAAAGAACCTAATTTTCAAACGTCTAAGTTCTTGTAAAGTCCACACTTTTCCATGGTGGTGAACTATGACATGATCCTCCTGCATTGATGGGAAGCCCATGCCCAACAGTGGAACTTCAAAAACCGATAAATACATACATAAAATAAATATTATATCAATACACACATACATATCTAGATATTCTTTACAATTTAAAAATATCCATCTTATTGATGTACGGAAATTAAAAGCAAGGTTAGTTTCCTGCCCATAATTATTAGGTATCAATGTTCAAAAATCACACCGACCCGTCGCTGTATGAAAGGCGAAACAAACAAACGTATTAAAGATTTTACAATATTAGTATTGATTAAATCGATGACAAAATCGTTACTATGTAGTATGTACAATACATATAAATAGGTTTTTGATTGTCCACTCGCATTCGCTGTGGCTGCGTAGTGTTCGTTAAATGTTAGGAATGTCGGTCGACTCATTTGTTAAACTGGGATTTAACTTTTAATACTCTTTTAGTATTTTAGTAATAACCTACCACTGTGCCCTATATAGACTTAGTCTATTCTAGACTTAGTCTCGCTTCGAACCTAACAATAGCCTATGTGTTACTCCATATCATCACCTATCTGTGTACTAAAAATTACCAAAATCAGTCTAGCTGAACATAATAAACGAATCGAAGAACGAAAATAGAAAAGAGTGATAAAAGAATTGATACGATAAATCTTTATATGTCATCGTAACCATTAAACATTCTGTCAACAAAGAGAAATTGTATGTCACACAATGTTCTTTATTTTTATGTATTTTAAAAAAATATTCACATAAATCTATACATATAATAAAATTGTAAATAAGCCGAACCTGTACATTAAATATTTATTGGAAAATCTTATTGAAATAGACTTTATTATGGATACAGAAGCCAAATCTATAGTTTTTAGAATTTTTGTCTGTCTGTCTTTCTATCTGTCTGTCTGTTACCGCATCACGGGAAAACCACTAGACAGATTTTGATGAAATTAGGTATGATGACAGCTGGTTATCCGGGTCAACATATAGGATACTTTTTACTGCGGGAAAATATCTCATCTCTGAGCTAAACGTTAAACGGAGCGAGGGTGAGTTGGTTGTATAGCATAAATCTAGACTAATATATAATAGCACACACGTTTCGTTGATACGTGTGTATATATAATGCACATACCATAGATTTATGTACACAAATAGACATTGCAAAACGTTATATTTATTTAATTGTGAACAAAACATACAAATAGAATTGCAACAATATCGAAATCGAAACGGTAGAATCCGGTGGCAAAAACCAATATAATTGAATATTGTATTCTATTGTCAAAAGGATAAAACACAAAATACAATGTTTTATACTCGTATCGGAGGGTCAAGGTAAGTTGGCCAAGGGACCGCCGATATAGTACAACTGGATGTGGCCCAAATTAGTGTCAGTCATGATATAAGGATGAATATCCAATGAAAGCTATTTTGAAGCAATTCAAGCAAGTCTTGAGTAGAAAACAAGAACACAGCAAAAATTAAACATAAGCATAACGAAAAGTAATCATATTTGTAGGTTTAAGTGATGTGGATGAAAAATCAAAAAACTCATTCAAAATCTCTCCAACGATACGTAAATTATCAATGCATCTTATATGATATCAAATTCTCAGCCTCTCTAAGCTGTCAGCCATACATTATATCACTCTGGTTATTCAATAACTAAAGACATTATCAAAATTGTGTAACGGAAATGTGCTATTAAACAAGATAAAATGACAAAGAAATGCTAGTCTTTTCCGACTTCAATAATTATAATTCTGTACTCAAAATGTCCGCTAAATTTTATCAAGTTCTCTTAGGGCAGATCTTAATAGTTTATCTATCTTTAGTATATTATCATACTAACGGTAAGAATATGACATGAGTCGTATGGAGTTAACATTGAATTTCTATCTATACTAATATTACTAGCGACTCACCCTCGCTTCGCTCTGATTCGTCCCTAGGTTCCTTCCCAAAACAAAAATTAATCAATTTGGTTTTAAATTTTTTTTCGTGGGAACCTACTTTTTTCTAAAATAAAAATAACCTAAGTGACTCCTTATTACATCAGCTATCTGCCAATGAAAGTCCCATCAAAATCGGTCCAGCCATTTCAGAGATTAGCCGGAACAAACAGACAGACAGACAGACAAAAATTGTAAAAAATGTTGTGTTGGTATATGTACCGTGTATACATCCATATGCATTTAGTAAAAAGCGGTTATTTTATATTACAGACACTCCAATTTTATTTATCTGTATAGATGTATAGATAAAACTGAAGAGTTTGTTTGTTTGTTTGGTTAAGGAACTCAGGAACTACTGGACGGAATTGAAAAATTCTTTTTGTGTTGGATAGTCCATTTATCGAGGTAGGCTTTATATCATCCCGAAAAAATATACGGTTCCCGTGGGATAGATTTGTTTTTGTCTAGGGACGAACCCGAAGCGAAGCGAGGGTGAGTCGCTAGTCTCTAATAAGGAAAATCACAGATAAGTTATTGAGCTCCGCTATTAGTGAATGGGCGACAATCCCAAAACACGTCACTCATATTACAGAGCATGTCGTTAGGTGAGACAAATGAAAACGGCGTGCCAACGAAAATAACAATGTTATGTAAACATTTTAATATCGTCGTTTTCGACCCGCGAGGTGAGTCACGGTGACACACGGCCGGTGACAGCTGATCTATACAAATGATCGTAGTAAGATGCAATTTGCAAACAGACAGACGGATTGTTTGTTTGTTTTAAAAGACTTCTTAAAAACTTTATAATATGTGAATATATTATTATATAAACATTATTGTAAACTTTTACGTCATACTTATATCGTTTACTAACTAAAAACCCATTTTAAGCGATTTTAGAGTTTAACATTTTTGTACAAAAACAGACAGGCAAAAAAAAGTTTTAATGGTCGTTTATGCTTTGGTTTCATAGTAATATTTATACGATTTATATGAAATGTACTAGCGATTCACCCTCGCTATGCCCAGGCTCTGGTTTTGTCGGGATGCGTTTTGCCTGAGACAGTCAGACAAAATCTTAAAACTATAAATTCGATCTCTGTATCGATAATAATGACTACTTGAATAAGATTTTTCAAAAAATATTTAATGTTCAGATTCGACTCAAAATTTTATTATATGTATAGAAAATACATACATACCTACGTAGTCATTTTGTTAGATATAATTATATTCATAACAACTTGTTATACTACTTAAATTATTTATAATACCTGGGCGACCGAGTTTCGCTCGGAGTTCTTTTTTGTTACCTATATCGTATTTTTTAGATTAAAAAAAAAAACTAAAAACTCGAACCCGGGACACCTGTGATAGTCAATCGTGCGCCTTTACCGCTTTACCACAATGCTTATGCCCGAGTGCGCGAAATTATTAACATAATTTGCGTGGAATATTGCGAAAGAAAACCACATGAAAACTCGAAAAACACGCGTTTTTCCAAACATAAGACTAACCTAGATCGATTTTTCGCCCCCAAAAACCTCCATATCACATCAAATTTCAGCGAAATCATTAGAGCCGTTTCCGAAATCGTTGGTATAAATAAATAAATAAATAAATATACAAGAATTCCTCGTTTAAATATATTAGATTAGATTAAAAAAATCTGTACTTTATATATTTTTTATTCCGTCTGTGAACTTCAACTAACTCAAATTATTCGAAACATTTGGCAATAAGCTAAAACATTCGCAAATAAAATAATATCCGAGTACGATACTAACAGGAATATTTGCATCTCGATTTCGTAACTTTTGTACTAAAGAAATTCCATTTCTTTAACTCGACTCTCTTTATTCATTTATTAATTTGAAAATTGTTTGAGAAAATCTGCAAAATTAATATAAAGCTTTTTTATTATACTTATTAGTTATTACATTATATAGCATTTTATTACTACCGACACGCTCGACGCTTTGACGACACGCTTGGCTCAGTCTGTAGTGACCCTACTTGCTGTGCCAGCGGTCGCGGGTTCGAGTCCCGTTGGGGGCGTTTATTTGTGTGATGAGCACGAATTTTTGTACTCCAGTCATGGGTGTTTATATTTATAATATGTATGTATTTAGTTATATAATATGTATAGTGTATCAACAATCTGATATCCATAACACAGGCATCGTAGCTTACCATGGAACTAGATGGTGCTGTGTATTAATGTCTCAATATATTTACTACCGACCCTCGCTTCGTTTCGGCTCTTGCTAAATACAGAGCCAAAACCTCATAATAGTCTTCTTAAAATCGCTGTAGCCGTTTTGAAAATTAACGAATACGTACAGACAGACGGATAGGCGGATTCTTTTATAGAATCTTCAAAAATTTTGTTAGGCCGGTTGTCCGTCTAAAACTATTGGAGCTAAATTGCTGAAATATTTTTTACCACTAGACAATTCTGCAGTCAACATTAATCGCGGATTAGTATTGTGTCAATAACTAAATGAACACGATACATCTATACTTATATTATAAAGAGGCAGATTTTGTTTGTTTGAACGCGCTAATCTGAGAAACTACTAGTACGATTTGAAAAATTATTTTAGCATTAGATAGCCCGTTTATTGAGGAAGGCCATATACTATATAATATCATCATGCTACTACCCAAGGGAGCGGAGCAGTAATCATAAATTTCAACAAACCAGACTTCCATAAAGCTAAAGAGTTTTTTGTGTAATTTGAGCGCGGGCGAAGCCGCGGGTTCTGCTAGTTTCATTATAAAATCACCGAGACACTTAAATATTTTTGTAGAAGAAAACATATTTCCATATAAATAATCCATGTTCCATTTACAACTATTGTATTCAGCCCTTTTTAACGTCCCACTGCTGGGCACGGGTCTCCCTTCAATACGAGGGGGATCAGGCCATAGTCAACCACGCTGGCCAAGTGCGGATTGGCGCACTTCACATGACTTTCGAAAACTTGCTAGGTTTTCTCAGACATGCAGGTTCCCTCAGGATGTTTTCCTTCACCGTAAGGCAAGTGGTAATCATGTTGGAAAAGATTCGCCCATGAAAATACTAGAGATGCGAGACCCGGGATTTGAACCCGCTTCACTCGGTTTCCCAAGCGAGCGCATTACCACTGGGCTACCACTGCCTATACAACTATTAGTATAATAAAAATCTATGTTATCGGTCACATAACAAAATTCATGTTCAAACATACATGTAGTTTCTTATAATGATATTCATATATTCAAGTCGCTTCCCTTCAAATAGGTTTCGGTCCCTTGTACGTATATATGGGAGGCGGAAAGGGGCATAATATAATTTAGCAATACCGCAACGTTTGCTAATCTTCAACTTTTGCGAATCTTGGGGGATTCGACAAGAAAATATAAACATTAATAATACAATGTAAATGTGTATGTTTGTCCCAGTGTGGTATGCCAGAACTTACAATATGTACCTATTATGTCAAAGGTCGCGAATTCGATTTGATAAGAATTTGACCGAATTTTTAAAACTTAAAGTAATATGCTTTAAACATCAAAGTATACATATTAAATCACTACATAGTATAAAACAGTCGCTTCCCGCTGTCTCTGTCCCTATATAATATGCTTAGATCTTTAAAACTACGCAACGGATTTTGATGCGGTTTTTTTAATAGATAGAGTGATGTGATGTCGTAAATAAACACATTTTTTGCGCTTACATTGCAAACTCTAGTAAGTCTATCTCTTAAGGATAACATACTATATCCATTTTACTATATCCAAGCTAGGGACGAACCCGAGCGAAGCGAGGATGAGTCGTTAGTAGGCTATAATATAAACGCTAGTTTATATATATAGTGATTAAATAACAATACCACATCCAGTACAAGAACATGTAACTGGATGCATGATGAATTCAATATGGGAAAACCCCTTCAGCGAATGAGTTGACCGGCGACATTTGTTTGATTGCACAATGCTCATATAATCTATCCGTCCATCTACATATGCTTTTAACCTAGATCTAGTAATTTCAAAGTGCAAATTTACTATACGTGTTTGTGACTTTATATAATTACTAGCGACTCACCCTCGCTCCGCTCGGGTCGTCCCTACTTACGTTTTAACTTTTAGTATAGATTTCTCAGAGATGAGATATTTTCCCGCAGTAAAAAATCCTATATGTTGACCCGGAACCAGCTATCATCATAAGAAATTTCATCAAAATCCCTCCAATGGTTTTTCTGTGATCGATCAGACAGACAGACAAAAATTCTAAGAACTATAGATTCGGCCTCTGTATTGATAATAATGTCTATTTCAATAAGATTTTCCAAAAAATATTTAATGTACAGATTCGGCTTAGTTGGAATTTTATTATACATATTATATAGAAGTAGCGACTTACTTTCGCTTCGCTCGGGTACATCAATAGACATGTTTTAATTATTTGAGCGAAACCTTAATTCTATTTCTAAAATGAAAGTAGCTTAAGTTACTCCTTATAATATCAGCTATCTCCTAATAAAAGTTCCGTCAAAAACAGTCCAACTATTTCGGATAGCCGGAACAAACAGACAGACAAATAAAAATAAAAAAAAATGTTTTTCTTATAAGGACGGTAAATAATTTCGTTGATTTAGTAAAAATCTATTACTTTAACATTAAATTCATGCCTTTCCAAACAGATACTTTAATTTCCTTTATAAAGCTAAAGCAAAAAATTTTCGATTGCTGGTATGAGATACCTAACATCACGCGACGATCCACAAAAATGGGGATACGTATGCAAATATAATACACATTTCGGAAATTATGAGACCGAGTTCTGTATAAAATTTACATATCTTTATATAAAATCTGTACATGCTAGCTTTTGCTCGCAATTCCTCTCGCATAATAGGTACGTTGCTAAAAGCAGACTATTCACCCACTGAAACTCATTGAGCCGTTACACCGTTAAGATGTAACAAACGTACATATTCACTAACAAACATTCGCAACATTCATATTAATATCATAAAGGTTTAAAAAAATTGCCCAAATTTGAATATACTTAGAGTGTCAACCATCCTTATACATTAAGTCACCGGCACGAGGAGCATTTCTCATTTTGCATTTCGGTAAAATCGAGAACTACTAAGCATTTAAATAAAACTATCTTTTCGGATTTTTTCGCGGATTTATTTTGATTTTTGGTTCCCGACGTTTCGATTGCTTTACAGCAATCATGGTCACGGGAGAGACTGAGGTGTTAGATGTCTCAAAAGTATTATATAGTTGTTACAGACAGCCTACCCACAAATAACAAAATGAATTCAAAAAACTTGAAAATTGGCACCAAAGTACCTTACAATATTTGTTAATTTTAATTTTAAAACATTTTTAAAACATTTTTATACTTTTAATTACTTTTATATTATATAATTTTATATTATTTATTTAATTTTAGCTTTATTATTATAATTATTACAATTTTTTAGAAAATTTATTGATTAATAATCTATATTTAGTGTTGCCATTATTATATTTATAACTATAAAGAAAAAATAAATTATTAATTATTTAAGCCACATTATTATTCTATGTGTAATTTAAAAATTAAAATTAATTAAGAATTACTATTTGCAAATGAAAATATTAATTTGAATACTAATTTAAATTACTATTATTTTGATCCGCACAGTAAGAACTTACTACATCTAACTGTCTGTTTTGTTTAGATATATTATTTGATTTTATTATATTAATGACAGGATCCCATGACGATGGTAGTTCCCAGCCATCTACCCTATTGAAATTTGGATGTTTTTTAATTTCTATGGCTTCCCGAATCATTCTAGGGCGATATCTGTTTTCTTTCGCGAGGATTTGGGGTCTATCGAAGCGAATATAATGGCTTGGGCGGTCCTGACTATGTTTGCAGACAGCAGATGTTGTATTACGACGGTGTTTCACATCAGCTATGTGTTCCTTGACCCGAGTTCTAATGGATCGCTTTGTTTGTCCGATGTAAGAGAGTCCACAATCACAATCAAGCTTGTAAACTCCTGCATCTTGTAGAGGGATGTGGCACTTGACAGGTGGTAAGAATTGACTTATTTTCTTTGGCGGCTTGAAGTAAGTTTTAATTGAAGCTCGCTTTAGGATGTAGCCAATCTTGTCAGTGACTCCTCTCATGTAAGGTAGGACTGCAGGGACACGCTCGACTGTGGCTGGTTTCACTCGGTCCCTGTGACGTAGGCGCGGCACTTGCAGCTTGTTGTCTCGCAGAACTTGCTTGACATGTTGCAGCTCTCCGGCCAGGTGTTGCTCGTCACAGATCCCTTGTGCTCTCTGAAACAAAGATTTTCCCACGGTAGCTAACTGTGAAGGGTGGTGGTGAGATTCACCATTCAAGTACCTATCTGTATGGGTCTTCTTTCGATACACAGTATGACTCAAGGTGTTATCTGGGTTACGTATGACTAATACATCTAAGAAAGCTAAGGAATTATTAGACTCCAGTTCCATTGTAAATTGTATTTTAGGGTTTATGGAGTTAAGATGTTCTAAGAATACAGATATTTTATCAGATGGTAATATTGTGAAAGTGTCATCTACATACCGCTTGTAGAAACGAGGAGTCACGGGCGATGTGTTTAAGGCAGTCTCCTCGAAGGCCTCCATGAAGATGTCAGCGACAACGGGGGAGACAGGCGAACCCATGGCCACTCCATCCACTTGCTTGTAGAATTCATCATTCCACAATAGGTAGCCCGATGTAAGGCAGTGTTGTAAAAGTTCAGTGTATTCTTCTTGCATACTATTGTCCAGTAGCTTTCTTGATACTATTTTGACACAGTCTTCTACTGGTAGGCTGGTAAATAGAGACTGTACATCAAAACTAACCATTGTTTCATTGTCATTGAGTTGTAGATGTTTTATCTCATTAACAAAATGGTAAGAGTCTCTTGTGAACGCTGATGTTTTTCCTCTGAGTGTTGAGAGTACTTTCGCTACTAGTTGGGCCAATTTATAAGTCGGTGTGTCGATTTGACTCACAATTGGACGTAGCGGAGCGTTGGGTTTGTGTATCTTTGGAAGTCCATAAAGTTTAGGCGGCTTTGCACAAGATGGAATAAGGTTTTTAACATCAAGATTCAATGCATCGGAGTGTTTCTTAATTAACTTTTTAGTATTATTTAAAACAGAGGTGGTTGGGTCTGTTTTAACCTTTTTATATGTACTTTCATCCGACAAAAGTTGTTTAATTTTGCTATTGTAATCTGATGTATCCATCACGACGGTAGCATTTCCCTTGTCTGCGCGTAGTATGGTGATGTCTGACCTGCTACGTAAGTTCTTCAACGCTAAATACTGTTGTTTACTGAGATTAGGTTTGGGCTTAGTACTTCGACGTAACAAAGATGAAACATCTTGACGTATCGCCTCCATATCCTCAGGTTTCATAATATTTTTGGCCAGGACGTCTTCAACCGCACAAATAATGTTCTCATAAGGGATGCGGGCCGGTGCTACAGCAAAATTTAAGCCTTTACTTAGTACTTGAATAGTAGGTTCGTCCAATGTTTGTTTTGACAGATTGACAACTGCTTGACGTACGCACGAATTTGAAATTGTGGTAGACGGGCGCGTTCCTACCTTACATGAGAGGAGTCACTGACAAGATTGGCTACATCCTAAAGCGAGCTTCAATTAAAACTTACTTCAAGCCGCCAAAGAAAATAAGTCAATTCTTACCACCTGTCAAGTGCCACATCCCTCTACAAGATGCAGGAGTTTACAAGCTTGATTGTGATTGTGGACTCTCTTACATCGGACAAACAAAGCGATCCATTAGAACTCGGGTCAAGGAACACATAGCTGATGTGAAACACCGTCGTAATACAACATCTGCTGTCTGCAAACATAGTCAGGACCGCCCAAGCCATTATATTCGCTTCGATAGACCCCAAATCCTCGCGAAAGAAAACAGATATCGCCCTAGAATGATTCGGGAAGCCATAGAAATTAAAAAACATCCAAATTTCAATAGGGAAGATGGCTGGGAACTACCATCGTCATGGGATCCTGTCATTAATATAATAAAATCAAATAATATATCTAAACAAAACAGACAGTTAGATGTAGTAAGTTCTTACTGTGCGGATCAAAATAATAGTAATTTAAATTAGTATTCAAATTAATATTTTCATTTGCAAATAGTAATTCTTAATTAATTTTAATTTTTAAATTACACATAGAATAATAATGTGGCTTAAATAATTAATAATTTATTTTTTCTTTATAGTTATAAATATAATAATGGCAACACTAAATATAGATTATTAATCAATAAATTTTCTAAAAAATTGTAATAATTATAATAATAAAGCTAAAATTAAATAAATAATATAAAATTATATAATATAAAAGTAATTAAAATTATAAAAATGTTTTAAAAATGTTTTAAAATTAAAATTAACAAATATTGTAAGGTACTTTGGTGCCAATTTTCAAGTTTTTTGAATTCATTTTGTTATTTGTGGGTAGGCTGTCTGTAACAACTATATAATACTTTTGAGACATCTAACACCTCAGTCTCTCCCGTGACCATGATTGCTGTAAAGCAATCGAAACGTCGGGAACCAAAAATCAAAATAAATCCGCGAAAAAATCCGAAAAGATAGTTTTATTTAAATGTCAAACATTCGCGTAAATCTAAGAAAGTATTATGTAAACTACTAAGCATATTTGGATGTGGTTTTACTGCTATGATCTGAATTTCTGCAGAAAGTTTTCAGTGCATTAACAATTGTCCTAGCACTTGTAACAGCTGACCATTCACGATATTAGTAATAGTATATATAGTATATAATAGTAATCTTCAGATGATTATTCGAACTGCTAAATATCACCTCCTGGATAATTTCTAAGAAATTAATTGTTATTTGGCACACCGGTGTCCTCGTTCAGGATCGCGGTTATTTCATTCTAAAACTTCCTTGGAAGTACTTAACAGAGACAAAATTTGCTCTTTACTGTATATCATTTGGGTTAGAAGACAATGATAATAAATCGCAACTTGCTCACAGTTCTGAAGTAAGCCAGTTCAGTACAAGACATCGTCTTACCTTGAGCTGTGACCGGCGAGAGCGTGGCGTCCCACGGCGGGTCGTCCTCAATCTTCCGAACACTTCGTTCCACTGGAAAATCATAATATATATAGATGTTTATAATAATTTTGGTGTTTTAGCCGACTTTGAGAAAAGATATAATCAATTAGAAAAGTTTTAAAAGGTTTTTTTTTTTTTTATTTTTATAAACTCATTTTAAAGATGATCTTTTTTTTATTAATGTATCTTATAAGATTTGTTATATTTTATAAAAGAAAATACTAAAATACGATAAAGTGAGTAATTAGAACTGTTACTATGGACTGCACCATAAACCGCCAAATAGTTTTATGGTGTTCAGTTTTATTTTAGTTCCGAAAACAGCCACTAGAGAGAAGTAATTAATTAACCGTAATAGATTATATATACATCTATACAAATAAATTGAAGTGTCTGTTTGTAATATCAAAATAACAGCTTTTTACTAAATGCGTATGAAATTATATACGATACTTATACTCGTAGAAAAACACATTTAATTTTAATGTTTGTATGTCTGTTTGTTCCGGCTAATCTCCATAACGGCTGGACCGATTTTGGCAGAACTGTCACTGACAGATAGCTGATATTATAAGGAGTAACTAAGGCTATTTTTATTTTAGGAAAAGAATTAGGGTTTTGCTCAAAAAAAATAAAACTCATCTAGGGGTGCTAGTTATATAATATTAATGAAACTTACTGTTGAGAAAGTGCGCGGTGCTCGACGCCTTTCTTGATTTCTTGTCGCTTGAATCTTGACCTGTTATTCAAAATAGAAGTAAAAATTATTCCATTTCAAACTAACGTATACTTTGTACTTTCTTGCGTTCTAGATGAAAAAAAGAAGAATCTCGTATTTAAAATGTTAGTAAAATCTTTTTTAAGGATAACTAGATAAAAAAATAGGCACAAGTTTAGTGTATGGGACGCGGCCCCTGGAGAAGTGGGTGGTATTTTCGGATAGGGGAGGTCACAGGGAACCCAAATATATAAAAATTATTTTAAGAAAACGTAGGAGTAAAAAGTTATTGAGACTTAAAATTGCAACAATTCCATACATTTTTATACCTGAATAAGTCATTACAAAAGATAAACATACCTTTAACGAATAGTAAACATCCTTTTTTTATGTACAATCCATATTTTCACAACAATTAAGGCTTTATTGTATTAATATTTTAATAATTTCACATATAACAATATTCTAAAAAAAAGGACCTTATATTTTGACAAACTGTCAATTTTTGTTTTACATTACCGCTTTTATGACAACAGATTATCGTTTAATAATTAGTTATGAGTTATGCTTATTAAAAATAAATATTATCGTCAGATTATTAAGATTTTAAAATAGAAATATGTTATTTTCACTTCATACATACATTTATGACCTTTTATATGATTTATGTAAAATATATTGAGTTATATAATTTTATATTTGGCAAAAAAAATTAAACCATTATTAGAGTTTTTATCTGTGGATACTTTTCAGCATTTTTGGTAGGTAGTTATAAAATACCGTGAATCTGTACTCAACGCATGTTTAAGTTTTCAGTTTTTATATTTTTTGCTTTTTTCAAGTTATTTTTCTCGTATTATTTTCCATTCGTTATTAGTTTTTGTTAATTTTCATATAGTTTTTCTAGTTTTAAGTGTACTTAGATAGTGTGTTAGTTTTAGTTTTCTTTGTGACTTTTTTTGTAAATATGAATATCTTCAAGCTTGCAACTACGCATTTAAAAGACCATTACAAGAATGCAATTTATAAACGTGAGTAGATTGTTTTTTAAATCTAAGTGTATCATTTATTTTTGGTTTTTAATTTTCGATTAGGTGACAGTCCGACTTGGATAATTTAGGTTGGAGAAGGCTAAGGCGGGAGCGCAGCTCCCGCCTTAGCCTTCTCGTTAGGTCTTTTTTTTATTTCAATCCCAGAACCCCTGCTATTATAAGTGCTTTATGTTAATTTAAAATTCGGTGATAGATTTGATTTATAGATCTGAAGATTATTTTGACAATTGAAAGTGATGTTTCGACATTTCAAAGTGTCAAAATGACAGTAATGTCATAATAATGTATGAAAATGTTACAACTTTAAGTCTCAATAACTTTTTACTCCTACGTTTTCTTAAAATAATTTTTATATATTTGGGTTCCCTGTGACCTCCCCTATCCGAAAATACCACCCACTCCTCCAGGGGCCGCGTCCCATACACTAAACTGCAGCCAAAAAATATATAATATATTCATCAGTCATTGGGTATCTTGAATTGGAAAAAATTAAAAAGCGGAGTAACTGTTGCTACGTTAATAATAGACAAAACACAAAAAATATAGTTTTTTCTTATGGCTCTGTCCGAGTGATAAGTGCTTAGATAAAAAGTGAACGGCTTTTCGTTCAAAGCATTCGAATCATTAAAGCTTGTAATATACGCATAGATATACTTGTGCTTAATGCTTATTTGTTCACAACGAAAAGCTATAAAGTGTATATAATTAAACAGTTTATAGTTTATATAAAAGTGTATGTGTGTGTGTGTGTGTGTGTGCGTGCAGGCCACGTACCGGGCGCGTGCGTGTGCATGCGCTCCATGAAGCGCGAGATGCGGTTGTTGGGCGCGTGGTCGGCGTCGATGCAGCAGCCCTCGTCCACGGCGCGCGCGCAGGCGCGGTGCACGCGCAGGCCGCAGTGCGCGCACACGCAGGCCTGCGGCGCCGGCCCGCCCACCACCAGCCCGCAGTGGTGGCAGTGCGCCACCGCCGTCAGCGCCACCAGCTGCAGGTGGTGCCCGCGCACCACGAACTGCACCACCACCGATAATATGTCATCGTTACACACGGTCATGGTAGTGCGCCACGAACTGAGAGGCACACCACCGCTATATTTTACATATAATTAGCCCGTTTTAACATCCCATTACTAGGCACAGGCTTCTCTTCAATACGAGTATATCATAGTCCACCACGCTGGCAAAGTGCGGACGGACTGAACATGTTTATCGAGAACTTGCTAAGCTCTCTCAGACATGCAGGTTTCCTCACGATGTTTTCTTCAATCGTAAGAGAAGTAGCTCAGGATTCGAACCCGCTTCACTCGATTTCTTTTTCTTAACTATCCATAGGTGGTGGCAAGCAATGCGCAACAAACTAGTACCAACAGTAGATATATAATAGCTCACATATCTACATATGTATACATCAATGTCAATGTCAACCAAACTAGCCTTTTGTTTAGGTCTCATTTCATATTTTGAACCCAGAAACCTGTACTTCCTATTGTAAAGTACATTAAATACTCAAAATATTCTAAAGATATTTTTTTATATTGGAAGAAGCCACCCATGTTACCCAGTTATCGTTAAAAAACCAAACGTTTATGGTTAATAAAACCAAACTAAATAAGCCTAAATTGACATTTTTGTTTATACATAACAAGTTTCTAATAAATAATTTTAGGATTCATATATTAGGATATAGGCACTCTAAATTGTAACCTAATATAAATGACTGACCGGTTGCGGATGTTGTTTGGTGAGCTGCTTGAGCCTCTGCTTGTACAACTTGTCGCGTTGCAGGAACGACCCCCTCGAGCCGCCCACCGCTGACGCTACCGACGCTGGTCTGATAGAATACAAAAGAATAAGATTATTTTTAGTGTTTCAAAGTACTAATAAACATAAAGAAAAAATTATAATAGAACCATTGTACTTTCCATCTTTAATATAGTAAATAATAATATTCAGTGAGAAGACTACTTTTTACTGTGCAACATATATTTTTTTTAATATTTACATATATTTAACATTTTAAATGAAACTATATTTTCAGATTTTGTCGCAGTTTTATTTTGGTTCCCGACATTACTTGCTACATGGTTACGGGAGAGACTAAGATTTCAGACGTCTCAAAAGTCATTATCCATACTAATATTATAAATGTGAAAGTTTGTGAGTATATACATATGTATGGATGTTTGTTACTCTTTCACGCCAGAACGGCTGAACGGATCTGAATGAAATTTAGCACAGAGATAGATTATAGTCTGGAATAACACATAGGCTACTTTTTATCCCGGAAAAATGTACGGTTCCCGTGGGATAGGTTTGTTATTCTTTCATGCCAGAACGGCTGGACGGATCTGGATGTTTGACACAGAGATAAATTATAGTCTGAAATAACACATAGGCTACTTTTTATCCCGGAAAATGTACGGTTCCCGTGGGATAGGTTTGTTATTCTTTCACGCCAGAACGGCTGGACAGATCTAGATGAAATTTAGCACAGAGATAGATTATAATCTGGAATAGCACGTAGGTTACTTTTTATCCCGGAAAAATTACGATTCCCGCGGGATAGATATGTTTTTGTTTTCCTAGAGGTGAAGCCGCTAGTATACTAATATAGTTATTAAGTAACAAAAATACAAAATAAGACCGCGATAAAGTCCCAATAGATAATTTCATTTAGGCTGATGGTATTAAAAATCTATCATGTGTGTTTTCCGTCTACATCTGAAGTCACAAAATTTACTTCTTTTATAGATCCTTCGTGATTTGTGGTATTGTTTTGGTACGCTTCTGTATTAGGTTAGCCTCTTGTGTGTGTGTTATGGGTTTGTAACATTGAATTTTTCGTACAGGTGGCGACATCTGTTTAACATTTTATTTCAATAAAAATGTAGGAACATATAAGGTGAGTGTTGGAACAAAAGATGTAATTTTTTGATTGGATTTACAATCAGAGCTTATTAAGTACCTACTTCTTCATCCTACGTCCTAAGATCACTTATACACGCACACACACACATACATATATATATATACATCATTGGATTCTGTTTTAATTTATTATTTCATACATACATACATATAATTAATTGAATAACTTAAGATACTCTATATGACTTTGGCTTCATACTGAAATAAATTGCCACATCCCAGTTGCCACACCAATAGGTATAACACGTAAAATAAGGACTGACCAACAAAAACATTCTCATATTAAATAACTAACGGCTCACCGTCGCTTCGCACGGGTTCGTCGATAGATACGTTTTACAAAGATATTTAAAATAGTTATTTGCCAGCCTTAGCCATATAAATTTTAATATATTTTTTTTTTTATTTTTCTTATGTTTCAATACTCATTATCCTAATCCGGACTAAGAAAAATCAAAAAAATCTAATATCATAAAAATCGATCCAGCCGTTCTTGAGTTATAAAGGGTGTAACTAAAACGACTTTGTTTTATATATATAGATATATACTGTAAAATTTACTCATTTTAAAGTTATATGATCTTTAAGGTACTCTATATTACTTTGGCTTCTTACTGAAATAAAGTGCCACATACCAATAGCCACACCAATATAACACGTAAAACAAGGACCGACCAACAGACACATTCTCATATTAAATAATAGCAAGGATTCCTATCATAATTAATAATAACTGCATATATCAAATCTCACTTTGTTTTCTTCTTCTTGCTCTTAGGCGACTGCCACCACTTCCGCCTGATCTCTTTAGCATCCGCTTCACTTATGTCCAACAAATTTACCATTATCCACTCATTTACACCAACACACCAATTATATTAATAGATATTACTAAAGTCATATATTTGTAATTTAATTTAGCCACGTCTTCAAAGGAGGAAACACATAATACATAACAATTATAGGAAAATGAGTCTATCCGCGTTACACAAATAACTAAAATTAATTAAGCTTCAACACACGCTTCACGACATTGCACTCAACTCAAATGTTTTCAGTATAAATATATCACGAATAACTATAAAAATGTTCAATAATAAAAAAAATTATAACTTTTTTAAAGCTAAAAAATGTTAAGAAAAACTGTACACATCACACAAAATAGTGTAATATCTCACTTCCAGGTTTCATCAATAAGTAAATAAACACTAAGAGAGATTACATCTCTAATAATAACTATTAAATCTATAAAACATCATCAAAATATATTAATCTAAATAAAATATACGTGAATATCAACAGGTTGTCTAACAGGAAGCAGTAAGCACTGTCAGACTGACCAATGAGTACGTCAATATTTTCATTTTTACCCACAAACTATTTTAAATAACACTTAGTTTATGACTCACTGTATGTAGAAATAATATAATGATTATTGAATTTACTGAATCTTTTCCGGTTGGGATTTACAATAAAATACATATAAAAGCGAAATACAACTCGCCCACTGAATAAATTTGAAATTTCAGAAAGTTTACATGGTACGTAACTAGAAATTTGGCAGATGGTTGCCTCATAGGAAGTTGGAATACGCTTAGAAAGAATTTTTGAAAATGTACCCTAAAAGAGGTAAAAAAGGGGTCAGAAGTTTGTATAAAACTCAAGTTTTTTATAGTTACAGTGATAAAAATGGGGAATAATATTTCTGATATATGACCATACTAATGTAAAGTTTTAGACAGTACATACGCGAGCGGAACCGCGGGTAAACGCTAGTAAATGATATTTGTATACGATATTTTGATACGCATTTTATTTTTTTTAACAAACAACACTAAAATTATAAGTAACACGTCCATGACACACTGACTACTAAAATTAAAATAAACAGTGGGGCAGTGAGAAATCATAATACAATTAGTTCATTTGAAAACCTTCTTTATTCCATTATTTTAAAGACGCATATCGTTTGACGTTTTTTTCTTAATATATCTCTTATCATTTCATTTCACACGATAAGCGCTCCCATTGATAAATATTTTACTTATTATATATAAATTTGATGTTATAGGTGACATAGTGTTTATAAATATTTTTGACGGTACGTAAGTTTTATATATATATATATATATATATATATATATATATATATATATATATGTACATTATACATACACAAACAAACAAGATAAAATAGGTATAAATTGAGTATTTTATTGGAAAATCGCTTTTTTTTTTTTTGTTTAAAAAACCTTTTTGAGATAATTCAAAATTATCTTCAATTGTATCTAATTAACTATGAAACCTAATCTTGGAAGTCGATTCCTTCTTACTTTTAATTATTATTATATCCATTTGAAACGTTATAAGTATATAAAATTCGGACGAAAATATAATCTGATATTATCGAGCTGATCTAATGATAGGGGATGTTGATAATCAAACTATTGAAATACTAGAAGTAAACTTTATATATATATATATATATATATATATATATATATATATATATATATATAAGTTTAGGCTACTATGACTCATCTTGACGAGTACCATGCATTACATCACGGTTTATCAAAGTGTAATATTTATAATTTTTTTCAAACTACATATAATCATTGTTGTTTGTAATGTTTTTTAACAAAAATCTCTGTTTTATTTGTTCCTATAAATGATATGTATTTTTACTTTATTTATACTGTATATTAAATATTTTTAGCTCTTTTTAACGTTCCACTGCGATACGAGAGGGATCCGACCATATTCCAACACGCTGGCCAAGTGCGAGTGGACTAAGCATATCTTTCGAAAGCTTGCTAGGTTTTCTCAGACATGCAGGTATACTCACGATGCTTCCTTCACCGTAAGACAAGTGGTAATCATGTTGGAAACAATTGGCACATGAGAATATCACAGATGCAACACCCGGCTTTTGAACCCGCTTCACCCATTTCCCAAGCGACGTTACCACTAGGTTATCTATTTAGATTAGGCTATTATGTAAAAATATACTGTGAAAAAAAGGTAAATAATAAATATACATGAAGTGACTGGAATTTAAGGATCTTTAAATAACATAACCGACACATTTTATATATTTTTTTGTGTATTTCATATGAAAAACCATAAGCCAAATTTTCGAGTCCTATTCGTTAGTAATTGCACTTTTTATCTTGTCAATGCTATGAATTAAACACTGTGCGTGTTATCAGTTTGTCGATGACACATATTTACAGATTTCTGATCATGATATAAATATAGCTTATGAATTACTAAAAGGAGACATTAACTTATTTACTAAATAGCGTTATGGTTTTTTTAATATTAAGAAATGCATTTACACATACCACCTGCACAATTACAGGTGATTATGTGAAACTAAGCGAATAGAGAAGCCCGTACTACCCACTAAAACCCAACAGAAACTCCCCCGTCTTAATGGGGCGTCGCTGGATCGCTTACACACCCAACGACGAAGCGTCGGCAGGCCTGCTGAAGCAGTCCAAAATCAAAGGGTTGCTCTAATTATCCACATCGCTGTCAGAGAAGTACCAGGAGAAACCCCCATGGCACACCGCCCACCGAGGTGGTCCACTTTTCGGCTTCGCGCCTGGTTGAATTGCCAAAGGCCCCCCTCCCCCCCCCCCTCACCCTCACCCTCTCCACGATAATGTGAACGCGCATTAGAGCATGTCGTTTGACATTAACTTTAGCAAGTGAAGTGCTCAACAAACCTAAAACTAAGAATGGATAACCCGAAACAAGAACTAACGATTTTGATAATAACTAATATGTATAGATGAATAATGCGGTTATCACACTTTTCGAATACGTTCCATGAAAATAAATATGGAATAATTAACAGTGCCGCTTCTAATGTCTAATTTAATCAATTTATATAGCTGTAGTAAAATACTTCGCGCTAAATTTTAATGTTTACGTCTGTTTTATTTTTTATATATTATTATTTATATTATTTATGACAAAGTTAGGGATGTGCTTTTATGTGTAACTTAGATTTGATAAATAATGATAGTAACGTAATTGTAAAGTTAAAAATAATCATTAAAATTATGTATATTTAACTCGGGCTAATAAAGTATTGTGTTTAAAATGCCTACCAGTAAGTACCTCAGTTGAAAGACAAAAAATAAATAAAAACAGTAGGTATTTTTTTTTTATGTATAAACAATTTACAAATGTCAATTTTCATTAACGTTTTATTAAAATTGATTTTAAGAAATAATACATACACGGCTAATAACAAATCTAATGAAAATGACGTTACAGCTAAAATTTCGAATACGATTTAAATGGTTAACAAATAAGTTATTTATTTTTTTCTAAATCTTTTGATCGATAACTATAATAATATAGATTTAATTAAAATAATTAAAATTATTATGTATTTATTCTTGTTCATTACATTGTATTTTTTATATTAATTATTAATGTTGTATTAATAATTATGATAACCCGATTTGGTAAATTAATAACTGTACGGGCCAGTATATAATTTTGTTCGCATAAGCACATTACGCCATATTACGTAGAGTCTATATACTCGTATATATATATTTCAATGAATAAGTCCGGGGTAGTAGTCGTCGCCGTACGCGCTCACGGGTCGTTCTATCAATAATATCATTCTATAAATAATATCATTCTATCATTAATTTACGGCTAATATACTATTAAGTTTATCGTGGACTATCATTTATTAACCAACAAATTCTATCAATATAAATCACTATCAACCAAAGACTGTAGGGGTTTTCGTCTCAGCCCGTACAATAACTTAACTTAATAAATTGATAACTTTAACAAGCGAAAAGTCTATCATTAGTTCCTCCATCATAAGTCAAAGATTTTAGACGTGTGCGTGTGTATGTGTGAACGGTGCGTGTGTGTGTGTATATGAATGTGTGTGTGTGTGTGTGCGTGTGCGCATGTGTGCGTGCGTACCTGCAGTCGAGCGCGAGCGCGGCGGCGGTGAGCGCGGCCAGCAGCGCGTGGTGCGCGTCGGGCGCGGCCCGCCCGCCGCCGCCGCCGCCGCCGCCGCCGCCGCCCGCCGCCGCCAGCGCGCTGAGGCGCGCGCACAGCAGCTGCTCCACCACCACCAACTCCTGCGAGTCACGTACACGCTTTACGACACCCATACACACACTTTTTGGCGCGCTTTAATATACTCATACATTTATAATAAAAATTACAATATTGAAGCACTGATTAAACTAGATAAACTTTTTTTTTCTTTTAATTAAATTTTCATTGAATTTAAAAAAAATGAATACCTACTTTAAATTTAACATTTGCACATCGATATGTAAAAGCATAGATACACATTTCCTAACAAATTTCTTTTCGAAAAGTGACATCAATATATAATCAAACCAAAGAATGAAATTCAAAAATCGAAAATTCTAATTGTCTAAACACAAATTCGAACTTACGCACACCACATAGAGTACTTTTTTAAGTAAAACAACGTGCGTTTTAATTTTGTCATCCGAAAAGCAATGAACAAAAGAGATTTGTAAAAAGTGCGTAATTTCAAATTATATAATTATGTCCATGTTTTTGAGGACAATCTTCAGACGCTAATTGTGAATTTTGAATTTTTGTATATTAACGCATTTGGAAGTATTTAATTAGACGGATAATGCAATTTTATATACTATTCTAAAAAAAATATATACCCAATAATGATAACTTTATATTTTATAAACATTAAAGTAATTCTGGGTAACATTGAATCGCTTATGAGACAATTTTCTATGGTTTGTCAATACAGTAATTGTCGAATCAGTTTAGCTGGTAGCCTTGAGCTATGTACTAACACTCCCGATGATAAATAAAACTACCAAACTAATGTACTGCTGGCAAGATAGGCTTTTATTGAACTTCGATAAGAAGGGCAAAGGCCTTGTAACAAGATGCTATTAAATGTTTACAATGTCTTATATACCTTTAGAGTAAACCAAACCATAGCGCGATTTAAAATACACTTAGCGCCATCTAGTAAACAAAAACGTAATTAAAATATGTCATATAAATGCGAACTTGATTAGCTTGAAGTTTGGTTTCTCTAGTTAGTACTTGGGTTGTATTGTTCATGAACAGTAATGATTATACTGGTGTTACCAACTGTATTACAAATAGGTAACATATTATTTTTTATTTTTTTTTTTAAATTGCAATAATACAATATTACAGTGAAAGTCGGATAGAAAACACCAATAATCGTCAATTCTTAAATGTTTTCAAAGCTTAACATTAAAAAAAAAAAGTCCATGTAAACCAAAAATTAAAATTAATTATTTCAAAAAAATCAGTGGAACACCTCAAAATGTTAAAGTAAAAATATTTTTTTATTTCAACAATGTTATTTTTTATAAGCTACAAATTCTACCCCCAAGCTAAGAAAAATATTTTTTTTCTCGCTCCACCCTAATACATATATGTATAGTAGTACAGTAGTATAGTGTAATGTAGTGTAGTGAGTGTGGTGTGGTGTAATGTAGTGTCACAGTCTATACAGTCATTCAACGAAGCCGTCTAGACAGGGCAATCGTGCGGGGTGTGAGAGGTGAGACGCGGGTAGGCGAGCCCGAGCTGCATACATTTCTGCCGCCCGAATTAGTTAGCAGCTCGGGACACGGCTTTAAGGGCTGTCGCGCGTTTATTTTAATTTGTAAGCAATTAAAATGGTTCATACTACCTGTGCTATATTATATATTTTTTGCTAAAATTATTTATTAGGATGAGGATTTTTTACATAATTAAGTTTAATAACAGAAATTTCAAATCCAGTAAATCTAGGAACCGAAAATATTTGTCCGTTGCCCATTTATGATAGGTGATTTGGAAATCTATTAATTACATTATATCATATAAAACTAACTTTGCTAAAAAATTGAAAATATAATATAAATTTATATATAACTAAATTCAATTTGACTTATGTAATATAATTTGCTAGATTTAATTTATTTTTATTATAACTTAATTTATTTCATTTAATTATCTAGTTATTCATTAAATTAATTATAATGTCACATAAAAATATTCATTCAATCAAATCAAATAATTGTTAAACCAATTGTATATTTTATTTTTTATTAAAGAAATAAAAGGCTTATTATTATTATTATATGAGATTTTGTAAAACTCTATTTGAATTTGCCTCCGCGAAATGCCTTTTTGTATTCTTTGCTATGAAGAACTTCGATAAATAACTAAATAATAATATTATATTTTAATTAAATTACAAAAAAAAACTGTAACAACCCTGCCTAATGCGAAGTACGCTACGCGGTGTCGGCTTTTCTTCAAACATCAAAGGCGATAGCCCACTGTTATTTTTTAGTACACTGTGGTAGTGTAGTGTAGTGTGGTGTAGTGTGGTGTAGTGTAGTGTAGTGTGGTGTAGTATAGTGTAATATACAGTAGCGTACCTGCGCCCGGTCCACGTCGCAGCGCAGCAGCACGCGGTCGTCGGGCGCGTAGAGCGCGGCGAGGCCGAGGCGCCGCTTGAGCTGGAAGTCGGCCAGCTGGCGCGCCAGCTCCTCCTTGGCCACGCGCCGCGCCTTGCGGAACACGTTACGCAGCAGCTCCTCCTTGTCGTGCTCTGCGAGCACACACACACGCATACACACATACAGACGTACAGACAGACAGCAATCTGCGCTCGACTGGCACGCTTTCGGAACCCTCAAATACCCTTACCCTTTTTATCAATATTGCATTCGCTTGACGCGAGACGAATTGAAAGTTGAAGATGCCAGATGAACATGAAAGCGCACCGGTGTGGACATAGCTTTATAATTTTTCTATTTATTCGCCAATTTTCAAGAGTCTTTTTTTATTAAGAGGTGTAAACCTCAAAGGCGACAGGTATACTTTTTAATTAAAGAGTAATTATTCATAGTTTATGTATAGAACTCATTAACAATAGGATTAAATTAAAGTAGTTTTATAGTAGCCGGTGAGTCCCACATTACCAACTATATGTATACAGTTGGTATGCGTAAATGCATTTTCCAACATTAAAATAAAAAGTATTATAATATCCCAACCGTACCTCTATCAAGGTTTTATGTGTTGTAAACAAATGTACATTAAAATAATGTACATTAAATTATCTATATACGACAAAAACAAATAATCATTTCAATTGAAAGTATTCATTCATCTAGTTCAATGTTAAGCTACGAGGCTTGTGTTATGAATACCAGATAGTTGATACACTACACATATATAACTTTAAATACATACATATTATAAATATAAACACCCATGACTGGAGTACAAACATCCGTGTTCGTCACACGAATGCCCCCAGCGGGTCTCGAACCTGCGACCGCTGGCACGGCAAGTAGGGTCACTGCAAACTGTGCTAAACATGTCGTCAAATACTATCTTTTATCAATAAAAACTAATTCTACGTACCGTTTACTAATACATGTTCGATTTCATTGGCCATATTCTCATCAACACCGTTCAGTTGTAACACCTGTGAAATAATTAAATCATAAATGTTCATTTAATACGTTTAAAAAATTAAAGAGTGCGTGTATGAATGTGTACACGCGCAAGAAGTAAAACTTCTGTAGGTTATCGGTACTCTTTATGTAATTCAATTTATGTTATAAATAATTAGGATAGGTGAGATACTAAAAATAACGCATATAAGGCGTATTACAATCATATATTTATAGAATATCATTTAAGGAAAGAATATAATATTATATATTATTTGTCAGACAATAACAACGGTTACCATGGCAACCCACGTCAAGTGTGCGTAAAGTAGTTTTACTTCAAAAAAAAATTATTATTCATTAATTTTATTAAAGATGTAGTTTCATCCACGGCTGCGTCCGTATTGTAAGTCTATACAAATATGTTACACACAAAAATATAATTGCAAAATTGTTATTTAATTATGATGATTGATGAAATACAAAGTCTTAGGGTCTATGCACACTAGCTTTTAAAAATTAATCAGAAAGGCACTTAAGCTGAATGCGAATTTTTCCGCATACTCTGTACTGATGAACTTAAAAGGGTCTAAACTCTAAAAACACTACTTTTCATAATCACATCAACGATGGACACATAATAAACGTACGGCCTCTGCACATATCCAATAGTTATAAATTAAAATAAATCAGAGATATTGCTTGTGTTCATATCGATGCAAACGTGCGATAAAAACACATTCATTGCGTGTCTAACGAGCGTCAACCGTGCGATGATAGCGACTCATAACGTCGTCGTGTGCACAGGCCTTTATACAAGGCTCACACAACGAATGCAGAATATATTCAGCAATATGACGTATCGTGTGTCAACGTTAAAGGCGACTGCGAGGGTGTGCGTGTACGTGCATGTGTACGTGTGCGTGCGTGTATGGGTGTACGTGTGTGCGTGTGCGTATGTGCGTGTGAGTGCGCGTGTGTGCGTGCGTGTGCGTTACCGCGTCGGGCACGAGGAAGGTGGAGTGCAGCTCGTAGGCCCAGCGCCGGCGCGTGTGCGGCGCCACGCCCGCCGCCGCGCGGTACGCGTCCGTCAGCACCAGCACCAGGCTCGCGCACGCGCATCTGTACACCACACTCCACACGTTACATATATATGTATATATTATTACCATTACCACACCCTTTTGACAACTCAAATGCTTGAAAAAATTAAATAAAGTCAATTTTCATTCATTCATTCATTGTTTCCTCCTAACTTTTATACCGACCTCGAAAAAAAAGGAACAGTATTCTATACGTACTTGAAATATTCCCATATACATATGTATATTATTGATATGTGTGATACATACCATAACATTAAAATATACGATTTTATATTATTTTTATTTAATATTTATTGAGATATAACATAAGCCAAATCAAACATTTAAAAAAATATATACATATTTATCTTCTTAAATAAGGAAAAATAATTTAAAAAAACCATACAAATAATTTATTAACCAAATATAACTAAAGTAACTTTCATTTTAATCAATTACTAGCGACTCATCCTCGCTCCGCTCGGGTTCGTCCCTAGGTTGATTCCAGATACAAGTTTTCATCCCCATTTTCACCCCCTGAAGTGATGATTTCCGGGATCTAAACTATCCTATATCCTTTCCAGGGTGTCAAACTATCTTCTTACGAAATTTCAAAATCGGTCCAGCAGTTTTGAATCTTATTCGGTACAAACAAATAAATAAAAAAATCTTACCTCTTTATAATATGAGTATAGATTTTTATTTAACGAAACAAAAAGCCTGCCTTTTCCTTTCACTTCTTTAAGACACATGATAAAAATAACCCAATTTACATACAAACATAACAAAACAATTTATACAAATGGCTCACCTCCTCTCTCCTAATAACCAATTGATCAACACGGCCATCCTCGCTTTAGATTCTCTCACAGATCGAAGATTCGAGAAAAGTCCAGAAGATGTGGAATTATCCTGCAAAAAATTAAAAAATAAATAAATGAACCAACTAAATATTTAACACTTTAAAATACAAATTACAATTTTTTTTAAATAAAATAAAAACAACAATGTAGTAACTGTAATGTAGGGTGAACTCAATTTTTCGCACTTAAACTTTTATTTGGTCCGTTGTGCGTAATGAGTGACTGAAAAAGAATGAATGAGACAAAAAACGTAAATATGATGGAAGCCACAAAATGAATGAACATCACTTTATTATTAGATATAGAAAAAGACAAAGTTATGTATACAAGTCAATAAAATTGAAGTGTCTGTTTGTAATGTCAAAATAACAGCTTTTACTAAATGCATATGAAAGTATATACGGTACCAATAAGAAAAACAGAATTCTTAATTTTTTTGTCTGTCTGTCTGTTTGTTTCGGCTAATCTCCTAAACGGCTGGACCGATTTTGACGAGACTTTCACTGGCAGATAGCTGATCTTATAAGTAACTTAGGCTCCTTTTATTTTAGATAGAAATTAAAACCCATGAAATTGTAAACAAAGTCCGCGTACCGCACACGTTTCCGAGCGAAGCGAGGGTAAGTCGCTAGTTCAAAATAAAATCCTTAAAAAATCATTCGACATTTTAAAATGTTCATACATATAATTAAATCCTTTAAATCCATTCTTTTAAATATATAAAGATACTTACAGAAGGTGGATCGTCTTCTTCCATAGATATGATAGCTCTCTGAGGATCTGCACATGGCTGCTAAAATGAACAAAACCCATATTACACCAGCTTCTAGCTCATATGATTGTTTACGATATAAAAACCCAAACAATATAATTAAAAAATCTCTTCCTGTTTCCTTTGTACTTCATCTACAAAATAGCTTCACCGGTTATGATGAAACTATCGTCGTGATAGTCACACTAAGTAGCTGTAGCTGGCGAAATATTGCAAATGATAATCCATAATACTAAATAATAACGGAAGGAAAACATCGTGAGGAAACCTGCATGTCTGAGAGAACCTAGCAAGTTTTCGAAAGACATGTGAAGTCCGCCAACTCACACTTGGCCAGCGTGGTGGACTATGGCCTGATTCCCCTCGTATTGAAGGAAGGCCCGCCCCCAGCAGTGGGACGTTAAAAAAGACTGAATACAATACACTATATAATAATAAATCACTATGTTTTTTATATATGCCTTAAATATGAATGGAGACGTTTCCTTTCAGAAAGTAAAATAATTTTATATACTACCATGGGGTCACATCACGAACAAAGTGAAATTAGTTAAAAAAAATGATAATAGATGGCGTTGTATGTATCGATTTGTTTTATGTTCATGTTAAATTCAAAATTTGAAAAAAAATTAAATGCGAAAAGCATATATTCTAACTTTAAAAAAATACCTAAAGTAAAAAAAAAAGGAAGTAATGGACCAAAGTATAATGTTTTTGAAGTTTTATAAAATTCAATAATATCGTTATATTTCTGGCGGCAATAATGGGTACTACATTGTGATAGCACGATCTTTGATAATAATTATGTAAACTGTGTTCATAGATGGCGCTCAATAGAATAAAAAGTTTTGTAGCACTCAAAGACAATATCTCAAAAATATAGTTTGTAATTGTCATAGTAGCCTTGAGAGACCTTACATAGTTACCTACAACATTGCGCAGCGGCAGCTCGGGGATAGATACCCTTAGCTTTTAACGCCATCTATCATTTAGAGTTGTTAGATGTCGCCTTATTTTTAATTCTCACTTGCGCCATCTATTATCATTTCAGGACAAAAAAAAATAGTGTGTCCAATAGCGTGAGTTAGCGATGTCCAAATATTTGTATGGGATGCACTATCTGTACTCTATATATGATCTGTGATACTACATTAAACACAGTTCATAACTAAAACGTTTTTTTTTTTTTTTGAAGATACGATAAAAATAAAAAAGTTACAGAAGTTTCGTCATGTACTTGAGCGATGAAACATTGCCTCGACAAGCGACATACATCATCTTTTCTAATTACCGCGTAGGCAAAGTGCGATTATTTATAACAAAAGTTTTATATTTATTTCGGGCAATTATTTTGGATTCCAGTTTTTCAATTCAATATTCTTGTTAATGGCTTTAAAGCGTGCCAAAGTTGAGCGCAGATTACTTCGCCAAATTCCACTTTTTACTATATTGTAGGAAAATTTTTGGTAGAACAATGTTGACAGGCTTCTCCTGGACAAATTCGCTATATAGTAGACCTTATCTATACCTTCGAGCTAAGATAAGCTCATTTCTAATTTTTTAAAAAGTAACAATTTGATGACGTCACATCAAGTCACATAGGACCGACGATCGAACAACTTTAAACTGTTACATCATCATCTAGTTTCTAGATATCTTTAAATTACATCGTTTTTCATGTTCAGCTTTAATTTAGATTTTTATATATATAAAAAAAAAGAAATTCTATGTTTTAATTTGTTTTATCTCTTTATTTACTACTAGCCACTCACCCTCGCTTTGCTCGGGTTCGTCCCTAGGTTACTTCCCCATACAAACTTTCATCTCCATTTTCACCCCTTTAAGGGATGATTGTCGGGATAAAAATTATTATCATATGTCCTTCCCAAGGTCTCAAACTATCTTCTTACCAAATTTCATCTAAATCGGTTCTGTAGTTTCGGAGCTTATTCAGTACAAACAAAGAAATAAAAAAATCTTTCCTCTTTATAATATTAGTATAAATTACTAGCATTATAATACAAACAGTGGCATACCTGTGCAGGCGGAGCGTTGGGCGGCGTGTGGGCGTGGCCCTGCGTTTGACCGTGGGACTGGTGGGACTGGTGGGACTGGTGGGACTGTGTGTGGGGGTGGGGCTGGTGGGGCTGGTGGGGCTGCGCGTGCGGGTGCGCCTGCAGGTAGGGCGGCGGCGGCGTGCCGGGCGGCGGCGTGCCGCGCGCCCACGCCTCCTTCTCCGCGGACGCGGGCAGACCGCTCGCGCTCGCTGGAAGTCAATACGAATGAATGAATGAAACTACATTTATGACACACCGCTAACAAATACATAGAATAACTAAAAAAAATAACATTATTATAAAAAAGCCGGTCAAGCTATCGTTATAATATAAATGTTATAATATTTTAATAAAAATGGCGGTGTCTGTACACAATATGACACCCAAGCAAAGCGAGGGTAGATAAATATTTATTTATAGCTTGAACCCGCGGCTTCGCCCGCGTTCAAATTCCGTTCACTACCAAACTTCACAGGATCACCTGCTGGGCTAATCTGAACTATAAATTTCATCAAAATCGCTCCAGCCGTTTTTAAGGCGATAAGGAACATACATACACACATCGATTTTTATATATATAGATAGATAGACATTATATAATATATAATGAATAAATACTAACTTCTAGGTAGATCGTGGTCTAGATGCTCAGGCGAGGACTGACTGCGCACGTGCAGCACCGGCACACCGCCTCTGTTGTCTGTCTGTATACCATCACATTATTATATATACATATGCATAATAATTTTATAATCAATACTATAAAGCTATAATAGCATTAGTATGATTTGTTTAAATATGTATAAAATGGGAATTAATATTTGAGCCATACATTTGTTTTATAGCCTTCGCAATATCTTAAATAAGAAATATTATAATTAAGCGTTATATTTTTGTATCGGACGGACATTTTTGTATCGTTTTTTTTAGTTTTATGTAAATAGCACAAGGCACAAGTATGTTATAGCTAAGAACAATTTAGTTAGTTACGGTATATAAAGTTAGTTCTGCAACGAACATTTAGAATTTAGTATTTGATACACAAATATCACATGTATCACACAAAATGGTTGAAACAGACTTAAAAAGAATAAATCCTTATTAATGTACGTACGTATATACTCTTACTTTGTACTTAAAAGTAATTAAATTAATATTCAATTCTAAAACACGTGTCTCAACAACATCTACCACAAAAATAAAAAAAAGATTTCAGCAAAATTATAATCAAAAAGCTACAGCAATAACGTGACTGTAACGTGAATGATGAATTATATACAAAAACAAAATGAACTACTAAAAAAAATCAAATCCCTTGAAATATTAAAAAAAAATATTTCAAGAAACCTCTTAAAGAAAACTGATCAAGGTCAAAAATTTTATAGAAAAAAAAAAAACTTTTTTTTTTGAGCTTGATCAGAAAAAAATTACCTGTAAGGGTGGCGGTGGGACGTTTACTAGAGGGTAGCTCATTTGTAATGCTATCGAGTTCGGTTGTGGCCCATCTACTTCCCCGTCTAGGGAATGGGAAGACCTTCTGAACTTATCCTCTGGCATTGACTGATGCATTGGGTTTATTTTATACATCTTATTTTGCATAGATGGTGTGGGTTTCGCTAGAGGGTTCACGGGGCTCCCTGAGTTTATCGAGCTCATTGGTGATGGCGGGTTCATGGGGCTCATGGGGTTCCTTTTCGGCCTTTCAGTAGACCTCGGTGGTAATGGCGGCGGGGTGTTATCCAAACAAGTCGTAGGCACTCGATTAGTCCTCGGCACGAACACCTGACGTTTATTATTAGTTTCGTCGGAATTCTGTCGAACGAGGGGCGTTTCTTGCTTTTGTCGGTTTTGTCGTAAATTTCTTAGACTTTGGCCGGTTAAATTGCTTAAGGAACGAGGTAGTCCGCTTAGAAAGCCCATATTAGCGTTCTTCTCTGGATCTTTCCGAGATAGTTTTGGTGTGGTGGGCGTGGTCGGTGTCACCGCTTCTGGCTAAAATTGTATGTGATCGGATGGAGATTTGTTTTTTTTTTTCGACATTTTTTTATGTATTTTTATTTTTGTATTTTGCTATAACCAATACTTATGTCTCTTATATCAATCAAACGTTAAATCTCCATCTTCAATAGTGAATCAACAGAATAAAAAATAAAATTGCAATATAACAATACAACACCAATTACAATTAAGGCGAAAATTAATTATATAATTTATCCCTTCAGTCTTTTAATTGGCAAAAATAACTTTACATAATAAAAAAACTAAGATTGTTTAAAAATAATATCGATAATTAAAAAAAAATAAATCAATAAAACTCATTTACAAAGAAGACGTCACAAATTACACCTAAAACAAGAATTTGGAAAAAAAATAACAAAATATTAATGAATCAAACTGACATAAAAGCGAACAAAATGACAAAATGTTTTGTTAAACCCGACCTGTTAATAGTTAGTCATTCGTTATTTATTGACCACATATTATATATTATGAATTTATTTTCGCCTTTTAATTTATGAATCAGAAAAAAACTGTACACAGTTAAAAAAAACTTATGTACACACGTAAGAAGTTATACTTCTTTGGCGTAACAGAACAAAAATAGCTAAATCTCGTATGTCACAACTCTCTGTTTGTAAAAGGAATGCAGCTAACTTCATCATGTCGCTTTTCGGCTGTCGACGTGCGCGCGCATAGTAAAAATTTTACCCTCATTATTTTTTCCAAACGTGCCAAAAGAAGTTTAATTTCAAAAACTTTTTTTTTTCTGAATCACAAAGAGACAAATACATTAAAAAAATGATGATAATGATTAAAAACAAATATGAAAGTGACTGCAAAATAGTAACAAATGTGTTTGCAATGTTCACTACAGCTGTGTGTAGTTTGAATATAATAGCTTCTAATTGCACTTTATCAAAAAAAAGATATTGTAATATATGCATATTGTCAGACATCTTGACTACATTTTCATTATATATTTCTACACGAAATAATATTTTTAGTGAAAAAAGATTGGCATTTGGCAGCATATTAAAAAAAATTACTAACGCATTTTATAGACAAATGCAGAAATTTTTACTAGTTCATAACAATGAAATAAAATAAAAGGATAATAATTGTAAAACCCATATAAACCCCAACAATATAAACCACATCCATACTAATATAAATGCGAAAGTAACTCTGTCTGTCTGTCTACTGTTACCTTTTCACGCTTAATCCGCTTAACCGATTTAGACGAAATTTTGTATGGAGATAGGTCGAGACACTGGGAAAGACATAGGATAATTTTTACCCCAGAAATCACATTTTAAGGGTGGAAATTTGTATGGGGAATGGATCATGTCTCAAGTAAGGGTTTTTTTTTTCATTTTTTAAAGCACTTACCAACTTTACTATACTTATGTATGTACATGTATATAATCTATTTTTATACTAACCGTTAAAACGTACCTATTTAATACAATGCATTAAATCAAATAAAATCAAAAAACTAAACATACTTTGCAGCATAGCCAATAGAATATAAAAACAAAGTATGAACAATATGCATACACCACAACCGCGAACCCCCCCGCCCTCCCCTCCCCCGCACCCACCTGCGTCGCCATGATGCTGTCTATCTCGTGCTGCAGCAGGGAGCAGCGTTGCTCCGCCGACTCCAACTCCACTTGTTTACGAACGTCCGGCACTTTTAGGAGTTCATCTGGAAGTTAGTTATTTTCATTTTTAATCAACTTTACAAAAAGGATATTCACATGTCAACATATGGACACAGTCCACAAATCTGAGATCGATAAATGGAGGCCTCTAAAAACGGGAATCGTAAAAAGGGAGACGCGGGTGAAGCTCCCGACTATCATACTTACTTTTCGATAGGTTGATAACTAAACTTGCCACGAGATGGCATTGCATTCACATTATGAAATTTTATGCTGTATATTTTTGTAAAATTGTCTTAAATCACATTTTGACATTAATTAAAGAATATAACATGGCGCCAAATATATTACATCGTTCAGGATAGCCAATTTGATTACAAAACTTAGTGTTTTTATCCTTTTTATAAATTAAAATACACTAATAAGTAAAAACTTGGTTTAAAAAAATTGTTTTTACTTACTAATCGATCATAAAAGTATTTTTTGATCGATGTATGTACTTTTTTTAAATATATAAATGGGGATTCGTAGTACTATAATTAATATAACTATATTACAGTAAATAAAATATTACAAATATTGTAGGTATTAATTTAATGTTTGTGTCGACCGGGACCTGAACCCGCGACACTATATACTAACTTTTAAGATCCCTCATGTACTTCTGTTCCTTGTCTAGCATCAATCGCATCGTGTGCACTTTGGCCATTTCCAGTTGTCGTAACTTTTCTTGCTGTAACGAAATAAAAAATAATTAAATATTTTTAAACTTCAAAAAATTTTCTTAGATTTACTCGAATATTTGACATTTTAAATAAAACTATCTTTTCGGATTATTTCACGGATTTGTTTAACACCTTAGTCTCTCCCGTGACCATGATTGCTGTAAAGCATTCGAAACGTCGGGAACCAAAAATCAAAATAAATCCGTGAAAAAATCCGAAAAGATAGTTTTATTTAAAATTTCAAAAAATTTAATAAATAGCAAACGTGATCATTTGTTTCATCTTCATGCTTAGATTTTAATGAAATTTGGAATGGAGATAGAGTTTATTTACTTATACTAGTGATCGCCCCGTGGTTGAAAATCAACCATAATTCATTAATTTTGATCGATATTGAGAATCTTTTTTCAAAGTTATATAGATAGTATTTATAGGCTATCTACATAACTATAGTATATATACTATATACGAGTATAACTATACTATATATCCAAAAGAATTTTGAAACTGATCCATAAATTCAAAGATTTGCACGTACAGACAAACAAACTTTCCATCTTTATATTATGCACATAAGTACTCGTATAACATTGATGAAGGTTATCTAATATGATGCTACATCCTTTAGCAGTGAAGTAATTATATATAAATAAATACGTGAGCAGATTCGCGAATAAAAAATAGCCGATAAATTTTGGCTTTCTGCAATCATTCTCTATATAAACTTTAACTATGCCAAAGCTTATACTCCTCCGTACATGCAATATGTTTGAAAAAGGGTTCAAAGTTTTCCTCACGTATTAATATATAGATTATAAAGAAGTAAAGTTTGTAAGTTTGTATGTATGAAGTAATCTCTGAAACTGCTAATCCGATTCTATTTTTTTTTTTTTTCACTAGTAAGAAGATACATTACCGCCGAGTGGTATAGGCTATTTATTATTCCGATAAAAATGTCAGAAATAACAATAACTTTAATTGAAATTGGATGAAAAGTGGCCGTCATTGTTTTATTGCGTAAACGGTTTGAAACAAAGCCAATAAATAAAATGTACAACAAAAAAACCCTTAGACTAAGCCGAACGAAGTCAGGGTAAATCACTCGTACAAAATAGAGCCATTAGCATCAAAAATACGTAGAAATAACATGTGTGATTTAACAAAATCAACGGAATGCATCGCATGACCTTACAGCGTATTGACACAGCCGCCGCTAAGTACTGAGCAACTCGGCGCAAGGCTAGCTTATCACTTGTGATATCTCACAAAATATTTGCACTTCTGTAAATGTCAAGCGAATAGTGCGAAATGTATAAGTAACTATAGAACTATTTTTCGAGTGCGATGAATCGATAACTTTTTATCATAATAGTAATAGGTGTAGCGTTTATACATACATTTAAGAATACATTGTAATCGAGTGGATAATCTCTAAGATTGCTAAAAAATCTATAATTTTATTTAATTTTTTTCCCCTAAAAGCGGAAATTTGTAAGCTCATTCGCTATTTTTGCAGTTAGAAGGGTGAAAGATCCTTTAGTTAAAAATTATTGACTATCTAAATCGACTTATTTAGCAGATAAATCCATATCAAAATAGTATAGAGGCAATTACAATACAATGGAGCAAGAAAAACTCAGTAAATTCATTCACTTATTAAAAAATAAATACTTACATAATGAATAAAAACATAATTTTTATATATAAAAAATACAATATAACTATAAATGTATCAACCGCTGCAGGTATTTACACTACGTATGTAGACAGCCCAGCGGACGAAACGCGAATGGAAAGCCGATAGAAACAACAATAATTATTACAATTCCGGTACACGGGTAATAATTAAATCAAATTACTAGTTACAATAGATAATTTTAGTGTTCCAGGAGGGATAAAAAGTTGTATGCTTAACTAAGAACTCGCCCTGACTTCACTCAGACCCTAACGGCGACGACACGACGATACAGATATAAAAAAAAAATTATCTGGTATAATGAGATTTGCTTTAACGGCACATCGACTATCAATATCGGCAAGATTTTATATATAAGTACATATATTTACTTACTAATATTTATTATATACTAGCGGCTCACCATTCGCTTCGCTCGGGTTCGTCGCTAGATACATTTCACATAGATATTTAAAATAGTTATTCGCCAGCGTTGGCCATATAAATTTTAATTTTTTTTTTTTAATTTATTTGATTTTTTTAATTATTATTATTCTATTCCGGACTAAGAGAAATCAAAAAAAATCTAATATCATAAAAATCGATCCAGCCGTTCTTGAGTTATAAATGGTGTAACTAACACGACTTTGTATTATATATATATATATATATATATATATATATATATATATATATATATATATATATATATATAGACTATACTATACATCTATACGTTTTAACATACAAAATTATATGTAACTAATCATTGTAGAATTAATTTAGAAACATTATCATAAATCAACTGATTAGTTTTTACTTACATTGACCGGAACTGGGCCGGTGATGGGTGTTTTATGGCGGGAGCTGTTCTGCAGAACTGTTAAAGTGGTGGATGGGTTAGCTGGAATGAGAGAAATACACGTTAATTATATTTTTTTAACTCTGACAGATGAAGATCTGAACAACAATTGCAATTTAATACGCTTTAAAAGCATTTATTTATTGTGATACTAATTTTAGTTGATAATTAGATAATAAAAATATTAATAATACGTTGGAACATTAACTCACGGCACCATCCAGTTCCATAGTAAGCTACGAGGCTTGTGTTATGGATACCAGATAGTCGATACACTACACATATATATCTTTAAATACATACATATTATAAATATAAACACCCATGACTGGAGTAAATACATTCGTGCTCATCACGCAAATAAATGCCACCAGCGGGACTCGAACCCGCGACCGCTGGCACAGCAAGTAGGGTCACTACAAACTGAGCCAAACGTGTCGTCAAACTATTATTATTGTATTGCAATATTGTAAGCAAATCTCAAGTTTCTCTGAACTCTTGGGCTCTTCTTGGCAGAACTGCTATACGAGCCGGTGGACAGAGTGGTAGCTTCCTCACGGACTGACAACTCTAATATACCTACTTGAAAGTGTCTATCTAAATCTATATTAATATTATAAAGCTGAAGAGTTTGTTTGTTTGTTTGGTTGAACGCGCTAATCTCAGGAACTACTAATCCGATTTGAAAAATTATTTTTGTATTAGATAGCCCGTTAACTGAGGAAGGCTATAGGCTATCATCATCCCGGAAAAATGTACGGTTCCCGTGGGATAATTTGTTTTTATCTAGGAACGAACCCGAAGCGAAGCGAGGGTGAGTCGCTAGTAAAGTATAATACTAAATTATATGAAATTTATAAAACACTGTGTTTCCATTCTTAAAACATTATTTTATAAAATTATATCTCAACTACAACGCAAATAATTTTTCATACGATTTAGAAGATGAAGCCAAAGAGCTATAAGCATAATATAAAGTTTGCTGGTTGCAATGACGTAATTTTCCCAAAGCGTCTTTGACTTGTCATTAAAATTAACTTATACTTCACAGACAATGGCGAATTCTAGTATATCCACATTTTCTAATTAGAATGAAATATTTTATGATATCTTAACCTTATTAATTAATTAAAATCTATACATATAATAAAATTCTAAAACATTAAATATTTTTTTGGAAATTTTATTGAAATAGTCACTACTATCGATACAGAGGCCGAACCTATAGTTTTTAGAATTTTTGTCTGTCTGTCTGTCTGGGAACGCATCAGAGGAAATCAATGAACACACAGATTTTTATGAAATTTAGTATGATGATAGCTGGTTATCCGGGTCAACATATATTATAATTTTCATTGCGGGAAAATATCTCATCTTTGAGAAATCTATATTAAACGTTAAAACATAACTAGGGACGAACCCGAGCGGAGCGAGAGTGAGTCGCTAGTAACTTATAATTTTATAAGAATACACATACAAAGATCATCTAAGGACACACCCGAATGAAGCGAGCGTAAGTTTCTAATATTAAATTTATTTTTTAAATTACTTAAAAAACCGTCAACTTTCTTTAAATATCTATAATACAATGCCATACTCTGTGTGAAAATATCTCACTAGAACTAGATTTGGAGCCGTCGAACAGCGAACACTCTTACTTTCAAATCAAATAAATGATTCAAAACCCCAAGTAAAGATGAAATAGAGGTGCCTACATAGTAATACAAAAATGTACATATAAATATAATAAATTCTAGTTTTTTTTTTTTCGTTTATTGCCTCCTCTCATGTATCAACGGAGCATTGGGCCTAAATATTTGCGATATGGGGTTATCCATTAATCACGTGATGTTTTTAGCAATTTTTTAATTCCCCCCTTCCCCCTGGTCACCACGTAGGTGAAGTTTCAGACTAGACTCTCTCGCACATGCTCGCTATACCACTGCGGAGAAGGCAGGTCTGGAATAAAGCTTTCAGCACTGTCATCGGGCTCGACGTACTCTGCTACGACGTCATGGCCGGCTCACTACAGCCCACCTAATTTTAACCGACTCCCCCCCCCCCTCCCACCCTCCCCCCACTCCTTCGAGCCTCATGTGATTAATGGACGACCCCTATAGAGACAGTATTAATACGAAGTGATTTAGATTGCTTATCCGCAAGTGTTTACGGCGTGAAGTTGCACACTGCACAGTTACTTAGCCGAGTCACGGTCACAATGGGTCACTATCGCTAGTTGAGTATTTTTGGTGTTGCTTTTTCTACTCTCTCGTTGGTATACCGGCTTGCTTGTACGGCTACAAATCCGGAGGTTTAGGTTCGAGTCCTGATTCGGGCCAAGTATAGTTATTGGAATTTTCTGTCAAGAAATTCTTAGTAACTACACAGAGATGGAAAGTTGTCGACATAACACTTGTGTACCTTGGGCACTTAAAGCCTCCGAGTCTTGCGCCTGATCTCACACCGGTCGTGTCGAATTGCCGTCCCACTGAAGTATGAGAGTGACAGTAATAGAGAGTGTACTTGTGCACTATAACATCTCCTGCACTGATATTAGTGGCCGAAATCGGAGGTTATTATTTTTCGTTTGAGTTCAATTACTCTACATCGAAACACTATTATGTGAAAATGCGAAAGTTTGTATATGTATGTGTGAGTGTATGTGTGTGTGTTCGTTACACCTTCACCCTAAAAGGACCAAAAGACTATGACCTGAAGTAACACATCGGTTACTATTAGGCACGTAGAGAAAACCGAGCGAAGCAAGGATATGTCGTATAGTCATCTCACCTCGTATCATGTGTACTACTTGTTGGTGAGTGTGGAACTGTACGGGCACGGAGTCGACCTTCAGTATGCGGTCGCCGGCGCGCAGGCCCGCACGCCACGCGGCACCATGCTCCTTCACAGATTGCACGTATACTGGGTTGTCACCTGAAACACAATTGTATAGCCGACATTATTTTTACACTATACTTTTTTTGGATTAACGCGAATACTTGACATTTTAAATGTAACTATCTTATAGGAGTTTGTGGGGTTTTATTTTATACTATACTTAGATATAGTAACATGGATATAGTTTTTTTTTTTTTTTTAAGTATTAAAACCTTCCGTGGACCTTAAGGAACATCCAAAAAAATAAATTAGCCGAATTGGTCCAGCCATTCTTGAGTTATGCACTTACCAACATCCATTTTTACTTATACTCGTATAGATTTTTGATCCCGACGTCGTTTTAGACGTCTCAAAAAAACGGCAAAATCCGAAAAGGATAGTTTTATTTAATAAGTATTTTTTACTATTGATAACTGATACGTATCTGATACGTATTTAAATATAATCTAATTCTTAATATCTGAAAATATCTATTAAATAATAAATCTATACATATAATAAAATTGTAACCAAGCCGAATCTGTGCAATAAATATTTTTTGAAAATTCTTACTGAAAAATACACGTTATCATAGATACAAAAGCCGAATCTATAATTTTTAGAACTTTTGTCTGTCTGTCTGTTACCGCATCACAAGAAAACCACTGGACAGATTTTGATGAAATTTGGTACGATGATAGCTGGTTATCCGGGTCAACATATAGGATACTTTTTACTGCTGGAAAATATCTCATCTCTGAGAAAACGAAGCCAAGCGGAGCGAGGGTGAGTCGCTAGTATTAAATAATATTTACCAAAAATATAGTGTGTCAACGGATTTTGTTATATTAAAGACATTTGAAAAGAGCTCTAAATAATAGCAACATTTTAACTTTAATCAGAAAGAAGAAAGATAGTACATGCATTAAGATGCTGTACTGACTATTTTTAAGATCCAGATATTAAAAATCTTAAGGAATGTTGACAATCAAAAATCAAATTCCAAATAAGGTCAACCAGATCAGTCCCAATCCGGTCCGGTCACAGGTACACGCTACGCCCCCGCGATTGATTCTTTCGCAAATATGCAAATACCTAGTTATCGTAACCGGTGCGGTTGTCGGATCTTGGCAATTTAGCTTCTTATAAGGCAGTATTGCATTACTAAAAATGCAAATCGATAATTACCGCGGAGATTTTATAAGAACTTTATGTAATTTAGAGGGAACGTAAATATTAGAAATGCAAACGAACATTGTAATTATATGTATATGAAATACCAAACACTGTTGCTACACGAATACCTAACTATAGCATAGATTACAATAATAGACTTTATAAAAAATTAATAGGAAAATTATGGGATATATTAGTTAAGTACTAGCGACTCACCCGCGCTTCACTTCGGGTTCGTCCCTAAAAACAAATCTATCCCACGGGAACCGTACATTTTTCCGGGATGATATATAGCCTATAGCCTTCCTCAGTTAACGGGCTATCTAATGCAAAAAGAATTTTTTCAAATCGGATTAGTAGTTCCTGAGATTAGCGCGTTCAACCAAACAAACAAACAAACAAACAAACTTTTCAGCTTTATAATATTATATTAGTATAGATATAGGATTTGTATATTACCTGACACCTTCATCCCGTAACCATGCTCGTCCCGCACCACGGTGACGGTGAGGTGCAGGTCCTCGCCACCCGGCGACACCTCGCCTACCGCCCCGCCCAACATCACCTGTAAAAATGACAAATCATACCATCAGACACCTTATTGATGTTACAAATGTGAGGAATGTTTTACGAGATTTGGTTGGTCACACGGAAAACCGATAAGTTTAAAGTTAAAACCGCATTAAAATCTGTCTATTCGTTTCGTAACTATGCAACAAACGCACAAAACAATGCCAACCTAATAACATCTATCGTATTTCATTCATTGTGTTTATGTCTTCTATACATGTAATAAAATTCTAAATGAGTCGAATCTGTACATTAAATATTTTTTGGAAAATCTTATTGAAATAGTCATTATCATCGATACTAAGGTCGAATCTATAGTTTTTAGAATTTTTGTCTGTCTGTCTGTTTGTCTGGAAACGCATCACGAGAAAACCACTGGACAGATTTTGATGAAATTTGGTACGATGATAGCTGGCCATCCGGATCAACATATAGGATACTTTTTACTGCGGGAAAATATCTCATCTCTAAGAAATCTATACTAAACGTTAAAACGTAACTATGGGCGAACCCGAGCGGAACGAGGGTGAATCTCTAGTTCTAAAATAAATGAGTGATAATTTAAAAAAAGTACATAAGCATTTAGTGCACCTATAACATATACATTATTGTTTGGACAGTTAGCAGTGGCATAGTAAATCTTGTTAAGCTCATGTCGGGGACTTAATAAATTTCAATTAAATCCTCGTCTGGATGTGAGTAGAATTCATGAAATACTAGCATCTAGCATCTAGTCTAGGGACCTAGATAACTAAATTAGTATTAGTTACATTACACGTTTATTATGTCATGTGCCTAATGAATGTCGAGTTACCTGATTAGTATGAGATTCCAGTTGAAAATTGAAAAACCACTGGGACAATCATTGAACATTTTGATATTACATCAAAATGGACAGGAGAAACAAAAAATCTAATTTTTTGTTTCGTCTATAATAATAAAGACACATATTATGTATAATATAAAGACAATCTTACTAATATTATAAATGTGAAAGTTTAGATGTTTGAATGGATATTTGTTACGCAATCACGCCAGAACGGCTGAACGGATTTGGATGTAACTTTATCCCGCAAAAACGTACGGTTTCTGTGGAATAAATTTGTATTTGTTATTTATAATTTAAATGTAGATACATAAAAGGACTTGCATCATCTATACAAATAAAACAAATTGAAGTGTCTGTTTGTAATGTAATGTCAAAATAACAGCTTTATACTAAATGCATATGGAATTATATACGGTACTTATAAAAAAGCAACACAATTTTTAAAATTTTTGTCTCTCTGCCTGCTTGTTCCGGCTAATCTCTGAAACGGCTGGACCAATTTTAACAGGACGTTCACTGGCAAATAGCTTAGGTATATTATACGGCGTAACTTAAGCTACTTTTATTTTAGAAAAAGAATTAGGGTTTCGCTCAAAAAAATTAAAACGTATCTAACGCGAGCGAAGGGAGCTTGAGTCGCTAGTACCTATACAATAACAATATCACTTGATGGCGATGAATACACGATGTGTAGTTTGATAATTAATATTTCAAGATCATACAATTAAGCGAAATTAATGAGCTATCGTTCGATAGTTTGACCTTAAAGTTAGAACTGGAGAATTAAAGTTGACAAAAGTTCCACAATAATTATATCTACACAAATATCTCTTAGTAGACAAAGCAATTTATAAATAATATATTATTCATTTTAACCGTAACAGTTTATCTTAAAGTTATGTCGTATGAGGTAAAATAGAGAGAATAACACACTATTACTAATATATATAGAGGAAAAGTATTATCAAGCATTTAGTTAGAGTATTATTGCTTTCGGTTTGTTATGTTTATTCATTTTGACCTAGAAAAACGCATTTCTTTCAAATTAGATAATCTTTACATAATCAATATCAATACATAGTATAAAACAAAGTCGCTTCCCGCTGTCCTTCTGTCCCTATATGTGCTTAGATCTTTAAAACTACGCAACGGATTTTGATGCGGTTTTTTTAATAGATAGAGTGATTCAAAAGGAAGGTTTATATGTATAATACATGCATAATATAGTAGAGAAACACTGATAATTTTAGAGGTTTCTAATGTGATGTCGTAAATAAATACATTTTTTTGCGCTTACATTGCAAACGCTGGCTGAACCCTTCGAGATAGATCAAAATAATGTACCACAGAAAAAGGTCTACAAAAAAGTCCGCGATGACATATGTCTATCTCTTAAGGATAACACTATATCCAAGCTAGTATCGCTAGTATATTAATATCCTTTAAATTAAAAAAAATCCTAAGTTTAACAACTAACTCACATATTTGCAAATAATCGACAAAGTTGGAACAATGCTAGTGCTGTGAGGTCATTAGCATTCTAATTCAACTTTCACGGTAGTTCATCATTAATATAATGTATGCGAATTTATTTTCTACCCATGGCAATATCTGTATAATAGTTTAAGAAAGATTAAACATTCCAGAAGAGAAAATTAACTTTTCTATTTACTCATAATGAAATCGCTTTCGTATACCTACATAGTACATCACAATTAACATCCTCCACTATAGACGAGCAGACAACCTGTAAATTATATGTTTAAAAAGGCATTTGTCCTGAACCAGACTTAAAAACTTGTACCTGCACGTTTATGTTCTACTAGCGACTCACCCTCGCTTTGCTTCGGGTTCATCTCTAAATAAAACAGATCTATCCCACGGGAACCGTACATTTTCCCGGGATGATATATAGCCTATAGCCTTCCTCAGTTAACGGGCTATCTAATGCAAAAAGATTTTTTCAAATTGGATCAGTACTTCCTGAGATAGCGCGTTCAAACAAACAAACTTTTCCGCTTTATAATATTAGTATAAATGATAAAATAAATAAAAAGCAAGAATAAATGTAAACTTAATCATCGACTATAGTTATCTGTATTATCGTTACTATAAGAACTATTGTATAACAGAAAAGTAATGAGCAGTGAATAAATATTTCACCTTACGCCCATGTGAGGGTAGAGAAACGGCCAAGCCACATACTTTGACTAAGGTGTAGAGTTTGTGAAGTTAGGGCTTGTAGAGTTAGAAACTTGGCTCTACATGAGATCTGATAACTTTTTGACAACGCAAGCCATATGGTCTCTCGTCTTGGCAACATTTTACATGAAAATATTTTTGGTGGGATCATAACTTACTATAAATTTGCGACTTATTGTTGTTTTCCCAAGTCATCATTTCCCTGCCCATTTCCTAATTACTAGGGGTCGTCGCAGTACATCTTCCGTACCGCTGATAGGATTTGGCACAAGTTTTACGACCGGCCGCCTGCCTGACATCAACTCTCCTTGGGAATACCCTATATAATAATCCTAAATCCTCCTTTGCTTTCCCAAGTGCTGGAGAGTAAATGGAAATTCGTGTCAGAGTGAAGCAGTAAGAAACACACAAACTTTTGCAATAATAAAATATATCGTAGTCCGATAATCTATACAGATAAATAAAATTGAAATGTCTGTTTGTAATGTCAAAATAACAGCTTTATACTAAATGCATATCGTATTATGTACGGTACTTATAAGAAAAACGCAATTTTTAAAATTTTTGTCTGTCTGTCATCTCTGAAACGGCTGGACCAATTTTAACGGGACTTTCATTGACAGATAGCTGACATTATAAGGAGTAACTTAGGCTACTTTTATTTTAGAAAAAGAATTAGGGTTTCGCTCAAAACAATTAAAACGTACCTAGGGACGTACCCGAGCAAAGCGAGAGTAAGTCGCTATTCGTTAATTAAATTTGTACAAATCTACCTAACGTATTATTTCACTTTCAAAGAAAAAAACGTACGTAGGTACACGACATAACTGCAGTATACAAAGATGTTTTGTATAAACAGGAAGTTGCCTAAAACAGGTGATGTTATTACGAGCGACTTGCATCGTATAATAAAACCATACCACGTTTATTCCATATACCATATGAGTATAGCTACTGGCTACTATACAACTATCTATACAGATAATCTATACAGATAAATAAAATAGAAGTGTCTGTTTGTAATGTCAAAATAACAGCTGTTTACTAAATGCATATGGAATTATATACACGATACATATAAGAAAAACACAACTTCTGTCTGTTTGTTCCGGGCTAATCTCCGAAACGGCTGGACTGATTTTGACGGGACTTTCACTGGCAGACAGCTGATGTTATAAGGAGTAGCTTAGGCTACCCATATTTGTATAGATACAAGAGGCAACCGAATGAAGCGAGGGTAAGTCGTTAGTCAATTATAAAAATGTTATCTACCTACATATTATGTACATGTTTCGACTAAATTTAGAAGATAGGCTAGGCGATATAATCAATATAGACACTTAAGATATTCTGGTACACCACGATTTTGCCGTCACATATTTTTTATTATTATAAATTGTGACGGCTGCTACTCATATAATTTATACCCTCATCAATTCATGGTATTCCTAATGATTGTGTAAGAACCGTATCTATAAATGTTTACAATATTGCTTTGAGTGATCGTCAAAATGAACAAAAGTACGTAGTACATAATATGTTTACGTGTATAGGTTATTCGGTAATAGATATTTGATTTAGTAAGAGAATTCTATACAGATAAATAAAATTGAAGTGTCTGTTTGTAATGTCAAAATAACAGCTTTATATTAAATGCATATGGAATTATATACAGTAGGTACTTATAAGAAAAACAATTTTTAAAATTTTTGTCTGTCTGTTTGTTCCGGCTAATCTCCGAAACGGCTGGAACAATTTGAACGGGACTTTCACTAGCAGATAGCTGATATTATAAGGTGTAACTTAGGCTACTTTTATTTTAGAAAAAGAATTAGGGTTTCGCTCAAAAAAATTAAAACGTACCTAAAGACGAACCCGAACGAAGTGAGGGTGAGTCGCTAGTATTGAAAATAAATATGATGAGAATTGTGAATTGTGACCAAAAGTAAGAGTATTAGGTGATGACGCGGGTTTAAATATAAAGTACCTGGCGACCGAGCTTCGCTCGGTGTTCTTTTCTGTTATATCATATTTTTTAGATTAAAAAAAAACTAAAAACTTGGATAAATACAAAAAAAAAGTAGAAATTTGTATCCAATATCCAATATGATCCATATAATGTTAATCTTGCACCTTGGTCGCTTGACCACGATGCTTATCCCTGAGTGTAAGAAATACGAACATAAATATCAAACATATTCTGCGTACAATAATGCAAAAGAAAACCGCATGAAAACTCGAAAACACGCATTTTCCCAGAGATGAGACTAATCTAGATCGATTTTTCGCCCCCGAAAGCCCCCCCATACCAAATTTCAGCGAAATCGTTATAGTCGTTTTCGAGATCGCCGGTATAAATAAATATATAAAGATATAAATATACAAGAATTACTCGTTTAAATATATTAGATACACTGTAGAGGAATAAAATGATATTATGTATTACATAAAACCATCTGTTTGGCTTCGACTCAATGAAAAAAGTACTTTACTGAAAAAAAAATGTATATATGTGTATAAAGATTTTATCATTCAGATTTCCCATTTAAAACAACGTATTTTCTATCCGAAATTGAAAAATTAAGTTATTGATGTTTCAGAATCGAAGAAAAATCAAAGAACATAGTTTTTTCTAGAGTTTATAATATCTTATTTTACCCATTGTATAAAACACTTCGACAAAATTGAACGGTAGGTATAACTACTGTACATACATCAAGTATGAGAAAAACGTTGAATAATGAAAAAGAGCTGTAGTCTGTTGTCTGTGTATACTGCTATATCTATCTCAAAGGAGCCATCTTACAATTTTAACTTACGAAGCCCTCACTACGGGTTCGCCTGCACATACTGTATGTATTTCTTAGTTATTTGTTTACTAACAGACCAATTTCTTACTTATAACTTATGGTAAATAACTCCCTAATAACATGAGAGTCACTTCAATTATCTCGGTAATAAATGAAATATCTATACACATAATAAAATTCTAACTAAGCCGAATCTGTTTATTAAATATTTCTTGGAAAATCTTATTGAAATAGTCATTATTATCGATACAGAGGCCGAATCTATAGTTTTTAGAATTTTTGTTTGTCTGTCTGTCTGTCTGTGACCGCATCACGAGAAAACCACTGGACAGATATTGATGAAATTTGGTATGAGGGTAGCTGGTTATCCGGGTCAACATATAGGATACTTTTTACCGCGGGAAAATATCTCATTTTTAAGAAAAAATACAAAAACTACAAAGTAAGAGTACTTATACCAATATGTTAAACCTAAGAATTTGGTTTTTGGTCATCTGAACGCAGGCGGAGCCGCGGGCAATGCTAGTCTTAAATATATCTATATAAAAACAGTCTTTTTCTATAAAATACCTTAAAAATACATCTCTATTACAATATTAACATACGTAGTTCACAAAAAAATGTAGAAATGACATAATATAAAGTAAACGTAAATAGAAACTTCAACACTACAATTATATCGAGTCCAGATCGAAGAAACCTTGGAATATTGGTATGACACGTATTAACTCTAGCGGCGTTTCTTTTATTATATTACACGAGTCAGTCGTAAACATACTAAATTACACCGCGTCATGTGACTGTTATGAAAATACAGAAAATATATAGATATAATAAAATATAGTAAAATACGGAAAGAAATTAAAGAGTTCATCGTATGAGTGCGTTTTTCTCTACTATTTAACGTTTAATGATTTTAAATATTCCTTGTTTAATGGTCATAATTAAGGTAATCTATATACTACATGTACATATAATAAAATTCTAACCGAGTCGAATATGTACATTAAATATTTTTTGGAAATAGTCATTTTATTACCGATACAGACGCCGAATCTATTGTCTGTCTGTCTAGGAATGCATCACGAGAAAATCACTGAACAGAATTTGGTGAAATTTGGTATGAGATAGCTTATAGGTTATCAGGGTCAACATATAGGATACTTTTTATTGCGGGAAAATTTTTCATCTCTGAGAAATCTATACTTACCATAAAAACGTGTCTAGGAACGAACCCGAGCGGAGCGAGGATGAGTCGCTAGTTAAATATAAAAATAAAATACCAATTTTATGTCATAATATTCGTACTTTTTTAATTTTACTAGATCTGAGGAGAATTTTATTTTTATTATGTCCAATATACCAAATCAATATTTAAATACAATTTCCTATTACAAACTCATTTCTCCTCATTTTACCCCATAAGAATAGATTTTTTTTTAAAAACTTGCGAATTAAAAACAGCAAACATTATCAAAATCATTTGAGCCCTTCATTCATGAGTAACAGACACACTGACAACTACTACTTTTCACATAATTATATTGCTCATATAGATTACAAATATACATGTATTAACCCTTGGATTTACAAACAGTTTTTTTAGGTTTTCCCTACTTTTTTTATACTTAAACCACCCCTGAAACACCCCCAACAAAATAAAAAAAGAATTATTTAAATCGGTTTAGCTGTTTTTGAGTTATAACGAGACTAACGGACGGCAACTAATTTTTATATATATACCTAGAACATAGATAGCTTACAAATGTCACACACTATCTAAAATATAAATATTTATAGAATTATTATTATTTATTTAGTTCTATCTAACAAAAATTTCTTCAATCTTCGCTTAAATAAATGAATTTCATTAGTTTCTAAAATATCTTTAGACAAATGACTACATATTTTTTATAGTGAAATTCATGATAAAAATTATAAAATACAAACAAAACTAACACAACGTATCCTAGCCACGACCGTCCGCAATGCGGCTTCATCGATTCACAACAGCAGACACACATAATATATTAAACGGAACTTTTCTATTGAGAACAAAGCCGTCTGGAGTCGTTGCGCACTTCGAAACAAAATAACTTCCAGTCATAATATACTCGTAGATTATTATAATTATCGCCTCCGCCATAGTAAATGATTATTACTTAAGTACCTACTTTATATAACATAAAGGTAAAATAAAAATCTATATAATATATTTAAACGAGCAATTCTTGTATATTTATTTATTTATTTATACCGGCGATCTCGGAAACGGCTCTAACGATTTCGCTGAAATTTGGTACGTGGGGTCTTTCGGGGGCGAAAAATCGATCTAGATTAGTCTTATGTCTGGGAAAACGCGTGTTTTCGAGTTTTCATGCAGTTTTCTTTCGCATTATTCCACTCAAAATATGGTCGATAATTTCTTACGCTCGGGGATAAGCGTCGTGGTCAAGCGGGCAAGGCGCAAGATTGACAATCACAGGTTTCCGGGTCGGAATCCCGGTCGAATACAAAGATTTTACTTTTGTTTTTTTTTTTATATTTATTCAAGTTTTTAGTTTTTTAAGAACTCCAAGCGAAGCTCGGTCGTCCAGGTACTAATTACCAATTCAATAAACTTCAATAACATTTAGATAATTCAATTCGAAAAAGTTTTAAATTATTCTGTTATCTATCTGCGAGCATATCGCGTTAAATTGTACTAATATTACAAACAAAACGAAAGGTTGCAAGGATGTATAATGTGTATACACATTTATGTTTGTTACATTTTCACATAGAAGCTGCTGTACAGATTTTGATAAAACCTTAAAGTAATTTAGCTTTTAGTATCAAAGTATCCCAAGGAGGGTTGATGTCAGGCAGGCGGCAGGTCGTAAAACTTTCGCCAAATCCTATCTGCAGTACGGAAGATGTACTGCGCTGACCCCAAGTGATTGGGAAATAGGCAGGGAGATGAGTATCAGAGTAAATCATAGGCTATAATGTAAAGTATAAACAAAATAAGTAAATTGTAATAAATAATTAAACTACGAGGGCGGAACCCCACGAACACGATAGTACAATATAAAAATTACCGAAAAAAAATCTATTGGAGTTTAGGTTTTCTACTTTTTTCCATAAGTAAATAGAAAATAAAAGAAAAAGCGACAACGTAGATAATATAGCTTATGACACTAATATCTAACCAAATACATATTATGTATGTACGTATATGTAATATTATAGGATTTTGTACGCTGAGCGATAATCGAACTATAGACTACACGTTATCTAGGCATCCACTATTATGAACTTGTCGCCTCTACTAACTGGTATTAATTTAATTAAATGATATAACATTAATATTTACGGTTAGTCGTCATTTCCATGTAATTATCGCTAGTATCTTCGCCCACGTGGTTCAACGATTCCTGTGAAAACTACTTCATTACGAGCGTATCGAGATCGTCGTTTGCTACTTTATAAAATGTAAAAGATCATGTTGAATATCTTTAATTTATACAAAATTTACATTAATATCATAATCTAATATACATATTTTTATCGGAAATCATACCTTAAGGGGGTGAAAAGGTAGTTGAAATATTATGTGAGGAATCAATCATTTATTTATTCAAGTATCAATTTAATTTATGTAATTAATTAATTAATATAATAATTAATTTAATTATTTCAAGTAAGAGTTATAAAACTAAATCATACCTATGTAATATGTAAATATCTATATGCTATATATATCATATAATATATATTCTATCTATTCCATACTAAGCGTTAAAACGTACCTAGGGACGGACCCGAGTGAAGTGAGGATTTGTCGCTAATATATCCATATATATAAAAATGAAGTGTTGTTCGTCGTTGGTAAGATCATCAGCATCACTTGAGATCATCAGGTGGACCGATTTGTCTTCTTTTTTAAATGTTCGTAATAGTGCGAATAAATTATTTTAGTTGTATAATTTTGTTTCCTGAATAAGCAAATAAAAACTTAAAAAAAAAATAAAAACCGACTTCCAGGCACTGAAAAGTAAAAAATAACTAAACAGGGGTTTTCATTTAGATTAGATACCTAATCAGATATTTTCGAAGTCGGTGCCAGCCGATACAAATCAAAGCACACCGACTTCGTAAATATCTGATTAGGTATCTATTCTAAATGAAAACCCCTATTTAGTTATTTTTTACTTTTCAGTGCCTGGAAGTTGGTTTTTATTATTTTTTTTTTTATTTTTATTTTTACATTTTTAGTGTAGACGTAATAAGCAAGTAATTTGTAAGAAGAAAGATTTTTAATAAAAAACATATTCGAATAAGCCATTTATTTAAAAACCGCTTGACCGATTTCGATAAAATTTATATGGGACCACCGGGGAAGAATACCCTTTGAAACAGAAAAGAATTTTTCAAATCGGTTCAGCCGTCTTCGAGTAATCCATGAAAATACATAAAAAAAAGAAGAAAAAAGATTCCGACGAATTGAGAACCTCCTCCTTTTTGGAAGTCGGTTAAATAAATAAATAATAATAAGTTATATTAGTAGTTATACATAAATCAAATACGCGTGCGGAAATCTTTGTCTACCTAAACGGCTGGACCGATTTTGACGGGACTTTCACTGGCAGATAGCTGATGTTAAAAGAAGTAACTTAAGCTACTTTATTTTAGCAAAAGAATTAAGGTACCTACTGCGCAAAAAAAAACCCACGAAATTGTTTACAATTCGTACCTGTACGTAATACATATATAACAAAAACATACTGACAACATTAAAACATGAGCTTGACAGTTATTTGTCAAGCAAATTGAATTGCTATCCGCAATCAATAAGCGATAGTAACATGAATACTTGATTAGTTTTGAATGAACCCTTTATCATTAAAAGACCTTCGCATAGTATCAGTGATTAGCGATTTATCTAAAACGTCACTATAAATCAGTACGTTGGTTTGTGCCAAGTAAAACATTCGAAAACTATTATTACGTCCTAATGGTTTTTCCATATAGTATTTTAAAATAACCGAGGTAAATCTATACATATAATAAAATTGTAACTAGCCGAATCTGTACATTAAATATTTTTTCGAAAATCTTACTGAAATAGACTTTATTATCGATGCAGAAGCCAAATCTATAGTTTTTAGAATTTTTTCTGTCTGTCTGTCTGTCTGTCTGTTACCGCATCATGGGAAAACCACTGGAGATATTTTGATGAAATTTGGTATGATGATAGCTGGTTATCCGGGTCAACATATAGGATACTTTTTACTGTGGGAAAATATCTCATCTCTGAGAAATCTATACTAAACGTCAAAACGTAAGTAGGGACGAACCCGAGCGGATCGAGGGTGAGTTGCTAGTATAATATATAGCTGTAATTATTTTAACGAGGTATGACACTGCTTTCTGAGTATTGCATCACTGCAATTCTTACTAATATTATTACTGACCGTTACTTTCTACATTATCATATAATAAATATGGAAGTATGCTCGGTGGTCAGTTTTATTTTTAATTATTTTCATTCCGAGCAAAAACTATTTTGCAATATATTATATAATGCATTACTATTTGTTTTTGTTCGCGGACTTGTTTGTATCTAAAGCGCGAAAAAAAAGAGAGCTTTATGGATTATTGTAATTTATAATTCAACTAGCGACTTGCCCTCGCTTCGCTCGGGTGCGTCCCTAGACATGTTTTAATTTGAAAACAAAACAATTTTAGTTTCGGCTAAGTTTCTTTTACATTTTTTCTCAGAACTCAGGCTTTTTTGAACTGGTGGTTGATTAATGGCGGTTAGTAAAAAAATTAAGTATTTAACAATGCATAGATAAACACTAAAACAAGTTTTTATTTTGATACTAGTGGCCTATTCTCGCTTCGCTCAGGTTCGCCTCTAGAAAGCCAAAAACAAATCTTTACCACGGAACCGTACATTTATCCGGGATAAAAAGTAGCCTATGTATTATTCTGATGTATGAGCTATATTATTGTAAAGTTTCATTAAAATCCATTCAGTAGTTTTTGCGTGAAAGAGTAACAAACATCCAGACATCCTCACAAGTTTTCGCATTCATAATATTAGTAGAATTGTGTCCTGAAATTTCATCGAAATCTGTTTAGCGGTTTAAGCATGACACGGTTAGAAACAGACATACAGAGGTAATTTCACATTAATTATATTAATATGGTTATATAATATGGATTGAAAATACATGCAAATTAGGTTCAAACTAGCACTCGAAGGTGAAGAGTCTGGAACGTAAGGCATTTTCGAAGCACGACATCACAGATCAGTAGCAAGTGCCAAGCATATCTTCTCACAGTACGCTGTCAGCGCGCAATGTCCACCTCCAGGCAGGTGACATATTACTGTTCTATTTCAGAAGATAACGCACGTGATTGCATATGATGTATAGTTATTATTTTGAATTTAGGGTTTTGAGTCTAAATGTCTGAATCATTTCCAAAATAATAGTCTGGATATTAATAAAAATTTAGTATTTGTCTGTTATTTTCAAGTAGGTCTTCCATAGATTTAATAATAATTAAAAAATATGTAGGTATATACATATATACTTATCTAGGAGCTAGTTAGATTTTAATGGGACTTCCACTAGCGAGTAGACTACTACAATGAGCGTCACGTAGGTTTCCTTTAACCAAAGTTTACGTAAAGCCGCAGGCGAAAGCTTGTTTAAATAACCAAATTTTAAAAGCAAGTTGTAATTTTCTAACTATTCTAAGTTGCATGCTCCATTGAGACGATGCGTAAAGAACGGCTGTTTCTTCAATCAAACCGGAACAACCATCTGTTACCTAAAAAAACACTTGCCTCGCCTCAAACCTGCGACCTTAGACGCAGTTAACTGAATATTTTTTACACAAATTGTAATACTATGCTCATTTGAGCACATATTTATATTGAATAAAGTATATTCGTATGACCAAATCCAGCTTTTAAAAAATAAACCCACTATAATAGCAAAAATATCTAATAAAATACTGTTTAGTAATGGTGGCTTAGACAAGATTATTAGAATAACATTTATTAGTAAAAAAAATGTCGCCGCTACGTTCAAAGAAATCATCATCTAATCTAAGAAATTAATCTTTAAAATCAAAGTTATACATACGTAACTATGTAAGATGTTATAAAATGAATGCTTAAATTGCTAATAACTTCTTAAAATGACGACGACACGTTTGGCTCGGTTTGTAGTGACCCTACTTGCTGTGCCAGCGGTCGCAGGTTCGAGTCCCGCTGGGGGGCGTTCATTTGTGTGATGAATGTTTATATTTATAGTATGTATGTATTTAAAGTTATATATGTTTAGTGTATCAACTATCCGGTATCCATGACACAAGCCTCGTAGCTTACCATGGAACTAAATGGTGCTGTGTGTTAATGTCCCAACTTATATATTTTAATATAAAACCTCGTATCGCCTCTACCCTGCCGTCGACACAAGCGTCGCATTTTTTGCCAGAGAGAGGAATCGGCATTCAGCGCGAGAATGCAACATTCTTGCCACAATTCCACGCGGAAATGACTTGTATGCATATGTCAGTGTATTTATTTCGTTATATAATATGTAGGTATGTGTCTACTTTTATTTAATTGTGTTTTTATAAACAAGATAAGTATAATTGAAATTTAACGTTTAATTGTTTTTCAATAGATTATCTTTTTATTAATTTCTTTGAAAAGCACCAGTTGGGCATTATTTAGAACTAGCGACTCACCCTCGCTTCGCTTCGGGTTCGTCCCTAGACAAAAAAAATCTATCCCACGGAAACCGTACATTTTTCCGGGATGATATATAGCCTATAGCCTTCCTCAGTTAACGGGCTATTTAATGCAAAAAGAATTTTTCAAATCGGATTAGTAGTTCCTGAGATTAGCGCGTTCAACCAAACAAACAAACAAACTCTTCAGCTTTATAATATTATAAGCATAGATGATAACAAACATATAAAAACAAGTTAATAGCATTTTATGTGTTTTCTATGAAACCCTTAACATGATTCATGGTACATTAAAAACTATGACACCAGGATCATACACGAATCGAGGCGTGACAGTCCGGCCACGACTAACATTGGACTATAACAGGTTTATGAGTTATTATTTAGATATGTTGTTATTATCAACACACAATTATATAGATAGCAAGAAGGTCAATTGCGTGTTTACAATTATTTTACAATTTGTGGCGATTAATACTTTCTTAAATTTACGCGAATATTTAACATTTTAACATATTTTTTTTCGAATTTCGTTGCGGTTGTATTATACCCGTGACCATGTTGTTGTAAAACATTCGTAAACATGTATCAAAAAGAGACATCAGTCAAGGATTCTTAAATATTTCTTAAGTTTTATATTATCTATATCGATTTAATAATCGATATAGCTAATATAAAACTTCCGGTTCCGGTTCACATAATTGTGGATATATATAACTTAAAGAACCGGATGTACAATTATTTTGCATCCCTTCTTGATTTTCTGTGCAAACCAGTACAAAAACCGATTATGCCAAGATTTTATAACGACATTAAATTCTACTGGCTTTATTATATCACAACACGAAGTTAGAAAACCGAGTTATGAAGCATAACTTAATTATCATCGTTACACGGCGCGGATGTCGCACTAATAGTATAAAGCTGTAAACGATACTTCGGTACTTACTAGACATAATTAAATAAATGGTATAAATATCTTGGGACATTATCACACAGTGCCATCTAGTTTCATAGTAAGCTACGAGGCTTGTGTTATGGATACCATATGGTTGATAAAATACATATGTATATATAACTTTAAATACATACATATTATAAATATAAACACCCATGACTGGAGTACAAACATTCGTGCACATCACACAAATGAATGCCCCCAGCGGGACTTGAACCCGCGGCCGCTGGCACAACAAGTAGGGTCACTACAAACTGAGCCAAACGTCGTCAGACATATGTTTTAAGTGAGATCAAATTAACTTACGAGTACAGGAAGGTATTACTGCTAAACATTTTACTTCATCTAATATTCGGTATTAGGTAATCTTCATACATATACCTATACATATAATAAAATTGTAACTGATCGCTGTCCGTACATGGAAGATATTTGAGAAAAACTATTATTAGGGATCTTTATTAACGCAATAGAACCCAAATAATGATTTTTAGTTTTTTTGTCTGTTTTTCTGTTTGTCTGTGCGTTTGTGCGCGCTAATCTTAGAAACGGCTCATCCGATTTGAGTGCGGTTTTCACTAATGTACTGTGGTAAGCTTCACTAAATATTTAGTATTTGTTTTATTTCAATCGGTTCCTAAATAAAAAAAGTTATGTCAATTTAAAGAATCATTTCGATCTAAATTCATCAGTTTCGTAGTTTTATGGAACAGCATTAAGTCATAGTTGATAGGTATAAACTATAAAGTAAAAGAAATAGTAAGTTCGCTCGTTATGATTTAATTTGCATAAATACTTATTTTATAAACATTGTGTTTAAAAAGCGATACACAATTTTTAATTATGCAAACGCTAGTCATAATAATAAACTTTCTAATTTATTAGATATGAAAATGAAAATAAAATTATTCTCTAAAGTTTTGTTATTCTTTTTGTATCACATTTTATAATGTAACTAGCAGTACCCGCGGCTTTGCCCGCGTTAAAACTTCCAATAGAAACATCAGTTTTACAATATTGTATGGACGTGTGCCCGATTTGTTGACATTTATGATTACTGCCCTGCCCCCTTGGATAGTAGCATGATATAATAGCCTATACTTCCTCGATGAAAGGGCTATATAATTCAAAAAGAATTTTTCAAATCGGATTAGTAGTTTCTGAGATTAGCGCGTTCAAACAAACAAACAAACAAACAAACAAACAAACAAACAAACTCGTTATAATATTAGTATAAATGAGAATGTAACAAATAAGTTTTAATACTCTACTTTTACTATATTGTGCATGTTGTGATTGTCTATAATTAAAAAAGCATTTACTCCTTGTACAAATAGCTTAATTTGAAACTTCATATGATAACGCATTTTCTGTTAACGATCTTACATAAATAAATCATTTGCTATGCAGAAGCTTATTATCAATACATACGGTTACCATACCATAATTGAAAACCATGAAAAAAACCCCCTAAAAGGACTAAAACACAGGAACAATAATAAAAAGCAGACAATAGCTATACATTATGTAACAAATAACAATGGGTCTGGCTGGAAGTGTGGAAGTGTTGAGTTTGGCAGAGTGAGGCGCGTGCGCGACACGCTCCGTGCGTCCGACGCGACGCGACAGACAAATTATTTTCAGTGTCAAGGAATTCCTTTATTCGTATTATATAAAAATATGTAGTAACACGATAGTTTCTTGTATTCAAAATTCAAGTTTCATTTAGCATTATATAATTACTCGTAATAAAGTAGGTCAGAGATCAGGATCAGATTCGTCTATAACGTTAAATAATATAAATAAAAACTTTTAAAAATAAAATAAAAACCGACTTCCAGGCACTGAAAAATAAAAAATCGGTTCATAAATGACGAAGAAATCCGCGAACACATAAAAAAAACATATACGGTCGAATTGAGAAACTCCTCCTTTTTGGAAGTCGAAATACTAAAATCGATAGGAACCTAGTATTTCTACCTACAAGCTTTTGAATACTAATGTAAAATTGATAAATTGATTCACACGATAATATCCTTATTTGGACAAATAATCATAAAAACATTATAAAACCAATTACAAGAGAAAGTTAGCAGAAACGTCCGAATACTTTCAAGCAACAACCGGGTCAGCGCTTATCTGATAACGTTGTAATGCATACTGATGCATCGATGAGGCGTATGACGACAAATTACCTCCATTGAATCCAAATAAGGCTAAGCTAAAATATAGACGCTATCTCATCACGTACTTGGTGTAATAAACGGTGCCCGATCGCATATGAAGCACTCGGTACTTTCAAATGAGGAAAAACGGTTATCTATTGCGGATTTCATTACTGAATATTAAATAGCAATCTAATCTAATATATTTAAACGAGCAATTCGTGTATATTTATTTATTTATATATACCGGCGATCTCCGAAACGGCTCTGACGATTTCGCAGAAATTTGGTATGTGATAGTTTTCGGGCGCGAAAAATCGATCTAGATTAGTCTTATGTCTGGGAAAACGCGTGTTTTCGAGGTTTCATGCGGTTTTCTTTCACATTTTCCCACGCAAAATATGATCGATAGTTTCTTACACTCAGGCATAAGCATCGTGGTCTAGCGACCAAGATGCAAGATTGACAATCACAGGTGTCCGGGTTCGAATACAAATTTTTGTTGTTGTTTTTTTTTATTTATTTATCTTTGTATTTATTCATGTTTTTAGATTTTTTTATCTAATAAATACGATATAACAAAAAAGAACTCCGTTACTACAGGTACTATATATAAACAGTGGCCATGCCTCTATTTTGTAAGTGCAAAAAATTCTTAACTACTGAAATAATACTAATAGTGCTATAGAGTTGTCTACTATACACTAAACGATAAAACCACGTTTAATAATAATAAATATTAACCTCTAATAAAACTTAAATTATAAAAAGCGAAGTCATCCTCTATAAGATCATCAAAATGTATGGGTGCCTGAAGCATGTAAGTAAGTCGAAATGCTGTAGTTGTAAAATTATATTACGTGTGCAAAGATGTTTCTAATAAATATGTAACATTTCAAAGGAATAAATAAACAGTCACTCGAAATCGTACATAAAGTCAAAAACAAGGAAGAGGTAGGTACTCGCTTAAGCATGCTGCTAATTAATAAGTACTTACAGACAACCAATAACAACCAAATTATTATATCTATAAATATAATAAAATTATTACTAAGTCGAATCTGTACATTACATATTTTTTGAAAAATCTTATTGAAATAGTCACTATTATCGATACGGAGGCTGAATCTATAGTTTTTAGAATTATTATCTGTCTGTCTGTCTGTGACCACATCACGAGAAAACCACTGGGCAGATTTTGATGAAATTTGGTATGATGATAGCTGGTTAGCCGGGTCAACATATAGGATACTTTTTACTGCGGGAAAATATCTTATCTCTGAGCAGTCTATACTAAACGTTTAAACGTAACTAGGGAAGAACCCGAGCGGAGCGAGGATGAGTCGCTAGTTAATTATAATAAATAATAATAAAATTAAGATGAAAACAGTTTAGTTAATTACAAGTACATTATTTTTGTTAAAACATAATATGTTTTTGAAAGGAGCAACGACATTCATATTCGTAAAGGCAACATGGCCAGTTTTTAATGAAGCCCTTCCGTTCAAATTTGGCGGTGCAGCTGTCCAAATATAGGTTACGACCTTTTTACTTTATATCCTTAATCTTGAGTGCATTTAACGGCGGTAATTACAAAGCCGCCAGACTGCCCGACGCCGGAGCAGACGAGTTAAATATAAAGATACTATTGATTACGCCTCTTTGTAGATGTATGAAACTTTGTTTCTGAGAATATTATTCTAGGAATTGAGAGGTTGCTAACAATATGAAATGAGGATGTTTAAAATCATTTATAAGATTGAATGTTATTAAAATTTTGGCACAGGAACCTTGACGTTCTTCACGATTTTAATTTAAGCTTCATATTTTTCTAACAAAACATGTTGACATGTGAATATTTTAAATCTTTAATAATAGTCTGGTATTGATTAGATAATAACAATATCTCATACATTTGTGTATTTTTTATACGTTCTTTAAAATGGCTCATCGAATATGAATAAAACTAAGACATTTGAAATGTATATAAAGGTCAATATACTGGATTAATACAAATGCCCAAGCGCAGCCGTGGGCAACAACAAGTTAACATCATATAATAAGCATATAGTTAAAATTCGACTTCATCTAATTCCCTTCAATCTATACAAATAAATTAAACTCAAGTGTCTGTTTGTAATGACAAAATAATAACTTTTTACTAAATGCATATGGAATTATATACAATAGGTACTTATTTGTTTATGACTAGCGACTTACCCTAGCTTTGCTCGGGTGTGTCCCTAGGTATACGGATTTTGTTCGCAATTTCATGGGTTTCATTTTCTTTACGCGGAACCCTAATCTTTTTTCTTAAACAAAATTCCTTCTGTCTGTTTGTTCAAGCTTATCTCCGAAACGACTGGACTGATTTTGGCGGGACTTTCACTGGCACATAGCTGATGTTATAAGGAGTAACTTAGTCTACTTTTATTTCCAAAAAGGAATTAGGATTCTGCTAAAATAAATTAAAATATACCTACGAACACACCCGAGCGTTGTCAGGGTGAGTCGATAGTACTTACTTGATAAAAATATAAAACCCCGAATATAAACCGTAAGGAAATCCTCTCAAAGCTCACGTCGTTAAATTAATAAATACCCTCGGGTATTATAATTGCAATGCAGTCATCACTGGTTCTGGTATCATGTCCACTCCACTGCGGGTGAGTCACACGAAACTTACTAAAACTAGCGCGCAAAGTACGCGGTCCCACAGTGAAGTCAGGGCTGTATGCTGCATATAAATATCCTTTTAAACGTTTATTACACTGATCTATGAGCTGCCGTTTGTAGAAGTGGATATTTGTTATTAAACGCAGGAAATCTTTTACGTAATAGTTTACACTTGCCATATAAGGTTAAGTAGAGACGCTGGGAACTCCTAGTTCATTCAATATTGTAAGTCACATCGACAAATATGTACAGAATTCTTATCAACTAGCGACTCACCCTTGCTTCGCTCGGGTTCGACCCTAGGTTGCTTCCCAAAACAAAATTAATTAATTTGTTTTTTTTTCGTAGGACCCTATTATTTTTTCTAAAATAAAAGTAGCTAAGTTACTCCTTATTACATCAGCTATCTGCCAGTAGAAGTCCCGTCAAAATCGGTCCAGCCATTTCAGAGATTAGCTGGAACAAACAGACAAACAGACAAAAATTGTAAAAAATGTTTTGGTATATGTACCGTGTATACATCCATATGCATTTAGTAAAAAGCGGTTATTTTAATATTACAAACAGACACTCCAATTGTATTTATCTGTACCTATAGATAGCCGTGTGCGTAGACTAGTTGTTAATTGTTATATTCGAAGAGATTCGCTCGCAATACAAGCATGTAGAGATAAAATGTAGCCTATATCTCTATGATGCACAAATGCACTTGCAAAATTTCATCGATATCTGCTCAGCAGTTTAAGCGTCGAATGACAGACAGAATTACTTTCGTATTTGAAATATTAAATAGTATTTGTTGATATTATGTTATTATACTATAATATAATCAAGGTTATTGCCTTTTAGATTTGTTGAGCACTTGTCATATAACATATGCAATACTTTAAATAACAAAACTAAAAGCTAGGGCTTATTATTATCTAAAAATTGTTTCTATACAAATAAATAAAATTGGAGTGTCTGTTTGTAATATTAAAATAACCACTTTTTACTAAATGCATATGGATGTATACACGGTACATATACCAAAACAACATTTTTTACAATTTTTGTCTGTTTCTTCCGGCTAATCTCTGAAACGGCTAGACCGATTTTGACGGGACTTTCACTGGCAGATAGCTGATGTAATAAGGAGTAACTTAGGCTACTTTTATTTTATTTAAGCGAGGGTGAGTCGCTAGTAAGAAAATAAATAGCTACGGCTTATTATTATCTAAAAAATGTTATTAACTTCAACAACATTGAAATACCACAGAAAACAGTCCTTACTGCACATTCCAAGAATGATTTAACCTATATATTACTAAGTGTCGTTCCAAAAGCGGTGTCAGAATAATAAGTGATCGAGAAAGTGTGTGAAAGATTACAAACGGTCCCTCGAGTATCGATGGCGATGGCTGTACTTGTATGAGTACAACACACACCGGTCATGCACTATAGGTATTATCGGTCACCTCACTTAAATACCATGAGGATCAATAACCCCGCCATTGTTAAATAACACGCGGCGAATATTTGCGGTGGTTACGAAGATGCTTTGCCTTAATCACATTCCTTATTAAATTGAAAATCGATTCACCTCCTTTCAATGTTCCCTTTATTAAAAATTTAATGGAACCACATTTAAGCTTATACAGTATATAAGTACAATGTATTATATATTATTAACATTTATATACAGTAACTTATAAAGTATACATATTTATATAGTCCAGTCAAATAAGGTCTGAAATCAAAATGTTAACACTCAACTTTGCATTTTTGATATAATGTAGTTTTAATGATACAAAAACAATGTGTAAAGGTTTTCGTGTCCGCAACCCCCGGCAAGGGTCCCAAATAAATGGTCAAAAGTGTTTTTTCGCAATTACTCGAAAACGGTAAAAAATAGACAAAAAAGTTTTAGTAAAAATGTGTAAAGCTTAAAATTTTGCATAAAAAAGATTTCATGACTTTTTTTCCTCCGATCAAAATTAACCGAGTTAGGGAGGTTTATAGACCGATCGGAATCCGTTTATTTTTAAAAGAAAAACATTTAATTAAAACCTGAAGTTTTATGGTTTTAAAACATTAGCAAGTATATAAGGAATAGAAATTCGTAAAATGCCCCCGCTGCCCAGCTACCCCCGCGAAAAACGGGGGGACGCAAAGCGTTGAAAAATCGTTTTTTTAAATTTACGGCTTACTGTGACGTCCTATCGAAAAATATTTTCTACAAAAGTTATAGGTCTATTAAAAATCTACAACTTTTATAAATGACACTTTTACAATAATCTCAAAGTTTTCGAGATATTTGCAAAAAACTCGGTTTTTAATTTTTTCTTGGTTTTTTAATTTTAATTTCTACAATAAACTTTTCATTTTCATGAAACTAAGGGACTGCAATCTTTGAAATACATATAATAAATAAAAAAATGAAATCGAAATATTTAGCAATTTATATGAAATTTATATTTTATGGTCTCGGGAGGCTGAAAATCACTTCCAACTTTAAGTGGATCTTTAATGTACACAATATAGTTAAAGTATAAATAGTTTAGTAAAAAAATTCTTACTAAACTGTTTACGTCGATTTTTTCCTGAGATATTCAACTTTCAGTGAAAAAGGATCCTTTTCTTTTTTATCATCAATATCTTAGCATTTAATGGATGCACAGTAGATTAAAGGGTAATTTTAAAAATTGAAATAAATTCTTTACGAGGATCTATGATAGTTTAAAAAAATCTTTTCATCTTTTACGTTTTTTTTTAAGATTTTTTAACAAAAATATGACTAAATTTTGTTAATATCAACTATTTTTTTTTAATTATACTTTTAACTAACTACTTTTAAATAATCGACATTGTATAAATAATAGGCTCAAATTAAAAACTTAAGGCCACGATTTCTTTCCTTTTTTCCGAAAAATACATTGGTGTAATCAGTTTATCAAAATTTGGTCAATAAATTTACAATGATAATTAAAAAAATGTAGTTTACAAGGTAAAACTTATCGAATTCTCCATTTTTTTCAATTTTTAAGGGTGTTTTTACAGGACGACCATACATTGTTTTTATTTTCGCAAAAAGTAGAGTTCAAGACGAAAAAAGTGAGCCGTATGTGAAAATTGAACGACAAAATTTTTTAATATAAGCATCCACTTAAAGTTGAAGGTAATTTTCAGCCTCCCGAGACCATAAAATATAAATTTCTCATAAATGGCTAAATATTTCGATTTCATTTTTTTTGTTTTTTTTTTTTATATGTATTTCAAAGATTGCAGTCTAAATAAAAGTTTATTGTAGAAATTAAAAATAAAAAACCAAGAAAAAATTAAAAACCGAGTTTTTTTGCAAATATCTCGAAAACTTTGAGATTATTGTAAAAGTGTCATTTATAAAAGTTGTAGATTTTTAATAGACCTATAACTTTTGTAGAAAACATTTTTCGATAGAACGTCACAGTAAGCCGTAAATTTAAAAAAACGATTTTTCAACGCTTTGCGTCCCCCCGTTTTTCGCGGGGGTAGCTGGGCAGCGGGGGCATTTTACGAATTTCTATTCCTTATATACCTGCTAATGTTTTAAAACCATAAAACTTCAGGTTTTAATTAAATGTTTTTCTTTTAAAAATAAACGGATTCCGATCGGTCTAAAAACTTCCCTAACTCGGTTAATTTTGACCGGAGGAAAAAAAGTCATGAAATCTTTTTTATGCAAAATTTTAAGCTTTACACATTTTTACTAAAACTTTTTTGTCTATTTTTTACCGTTTTCGAGTAATTGCGAAAAAACACTTTTGACCATTTATTTGGGACCCTTGCCGGGGGTTGCGGACAGGAAAACCTTTACACATTGTTTTTGTATCATTAAAACTACATTATATCAAAAATGCAAAGTTGAGTGTTAACATTTTGATTTCAGACCTTATTTGACTGGACTATATATGTATGTAATACTTTCTTAGATTTACGCGAATATTTGACATTTTAAATAAAACTATCTTTTCGGATTATTTCGCGGATTTATTTTTATTTTTGGTTCCCGACGTTTCGAATGCTTTACAGCAATCATGGTCACGGGAGAGACTAAGGTGTTAGACATCTCAAACGTCGGGAACCAAAAATCAAAATAAATCCGCGAAATAATCCGAAAAGATAGTTTTATTTATATGTATGTAATTAACATGTTACTACCCTCAGCTTTTCTCGCGCATATATTTATATTGAGAGTATAATTATAACAGCGGCTTGCCCTCGCTTGAAGTAAGCGGATTTTGTTCACGGTTTCATGGTTTTTTTTTTTTGTGCGGAATCCTAATTCTTTTTCTAAAATAAAAGTAGCCTAAATTATTCCTTATAAGATCAGCTATCTGACAGTGAAAGTGCCGTTAAAATCGGTCCAGCCGTTTTGGAGATTAGCCAGAACAAACAGACAGAAAATTTAAAAATTGATTTTTTTTTCTTATACGTACCGCATATACTTTCATATTATGCGTTTAATCAATGCAATTCAATTATCTTGTTAATGGCTTCAAAGCATGCCAGTTGTGTAATTCGACCAATTAAAATAGATCTAAGCTTTGTTTACAATTTATACTTATCTTCATAGTGATCTCGTTCAGACAGACAAACAAAAGTCTTAAAAATTACTTATTTGAATTAATATTACATCCTCTTGAGATTGTCATCTTTTAAATAAAATAAAAGTAAGAAATTATTAAATTCAATTGTATTCTTCTGATACGGACATTTAATAATCAGATAAACGTAGAATAATAAGATGATCATGATAATATTTTATTCCAAAACAAATTATATGTTATAGGTATTTTACAGATAAAACTCTCGTTTTAAAACAAAATAGTCTAAAACTTAACTTAAAATTAACTAATCAATACTAAATTATACATTTATTTATTTAATACTAGCAAAACCCGCGGCTTTGCTCGCGCTAAAACCGCAAAAATATCTCTTTGGTTTTATGCTATTAGTAATAATATATGGAAGACTGCGCGATTTGTTGACATTCACGATTATTGCTCCGCTTCCTTCGGTAGTAGCATGGTGATATATATGTACATATATAGCCTATAAGCCTTCTTCAATAAACAGGCTATCTAATGCAAAAAGAATTTTTCAAATCGGATTAGTAGTTCCTGAGATTAGCGCGTTCAAACAAACAAACAAAATCTACCTCTTTATAATATTAGTATAGATTTATTTAATTAGTAATCAATAAAATAAAGTTATTTCAACCCTAACAATAATACGCTACTAAGTATCAATACACTATCACATGTAATTGCATGACTCATACACCCCGACTCCCGAGGGATCCTAAAAACAAGGTGATGAAGAAATTCTTCAGAGATTTATCATTGTAGTGGAATGTGAGGCTGCAGTTTATTTTGTGGTCAAAAAACTGGACATGCGAATCGCGTCGTTAATTTTTTAGTTGAAATTAGCTTTTTTTTCTACGTGTTGGTTTGTGTACTTTTTTCCTGGAATTTTTGCATATTATTAAATCATAATAATTTTCAAAATTTGTTCATTAAACAAATAATTCACTTACAGTACGATATATTTTAACGATACGATACGTTTTTTTTTTTTAAGGAAACCCTAATTCTTTTTCTAAAATAAAAGTAGCCAAGTTACTACTTATAATATCAGCTACCTGCCAGTGAAAGTCCCGTTAAAATTGGTCCAGCCAGATTAGCCGGAATGTCATCTATAAAAATCTATACTAAACGTTAAAACCTAACTAGGGACGAACCCGAGCGGACCAAGGGTTCGCCCCGAGTCCGAGTCGCTAGAATATGTAAAACATAAAGCTTCAATAACACCATAGTCGATGGGTGTACCTACACCAGATTACACGAAAAAATCTTATGAACGATAATCGACCTAACCTCACTTAAATATCAAACGAAACGGTTGCCTGACCCTAATAAGAAACAAAATTATATACCGAAATTTAATCAAATCCGTAATAAAAATAATACGAAGTATTCTTCAAATATCAAAACTGGTATCAACGTTTCTGTAAGGTATAAATTATGAATATACATTTTATTATGTTTCATTGACTAAACGGTTATTGAGAAAATCTGAATTAAATAAAATTAAATATTTTGAACCAATCTGACCGAAAACATTTTATATAATTAATTATGATTAAGCCCAAACATCGTATGAGGCTGTCGAATTAAATTAAATGCGCCTAAATTGAGATATGGGCTAGTATTCAATGAAGAATGTCACTAGCCACGTTGTCTGTCTTAAACAACAGCAATAAAATTATTTTACTAATCTATACATATAATAAAATTGTAACTTAACCGAATCTGTGCATTAAATATTTTTTGGAAAATCTTATTGAAATGGATATTATTGTTGATACAGAGGCCGAATGTATAGTTTTCAGAATTTTTTTCTGTCTGTCTGTCTGTCCGTCTGTCAGTCTGTCCGTCTGTCTCTCTGTCTGTTACCGCATCACAGAAAAACTACTGGAGGGATGTTGATGAAATTTGGTATGGTGGATAACTGGTTATCCGGATCAACATATAGGATACTTTTTACTTATTACGGGAAAATATCTCATCTCTGAGTAATCTATACTAAACGTTAAAACGTAAGCAGGGACGAACCCGAGCGGAGCGAGGATGAGTCGCTAGTCATATAATAACACGTACTTAAACATGTAAAGTTAAAAGCTTAAAAGTTAGCTATAATCTAAATATCCACTTGAATCCATTAAAACATATGAATTACTACTATAATTAGCAAAATGTTAGTACCTGTAATAATATTCAAACGCGTAGTAAATCATAATTACACCCCAAAGATAATTTTAATTTCAAACGAAGCCCATTCGGTTATGCTGAGTTTGGCACAACACAAGTAACAAGTGCATATAGTTTAGTAAACTAGAAAGACTAAGCCTTGAGAAATTCATTCAGCGGTACACGAGCGAAATCAATTTGCATTAACCAAACGTTTAAAGGCTAAGACTGTTGAAATATTACCACGGGCTGTTATTACAATGATTTACAAGGCAGCTATACAGCTCCGAGACGACCGGCATTTTCTCCTTTATACCAATAGCCAGAAGGCAAGAATATATTAAAGCTGACATATTACTGTTATCGTTGCTTTATCGCTAAATTGTATGATATCATCGGTAGAGTCATCGCTGTTAGTTCGCTAAGAATATTATAGTAAAAACTTGACATGCCACATCCCTATATGTATGTATACAACTTCAATCTCTGTATAACTTCATTGGAACAGACTAATATCTCTCATACCGCATTACACTGGGATAACATTAGCCTATATCACTCTCTGACCCCTAAACAATCTCTACGCAAAGTATCAAATTGTTACATAAAGGTGCGTGTAAAAAGGATAAAAAAACAAAAAATCTAAAGTATTGTTTAGGATTATAAGATATTATATAGAAAAAAAAAATACATCATCCTATCCGGGGTACGGGAGATAACTCTGAATCTGTTATCATATGCGGTCCTTTACGTCCGCCGATTCTAAAACTGCTTAGTAGTTTTTAACGCTGCTGAGGCGCATTTTTACCTATAATATTAACATGCACTACCTTACTTTGATGTCAAACATCTCCTTGTGTTAAATTAAAAAATAATCTATCGCTCTCACCAAAAACCTAATGGAAACTTCTGGATCAAATGAGATAGAAAAAGAAAGTGTTGTATATTATAGCACTACGTGTACATTACAAAATTATCTATTAAAAAATCCAAATAGACTGACTCTAGCAGTTCTAATAACAGTAAATAGTCCAAGATGAGCCTAGCATATGACAGCATGCGATACGATTCCGTTACTAAACCAAGTACTAATACTAGGTTAGGTCTTTATTTAGGTCTATTGTGTATAATTCTTAGAACTCGTATGAGCAAGTTATAAAAGAAGTAAGATTAAGGGCCGGTACAAAGTTTGCTCGGGAGAGTGCATTCTTTATAGTTATCGTGCAAGCAAACAAAAACATCAATTAGCAAATACGTAGTAATCGCGGACATAAAGCATAATTTTCCGCAGTTAATTACCAACAATCGGCATTTACAAAGCTTTGAGAATTAAAACAAATAATCACGATAACCCCGAAAGTACTGAGACGACCGACAGACGTGACTCATTGAGTGTGAATGACATTAAATGAACGGGTTTTTTATTGTTAAAGCTCGATAATTCGGTTATCAGCAATATAAGACCATCGGAAATCTCAATCACTGTGCTAAAAATCTACCAAGTAATTTTTGAAAGTCTACTAATCTCTAATATATAATATTACTAGCGACTCTCCCTCGCTTCGCTCGGGTTCCTCCCTACTTTGATTCCCAACACAAATTTTCATCCCCATTTTGACCCCCTTAAGGGATCATTACGGGACAAAAAGTATCCTATGTCCTTCCCAGGGTCTCAAACTATCTTCCAACCAAACACACAAACTCACAAAGGCACAAACTCACAAAATTTACCTCTTTATAATATTAGTATAGAAAAATGCGAGAGATTGTTTGTCGATTTTTTTAGTAGTTTTGCCTAATATATTATATATATTATTTGGGATTGAAATAATTTATGGGCTGAAAATAACATATTCTATACTTAAAGCAGTTCCTGCAAAAAGACTTAAAACACTCGCAGGGTTTAGATTTTGGGAGAAATTGGGACGTATTACACGAATTTCGCTCAAATTCGTTTCGCTGTTACTCAAAAACTTTCGCATTTATGTATAAGTATGATATAACATACATAACATAATTTATGCTTAATTTAAATACTATAATTTATAATACTTAATTAATACTCTCGTGAGCAAAAAAATCGACTCAGGACGCATGCTTGCGGTTAAAAAGCTCTAGCAAAAAATCGGAAGCTTTTATTATATTTCTGATTTTAACATCTGAAAGTTCTTTGTTTTAGCTTTAAAATGAGTGGTCTATGTTGTTATTAAAAAATGTTTTCTGGTAAAGAAAAAATATTGAATGAGATGGAGTCTTAAGCAATAAAAAAAGTGATGGTTGACGGTAAAGAAAATACCACGTAAAATTCGTCAAAACAATAATTTAATTAAAATTATTTTTTTAATATTTAGTGTTGCCCCCCCTGGCCCTAATAACAGCTTCCAATCGCTTTTTCATGGATCGAATAAGTTTCCTTACTCGATCTTGTTCGATGCTATTCCATTCGTCGATTAGCGCTGCTTTGAGGTCCGCCATCGTGTCTGGTGCAGGATTTCTAGCCCGAACTTTTCTTTTAAGATCATCCCACAAATGCTCGATAGGATTTAAGTCCGGGCTACGCGCTGGCCAGTCCATAGCGGCAATTGCGACCTCCTGTAAATACTGCCGGACGGAACTTGCAGTATGTGGACGGGCATTGTCGTGCATTAGGACGAAGTTTTCGCCAATGAAACCGGCGTAGGGAACGACGTGATCCTCTAAAATCTCTTCGATGTATCGGATCGCCGTCAATCCTCCCATTCGACCGCCAGTTTCAATAAAAACCAACTCGGTTTTTGCCTCACTTGAAATGCCGGCCCACACCATCCAGGAACCTCCTCCAAAAGCAACATTTTCTTTGATACAGCACTGCACGAATCTTTCCCCAGGTCTTCTGTAGACTCGTCCTCTTCTATCACTACCAAGCAAGCACACTCTACTTTCGTCTGAGAAGAGAACGGTGCTCCATTGTTCGTCAGTCCAATCAACATGTTCTCTAGCAAAACGTAGGCGGGCTGCTCGGTGGTCTGGGGTTAATTTGGGGCCAGTAGCTGGCCTTTTTGGCTCAAGCCTAGCTGCCTTAAGTCGTCTTCTGACTGTCCAGCCACTCACAGCTACTCCTCGCGTTTCTCTGAGCTCTTGTTGGACTTGAACGCCAGTGAGGGCCTGATTTCTTAACGATGTGCTGACAATAAATCGGTCATCTCTCTCTGACGTGCACCTTTTTCTACCGGAACCGCGTCTTCGATTAAAGCCACCAGTCTCCTGGTAACGACGGTAAACTCTGGAAACAGCAGACTGGCTCATGTTCAGTGCACGTGCCACTTCACGCTGACTCTGGCCTTGTCGCAATAGGGTGATCGCTTGAGCTGCTAAATCGCTTGTTGTGTCCATTTTCAGATAGAATTCTTGATTGTTGATAACGGAGATGTGTATCGGTTGACGTTTGACGGCTAACTGATAAGGGTGGGTCAGGTAGATAACCTTTTATATGGGTCAGTAACCCTTAATTAGCACTATTGTAAACAAGCGTAAAAAGGGTGGTTACTGATCACAACATATTGTTGGGTTGTGTGAGCAATAAACCTTACAATATTTTATATCATTTTGAAGCTAATACTAGCAGCTTTAAGATTTTACTATGAAAAAAATATATTTGCTTTCAGTTTTTTTTCCAGTGACTTGCGACTACAGATGTGTCGTCTGAGTCGATTTTTTTGCTCACGAGTGTATATTAATTAATGTTTTTTTTCTAATTTTAAATGTTAATCAGCGGAATATACCTAGAACTAAACTTCTTTATGTCAATGATCCTTAATATATAAAACAGGATTGTAGATAACAACTTTTAATGACTTTCCAAACTAGACTTAGGCTCTCGTGTATTCAGAGATCTTCTTATAATCCAAAAAATATCACGATCATCTTATCTATACATACAATATAATCCTGAATCGAATCTGTACATTAAATATTTTTTTGGAAAATCTTATTGAAATAGACATTATTATCGATACAGAGGCCGAATCTATAGTTTTTAGAATTTTTGTCTGTCTGTCTGTTTTGGAACGCATCAGGAGAAAACCACTGGACAGATTTTGATGAAATTTGGTATGATGATAGCTGGTTATCCTGCTGAGTCAACATATAGGATACTTATTACTGCGGGAAAATATCTCTGAGAAATCTATACTAAACGTTAAAACGCAACTAGGGACGAACCCGAACGGAGCGAGGGTGAGTCGCTAGTCTTACAAATAAACATTAGTTGACGCGCCCGACACCTTAGATGCCTTTTCTGCTAATATTATGTTCAAGTAGCGCCACCTTTTGAGAAACTTTATTACTTACAATAGCCTCTATAACAAGTCAATCTCGATAGTCGTCTACTAAATTTTATCCAAATCCGTCCAGCTGGCGCAAAGGAGGACAAGTATTGACACAATACATACTACTTTTGCGTTATAATACTAGTGTGGCAAAACAATATCTAGGTCAAGTTAAACAATGAATTGCTTCAAAAAGTATTTTTGTGGGATTTTCGTCGTCTTTCCATTTGCGAGTCGCGAAAAAAAAGGTTTTATTAACTTTAATAATAATATTTTCCTTTTTTGTACAATTTATAATCTGTTATTATGATATACTATGTATTTTGTTAACTTTCGATTTAATCGATATCAAAGTGACGATTATTGACGAAAAATTTTGTGTCTAATCTTGTGTTGTATTTGTATTCAGCCCTGTTTAACGTCCCACTGCTGGGCACGGGCCTCCCTTCAGTACGGAGGGAATCAGGCCATAGTCTACCACGCTGGCCAAGTGCGGATTGGCAGACAATATACATACATATATATATATATATATATATATATATATATATATATATATACACACAAGACTTTATACATATACCCAAAAATATAATAATAATATAGACTAATATATACTTAGGTACTGTACATATAAATATATTAACTAGTTAGTTGTTCTGTCGTCCCCTAAAACGTTGAAAGAACAGATTAAAATATTTTTTTGCAGAGAGAAGAGCAGAGCGGAAATAAAGTTTCAAAGTAATCTTCTTCATATAAAAAAAAATAAATACTGTTAGTTCTTAAGCGCATCACTTGAGAACGATTGAAGCTGGACAAAGGATAATTTTTGTAAATGTTTAAAATGTTTTAAAATTATCCTAAAAAGGTTTTAGGGGAGAAAAATTCGGAAAATTAATGCGAAATTATGAAATTTGGGAAAACTGAAAGTGCATTTTACTCTAAAGTTTAAAGATCACAAGAAAAATTGTGGATAATATATTCTTTTTATTAGGATATCTGCGTAAATTCGATTGTATCTAAGTCGCAAGGCCATTGTATCAGCATTTCGGTCGCAATAAGCGGGGCAATGTAATCATTGTAACCTCACAGGTTATGAAAACAGCGTTTGTTTACTTGCCAATGTTACTGCGTTTCTAGTTCGTTGGATAATTGATTTAATGATCGTTCGCAGGGTCGCAGGCATTACGTATTCGCTGTAGGGTTGTCACACCTGTTGAACCCGGGATCTGTAAATTTACTTATCGAGGTTGTACGTGAAATTGTTAGATATATTTCTTTAAAAATAACACAAAAAACATCGTATATAACACAAACAGTATTATATATGATTAACAAAAATTATTAAAGAACTTAGTTCCAAAGGCGGTAAAATAATCGAATACATCGCTCTTGTGTAATTTTTAATATAACAAATAGTGTTTTTTATTACATACATACATACATTAAAAAGATCTTTTCTGAAACACATAAGTAGACATTTTTAAAAAATATTTGCCCTAATTCATTAAATCAAGAAGTTGCTTCTATGACCTATAAAATAAAATACCTATAATACTTTCTTAGATTAACACGAATATTAGACATTTTAAATTAAACTATCTTCGGGTTCTGCCGCAGATTTATTTTGATTTATGGTTCCGGACGTTTCGAATGCTTTACAGCAATCATGGTCACGGGAGAGACTAAGATTTTAGATGTCTTATAGGTCATTATATAATCATTACAGAGTGCATCTACCCACGAAACTTCAAATTATACAGTGATTTTGAACAAATACAAAAATAGCACCAAAGCACCTTACAATACTTGTTAATTTTAATTTTAAACATTTTTTATAATTGGAATAAGTAAGTGTAATTGAATATAAACAATAAAATATATACTTTATTTTTAGTAATACAATTTTATAAAATTCAAGGTATCAACCAATATTAGATCATTCCACGCCCAATAGGCGTTCTGATACCGACAGCTACAGTCATAGTCTTAAAATAACTAACAGTTAACAACCCTAGTTCTAACTCGTAGCACTCGCCTATACTTGATCTCTGGCACATAGAATGCAATACAGAAACCCGTCGCAATGTACACGTATTTGCTCCACTCATCAATGCTTTATGACGAAGACTTAGTAAAGTTATTATCGTTTAACTCTATCATACTCTAATACCTTCGCCATTTTCCTTACCTACCTATATACATCTCAAGAATTTATAACCATATTAACTACTTCTCCACTTGGTAACTATTTTCATGAGACACTAAACGTTTATCTTCTATACTAATGATGTCCTCCTGACCGATTCCGGCCACGGCGGCCGATCTCATTGAGACTAGCCAACTGCGCAGGAGATATTATAGTGCACAAGTGTGCGCGCAGACACAAGTGCACTCTCTATTCCTGTCACACTCATACTCCGGTGGGACGACTATTCGACACGACCAGTGAGAGTTAAGGCGCAGGACCGACGGCTTTACGTGCTCTCCGAGGCACGGGGGTGAAACACCGCCAACTTCCCAACTCCGGGCTGCTACTGAGGCTTACTAGACAGAAAGACTCAATAACTAAACTTGGCCCGACCCGGGACTCGAACCCAGGACCTCCGGATGTGCAGCCGTACATGCTAGCCACTACACCACCGAGGCAGTTATAATATTATAAAGTACTATTACTATTACTAATATTATAAAGCTGAAGAGTTTGTTTGTTTGGTTGAACGCGCTAATCTCAGGAACTACTAATTCGATTTGAAAAATTCTTTTGGCATTAGATAGCCCTTTAACTGAGGAAGGCTACAGGCTATATATCATCCCGGAAAAATGTACAGTTCTCGTGGGATAGATTTGTTTTTTTTTCTTATATCTTTTCACAAAAACTCGGTAACAAATTCGATCTGTTCCACTACTATTCCTAAAATCAAAATATCAAGAACAAGTATTATGATAAAATACGTTACTTATTTTTCTTTATTAACATTTATTTACTTATAACTCAGTATAAAAATTGTCATTTGTATACTATTTTAAAATATTATTGTATGGATTCATGTTTAATTCTATGACACTCTATAGATATAATATTCCTTAGTCTGAGGTTCCCACATATCTAGTGATCATGAGGTATTCACTCTTATAATTATCATAACAGATATAAACCATGAGAGCGCATTAACAAGGGCTGGGTACACAAGAATAGATACGTTTATGCACATCATATACATATTACAATAATCATTAAGCAGTAAAATCCTTTAGAAATTCCGTCGTTTTGATGAAAATGAGAAGATTAGATACATGTATTCTAACTTAATAATATTATCAGTTTGTAAATTAGATATGTACCTATATTAGTATAGTAAGTACCTAAAGAAATAAATAATTTAATTAAATTGTCAAACTTGTGCATAATTTGGAAAAAATATTTTAAAAGATAGGCTGTGGTAACGCGCTCACTTAAGAAACCGAATGAAGCAGGTTCAAATCCCGGATCTCGCAGCTATAATATTTTCATGTGCGATTCATTTCCAACATGGTTACCGCTTGCCTTACGGTGAAGGAAAACATCGTGAGGAAACCTGCATGTCTGAGATAATCTAGCGAGTTTTCGAAAGACATGTGAAGTCCGCCAAGCCGAACTTGGCCAGCTAATCTAATCATTAGATAGAGGACTATGGCTAGATCCGCCTTGTAATAAAAGCCCATACACACAAGTAGGACGCTAAAAAGGGCTGAATTCAATTTTAAAAGATATCTTTTATATCGCATTGTGCGATAAACAGCCAGGCAAATTTCGATAAAATTTATTTTCGTTTACATAATAGTCTAAATTAAAGCTTATAGCTTACTATTTTGCATATCCTACAAAAACTTTTCTCTTATTACCTAAACACATATCAACTTTTCCTTCATTCCCATTTATACATACGTAACATGTGCACTAACATTCCGTTTTATACCATTTTCACAATATAAAAAGTATACACTAAGAAGTTAAAACTAATTTCTTCTCCACACATCACCACCTTTTCAATTTTAGATCCTTTTAACCCGCTCGCAAAAATAATTCGCGATACAAAAATATCATCAAAGTAGACTGTCAGTGGGCCGATAGTTATTGCCAATGCTAAATCAAAAACGTACTTTTTAATAGTTGTTCGAGTAACGACCGCAAATATTTCACATTCTGTGCATATTTTCTAAACAAATTTCGCTTTAAAGTCAAAGAAATATGCACATACGTCCGCCCGGAACACTTTAGCCGTCTCTTAAAAGAGGTTATCAATGTCGTCATGAATTCAATGTCGGTATGTACAGTGTACGTGTACAGTGTACAGGCGGGCACGGAGCTATGCGCACACATACACGTAAATAGATTATGAAAAGCATGGTTTAATTAATAAAATCTATGTATAACAGCCTTAATCTATATATTCCAAAACCAATTTTTTGGAATATAACATGTGTCACAAGAATTATTTGATGTACGTACATACATATGTGGATAAAAAACACTAATCAGATTACGAAAAAAAATAACTAAATAAAACTAAAATAACTAAAATAGTTAAAGGTAAATAATAACCTGACTAGGAGTAAATAAAATAAACTAAATACGATATAAAATATAAAGCTTGTATCACCCAGATAATAACAACGAATCGATTGACAAATGACACCTCTTCCATCAAAATCGGATGAGTAGTTTAGGCGATATGGTGAAATATACGTAAATACACATACATACATACGACTGGTTATACCACTTACCACCACTGGACTTAACCCTTTCTTTGGCTTAGCCATATTCGGTTAAAAAGTAGTGCACACATTCTCGTCGCATAAAATATACAAAAATATGTAGATTATTTGTTCCTTGGCTGTGTGAGAACTAAGCGACATACACCTTCAACATGTGGTATATATATATATATATATATATATATATATATATATATATATGTATGTATATATATATATATATATATATATTTCACTATGCTATCTTCCAAGAAAACACGATTCCACGTATCTAAAATGCCGGTATCAGAACAGGAATGCTGTATCAGAGCAATCATGTTGACAGTATAAAAACAACAATCCAACATGCATCATCCAAAAAACTGGACCAAAAGATTTGTCTCGTCCCACTAATAAGAAAAATATAGAAAAATCTAAAAATATTTTAACGTGATTTAGCCACAACAATTATTCCAACAAACTGCACGTTTTCGCGACGACTCGCACTAACGTCCGTACAAGCCGTCAATTAACAGGCGTCGACCTACTCCGGTTATTTATATACGAATAGTATCACAGTGTAAAAACACGTGTATATAAATATTATTCGGTACATACTGACGCAACTTCCGTTATGGCGGAACCGTTAAAGCGAGTCCGATACCATTCACATACAATATTTGTTTTTTAGAGCAAACCATAATGTCTTAAATCTTGCTAACCCTATAAATATATGACCGCGAAAGTTTGTGAGGATGAATGAGAAGAAAAAACTACTTAACGGATTTTGATGAAACTTTACAGTGATATAGCTTACATCATGTAAAGATACAGTACCTAATACATAATAAGCCGCGAAAAAATATTAGTATTACAAGCACGAAAGTTTATGAGGATTTACTCGTATAAAGATGTACCTCCATATGTTTGTTCACTTTGTTGCTCTTTCACGCAAAAACTACTAAACAGATTTAAAAAAAAACTTTACAGTAATATAAATTTAAAATGGTCCATCAGGGCAAACATAATATAGGCTATTATTTATAAAGATGTAGTAATAAATAATTAAAATACTCGGGCGGAGCCGCGAGAAAACGCAAGTAAAGTATAACGAAGGTAATAAGAGAAAAATTAATGACTTTTCACACTAACAAACCATGTGAAACCGGTTTTTATGTACATATAATATATGTAAGACGGAGCTACGTCTAACCAAGCCTTTATAGATCAACGGTACAAGGCTAGGTGACGACTTTTGATTTGTTAATTTGATTATATTAGCTCATTCACTGCATAGGTCATGTAGCGTTTCAAATATACCTATACACTTATATATTCAGCAACTTACAAAACTAATCTTTACATATAAAAATGTATGTGTGTATGTATGTTCCCTATGGACTGTAAACGGCTGGAGCGATTTTGATGAAATTTTCATGCAATCTCCAGATTATTAGCCCAGCGGGTGATCCTTTGAAGTTTGATAGCGATCGGAAGTTTGAAAAGAGGGTAGTGCTAATTTATGACATTTACCAAAATGTAAACAAAAAACAACAAGTTTTACGAAGCCGTATTATAAAAAGAATGCACAAGATCGATTTTAGTAAAATTTTCAAAGGTTTCGAACAGGCTTTGATAGCAAAAAAAAGCGTCCGTCGTCGTGTTACGTAAAACACATGTTACTGAGTAAGTCAAGTATGCATTCGATCAGTTACCTTGTAATGCTTACTTGTTATTTGAATAACAGTAATGTTAAATACAATACTTACGTCCGAAAGACATATCGAATGTAATATGAATAAATGTATTAAAACTACGTGTTGAGTAAGCTCGTAAACTGTCATATTGTGTAATAATTTCAAACAAAACCACTAAATACGTGTGATAACGCCTTGTTGACTTCCTATCTATACTCCTATTTAAATTAACTAAACTAAACTAATAACGGCAGGCAGTGGTAGCCCAGTGGTAACGCACTCGCTTGGGAAACCTAGTGAAGCGGGTTCAAATGCCGGGTCTCGCACCTGTGATATTTTCATGTGCGAATCATTTCTAGCATAATTACCACTTGTCTTAACGGTGAAGGAAAACATCGTGAGGAAACCTGCATGTCTGAGAGAACCTAGCAAGTTTTCGAAAAACGTGTGAAGTCCGCCAACCCGCACTTGGCCAGCGGGGTGGACTATGGCCTGATCCCACTCGTATTGAAGGGAGGTCCGTGCCCAGCAGTGAGACGTTAAAAAGGGCTGAATACAATCAACTAATAAATTCCTATTTAAATAAAAATGTATGTTCGTATGTTTGTCCTCTATACGTTCCTAAAGCATTGATCAAAATGTGATGAAACTCTAGTGGGTTACACTGTATACGCCTGCGAAGGTTCCTGTCGCAAAAAAAAGTTTTTTTTCTTTAGACGTTTGCCTTTTATGCGTTCCTAAACCGAACGAAGCGAGGATAAATCGCTAGTTTACAATAAATTAAATTTCAAATTTTACCCTTATTGAACAAATATTGATGACTGTTTACTCTAAGGGTCGCGTGTACAGTTGTTATAACCACCGAGATCGCGCTTCGTTTTAAAAAAAATATTAAAAAAATAGTTATTAAAGTGTTCACCGACTTTGTTCAAAATACTTTGACAAATGACCCTTGATGTATTTGCTATTTAGGACACAGATAAAAAAATTCAACAATAAAATTATATACTTCTTTTATGAAAGTCGGTCAAATAGTACCTACACTGAACATCCTCTATATAGATAACTTATCTTAATACCAAATTTCATCAAAATCTGATTCCAGTTAAACTGTGACAATCAAAAAAACATACAGACAAACGTATTTATTTTCGCATTCATAATATTTAGTATGGATTTACAGTACAAAGATACCTAGTAAATAAGAGCTCGATAAAGCACCTACTAATACAAAACCGCCGATATTTATCTAACGTAGATATCAACGGCCTTGCCTCGTACAACTTTAGGTAATTCTTGCTACTGCAAATTGATATGCGACACAAATTCGCTGTTTTCACAACTACTTTTAATGTGGTAACTACAAAGTTGTTTCTTTTGTAGACTATTTGGTTGAAACACCTATAATATTATATAGGTATTGACGACACGTTTGGCTCAGTTAGTAGTAATCTTACTTGCTGTGCCAACGGTCGCGGGTTCGAGTCCCGCTAGGGGCATTCATTTGTGTAATGAGCACGAATGTTTGTACTCCAGTCATGGGTGTTTATATTTATAATATGTATGTATTTAAAAGTTATATATGTCTAGTGTGTCAACTATCTGGTATCCATAACACAGGCCTCGTAGCTTACCATAGAATTAGATGGTGCTGTGTGTTAATGTCCCAACATATTATTTATTATATTTATTTATATTTTGCTTCTGAAAACCATTACATAATTTTACTATAACTTAGGTACCTTAAATGTCTTTACATATATAACTTTCTTATAGTCATAAAAATTGGCAAATCTAATTAGTTTGTACATAAACAATGCTTTATGTAACAAAAGTGTTGTTAGATTGCAATTCAATAAAATTCCATGAAAAACAAAACATGTAAAAACAATGCAAGTCTCGCAACGCAGTTCTTCTACCGCAAAGTGTTTTATATATAACTAGCGATTCATCCTCACTTCGCTTCGGTTTCGTCCCTAAACAAAAACAAATCTAGCCCACGGGAAACGTAATTTTTTTCGGAATAAAAAGTAACCTACGTGTTATTCCAGAATATAATCTATCTCTGCGCCAAATTTAATTCAGATCCATTCAGCTGTTCTGGCGTGAAAGAGTAACAAATATACATCCATTCTCACAAACTTTCACATTTATAATATTATAATATACCTATAGTATGGATTACAAAGTTACTTATGCAGTTTGTTGTATATCTAGAAAACGGGACTGGAATTGCAAGATGTTTTAGCTTTTTCTTGCTTTATAAGCTAAACAGTAATTTTGTTCAAAATTTGAAGCTTGTGAGTCATCAAAAAACATTGATTGACATTGACTGCAGGCTCAAATTGAATGTAATTTGGGAATATATAATTTTTAGTGACTGAAAATTAAGGCTTCTAGCTTTATCCACAAAGACATTAACGAAGTTACAGGGAGGGGTTGAAAATTGCTGTGCCCTTTTTAGATAACTTTTAAATAACATAATTCGAAACTAAAAAAAGAATAATTAATGAATGTAAAATAAATTCTTGGGGCCTAATTTATCACAATAGAAGTAAAAAAATAAAAGTTCGCTAAAAACCAAATTCTTTCAAAAATAAAAAAATATATCTAACGAGAATTCATATTTTAAGACTCATAAAGTCGTTTAGGCTACAGAATATGCCAAAGAAACATACATAGAGAAACAATACCCTCCTCCTGAAGAAATCGGATAAACAGGCCCAAGCTTTCCAACTAAAAACATTTACAAGCACTATATTACACCTAATGCTCGATTTAAATTTTATAGCACACTTATTATATTTTAAATGTTTAAATAATCATTTCTTTGGAACTTTACGTATCGAAATAAAATGAGAGACTTGTTACCGCTCGCAACAAAGTAACGTCCCGCGTGTAATTTAAAAGGCATACCATACCGGATTTCTGTGTGGTTTCTCCTTATTAAAACAAAATTTTTGCACAAAATGCAAGCAAACATAAAATATTAATTTTATATAATAAATACCTTCAAAAAGCGTGGCCCCCGATTAATATGACTTTCTGTGAAAAGCTCAAACGTTATCTTTTGAGTCCGATAGCTCTTAATCCAATAAAAAATAAATATATACATAATTACCCAATCAAAAGATGGTTGTCGTTTTAAAAGTATCAAAACATGTTTTATTATATATACATATATACAGTATAAAAAATAAAATACACGCTTTACGTAGCTTAAATATTGTATAGGTTCTTCGATTAATACATAAATAAATATATAAATATGTTGCTACATTAACACACAGCACTATCTAGTTCCATGGTAAGCTACGAGGCTTGATACCAGTTTGTTGATACACTACACATATATAACTTTAAATACATACTAATATAAATATATATCGATTAGGAGTTAATATTTCAAAGTATAATAAAGATAAAGCAACCATAACAATCTCCATGTAAAATGTAGAAATTATTTTAAGGACTACATCCTCAGTCCTGTCATAAAGCATATCGCATAAAACAAATTATATCGTCGTACCTGCGCGCTTTAGATTTTCTAAACTGCAAGCCATACGTCTTCGCACTAATTGGATTAACATATTCTCAGAATATAGGTTACCTAACGTTGCTTTCTAGGAATCCCACTGTGAGAGGCTTAGACGTAACTTAGTTTCTATGCGCGTTTCTAACAAACAAATAGTTCATATTGTTGATAATATTCCGTTGAAAAATTCATAATATTACAAAAACTTATTTAAACGACTTGAAATCTAAAACTTCTAAGTTACACAACCGCATCATATCTCCAATTTCTTTAAGTAGTATTATTCTACGAATAACTATGAACGAAAGGAAAAAAATCATACGCAATACTTCAATATTCAGGTACAATAAGGAAAAAAACATAAAAAAAGTAATAGGAAAAAATGTCAAAGTAAATGGATACAAATAAATGTAATGATAAAGAGTAAAATATATGTATATAGAATACAATGTATTAACATTTATTATATACTTGAAAAAAAATAAAAAAAAAATAAAAATAAATATTCGTATATGAAAAATGTAGTACCTAAGGCTTGATTAATTTATTTAAGGACAAAATAAACTATCATATTAAATTAAAAAAAACCCCTAGTTTGATGATCTAGACACAATCCTAAATGCCAGATCATCCACAGATCGAGATGTTAGCGTTAGACTATAGAATTACATTATATAAAAATGAAATAGAGCGTAAAAACGAGAGAGCCGCACGTAAATAATCCTTTTATGTAATAAATAATAACATTTCAGTTACAACATGTAGGGGAATACGCAATGAAACGGACGGGTTATGAAACGGACACTATCAATATCTCAAAATTCTTGAATAAAAATATTCATGTTATTTGGTCTTTGGCAGCACTGATGACCATAGACACCCCCACAATAATGACAGCTTCCGGCAGCCAATATTTTTATTTCCTTTTTGCACGTTCCTAAATCACTTGATTTTTGTAAAAAATATCGTATATTTGCGAACTGGTTTAAAATTCGATTATAACTTGGGCTACAATTGTTATGGTCGTGTTTGTTGTAATATATTCTCAAAAATACATGGAACGGTGAGTTTAATTATATCAATACTTATTATTTGGAATTTGCTTAGTAATGTTGTTGGGGTTAGGTGTGCAATGAAACGGACAGGCACTGACGCATTGAAACGGACATTCATTACTCCTGTATTAAGTATACAATATATACCTAGTCTCTTAAATAAAACTATCTTTTCGAACTATCGGTTACAGATAATGTTGTTACAGACAGTGCCTACCCACAATTTTACAAAAAAAAAAATAAAGATTTTAAAAATTCAAAAATGGTACCAAAGTACCTTACAATATTTGTTGATTTTAATTCTAAACATTTACAACTAATAATAAGTATTATAATTAAATACAGCAATATTATTTATTTAGATTTAGCTATTATTTTTATAAATATTACAATTTTTTTAAATACTTTATTAATAATTATTTAGTGTTTCTATTACTATAATATGTATATAATATGTATGTTATACAAAGAAAATTAAAAATTAAAAATATTAATATTATTTAAAGTCAAAATATTAATTGCTGTAAAGCATTCGAAACGTCGGAAACCAAAAATCAAAATTAACCAAAGTTAAGTTTTTAATTATTTTGTTGTTTTTTTTGTAATTGCTTCATTTTTTGATCTCAGTTCGTTTTGTACCAAAGTGTTTGACTTGTTTAAGTAAGAGTTATTGTGTATAAACCAAGACTTTGTGAAACCTTGCGTATTTATGTGGCACAATGTATTGCATTGGTTCCTGTCCGTTTCATGACACTCACTGTCCGATTCAATGCGCCCGGTGTCATGAAACGGACAATAGTGAGTTGAAAAAAAATTCATTATATTTCGTTAAATAAATTTCTTTCTCTTAAAATATTGTGTATTACTGATAGTATATTACCTATGAATTTCTTAAGGATAGTTAACAAGTTTCTAAGTTTTTAAGAACAGAATGAAATAATACTCCAAAGTTAAGTGTCCGTTTCATAGCGGTTCTCCCCTATAGCTGTACATTCATATCTGTACGAGAGCTTTATCTTGTTCACTAGATAATATGTCGTAGGTATGTATGTATATACACACTTATTAATTAAATTAAAATACTACAGTATATGTTTTGTATACATATTCGTTCGACAATAGGTAAAAACGAAACCCCGTATGTCTGTCTGGCTATGTGTTAAGACTCCTTATTTCAGGGACTACTATAAAAGTATTAAGTATCAAGCTTATATTTTTATAAACAAATAAAAAACTAGCCTGAAAATGATGGGATTTACATTTTCGCCTTGCGCTTAAAAAATCTCTAATTAAAAACATAGTAAACAAAAATTGGTCAAGTTTAACAATATGGCATAGCCGCAAGTACATATAAATTCCATTCACTTAAATAGGTACATATGTAACCTAATAGGTAATAGTGTTGTGATACAGAACCCTCGATGTCCTTACCAAGTCAAACTTGGCCATTTTCTCGCTATACAAAACTACAACTCCTCAATTAATATTCCACCCATAAAATATACAAAAATGTACATGGAAATTGCAATTCTGGCACAAAATGCGCCGATTGCCCATCAATGTCTTCCATTTCTGCGAAGTCAATAAACGAGTTCATTTACCTCAGCTTTACTATGACACTTGCTCGATCGACACAAGAAATGAATTATAATGTTCACTTATAAAATCTAAAATATATGTATGTTATAGTATCATAATATTAAAAATCTGATGATAAGTATAGTGATTTTTGAAGCTGCTTAAATTATTTTTTTCCACATAAATTATTACATTGTATACACAATTATTAACGACGTTTTAATATGAAAAAAATTGACTGATGCCATCGTCATAACATTTAATAATAAAAAAATGTCCGTCCGCGCATCATATGAAAATGACTGTATGCAATATTATAAAACTTTTTAAATAAACATTTTTTTTTCAAATTACAAACAATAGTATGCGTATCCATATATTTAAAAAGTATAAAAAATTTTTTGCTTAGAAAAAGAAACAGAAAAAAAGGTATTTTGTACATGAAATATTATTATGGTTATGTAAATTCTACAAACAAGTACTGCTACTTAATGTTAAAACTAAACTACAAACGTTACGTTCACCAATTTAATGATAGTTACGACGAGATTTTGTTAAAGAAAATTGCTATTATGTTATTAAATTATTGTACAAGTCATTTATTAAGTCATTTCAACCCATTATATGCCAAGATATTTTCCAGTGTACTCGTACATACTAAAAACTGGATCAGACAACGTATTTTCATATTAAAAGGAGGGTTAGAGAAATATAGAAAAGTTGGACTAGTATATAAATAACTAGCAGAACGCGCGACTTCGCTCGCGCTAAAACTACAGTTAAAAAACTCTAAAAAGGTAGGTTTCATACAAACTTTCATCATCCCCTGTTTTACACCCTTATGCGATGAATTTCGAAATATGATAAAACACATATTTATTTAATTGTATAGAAGAGCATTAATACCAAGTTTCAAGTAATTTTGATTATAAATATTTTTTTGGGTCTTTTCCCGAGGGAATGAAATAATATTGCGAGGTAAAAAGTACCCTATGTAACTCTCCAGCCCTCCTACTATCTCCACACAAAAAAAATACGTCAATCCATCACTCTGTTTTGACTTGAAAGAAGGACAAACAAGCAAACAAACACACTTTCACATTTATAATATTATTATGGATAAGTATAGACAACAAGACAGACAGATGTTGTTTTTTTATAAAACAAAAGTATTTTACTACTAGTAACAATAGTAGAATCCTAATTAAGGATAAGGATAAAAAACAACCCGTAAATAGGATACGATTCACGTGGAAAATATCCAATTTCCACAATCTATCACTAGCAACGGTTAATCCATTAATGAACGTTTGAAGGAAGAAGTAGAACAGTGCCTAATGCAGATATCTACCTACATTATAATACATAGTTGTCAATTAATCTGACCTTAGTGGTTACGCTAAATAGATGCACAGTTACCAATCTAGGCAAAATTTCAACTACGATAATTAGGAAGTCGTTATTTGGCCCATTTTACAAATAATACTAAAACACATAACAGTTCAAAAGTCAAAACATAATATACCAAATTCGCTTATGTATATAATAAACAACTAGTGAGTCACAAATATCTTTACGGACTTTGAAATTCATCTGTATCTATACATATAATAAAACTGTAGAGGTCGAATGTCTGTACATAGAAAAAAAAAGCTAAAAACCGAGTCATGGGGATGTAAGAAGAGAAATAGAACAAATCCAGATTTTTTTCATTTTTTTTTTTGTTTCTCTGTCTGTTTGTCTGTTTGTACGGATTTATCTCTGAAACTGTTGGACTAATTTAAATTTAATTTTGCATGATGGTGCCTTGTATCCCCGGTCAACATTTTAGATAGTCTATACATATAGTAAAATACTGAGTCGAATCTACACATTAAATATTTTTTGGAAAATCTTATAATTGAGATATTCATTGTTATAGATACAGAGGCTGAATCTATAGTTTTTAGAGTTTTCTTCTGTCTATGGACGCATCACGAGAAAACCACTGGACAGACTTTGATGAGGTATGATGATAGCTGGTCATCCGAGTCAACATATAGGATATTTTTTACTGCGGGAAAATTTCTCATCTTAATAAACGTTAAAAAGTAACTAGGGAAAAACCCGAGCGGAGAGAGGGTGTGTCGCTAGTAATAAAATAAACATTAAAATAGCATTATTATTTGAAAATACTCCAAGAATTTTTACTCAAGGAATTTTTAAAATTACCATAGTCCAAAATTTTTCATTTGATACAGATTATTGCTATCTAAAAAAAATATACATACCTTATCAAAAAAAAAATAGAAAAATTTATCAATGGAAATAAAATAAACAGGATAAGGCAACACTATGAAAATGGATAAAATTTACAATTTTTTAAATTTTCTTTCATATTACACGCTATGGAAGTAACCAATAATATTACATAAGCTACTAGTTTCACGTTACAGATATTATAAAGCCATATGATGGATATCGGTGGCGAGATCGCGACCGGTTTGTTGGCGTAAACACTGCCGCGATTATAGCCTTTAACTGCATTGACATAAGGATGTAAGGTAATTTACCATTTCGAGGTATTCGCCACTCACAGTAGTGACCGCTCATTGCTGATTTTTAATCGGCGCAGTTTGTCAAATAAGAATTCCTCTTTTATGGACTAATTAATAACCACGGTGAAAAAGTTTCTTTTCCATTGGTTTGTGTACAGTTAATCCGTAATAATGACACGCTTGGCTAATTTGTAGTAACTCCACTTGCTGTACCAGCGCTCGCGGGTTCGAGTCCCGCTGCGAGCATTCATTTGTGTGATAAGCACGAATGATTGTACTCCAATCATGGGTGATTATATTTATAATATATATGTATTTAAAGTTATGTATGTGTAGTATGTCACTGGGTGTCTCTGTGTGAACGCGAGTACACTTCGGTACTAAGTGTACCATGTATAGTGTCTTAGTCTAAACCAGCCTTAAATCTGTTCAGCTGTTTCAGCGTAAATATGTAACAAACATACACACATAAACACAAACTTTCGCAAATTTAATAGTAGTTAGATAAATAAATAGTATTTTACATAATATATAATTATAGATAATGGACCTTTGAGACGTCTAAAACCTTAGACACACCCGTGACCATGATTGCTAATAAAGCATTCGAAACGTCGGGAACCAAAAATCAAAATAAATCTCAAAAAAAAATCTTTAAGTTTATACGTCTACTAGCGACTCACCCTCGCTTCGTTCGGGTTCGTCCCTAGATTGATTCCCTATACAAATTTTCATCCCCATTTTCACCTCCTTAAGGGATGATTTACGGAATAAAAAGTATCCTATGTCCTTCCCAGGATCTAAAACTATCTTCTTACCTTTCATCTCAATCGGTTCAGTGGATCCAAAGATTACCCCCTACAACCTCACAAACTCACAAACTCTTCTCTATAAGTATAGATTAATAAAATCTTTAATGCAGTTGGCATGCTTGCCACAATTACACACAGACACGACTTGTACAGTAATTATTAAGAGTGCATTTGTTATATATTCAAGATGTAGTTTCACAGCAATTTTTGTTGTACGATGAATTTATTCCAGTAACTAGCGACTCACCCTCGCTTCGCTCGGGTTCGTCCCTAGATACGTTTTAATGTTTTTAAGCGAAACCCTAATTATTCTTTTTCTAAAATAAAAGTAGCCTAAGTTACTCCTTATAATATCAGCTATCTGCCAGTGAAAGTCCCGTTAAAATCAGTCCAGCCGTTTCGGAGATTAGCCGGAACAAACAGACTGACAGACAGACAGACAGACAAAAAATTTAAAAACTATGTTTTTCTTATAAGTATCGTATATAATTCCATATGCATTTAATAAAAAGCTGTTATTTTGATATTACAAACAGACACTTCAATTTTATTTATCTGTATAGATAAATACATGAAAGTTAATATCAACAGTCAAAAGTTAACACAACCAGTAATAAAATAAAATGTATACGGCCTTATAATTGCAAAGTTAGGTAAAATACAAAATATTGCACAAGTTATAGCCAGTAGAGTAAACAACAATGCATTATGATTGCCACAAATGGCTTCTGTTACACCGACATCTTTATTATTTATATGATATATCTGCCTATCTATTAAATAAATAAAATAAATCAAATTTAAATGTCTGTTTGTGAATTAAAAACCAGTAGCTATTGCTAAGGAGCTTTTATGATTATATTTGCATGATTTTTTTGCTTTGGAAAAACCTGTTATTCTCAGATTTTTTGACTATGTTTGATGTCCTGCGTAATTTTTAAATTCCACAAAAAAAGTCTAAAACATTGCTAAAATAGTTGGTATTGACATGTTCAATACATTTTTTTTTAAACTCCTTAATAAAATGGGTGATAATAACCATTAAACACTCCTATAGACGCAAAACTAACGAGGAAATGTCTAGAAATTTCTTATACTGTTTGAGTAAAACAGTGCCGAAAACTTTGGTGTAGACGTCAAGACTTCACAAGTCACGGTATAATTTATAAAGCTATAAAACATGTCGCTGGCAGCTAAGTATCCTTGCGTTGAACGTTAAAGCTGCAAATAGTTAAAATGTCTGCCAAGTTAACATGCGACGTAACGTGACGACGCGCAATAACGATGAACAACCCCCTGTAAAATACCACCAGTGCTAAGTTTTCAAACTTTAGACAGCACGACGCATTTCTTGAAATATGTTCCCAGCAGAAACAGATTCCCACAGTTCATGTAAAATAAAAACATAATAGCTTCGTGACGTATGTATATTGTATACGGTCACACATTTATACAGCCTTATAATAAAAACATAGATTAAGCAAACGCTTTATTACAAAATAACGCAATCGAATGTATTATTCGCAAACTAAATAGCCAAGAGTTTGTGGCACAAATTAAAAAATAATTCTCAAGGCGATGGAATAATCTAAATTTTAAAGCACCCATAAAACCGCACAGGCTAAAATCATAAAAATCGACCCTGAACAGATTGCGGAATTCTGAATGATTCGAGACAATTATATTAGAAGACAGATAATAAATAATTTTAGGATTGGAATGTAGCCAAAGTAATGCCGTGGTTTTCGTTATCATCAGCGCTATATCAAGCCCTCGTCGCGTTCCAACTCCACTAAGTTTCAACTTATTTTGGTTAAAGCCCCGTCTGGATGCGTACCAAAAATCACACCGTGAAATTAAATCATCATTATATAATAGTACGGTGACGGTGAGAGTACCTATGACATAGTCTTCATATATAATATAAAAATAGCTGTGATCGTTGAAGTTGTTATGACAATTATAATTTTTCTTTCGTGAATATCTCGAAAATTTTAATGAAAAAGTTAAAATTGTATGAAATTAAATTTAAACACTTAGATATTTACGACACTCATGTGTTTTCGTTTAAAACCAAAGTAATACTTACAAAAATATATCCCCTAGCATCTTAATAGAGAACAGCAGCATACATCATTAAAGACACATTCAAACTCAAAACACACTCGAATGTAAATATTCTACACATCTAATCCACAATTACACCAAAACAAATGTATTGTACATTCACTGAAGACAACTTAAGTAAAATATTTATTAAAAAAAAAAATCTCGACAACGGTGTGAGCATCGCCCAACAATAAACACAGTGCAATGCGTAAAGCAGATTGGTCTCAGCATAAACCGTCGTGTTCTAAACGATAACGGCGCCACTACAAAGGCTCGCATTAAATTTAACTGCCCGATCGATCGCTTTGAATTGCATTCGCGTTGTATGCCACTGTTTGGTGGTTTGTTTTCTTGTTTGGCTAAATTTGGTTTTAGGTGATGACCAAAGTAAGCCAACAATAACACTGCTGTAACAATTAGACTTGCAATTGACAGACGTTTTGCGCAGTAAAACTTACTTTATATATATGTACTAGCGACTCACCCTCGCTTTGCTTCGGGTTCGTCCCTAGACAAAAACAAATCTATCCCACAGGAACCGTACATTTTTCCGGGATGATATATAGCCTATAGCCTTCCTCAGTTAAGCTATCTAATGCAAAAAGAATTTTTCACATCGAATTAGTAGTTCCTGAGATTAGCGCGTTCAACCAAACAAACAAACTCTTGAGCTTTATAATATTAATAATATTAATACATATAGATGTTTTTAAGATATGGGTTTACACTTAAATTTTATGTGATAATATACTTAGCAAATTGAGAAAGAGAAGAGTTTTAAAAAATCCGAGGAATATTAGTCTGTTTTTGCAGAGATTATACTTAAGGAAGAAATCATGTTCTCTGAATTTGTGAATATGTAGTGAATGAGTTTTATGTAATTTTATTCAATGAATAATTTTTTTGTATTTAGAAAATAGTATAATTATGTTAATTATTATTTAACTTCTAAGTATACCGACTTCAAAATTCGTTTAAAAGTAATTATACCATTCAGAGATATATTTTTTTCTTTTAATTTATAATGATATAAAATTGTACTATAATTAAGTCATAATTTAATTTTGATGAAATCCTTTGAAACTTTTTGTAAAATAAAATAATCGTTCACATTTGCGAAGATATAAGCTAAAGAAAACTTCAAAAAATATACATTCAAATGGCGTACCACTTCTCGCATAAAGTTTGTTAAAACACATAAAAGATTATTATCCTCATCGTCATGATTTAACGTTAGTCACTAATGTTTGCGAACATATTGCATTTACGTAAGCCTTGAAAGTTTAACGTATACCTTAAAAATATGAAAAGATCCAACTCACAATATGTTAGGGTGCGTTTACATCAGGGTGCGTTTACATCAAACGAGCGAATGCTCATTCTATCCCCACCCTATCCAATTCTTTTAATGTAAACAGAGACAGAGCATTCTTTCGTTGTCCGCTCTGCGTTCGCAAACATTTTATAGAACATTCTAAGAATGCTCACTCGCTTGATGTAAACGGCACTAGAACGTGCGAACAATTGCTTAGAGCGTTTTTAGATGTTCGAACGCGCTCGCTCCCCGTAGCGGTCTCTTCAAAGAGTTCTTGTGTTCTAGCAATTTGAATATTTACGAGTACATACCTACTTATCGAATCATGGATTGGTCTCAAGATAAATGTCTATTAATGTCTATTAATAAAATTTGTCACCCACCAACGTCTCTTTCTTCTTTTCTTTTTGACTGTTTGTGACAAAATAATAAATGCAGCACTTGCAATTATAATATCGCTGTCAGAGTCGGACATAACCAAAGAGTATATAACTACACCGTGAAAATTGAAATAATGAAACACTACCAACCACAGAATTAACATGAATGGGCAATGAGCATTCGTTCGGCTGATCTAAACGTCATTGCAAGAATTCTAGTTCTATGTTCTCATTTTGCTCGTTGATCTTTTGGTGTAAACGCTGAAATCGAGATTTCGTTTACACTAAAAGAACAAGAAAGAATGCTCTTGCTCTAGCTCTAGTTCTTTGTTCGTTTGATGTAAACGCACCCTTAGAGGCAGGCTACTAAATAAACAAACATAACAGTATAAACTAAATATGGACGTCGAGTCACATGTGTCACGTAATAATCATGCTATGGTTATTTTACACTCCATTGAAGACACTCATTTGAGAAGAATTTCAAACTATACATTTTTAATCTTATAATATACATATATATTTTTACGTATACATACATATTGTATGTATCTCTTACCGTTAAAATCCGTATATTGGTATTTATTTTAAATTTTACTCAAAAATCTTCGAATCAACATAAGTTATTAAATTCAATGATTTACTACCGATCTTTCGGGGTTTTAATCAATGATAGGTTATCAGTGGCGAAGGGTGAAATTTTAGCAGAGGTAAGCCGTTCCAAAAAAATAAACAGACAAAAATCATTGATACACTATTTTTATATATCAATGCAAAAAAAAGACATGTAATTGTGAAGATATTTTTCTTTTTTTTATAAGGCTATTGTGTTTTTTAAATACATGTAAAATATTCAAGCAAAATACATTTAACATTTAATATAATAATAAAACCTCATAAAATATTAATAACGCCATCTATGAAAAATCATTACGCATCACTTAGTACGAGTATTCGTAAGTGAAAATACGGGAATTTGATTTTATTTTTCTTTATTAAAAGTGTATTACATCCTATATTTTTTGGGATTCAAATATTATTATTTTTTTTTTGTTAATTTTACATAAATATGTTTGATCAATATAATATTTAATATAAATACCGCCATCTTCTTAAATCTCATTAAACTACTTCGTCTTTCTTAGTGATGAAATTGATCTATTGTTTTATTGTATTTTATTTATCAAGCCAAATTGGACGAAAATTATGAAATAATACACAAAAATGAACAATGAGAAGCGCAGGCGTAATATCCTATAGCGATACGTCCGTTTTTAAAATGTCTAAATAACCTATTTAGTATTTAGCTTAATTCGTCAAATTATATTGTTAATTAATGTAACATTTAAAATAACATATTGTTTTTCTCTCTAAACTTAAATAGAATCAGAATATAATAAACATGGAAAACTAAATATTATTTTAATTTAGCACATTCACATATTTTAGCATATCTTTAATAAAAAGTTTTATGAAAATATATAGGTAACTCATTTCATGTAATAATTAAATCATATTTCAATCAAATAAGTATCTTGATGACATGCTTTTTAATTATTGAACAACTAAGTTTATAAAACTAAAGTCAATATTGTGCAAATGAATGCCATAATGGCTAATCGAACTCACCGAAATTAACAAATATGTGAAACACTCACTTTCCACAAACAAACAGCGCAAAATGTCTATATATTACACTAAAATCAAGTTAAAACTCAATAAAACAAAAAAATTCTTAAGCAATGCACTAGTAGACAATAACAATCCGCCGTATTATAAAATTTATATTAAATCTGAAATCATTCAAATAATAACATTGCTCGTCTGACGCTTCGCTTGTCAAATTAGGGACGTTTTGTAATTTTTGACCAATCACAGGCAGGATAAGACGTAAAGAAGCAGCTTTTCGAGCAACAAAAATTTGATTAGTGCGCATGCGTAAAATACTAAAAATGAATGAAGTCACGTGACAATGTTCAATCCAAAACATTGAATGAAACACAATTTTGTATGAACGCGGTAAGCTAAAATACAACGTCTTATCGTCGCATTTCTATGAAGAAACGCGTAAGCAATTTGGAGCGCAAAAATGTATTTTGCATTGCTTGTGATTCTTTGCGTTAAATTATTTTCAGAAATTAACGTAGTGATAATAAATAGATTGTTTATTAACTAATTATGTTAATTCAAAAAATAAATATTTATAATGAATGAAGGATTATTAGATTTCTAAAAGGTAAGACGGTGGGAATCGTCTTGTATGGACCCTTCGCCACTGTAGGTTATACTTATTACTATTAGGTTAAGCTACGTTATGCCCCCAATGTGCGTTCACCTTGTCGTGGAGGGGCTCATTAGCGTCCTGCTATTCAGCCGGGCGCGTAGCCAAGAAACGCACTGGGAGGTGACCCACCTTGGTGCTATACGGGTTGCTCCTGGTACTCCTTTGATAGCAGAATAGACTGTTGGAGCAATCCCGTGCGTACCCCGACGTCGTGGTTGAGTGCGTAAGCGATCCTGCGACGCCCCATTAAGACGGGGGTATTACTGGGTTTTATTTGCTTCTCTAGCCGTTGAATCCCACATAACCACCTGTTTGTATGCAGGTGGAATGCGTAAATACATTTCCCAACATCAAAAAAAGAACGTAAAAGTTCAAAATTACCGATGATCACACAAGAGTTCGTGTACCTACTTTTATCATTATTGGTAGTTGGTACATCTAAGGTTTTAAATGGAATATCTTAGGATAAAGCTAATTCGAGCTTTTACAGTAAGATGTAGTATAAGTTTATGTATTAAACATTAAATTAAACAACACAAACTTATATTTTACAAAAATTACACTTATATCAAAATTAAAGTTGGCACAACCACAACGATTATACCCGAGGCAACAAAGGGCCAATGCCCATTAGCACTTATTAAGAACACAATGTTAGCAGTATGAGCATGCCGTATCCGATTACTTCACTCTACGCTACCGTCTCGCCGCACACCGCTGTGATTGTTAGCTGAAGTCATACTTAAAACTACATGCTTTCCCCATACCATAAGATTAATGACGTATAACATGATTTACAGTAAACTAGAAAGAAAATAATCTATATATAAATAGGCAAAGACAATACAGTTCAGTACCTTTTTGTCCTATTTGTCAACAGATTTTCTTTTTTTTTCGTTTAGTAGTATTGACAGGTTTTAGTTTGATCAATAAAAAAAATATTATGGTAGAATTTATCATTGGTCAAACACCAGTTAAATTAAATATTCAGGCGCATATGATATATGCAAATATTCATTACAAATTTTTACGAATAAACAAATATATATAATTAATATATGTTGGGACATTAGCACACAGCACTATCTAGTTCCATGGTAAGCGACGAGGCTTGTGTTATGGATACCAAATACTTGATACACTACACATATATAACTTTAAATACATAGATATTATAAATATAAACACCCATGTCTGGAGTCCAAACATTCGTGCTTATCACACAAATGAATACCAGCGGGACTCGAACACGCGACCGCTATCACAGCAAGTCGGGCCAATACAAACGTGAAATATTAAATGGTATAATAAAAAATGATGGTATGGTTTTATTTTTTGACCAAGTTTTAAAAAGAGGTAAGTTCCTGCTAAGTTTTTTCGCCAATTTCTTTTAAACTTGAGGCATTTAGTTGTCAAAATGATGCTCAAGTTCCTAACAGTTTTTCAGAGAACGTGCTGTAATGCAATATTAAATAATAATATATAATACAATACTAAAATTAAAGTTAAAACACGTTTATGTACTTCAATCTCCTATTGCAATAAACATAAACACCGTCGTAACAACCAAGAGCCTTAACCTTAGGGGATAGTGTTTCAATTGTCTTTCAAGAACATATTCTATCACAGACTTAGTATATTTATATGTCAATATTACATAAGTTGGAAGAAATTTTATTTTACTGAAGACGAAATTTTAATCATATCTAAACATAAGTCGTACTACACATACTGCCCTGTATTAATAATATTATTTAATTGTGTAAGAATGGTAACAAATTTTAATTTTTTTTTTTACTGAATCATGCGTCTACCACGAGCTCGTCACCCAGCCTTAGTCCTGAGAAGTACTGGCGAAAAATGTGGTGATCATATAATTCCCAAGGTGAGTTATCCTCTTAAGAATCATTTACTGTTACATAAATAAATATCCTTTATCATACAAACGTAATTTAATTTTGTCTTGAATTCAGCACAAATCTGACTATTATTGAAGTAAAACTTCTTTACGCACGCTTGACTTGGGGGGTGAGCTGGTGAATGCGTTACGAAAAAATGTACGTACGTTTGTTGCCATGGTAACCGTTGTTATTGTCTGACAAATGATATATAATATTATATTCTTTCCTTAAATGATATTCTAGTCTTCCTCACAAAACGTGACACTGACAGAATGTATTGCGTCTGTTAACGCAACTCTAAGCCATAGAGAAAAGAAAAAAAAAAATGATATCCTATAAATATATGATTGTAATGTGCCTAATATGCGTTATTATTTGTTTTGTATCAATATCCGGAATCCATCTTGAGTCAAGCACCAGTCTTTCTGCCTGTTGTCAATGTTTTTCTACTTCCTCTCCGCTGGTGGCGCCCCCTATACTTACGTATTGGCGCCAATAACCGGCAGCGCGCATGAGGTGATCGTATGATTTAGCCATTATAGCGTCGTTTTTCGCGCCGTTCAGTTGTCAGTGTTATTTAAACTTCGCGAAATTACTTCTTTTTCTTAATTATAGTTTAAATAATATTTAATTGATTGTATTATTGTAAAATAATTATAGTTCGATTAAATTTTGTTCCTCTCCGTTATTATTATGGAAAATCTCAATAATGATTTGGAATCAGAGTGTGTTAATGATGGCCCGTCTTCACGTAAGCGGTTACATTCGCCAGTAATAAGTGCTCGAGATAGTGATAGTGATTCTTCTTCGAGTAGTGGATCCAGTCCTAAGAAACGTAAATCAAGAAGGGACTCGCAAACCGTGAGTTATGCACACTTTGACTTTTTATCGCAACAAATAGCTTTTTAGCTAATCTTATATCTAAGAATACTGACACGGAAAATACAAATTCAATTAATAAAAATACTACCTCCGTTTCTATAAACGAATTAAATCTACGGCGACCTGAAGATATTATAAATAAGAATTGTAAACTTCAAATTTTGTCAGAAATCAGTACGACGGTAAAAGACCCAATCTACCCTAAGGCAAATGATACGTTTCTTAAAAAATTATCAGAATTACAACGTTTTAAATGTGATGATTGGTATGCCGTTCGTTTTTCGGATGCACAAAAGAAATATTTAGCTACCCCCGGTTTTGTCGAGTTAAGCGTTAATGACGAATTAAAGCGTTTTGAATCAGCAATGCTTAAAGAGGATTCACGTTCATATTTATTAGAAAGAACTTTTGCGGCTTTGACGAATGCTATACTTTGTCAAAAAGACGAATTGCATAAAACTTTACAATCTTTGGTGGATTGGTCAAATGAATCTAGGGAATCCTTGACGCCTAGTTCTTTATTTGAAAAAGTTGAAAAATTATTTTCTAAAGAATCTTCATATAGCAAGGTTACGGATGATTTATTACAAATAGTGTGCGGTAGAAGAGCTGATTTTATAAATATACGCCGCGAGGCTATGTTACGCCAGATATCTGAAGGCTTTCATCGTGATGTTTTACATAAAATTCCTCCTAGTACCGAATCCCTTTTTAATGATGAAGCCGTTCAAACATACCTTCAAAAAATAGGCGGGCCGGATAAATTAACTACATCTACAAAGTCAGTACCCCAAACTTATTCAAAGGATAACTTTTATCAAAACCAGAAGCCATCTACAAGTAAGCAAGCTGATGATAGATTTTTTCGTCGAGATACCTTCACAAGAAGTCAAAAACATTCCTCTCAGACATCTCGCCAAAACAAAAACAAGTCAAACAATCCTAGGGTTAAGCCTAGGGGGAAGAAATCGCAGCCTTCCTTTAAAAACAAGCGTCGCGAATGACTATCAGATATTTCAAGGCGGCTGTCTGAAACGATTTCTATGTGCTTGGAGCAATCTGGGTGCGCCAGACAAAATATGCCGCCTGTTGAATGGTGTACGTATACCCTTCATCCTCAAACCACCACTAATATTTCCGAGCTCCACAGTCATGGAATTATACAGAACCAAGACTTCGCCCAATATGACCATACAAATTCAAACCATGTTGAAGTCCGGCGTGTTGGAACCTGCAGAACTGACACCAAGTTACCTTTCCAAGTTCTTCCTGGTGGCCAAGTCAGATCAGACCTTTCGTCCTATCTTCAATCTGAAACAACTAAATCAATTCGTAGTAGTCAAACCATTTCAACTATTCAGCCACTTCCGGGTACCATCGTTTTTACAACAGCAGGATTGGATGGCCAAGCTAGATCTGAGTCAAGCTTATTTCCACGTAGCGATCGCACGACAGCATCGCAGGTTCCTGAGACTGAGTTATCATCAAGACACACATCAGCAACAACTGCTTCAAATGACTTGTTTGCCGTTCGGTCTCTCTTCGGCACCCAGAACTTTTGCCTCGATAACCAATTGGGTCGCAGAATTTCTGAGGAGTCACAAAATCCGGTGCGTAGTTTACTTGGACGATTTCCTCCTAGCAAATCGGTCAAAGATGCAGTTAAAGGACGACATCGCATTCACGATAAACATACTGCATTTACTAGGTTGGACGATCAACTTCGAAAAATCTGTTCTGGTTCCGACACAATGCCTCGAGTTTCTTGGCATAACATGGGACACAAAACGCAACACAAAGTCCTTGTCGGAACCGAAGTGCTTAACGCTACGCAAAGCACTTCATCAACAGCTTCGAAAAAGCAAGTGGTCCCTCAAACAGTATCAAAGTCTAATGGGGAGACTCAACTTTGCAACATTCGTAACTCCGAGAGGTCGCCTGCACTGTCGTACTCTGCAATACTACAGCCGACAACTGCCCGCGAAACACCCATACCGGCTCATGACTATCCCTCAACCTGTTCGGTCGGAGATGGAGTGGTGGTGCCAAGCTATAGGAAAGTCTATGCCGATACACTTAAGCGCAGTGACACACCTGCTGACAACAGATGCGTCCGACATCGGTTGGGGTGCCCAACTCGGCGACACAAATATTATGGGGACCTGGGCAGATTCGCAGCAGGCCTGGCATGCCAACAAGAAAGAAATGTTCGCCGTTTATGCTGCGATACGCCAGAATCAACATCAACTCCAGAATGCACAGATACTATTACAAACCGACAATCGCACGGTAGTCTCATATATAAACAAGGAGGGTGGCACCAAATCCAAGAAGCTTCTTCAACAGACTCGACAACTTCTGGCAATTCTAGACAAACAGAACATTCATCTGACAGCGCATTATTTCCCGGGCAGATTCAATGCCGAAGTAGATGCTCTGTCTCGGCAGAGAACTTGTCCAGAGTGGCATCTCACGAGGTCAGCAACGAAGAAAATCTTTCGAATGTGGGGCACGCCGGAGATAGATCTGTTCGCATCGAAAACAGCTCACATAGTACCAAGATATGCATCATTGGACGTAGACGATCAGGAAGCGCAACACCACAACGCGTTTTGTCATCGGTGGCACTACAACCTAGCTTGGTTGTTCCCGCCTCCGAATCTGATACCCAGAGTTCTCAGACACTTGAACCAGAGCAGCGGGGACTACATATTGATTGCCCCGAAGTGGAACAAGGTATTTTGGCAGGCAGACGTTCAACAGCGAGCTCGACATCCCCCTTATCTAATTCCAGATCTAGCACACGTTCTTATAGATACCAGAACGGGGACGCATCCGCCACAAGTGCAAAACCTACACTTGGAGGCATGGCTGATTTCGGGTGGCCAGATATGTTGACGGAATGGACGGATCAAGAACAACAACTTCTCATGTCAAGCTGGAGATGCTCTACGATTAATACATACAAACCCGCGTGGCGCAGATGGAGGCAATGGTGTGAGTCTCGTTCAATTGATTACAAATACCCTACCCCGGATCAAGTTGCTCGGTTTCTAGCATATTTACACTGTGATATAGGTCTTGCATACAGAACTATTTTGGTGCATAAATCTGTTATTTCAACTTTCACGCATTTAACAGGTAATATTAACTTGTCGACTAATTTCTTTATAAAACATGTGTTAAGAGCTATTTCTGTAGCACGAGAGAAACCTGCTAAGCCACCTATTTGGAATCCTAAAGTGTTATTGCAATACATGAGCTCTTATAATTTTAATGAAAATAATATCTATCAAGTATCGAGACATGTTGCTACTCTTTTACTGTTAGCATCAGGCCGCAGGGTTCACGACCTTACTTTGTTGCGAGTTGATAGCACTAGTTTAGTTGACCAAGGAACCTCTATTGTGCTTTGGCCAGTATTTGGTTCCAAAACAGATAGCCATAACCATAGACAGTCTGGATGGAGGCTTAGAGAGCATCCTGATAAAAAATTAAATCTCATTTATTGGTTAAGACAATTGTTACATATAACTGTTAACCGTCGAAAAAATTTGAATCACTTGTTCATTACAGCTAGAGGTGATATAAAGCCTGCATCTAGAACTGTTATTGGTGGATGGGTGAGGTCTCTCTTAAAGGCTAGTGGTATTGATGCAACACCGGGTTCAGTAAGATCTGCAGTGGCTTCTCTCAATTTTGTAGAAAACTTTCCAATTGATCAGATTCTTGCAACTAGTAACTGGAAAATGATTCATACTTTTCAAAACTATTATCAAAGAGAATTAATAACTCATAATGATTCTAATTTTGTAAATAATTCAGTATCATTATCTAATTATTTTGATGCTGTGAAATGAGAATATTAGTAAAACATTATAAAAAAAAAAAAAAAAAAACTGTTTTGTGTATGAAATATTTTATACTTGTTTAATTGTTCTAATACATATACATCAATACATCGAGTTTTATTAAACCAATATTTAATTATCATTAATACACATTATAGCGTCTTTGGGTTCAGCGCACCAGGTGATAACAAACACATCACTCAAGATGGATTCCGGATATTGATACAAAACAAATAATAGAGAGTTTTACCATCAAATAAAACTTACCTATTATTTTTTCATCAATATCCGGAATCCAGGTAAGGTCTACCTGGTGCATCATGAGTTCTATAATGGCTAAATCATACGATCACCTCATGCGCGCTGCCGGTTATTGGCGCCAATACGTAAGTATAGGGGGCGCCACCAGCGGAGAGGAAGTAGAAAAACATTGACAACAGGCAGAAAGACTGGTGCTTGACTCAAGATGGATTCCGGATATTGATGAAAAAATAATAGGTAAGTTTTATTTGATGGTAAAACTCTCTATTTTTATTATCTCACCTATCCTAATTATTTAAAACATAAATTGAATTTCATAAAGAGTACCGATAACCTACAGAAGTTTTTCATAAGAAGTTCATTCATACACACACTCTTTAATTATATATGAGAAAGTTTGTCTGTCTATATATATATATATATATATATATATATATATATATGTGTGTGTGTTTGTTTGTTACTCTTTAACGCTGAAACTGAACTGAATGGCTGGAAGGATTTAGATGCAATTTAGTACCTATGTATGCACTATAACTTGGAGTAACACGTAAGCTACTGTTAAGCTACCAGGGACGAACCCGAACAAAGCGAGGACAATTCGCTAGTAAGAGTATATCCTATACTAGCAGCCTGCGGCTTCGCTCGCGCTAAAACTATAAAAAAACTAAAAAGGTAGGTTTCATACAAACTTTCATCCCCTATTTCACCCTACTAGGGGTTGAATTTTAGAAAACGCTGATATACGTAACTCATTATTTTTGCCATACTCAATTCATACGAAATTTCATGCAAATATGTCCAAGGAATAAAAAGTATACAAACTTTTATCCCCTATTTCACCCCCTTGGGGGTTGAATTTTGAAAAATCCTGTCTTAGTGGATGCCTTCGTCATATGAGGAATACGTGTGCGAAATTTCAAATTTCTAGCCTTAATGGTTTGGCCTGTGCGTTGATACATCAGTCAATCACTTTTGCCTTTTATATATATAGATAGATTCCCCAACAACAGAAACAACATCCTTAACTCTCGTTAACCCACCATCAAAATCCAAGTTAAACTTAACTAATTACGGTAACTAGCCACATAAAGCATATAATTCGAGACTCGACTCCCTAAGTACTTACAGGCTAGTGTTTACAAGGCGTGAAGGGCATCACGGAAGCGGTCGGTAAAACTAACTAGGTGATTATACCGTTTCACACCACGTATTATACAAACCACTGCTTTTGTCTCCGTGTGTTATATGATCATGTGGACTCATATGTATGAGAGAGATATGTGGTATTGTCGATGTCGGGCAAAAATTAACTAACACGTCTTAATTGTCTAGCTTAAGCGCAATGTATTAGAACGTTTATCCGTTTTAAATAAAACTATCTCTTCGAATTTTTTCGGATTTATTTTGATTTTTGGTTCCCACAATCCGAAAGTATAACGTTTATCCGATTTCAAAAAGGTGCAATTTTTTCGACTATATGTTTTTCTGTATGTTACGCGATATTTTCACTGATTTCAATCTACCGGAATACTTACTTATAATGTATATATAATTTAGATACATATGTACATATAATTAAGATTTTTTTACACTTTAAGTAAAGCAGTTTTCAAAAACTATTTCCATAATAATTGTCTTCTAAATTTTATTTAACAGAGGATCAGAAAACATAAAAAAGATCTAAAATGTATTTAGTTAGAACGTTCATAAAATTTTACAATTATTCAATGTTTTTTTTTTTAAATAATAATAATTTATAATTTTAAATCAAGAAATCTATACATATAATAATATTCCAACCGAATCAAATCTGTACATAAAATATTTTTTGGAAAATCTTATCAAAATAGTCATTATCATCGATACAGAGACTGAATCTATAGTTTTTAAAATTTTTGTCTGTCTGTCTGTCTGTTCGGGAGCGCATCAAGAGAAAACCACTGGACGGATTTTGATGTTTAGTGTGATGATAGCTGGTTATCCGGGTCGACATATAGGATGATACTTTTTACTATGGGAAAATACCTCATCTTTGAGAAATCTATACTAACCATTAAAACGTACCTACGGAGGGAGAGTCGCTAGTAAAATATAATATCTTAAATCTTTATTCTGTTATACCTCATATATCAGTACGTGACGTCACTACGTGGGTAACTTCAATGTAAACAAACCTCGCGTGATACTTTTAGGTTAAACCCCAAGATAAACTTAAAAGTTCATAGCTAGTTAATTGATTAAGTTACAGTTATTAATTTATAAACTGTCGCTAATGCTCATTGTCTTCAAACGTTTTTTTTCTTGCTAAGTCTAACTCTTTTATTCATATGTCTGCTTTTAGTACATCAATAATTTACTTGGATTAATTGCAGTACTGTATTTATTTCTATATTGAAGCACAAACTACACGTTAACAATATTTTTCAATCCATTTTGACAAAACTTTTCGAAAACTTACTAATTGTAGGTACTCGATTATTATTATTAGCTTGCAGATATTAACTCCCGACGCAAAAGAGGAGTGTTATTAGTATAACTGTGTAAAGTTAATCTATGTGTCTGTCCGTGGCATTGTAGCGCCTAAACGGACGAACCGATTTTAATTCATTTTAAATAAAAATATCTTTTCTTTTTGATTTTTTAGTCAGATTTCAAATTTGAATTATTTTTTTAGTATTAAACCGGAAGTAAATATTTTAAATAAGAATGTTAATAACATTGACTATTTTAATTTTCATTATTTTTACTGCAAAAGTAAGCCTAATATATGTTAATTTTATCATAAAAATAACAGGATGAGATCACAATTATTGTAGGAGATAAATCAATTACAGTATCTACATGACGCACTGAGCGAGGTACCTGGCGCTTGTTAAAGCCATCTGGTGATGTAAAGACATTAAAACATTTATTATATTTCAATAATATTAATTTTGTATTATTTCTCTACCTATTTTGTGTCATTGTAAAGTTATTTAATATCATAATTTAAAATAAATGCATTATTTTTAACAAAAAATTGTATGGAAAATAAGATCAAAATAAAAAATTATTTGTTGTGATATAGTCATATATTGTAACAACGTTCTCATCTTTAAGGTCAGGGGTTAGTCAAATATTATTTTAGTAAAAATCAATCAAATGATGAATAACATTAAACGAAACTTACAGTAATTTAATGAATATGTTAAATACATATAATTTTAAGCTATGGAAAAACAAGTTAAAGCTGTAAATAAGTGTATTTAAGTACTCATAATATTTTTTCTGCCAATGAGGAAGACTATACAATTACAATAATAGTGATTGTTATATATTATAATCTATAATATTATTTGATTTAGAGCTTGTTTATGACATTATTTATTTACTGATAACTTGGTTGGTTAGATTAGAGATGACTTGTCCCTTCACTTTAATAAATATTGTAATTGAAACTTATTACTCTGCTAGTCACCTCTTTGTCACTCAAGTCATACACTGACCTAATCTACTTACATCCTTTGATAAACGTAACAATAAAATATTTTTTGGGCGTCAACGTGAAAGTAAATGAGAAGCTGCCATTCATACTAAATTGTCACATTTTACAATGTGTAAATAATATTTTGTATTTTTTAAAATAAGGAAATATGATGTCACCCCTAACACTAGACCGACAGCCTACGCTCTTTATGTCACAGTCAATCTTAGAGGGCCGGCCTCCAATTGCCTCCGGATGACCTCCGACCCGATAACAACTCTATGAATCTAGTATTTCGTAATAGGTCATCACCAAAACAATAATACGCGACACACTTTCCATTACTGAAGGGAGTGACACAACTCCACATACTCTGCTAACACTTTCTCGCTCGCGCTCACGACAAAAACACAAAAATGTGCGAGACAAAAAAATCTGTCAAAACTTTTAAAATTATTTACACGCATCACAAACATTTAAACTATTTTAAAGTAGAATTTTAGAATGAAAATGAACAAAATGTGTGGTACTAACCGTGGCCAAGTAAACATAAATCCAAAACAGACAGCAAGTTGATGGTCACCGTGAAAACAAGACACAAAACACTCTTTATAAAACTTTACTTTAATTACGTGTTATCACAACGTTTGCTCATGGGCGAACAGAATATGCACTAGCACGAGACACACCAAGAAACGCAACACTTCCACTATAATATTTATTTACATTTATCACTCTTCAATACAATGCATATTTCAAGGGACGTCTGTCGTAGTCCAACGAGTTTCAGCCATTTTGCTTATTGTTGACTGAATGTCATAGACAGTAGTTTTATTTGTCATCCATGGACAGTAGACACTGCTCTCTTTTTTTTTTTTTTGATTAGAGATAAGGCAACCTATACACAAAATATTTTCGTGACGAGCTTATTGGTCAATATTTTGAAAAATAGTTTTTGATTTATGTTTAAAATGCTTTTAAATTATATTTCATTACTATAATATTTATTTATATAATTAAAAATATCTATACACTAACCATAAATCATAATATAATAAAATAAGATGGCTAAATGATTAACAAAATATGTCAGGACAGCAAAATTGCAAATTAGTTTTTTTTTTTTATATTAAATCAAATTATAATTTATAATGTTGAAAATTTTTACAAACTCTATTTTGATTCTATTAATAACCATAGTAGGTATTTCGAATTCAATATTTGTATTAAATGAAATACTGGTTTTTAATATATAAGATTTAATATTTCTGCTCTACAAAGGTTCATAAAATACATTCCAAAAATGTGATAGAAGAAGATGATCAACAAATGTTTAAACAAAGTGAGGTCTTATTTCAAAATCATACAATAAATACTTACAAGTTTAATCTTTTTAGTATAAAATATTAATGGGATCACTACGTAGTACGTACATAATATGTGAACCGACTTAAAAAAGGTGGAGGATTTCAATTCGGCTGTAATGTGTATTTTTATATTACACCATACATGTATGATGTCCTCCTGACCGATTCCGGCCACGGCGGCCAATCTCATTGAGACTAGCCAACTGCGCAGGAGATATTATAGTGCACAAGGGTACGCGCAGACACAAGTGCACTCTCTATTCCTGTCACTCTCATACTCCAGTGGGACTACTATTCGACACGACCGGTGAGAGTTAAGGCGCAGGACCGACGGCTTTACGTGCTCTCCGAGGCACGGGGGTGAAACACCGCCAACTTCCCAACTCCGGCCTGCTACTGAGGCTTACTAGACAGAAAGACTCAGTAACTAAACTTGGCCCGACCCGGGACTCGAACCCAGGACCTCCGGGTGTGCAGCTGTACATGCTAACCATTGAATCAACTTTGATGGTTTCTTAGTTAATGTAACTTATTTCAAGTAGTACTTACTCGTGGTAGTGTTGGTTTTAAAGACAAAAGAACTGTTATAAATAAATAGTCACAATATTTATGTTCTAATAAAGTTTATATTTTTTTAGGTTCGACAACTGAATTTTCATTAAATTTTGAACAAGCATTCAATGATGCCAGTAATATTTTTCATAAATTTGTCGGAAAAATGATATCAAAAAAGCGTTTATTAGGTCTAGATACAGATTGGTATTGGTAATTTTTGAATAGGAATAAGATTTATATTACAAATTTATAATATATATAATATGTTCATAGATATCTTTTATTATAATCCCTCGCCAACTTTCCATAAATATCTTTTTGCAATATTATAATATTTCAGACGAAAGACATTCTTGACAGGATATAAAATAGCTTTTATATATATATATATATATATATATATATATATATATATATATATATATATATATATATATATATATATTGATCGTTTGTTGTGTGAAAAAGAAGTTGAAACATAACATAACCACCAAATATTTTGCATTTATAATGCTGCTGAAGGGTATAAATAATTACCTTATTACTATTTAGTAGCGGAAATTTATTTGTTAATGACTAAAATGCTGTACCAGTTTCATTAGGATATAGTATGGAGGGTAGAACTAAGGAGAACCAACTTATATGGGAACCAGCAGTAAATTGTAATTCAGAAACTCACCGATATAGCGCTAGCGTAGCAAGTGGAAGTGTTATGAAGTTAGCAGTTTTAAACAGAGTGAAGTGTGCTGAATTATTATTACTTGAAATTTTAATATGTAATGGTATTCCATATCGGTGTTTGCCTATGTGAGAACTATTTTGAAAAGTGCGCCACAACAAAGCGGAAATCTTTCTTTCCTTGTTTAATTCAACATCGTACTCGTATGGCTTTTGTCGCTATGTTTTAAATTCATCTACTTGTTTTCTGTGGCGCCACCAATTTGATGCTTGTCAGTGGTCACTTTTTATATTATATTGTGAGACAAAAAACGTAGTGATTACAATTTACAATGTCTTTGATGTGAGATAGTTCTCCTTGGTTCTACACTTCATAGGAATACATTTTAAGATAAATTGCCATCTTAAAAGACAACTAGCAATATTTAAAGCAAATTAACCTTACATTAGTATTATAAATTACCCTTTAGAAATTCTAATTAAAACAATAAAAAATAATAAAAACAAATAGTGTAAAAATAGTAATACAAAAATATATATTTTTGTTATGGCAGCCCTTCAGAGTATTTTGTAAATCTATAAGAAATCTTTTAAAAATGTACAGCTAACATTTAATTTTATATATATGATAAAGTAATATAAATATCCTTTATCAATTAAAAATCCTTTATTAAAATAATTTAAAGCTGCATATAGGAATCTAAATTACCGACTAAAGACTTCTTATTTGACATAAAATGGCGCTCGCTTGCTAATTTCACATCGAATTCTTGAACGAAAAGTTTTAAAAGCGCGCGTATTTTTAGATTAAATTAATTTGAATCAAGTTATCAAAATATTCAAGATTTTCATAAGTAAAAAACAATGCAGGAAGATTCAAATCTGAATATAATTGTGGCAAATGTTTTGAATGAAAAACGCTACAGTCATTGTAGGTTATGCTTAAAGTTTATTAAAGAACAGTACGTACGTTTCGATGATCCTGTCTCGTTAAATCCATCAAGCCGTATTTTTCAGCCCCTGTCTGATATTCTTACGAAATTACTTGGTGAAAATGTAAGTAATTTTATTTTTTTAAATTCATTTTACATCAGCTGTATTTCTTCTAAAAACATTTTGTTTTATAGGTATGTGATGAAATTACTGGGATTGAAGCTGTATGTACGGACTGCGTTAATACTGCACTCATATCCCTCCGTTTTATAGAAAAATGTCAGAACTCTTCGGATATTTTAAATCAAGTATTTCAAAATATATCTAATACTTTAAATTCTGATGTTGACATTGAAGATAAGAACAAAACTGTATATATGGTAATCGATGATTTACAATCCAGAATACTCATTGTTGATAAACCACAAAAGAAGCACAAACCTCATATAACTAAAAAACCTTATGAATGTCAATCTTGCGATGAGTGTTTTGAAACTTTTGAAGATGTCAAAGTCCATAATCTTGCAGTTCATGGCATTTTGACTTGTGACAAATGTATGGAAACATTTAAGAATGATGATGATTTGATTTCTCATGAGTTTCACGGTCATAAGTTCAAATGTCCAGACTGTCCTCAATATAGAAGTACAGAGGAAGCCTTGAAGGACCACCATGATCATGAACACAATGTATATGTATGTAAAGAGTGTGGGAAACCATGCCATGGCTTAGACAAGTTACAAATACATGAAGAAAAACATAAATCAAAGAGTGCTTGTCCAAAATGTGGCAAAAGTTATACAACTAAAGAATTTTACGAGAAACATGTGAACTTGTGCCTTAATAATTTAATTGATCCTCATCCTATAAGAAGTACAATGGAAAAGTCATTTACTTGTGAGAAATGTGATAAAGCATATAGTACCCCAGGAGGTTTAAGAGTACACAATAGATTTGCTCATGGAAACGCTAAGCCCCATGTATGTAAGGAGTGTGGGAAAAAGTTTACAGCACCCAGCTACTTAAAAGTACATATGGTAAAGCATACTGGGGAAAAGAATTTCAAATGTCATATCTGTGGCAGTAGATTTGTTTCTAAAGAGGCTTTATTATATCACACCAGACGTCACACTGGAGAAAAGCCTTATAGTTGTAAGATATGTAACGAAAGATTTGTTAATGCTTCTGCTAGAGCTGAACACATTAAATTTAAACATGTAGGGCCGACCCTAATGTGCGAGATTTGTTCCAGAAAGTTTGTTACTACTCATTTCTTGAAACAACATATTAGTAGACACCATGACCCTACAAGCAAATTGTACTATGGCAGGAATATGATTCCACCAAACCTGCCCGTAGAACAAAACATGAGAAGGTTTATAATTGAAACTGAAAATTGATTTTAATGGATTTACAGACCATTTTGGTTACATTATATTATGTTGGATATATGAAATTGTATGCTTATTGTCTTATATTGTACATAATAAAAAAAACTAAATCTAATTTATTTTTCTCTTAGTTATATTATATTGTATTAAGAACTCAAGGTTCAATGTGCAGATGCTTAATGTTGTAGACTTACTTAAATAGGCAGGTATAAAAAAATGGATATTGATCAAATATTTTATTTAACATAAGGTTTAAATAGGTGTATATTTGTGAATTAATATGACAGTCTACATTTTGTATTAAAAATCTTAATAAGATATGCTGATTAATTATTTGCAATCATTTTTAGATAATGTAAATAAATGCGGTTATCTGACTCTCTTTGGAAAGTAATGATCAGTCTCTGTAATATATAGTTTGCTGCTTGGATTAAAATGTCTTTTTATGTGTTTTCGTAATTGAAACTGAGTGAGAAATTTCATTTGACATAAGCTACATTCTTTCGTAGGACCAATATGCTTTCGTCTTTTGTGTTCCATTCTCCTAGATGATGATAGGAAGCTTTCATCGCACATATCACAAGGGTAGGGTCTTTCACCAGTGTGGAGTCTTATGTGATATGTAAGAGCTGCTTGAGTCACAAACAGTCCCCCGCATTGCTCACAGTGAAATTTTTTCTCTTTAGTATGAGTCACAATGTGGTTGTTCAATCTACTTATTGCATCAAATTTCTTATTACACCACTTGCAAGTTAATACTTTTTTGGCAAAGCCATGGTCTATTTTCAAATGGGTGATTAGTCCATTTTTACTGAAATAACATTTGTTACAAAAATCACAAATATATTTCTCTCTAATTTTACCCTTTTCACCACAACTTTTCAAATGTACTTTATATGTATGTTGAGATGAAAACTTTTTGTTACATGTCTGACATGTAGCAGCCCCATGTTTATCCATATGGGCTCTTAATTCTAAGCGTGATGGAAAATCAATGTTACAAAATTTACACATTGCAGGTGTGTGATGCATCCTCTTGTGGGCTTTTAATGTTTTCTGTGTCCCAAATTTTCTTGAACATTCAGAGCATTGTATTGTTTTTGGATAATGCACTCTTTCCATATGCTCTGCCAGCTGAGTAGTCGTTAAAAACACCTTTAAACATTTTGGACATGGGTTAGGGGATCGATTATGAAGCTTTTTATGTTTTGTCAAGTAATCATGACAGCTAAACCTCTTATCACATTCATCACATTGAAATCCTCGCAATTTACGTTTCTCTTGAATGTATCTACGACAACAAATCATGATGTCCTTCAGAACTGCAACTTTTTTAGGTGTTGCACCATAACTCTTGCAACTTTGCAATAATAAGTTGTCATTTTTGTTCAAGATTAGGTAAGCAGTCTGACTGGGAGATTCTATAAAATTTGATTGTGACAAAGACATATTTAGGAAGTTTAAAACATTATTCCATTTGTCAATAGCAAACTGTCTAAGTTTAAGAAATATGTAAGAGTTGATGGTAATGTTTGCACAGCTTTCACATAGAATATGTGGTAGGAGCGGTTCCTTGAGTACCTATAAATTGAGATTAAAATTTATTTGTGATATCTATCAGTTATCACTCAATATCAAATCGCAAAACAATTTATTTATGAATATATATACTTACATTTAAATCTTCTAACATAGAATAATATGAAATAGAGTTGTTATTACAATATGAGGCTTGTATAGCAACAGTATCATCCAAACATATTTGGTTACTGGTAAAACCTAAACATAACCTACAAATGTGTTTATATTCTCCACATAAAAATTTTAGGGCTGATAGAGTAATTTGATCATCTGATTTACTATCCATTTTCCAGGGATCGCAATTTCAATAAATTATTAATTTGATTTAATTAGATTATCATGAAAACATTATGTTTGACGTTGATATAACATTTTATTGTGACATTTATTATCAACAAAATAAAAAAGAAGAGCTATGAAATTCAATAGATGAAAAAAAGAAAAAAATTAAAAAACAAACAAACTTATTGATATAAAGGACAGATAAAAATTTACGGGTTTATAAGATGAATACTATATTAATTAATAAAGGTTGCTTTTATTCAATAATTTTACACAATAAAATGTTTTATTGTGTAATTATTGAATAAAATTTATTAATTGTACATAATTTTACAAACGAACACATAGGTATTGTATTTCTTATCTAACAATAAATAAATTGCAATATATTTTTATTTTAAATCATAATATATATAATAGATATAATCTGTGGTCGGCTGTAGCCGGTTTTGCGAATATTTTCATCGCGGCAAACCATAAATAACATCAAGTAGTCAAAATAGAAACTTGAAATAGACCAAGTGTCTTCAACTAGTTTTGGTAGTTTCTCCATTAGTAAACAATAGTTTACAATGTAAGTACATATAGTATCTTAACGATAAATAGATTTATGCGGTCTATGTAGTATGTTAATTTATTTATATATCTATCTAGACTAATTTGTAAATCCTTGAATTTGTATGTGAGAAGTATAAATATTACAGAGTCTAGCTGTATAAGCATAGCGAATTCGCCCCTTAATGGCAATTGGCAACCTATATTGAAACTTATGTGGTTGTGGTTTTAGGTAACTTTTGAAAGCATATTATATATTTTTTGAGATTTTTGAAATAATAACAAACTTTAAAAAATATTATTACTTCAGTTACATGAGGCTTAAAATCACTGAAAAAATATATGTTATATTATTTGATATAAACTAATACTCATAAATAAATTGTTTGAAATAAATCCGTGCAGCATTACAAAAAAAATAAGACTTGACATACACTAAATATATCGATTTCGCCATGCTTACCCGGCTAGATTCTCTAAAAGATTTAATAGTGTAGTAGTAGATATCATAGAAGTAGAACTTTTGCAGATGGTTGTGTTCACTCCAGTCGTCTTATCGGGATCCAACCTCAAGGAACGACATCGTAACCTGAACAATTTAGTCCAACAAGCTTTTGAGGAAAATCTCTGCGTTGAAGATGTGATTAATTTACAGGAAAATTCACCGATTGACCGAATATTCAAAATTGATCTAGCCTCTAAATATAGATATGTCGACTTTATTCTACAAAATCTAAATGACGACAATATGCTTTATGTGAGCAGATGTCTGAAATGTTTTTGGCTGCTGGAGCCACAATATAGCAATATAATCAATCCTTCTCATCTCGAGAGTTACGTTTATCCAGAAATGACTTTACCTGCTATAAATAAAATGAAAAATTGGTTGCACTTGAATTTAAAAGATACCGAAAGAAATTGCGAGTTTTATAACTATTACAAAGATAATTTCGAATACGCCGTGAAGTTTTTCTGGCATTGTTCCAATGAATTTATACTAAGTGAATTCTCAAGTATCGTAGACAAACTGTCGCATAAACATATAAAACTAATTTTTGAATCATGTCCTAAAGCATGTCAATTATATTTTGAAATTTTACCAAAAAATAAACTGGCACTTAAACGATATGTTGAAAACGAATCTGATTACTTCAAAAATGTGAAATGTCTTCTAAAATGGGATACCGATATATATTTGGATATTATCGAAAAATATTTTAACAAAGATCGGTCAGAGCCGTTTAATTCTACGACAACTCAATATATGTTGAAAAATTGCAAAGATAGAATTTTCGCCAAAATTGAGTTGTATGCTACTTCTATCCTTCATATGAACACGTTAGCCGCCACTTTGAATAGCGAGGACGCTAAACAACTCGTCCTAAAGCTGGCGAGAGCTTCATATCTTGAACACTGGTTTACCTATAAGGCTGTAGAGCCTTTAATAAAGCGCGTCAAAGTAGAAGAAAGAGCTAAGTTTAAGAAACAAATATTTGTAGACAAATCTATCGACCAGAGAATCGAGGAATGGCCCTATGAAATACCGGTGCCTTTTAAACTAGAAGAAGAAGAAAAAAATGATATTCTTTTAGACGTTGAACATGAATGGTGTACATATAGACGTTTTTGTAAACGTATAATTAAGAAAAAATGTGGTAAGTTTTATGGTCAATGTGAAATGTTATCCATGGGAAAATCTCCTTTAGATTTATTATTTGATCGATATCGCTTTATGGGATTTGAACAAACATACAATGAGCTAAAATTGAAACTTTTAACAGAAAATTCGATTCAGGGAAGATTGAACATAATGTTGGTTCTTGTTAGTAAAAGTGGAGGTGTGCCAGATCATGTCGAAAAGCTGCTATCCTTTTTAGTGCAAAGACATCTGAATGAGCCGACCACGCTCCGAGCGGCGGTAATCAGGTCATTCGTTAACAGACAGTGCATTTGGCGTTTACCAGAAAAATCTTGGGACTTGTTACTGGACTTTGGTCGAAATTTAGGTCTCGATGGCCTTATTGCGGAACATTTATGCTGTGAAGGTCTCCATGCTGTTGTCATACGACACCTCTTAGCAAGTGCTCCGGTTCCTCCAAATGTATTGACAGGATTTTTACGCGAACATTCACTGTTAACAGAATATAAGTTAAGCAAAAGTGAAAAAAGTCTTATTGCCAAACAATTACCACCTCTTTTTTTACCATCAAAGCCCGATACTTTTATAACGGCTCTCAAAGAATATAATGTAAGCATAGACGACTTTCCTGAAGCGAAGCCCGTGCTCGTCAAACTGGCAAAGGAAGACTCAAATTTAGTAAGACGTCTCTATCAAAGTAAAATACTACGTCGTGAGTTGTTTCGCGAAATATTTACGACGGAACAATCTGAAGCAGCGTACATGAATGTGTTACGACATGATATATCACCACTTGAACAAGGCAAAGCTTTCGTTACATTAATTCAAGATAAAAAACGCTTAAAATTCGATAACTTTTTACAATCTTTGTCCTTATATTTTAGTGAGCCCGGCGGTTTAGCAGAAATGCATAAGAATGCTCTAGATGAACAGTTAAAAATCGATCCCAAGTCGATAGTGGTGCGCCCTTTATGCATTTTATCATCGGATAAGTGGCTTTTGTCACGTCTTTCGGAGTTAGATAGTCAAGGTGACGATAAAACAAAAAATAAAGTAAACAAACAAGTGGCAGCGGCATTCAGAGCTAACGCTCACAAAACAAAACCGTCTCCAAAGATTGACGAGTTAAACTGGCGGTGGTTAGGAGCTAAAGCTGTCGCAAATAAAGTATTCGTATGTAGAGCAAGGGATCGTCAAATGTATCTTAAGAAATTATTAGATTGGCGTCGCACTGCAAGGATTTCGATTCGTTTAGCGTATGGGACTGATCACGATGTTGATATTTTCTTACAAGCTTGTTCAATAAGACCTGTAGCGGCTCTTAAGGTTGCTCTATCTACATTTTTAAGACAAAAAGAAATAGATCTCCACATATGGAATGCTGTTAAGTCAATCATGGAAAATGAAGATTTATCAAATAATACTCGTTTATTTAAAAAGTTAAATAAACTGGTGTCTGTACCTAAATCTATAGAGACAGATTATCACATAGTCATGTTCAAAACTTATCTCAAACATGATATACATATGGTTCACTTGAAGTACCTGAAAAACCATCTTCCAGAAGTAGAAAAGAGTTTTATATATGGAGTTGTTACAGATTTCATTAAGAACCGTTTAAATCCCTTAGATTGCGTAGAAAATAAAGATGATTACGTATATAATCACGTATCTATTATTGCCAAGTGCTTGCTCTTGTGCGAATCTGAAGAGCAACAGAATTATGTGCTGGATAATATCTGTGATCCGTTCTTTGATGTTGTTCAGAGTTTGTCACCGACAAAGACAGAAAATGGTCTTATATGTAAATATTTATATGAATTTATATTCTCTTTAAAATACACAAAGGCATTTTTAGGACAAGAGTATATAAACCTTTTACCCGTGTTTGAGAGGATTTTGAAAAAACTGCATAAAATTTTGCCAACTCAAGAATATTTTGCCAAGTATGTGGAAGTACACTTGACTATGCTCTATTATAAGACGATAAGGCAAGTTTTGCAAATACGACCGGACGTATTCGAAGATCCCAAAAAGACAAAAGAATGCGTACAGATAATTGGAAAATTGTTTGGAAAATACATTGGATTTGAAATCAAGGAGTTGGTGTCCAAATATTTCCGATCTATCATAAGCTTGTATACGGATGTTTTGCAAAAATACTTTCAAGAATATTTCATACTTTATCGGGGTAATAATAGAGGATTATTTGTAGCGTTTGTCATCAAAGGTCTGTTAGAAGTCAATTCCACCGACGCCACTATTATAGCACAAAATTTGTTCAAAGAATCCTATCAGGTCATTGAAAAATTTTATGGTGACGAAATATTAAAAATATTTCTGGAATGGAATAATGATGAAGTAAAATTTTTATTATGTTCAGATGTTTTTCCTATGTTTTATTCAAATTATAACTGAAGTGAGATTATTTATTAATTATAGATCTATTATTAGGTACCTCATTGCTTATACTCGCATTAATCCCTTTCCGTGGTGCCTTGTAAAACAAACAGTTTACGTAAAATTCCAACCGTATTTAAAAGATCCAAATAAAGCTTAGCAATTAATAAACATATGACTTTTTTAACAAATTGAAAACCCAATGAATTTGTAATGTTTTGTCTTACAAAGTCAATAGTTACAAAAAAAAAGAGTTTGGCTGTTTAATTATCGTTTTTTTTTTTAATTTAAACAGTTTTTTTACTACTAACTTTTAATAGTCTAACCTACTTGATGTTTTATTATGATTAATGTTATTTTTGTTATGATCAATGTTACTATATACCTACTTGTTATGATTAATGTTATACAAAATATTTACCAATTAACAGAAGAGTGGATGAATAAATTTTGTAACTGACCAAATATTTGTTTTATTTTTGTAGTAAGTTTATATTTTATTAATTCAAGTAGTTTACTTGAATCATCATCGATGTTTCATCGATGATGGCTTTTTCACTGTCAATATCATTTCTCTTGTAAATAATTTACTTGATAGTTTGAACAGTTCTGATCATGTTAGAAGCAATTTAAGTAATGCCTTGTCCTTATATTCTAACCATGTATTGTTTTGGAATGAGGCTTTGAAAAAGTTACAATAATATGTATTTTTATTACAATTACAATTGCAAAGATTATTATAGCATTTTTTATGTAACGGTAAAGCATTGCATGATATTACTTAATACTCTATAAACTGTTAATACTTGATTGTAATTCTTCTATTTTTATTAATAATGTTCTTCTTTAAATTACAATTACTTTAAGGATTATTTTCTTTATAGGCTCAGCTATGTACCATTTTTGAAAGAAGCTACAACATCAAACAAAATATGAAATTCGACGCTACAAGCTAAAAAAGGCTTTGTTTCGTAATCTCCTTCACGATATTACCAATTAAACAGAAACAAAATCAATTCAAGACGTAAATTTTTTTTTAACTCTTGAGCGAGTATCTAATTAATTGTTTAATGGCAATTCAATAAACAAAAAGTTTAACTTTAACATAACAGTCAAGTAAATTAATATATTATAGCAAAGTTAATAATTTATTGTTTTCAAATAATTTAATTTTATAAACAAGTACTTAATTTCAATTTTAAAACGTTTGTACGGATACAAAGAATAGGCATTTTTTAGAAATCGGTAAAAAATCGGTAAAGTACAACACTAATTTCTTGCGATTAGCTTACGGTTTTGTACAATCGGTAATACAGCGCATCCCTAAAATTACTACGCTGCGATCACGTGGTCTGCGGCTGCACGTCACTGTCCATTCATAACGATTCTCTATATCTATAGAATTGAGAGAAAGAGAAAATAAATGTACGAATGATAATTTTGATAGAATTATCATAATAGGTAAATTATCTTAAATTATCCTTTCATTAATTAAACTGATTGTTTTCTTTTGTTTCTACACATGTTGTGATTACCTCTAAAAAAATATATGTAATTATACTATTTTTATTAGTTAAATTATCTTTGTATTACTTTTATCATTTCTGTTGGTAATCTTAATAAATAAATAAATAAGTGAAAGTGAGAAAGAAGATCAATATGAATTATATTTAAGGTATAAATAGAATATTTTTTAATACGTTTATATAGTCAAATAACTAGGTACAATATTATCTACGGAGTTTGGCTGTCTATGATGTTGTTTCTGGTCTATGATAGATATAACCTGTGGTCGATTGTAGCCGGTTTTGTCTAAATAATTTTCATAGCGGCAAACCATAAACATAAACATATTTAGAGTCATTAGTCATTAGTCAACTTGAAATAGACCAAGTGTCTTCGATTAGTTTTGGACTGATGTTATTTTCTTCATTAGTAAACAATAGTGTACAAGGTAAGTACATATATTATCTAATGATAAATGAGTCATTTCATATGAATTGGACTGATTGGCAAAGTTAATTAATTTTGCTTTAACTTTGAGGGACTGTTTCTTAGGATCCCAAGGAACAAATTTTATTTGATTTATATATACGCCCGTTTCCGCCTATGGGAATTTAGACTTTCAAGAAATGTAATTTTTATGCTTTATCAATTTTAGCTGTAAAAATTTTACTATTCAAGAAATCTATCTATACGTTTGAGACGGCATTTTGAAGGGGAAAGCTAATATTTTTTATGTGCCCGATAAAAATTTGCTTAGTGAATACCTGTTAATTACCCCTCGAGGACCGCGTACACGCCGGCGTCAGTGTTCACAACCTGAAGTCAGGCAATTATCGTACCTAGGGCCGTAAAATTATCGTACATGGACCAAAATTATCGTACATATTAAGATTGTGCAAAAATAGTCGAGTTTTATACAAATCGATACCTATTTTTTCCTTCTAATCAATTTTTAATAACTGATTCCCTCCGGTCAACTGAACAGTCGAACGGTCAGCGACCTAAATGTGTTTGCACCTGGGACAGGCGGACGAGCAAAAAAAAAAAAAAAAAAGGCCTCCTTAAACCATTTTCTTCTCCTACGAATGCAATCCCTACCAACGGAAGAGCAAAAAAAAAAAAAAAAAAAAAAACCTCCTTCCAACATTTTCTTATCATTCGAATGCGACCTCCACAAACGGGAGAGCAAAAAAAAAAAAAAAAGAACTGCTGAAACTTTTTCTTACCATCTGGATGCAATCCCTACAGCCGGGAAAGCAAAAAAAAAAAAGGACTATTCTCCTTTTCCTCCCTTCTTACAAATACTACATACTTAAAATATTAACTCGAACAATACTCTTCCTGAAACATTACCTGACCCTCACAAACATTTTCACCCATCCCACCTTCACAAATTATCGTACATTTGCAATATATTATCGTACATCGTACACAGTACGATACGATACGATGTACGATAATTATCGTACGGTTGCGAACACTGGCCGGCGTGTACTAATTGAATGGGGAATAAATTCATGTCTTCATCGACATTGTCATGTGACGTGTTAACGCTCAGGCTCGGAGCGACGATAGATGTCAAAACCTGATAAATGTAAACAGTTTTAATTTACGATCAAACAATTTGTATATCCAAAAATAACAACTGTTTGTTTAAACTTTTAAGTTTTCACTTCTGTCAGCAGTCTTCATGACTGCTTTTTATAAATTAGAACAAACTACGTTAACATATTTTTTTTACAATTTTTGCGTTATTTAACTCACTCTGAATCTTAGCTTTAAGTTTACAGTTTTTTTTAAACATTTAAAAAAATTTTAACCCCCCACGTAAAAATGACGGGGTCTTACTAGTTTGACGTGTCTATCTGTGGCATCGTAGCTCCAGAACGGATGAACCGATTTTGTTTTTGTTTTTTTTTTGTTTGAAAAGTGAATTAGTCGGGAGTGTTCTTAGCTACGTTTGATGAAATCGGTCCAAGATGACCGCCGCGCCACCACGATATGGTGGATTATATATTTTTCCACAACGTCCTCAATATGGGATTCAAATGAACGGGTTTGACTAGTAGAATACTAAACATTATGACAAATTTCCAATCCAAGATGGTCATCACCACAAAATGTCGAATTACATATTTTTGGAGTTTTCTTTGTGTCGGGGGTTACTAAAAATTTTAATTTTATAATTATTACTCTCAATGTACTCATAACTCCAAAGAAAAAAAATATTACTCCACATTGTAAATTATTTTTGCTTTTAAATTAATTTAACCTACTTTCTGTAATATAAGATAATGAACAGTACTGATAAAACTTAGATTAAATTAGGAAGGTAATGTTCGATTTCTAGAAAATTTATCAATTGTAAATAAAATTATTGAATTATAACATAAAAAGATAAGGTTAATTATTACTTCAAAAAAACCTTCTAAAAAGACTTTTTGCTTTATTTCTTCTATGATATGTACACTTAATTTCTGAGTAAAATTAGTTGCTTACATCAAACAGTCGACACGCTGGAGTCAGTTAAAAAATGTTAAAATTGTAAAATCACGTGCTTTCAGCTGACATTAATGACAGATGTTCACTAAGAGAATTTTTATCGGGCTAATCTATACTATAATAAAGCAGTAACTTAGCGAAATTTGTACATGAAATATTTTTTAAAAACAATGACTGTAACGTATTATGTATACAATATAAACCTCAAAACAATTTTTTGTCTGTTTGTCTCTTTGTCTGAACGCGTTTCACGCAAAAAGTACTGAACCGATTTTGACTAAATTTTGTATAGTGATAGCATATCACTCGGGTCAACATTTAGGATACCTTTTACTACCGGCACATTTTTCGTTCCCGCAGTTCCCGCTGACTTATCAATGTTTAGCTCAGCTCAGCAGTTAAACGTACCTAGGGGCGAACCCGAACGAACCGAGGGTGAGTCCCGTTTCCCTTCAAAATGCCGTCTCAAACCTATAGATATCTTGAATAGTAAAATTTTTACAGCTAAAATTGATAAAGCATAAAAATAACATTTCATGAAATTCTAAATTCGGATAGGCGGAAAGGGGCTCATATAAAAATAAATAAGCGTAAATTTTGTATTTGGGATACTAAGAAATCATCACTCAAAAGTCAAAGTCAGTGTCGGATTAACCACGTAGCAAGAGTAGCAATTGCTACGGGCCCCACGCAAAAGGGGGCCCCGCAAATTTAGGCTCGCTCTTCTCTGCCTGAGCGTAATTAGGGTTCCGTACCTCAAAAGGTAAAAAAAGGAACCCTTATAAGATCACTCACTTGTCCGTCTGTTCGTGTGTCTGTCTGTCCGTGTGTCACCACGGCACTAATAAAGGAAAAATTCCAAAAAATAAAAAAAGTTGAAAATTAAAGTAACACAGATTTCCTACAAATTTGTACGGAACCCTCGGTGGGCGAGTCCGACTCGCACTTATCCGGATTTTTTTATAACATTTATACAGATAGATGGCAAATAAACGTATTGAGGTATTGAGTATTGAATTGTTTTTTTACCACTTTATATAGCAGATCAAGGGCTCTTCGAAAGAATTTGCTACAGGCCCCGCGCTTGCTTAATCCGGCACTGGTCAAAGTTAGAGTAAAATTTAAAACGGGCCAGCAACAACTTTACTCAAATAGATTTATGTAGTCTTTGTAGTATGTTAACTTATTTATATGTTTATCTAGACTAATTTGTAAATCTTTAAATTTATATGTGAGAAGTATAAATGTTATAAAGGTTCTAGCCGGATAAGCGAATCGAATCGGGCCACTAATGGCAACCTATATCGATACTTATGTGCTAATATGGAGTTGGTGTAGAAAAGCGATTCATATGAGTTTCCACTCCGCTTTTAGTCTAGTCAACAAGTGCTTTTGGGGTCAAACTTTTTTCTCTGCCTCCGAAAAATATGAACGAGGTGTCAATCGATTCGGAATAGCGTGTAGATTATTTTTGAAAAAATTCAAAAGCCACTTGCAAATTTGCAAAAGTTATTAACAATTAACAAAAAAAATGGGGTTTGGTCTTTTGTAAATATCTAAAACTATTTGCTATTTTTCAAATTTGAAAAAAGATTCAAACATAGAAGGAAACTTTCCAAAAAAACTACCTCCCGGAACTATAGGACCAATATTTATAATTTTCCCAGAAGGTTGAAAATACGGCCGAAAACAGGCTTGCGTAAGCCGGGGGGCAGGGGGGGGGGGGCTTACGTTAATGAATAAATATTATTCAACTTTTTATAGAAAATAAAGAATTGAAAAATATCTGATATCTATTGGATAGATGAATGAATCCGCGGTCAAAAAATGTTTATCGCGATTTTTCTATTAATTATGAATTAGTTAATTAACAATTTTTTCCTACTTGAACATGAACATTGCAAGTGCGATAATTCGTAAATAACAAATCTGCGATTTTTTTCTTTTTTGGAGCTATTTTTGAAAGGTCCCAGAAGAGATTCCCGTTAGAAAAATTAAAAAATTGTTATTTTTTACTTTGTTGTCAACAATTTCAAAAACATTGTTCTTATTTGAATTTTCATTTTTTTTAATAAATAATTAATTTTTTTCTATATATTTTTGATTTATTTATATTTTTTCTCGAATTTTAAAACCTAAGTAAATTAGATTACCTAAAATCTCGCGTTAGTTTTAAGTTTCTATCTTTTAAGGTTTCCGAGATATGTCATTTTGAACGAAACTCATAGTAACGCCCATTTTTCTTCATATTTCAAGGTTGACTTTGATACGCTTTGAAGCGGAGTACGGCAGTGAAACTCACATGAATCGCTTTTCTACATTAACCCTTATTGATAAATATATAAGTTTCGATATACATAGGTTGCCATTAAGGGGCTGATTCGATACGCTTATCCTGCTAGACTCTTGAAGAGATTTAGATACACTACGTATTAGTAGATATCATAAAACTAGAGTTTTTGCAGATGGTCGTGTATACTCCAGTCGTCTTATCAGGCTCCAACCTCAAGGATCGACACCGTAATCTGAACAACTTGGTCCAACAAGTTTTTGAAGAAAATCTCTGCATTCAAGATGTTATTAATTTACCTGAAAATTCACCGATTGACCGAATATTCAAAATTGATCTAGCGTCTAAATATAGATATGTCGACTTTATTCTACAAAATCTAAAAGACGACAATATGCTTTATGTGAGCAGATGTCTGAAATGTTTTTGGCTGCTGGAGCCACAATATAGCAATATAATCAATCCTTCTCATCTCGAGAGTTACGTTTATCCAGAAATGACTTTACCTGCTATAAATAAAATGAAAAATTGGTTGCACTTGAATTTAAAAGATACCGAAAGAAATTGCGAGTTTTATAACTATTACAAAGATAATTTCGAATACGCCGTGAAGTTTTTCTGGCATTGTTCCAATGAATTTATACTAAGTGAATTCTCAAGTATCGTAGACAAACTGTCGCATAAACATATAAAACTAATTTTTGAATCATGTCCTAAAGCATGTCAATTATATTTTGAGATTTTACCAAAAAATAAATTGGCACTTAAACGATATGTTGAAAACGAATCTGATTACTTCAAAAATGTGAAATGTCTTCTAAAATGGGATACCGATATATATTTGGATATTATCGAAAAATATTTTAACAAAGATCGGTCAGAGCCGTTTAATTCTACGACAACTCAATATGTGTTGAAAAATTGCAAAGATAGAATTTTCGCCAAAATTGAGTTGTATGCTACTTCTATTCTTCATATGAACACGTTAGCCGCCACTTTGAATAGCGAGGACGCTAAACAACTCGTCCTAAAGCTGGCGAGAGCTTCATATCTTGAACACTGGTTTACCTATAAGGCTGTAGAGCCTTTAATAAAGCGCGTCAAAGTTGAAGAGAGAGCTAAGTTTAAGAAACAAATATTTGTAGACAAATCTATCGACCAGAAAATCGAGGAATGGCCCTATGAAATACCGGTGCCTTTTAAACTAGAAGAAGAAGAAAAAAATGATTTTCTTTTAGACGTTGAACATAGAAGGCATTCATATAGAGATCTTATAAAATGTAAATATATGCACTCTGATCACTTTTTTGGTAAAAGTAACATGTTACGCATAGAAAAATCTCCTTTAGATTTGTTATTTGATCGATACCGATTTATGGGATTTGAACAAACATACAATGAGCTAAAATTGAAACTTTTAACAGAAAATTCGATTCAGGGAAGATTGAACATAATGTTGGTTCTTGTTAGTAAAAGTGGAGGTGTGCCAGATCATGTCGAAAAGCTGCTATCCTTTTTAGTGCAAAGACATCTGAACGAGCCGACCACGCTCCGAGCGGCGGTAATCAGGTCATTCGTTAACAGACAGTGCATTTGGCGTTTACCAGAAAATTCTTGGGACTTGTTACTGGACTTTGGTCGAAATTTAGGTCTCGATGGCCTTCTTGCGGAACATTTATGCTGTGAAGGTCTCCATGCTGTTGTCATACGACATCTCTTAGCAAGTGCTCCGGTTCCTCAAAATATATTGACAGGATTTTTACGCAAACATTCACTGTTAACAGAATATAAGTTAAGTAAAAGTGAAAAAAGTCTTATTGCCAAACAATTACCACCTCTTTTTTTACCATCAAAGCCCGATACTTTTATAACGGCTCTCAAAGAATATAATGTAAGCATAGACGACTTTCCTGAAGCGAAGCCCGTGCTCGTCAAACTGGCAAAGGAAGACTCAAATTTAGTAAGACGTCTCTATCAAAGTAAAATACTACGTCGTGAGTTGTTTCGCGAAATATTTACGACGGAACAATCTGAAGCAGCGTACATGAATGTGTTACGACATGATATATCACCACTTGAACAAGGCAAAGCTTTCGTTACATTAATTCAAGATAAAAAACGCTTAAAATTCGATAACTTTTTACAATCTTTGTCCTTATATTTTAGTGAGCCCGGCGGTTTAGCAGAAATGCATAAGAATGCTCTAGATGAACAGTTAAAAATCGATCCCAAGTCGATAGTGGTGCGCCCTTTATGCATTTTATCATCGGATAAGTGGCTTTTGTCACGTCTTTCGGAGTTAGATAGTCAAGGTGACGTTAAAACAAAAAATAAAGTAAATAAACAAGTGGCAGCGGCATTCAGAGCTAACGCTCACAAAACAAAACCGTCTCCAAAGATTGACGAGTTAAACTGGCGGTGGTTAGGAGCTAAAGCTGTCGCAAATAAAGTATTCGTATGTAGAGCAAGGGATCGTCAAATGTATCTTAAGAAATTATTAGATTGGCGTCGCACTGCAAGGATTTCGATTCGTTTAGCGTATGGGACTGATCACGATGTTGATATTTTCTTACAAGCTTGTTCAATAAGACCTGTAGCGGCTCTTAAGGTTGCTCTATCTACATTTTTAAGGCAAAAAGATATAGATCTCCGCATATGGACTGCTGCTAAGTCAATCATGGAAAATGAAGATTTATCAAAAAATACTCGTTTATTTAAAAAGTTAAATAAACTGGTGTCTGTACCTAAATCTATAGAAACAGATTATCACATAGTCATGTTCAAAACTTATCTCAAACATGATATACATATGGTTCACTTGAAGTACCTGAAAAACCATCTTCCAGAAGTAGAAAAGAGTTTTATATATGGAGTTGTTACAGATTTCATTAAGAACCGTTTAAATCCCTTAGATTGCGTAGAAAATAAAGATGATTACGTATATAATCACGTATCTATTATTGCCAAGTGCTTGCTCTTGTGCGAATCTGAAGAGCAACAGAATTATGTGCTGGATAATATCTGTGATCCGTTCTTTGATGTTGTTCAGAGTTTGTCACCGACAAAGACAGAAAATGGTCTTATATGTAAATATTTATATGAATTTATATTCTCTTTAAAATACACAAAGGCATTTTTAGGACAAGAGTATATAAACCTTTTACCCGTGTTTGAGAGGATTTTGAAAAAACTGCATAAAATTTTGCCAACTCAAGAATATTTTGCCAAGTATGTGGAAGTACACTTGACTATGCTCTATTATAAGACGATAAGGCAAGTTTTGCAAATACGACCGGACGTATTCGAAGATCCCAAAAAGACAAAAGAATGCGTACAGATAATTGGAAAATTGTTTGGAAAATACATTGGATTTGAAACCAAGGAGTTGGTGTCCAAATATTTCCGATCTATCGTAAGCTTGTATACGGATGTTTTGCAAAAATACTTTCAAGAATATTTCGTACTTTATCGGAGTAATAATAGAGGATTATTTGTAGCGTTTGTCATCAAAGGTTTGTTAGAAGTCAATTCCACCGACGCCACTATTATAGCACAAAATTTGTTCAAAGAATCCTATCAGGTCATTGAAAAATCTTATCGTGACGAAATATTAAAAATACTCCTGGAATGGAATAACGATGAAGTAAAATTTTTATTAGGTTCAGATGTTTTTCCTATGTTTTATTCAAATTATAACATATGTGAGATTATTTATTAATCATAGTCCTATCGTTATTCTACTCATTGCTTATACTCGCATTAATTCCTTTCTGTGGTGCCTTGTAAAACAAACAGTTTACGTAAAATTCGAACTGTATTTAAAAGATCCAAATAAAACTTAGCATGTAGGTAATAAACATATGATTTGTTTTGATTTGATTTGATATATTAAGTTAAAAAGCATCCTCTTTTTTCTACATACAAAATATCTCTGAGTAAAAAATTACAGCCTCTATGACCGAAAGAAAAGTCGACAAATGCTTATTTCTTCGTTTAGTCATAATATTAATATTATATAAAGATTTTTATCCTGTATAGTTTAGATCTTAAATATCTTTTAAATGCCAAATGATACTCATTGTCAGTACAAAGTCAATAGTGTTTGTACCATTCACGAAGACGCGCCCCTCTCTTTATTGATAGTTGAAATCGCGCGCCTTCGTGGATGGCACTATCCAAACATAGAAATATTATTTTAGTTTTATTTTATTTATTTATTAGGTCTACCAGCGATTTTCCATAATAAATATTTCTTAAACTATGTAATATGTATTTATAAATTACATTACTTGCACAGGGTATGTAAAATCATTTAAAGGTAAACACTACATGCTAATTTCGCTTATTATTCCTTAACAAATCTAAAAGTGAGTTAAAAAAGAAGTCAAACAAAACCAGAGACATAATATAAGAAACTAATAAATTTATTAAATTATATGTAATATTAAATTATAATATACAAAGAAAAGAGTTTGGCTGTTTAATTATAGTTTTTTTTTATTTAAACAGCTTTTTTATTACTATCTTTTAATAGTCTAACCTACTTGATGTTTTATCATGATTAATGTTATACTGATTATGATCAATGTTACTATATACCTACTTGTTGTGATTAATGTTATACAAAATATTTACCAATTAACAGAAGAGTGGATGAATAAATTTTGTAACTGATCAAATATTTGTTTTATTTTGGTAATAAGTTTATATTTTATTATTTCAAGTCTTTTGAAGAACAAGTGTCAAATAAAAAAGAAGCCGGTGCAAGCTACTTGATGTACAAATGTGTATGTGTTTGATTATTTGAAAAAACATATAATAAATCGGCCATAAATATCTATATAATTATCTTTTTATGAACGTCTGAAGGAAATAAAACACCAAGTACCTATTTAATATATTTTCTTGTATCATGTATGTACATGATAAAATCATAAGAAGGTCATGTCAAGTGCCGGATTAAACCTTAGCACCGCTCCTGAGCATAGTAAAAAATGCCGCCCTATTATCGAAATTTTGAATAAAATGTTGAAAGTTTAAATTTTTTTGTATTATTATTTTTTTGAAAAAATGCAAAGAATTAATTTATAAATGATATCAATTTTTCGAAAAATGTACATGCTAGTTAATCTTTATTTTTCATTTTTTGTAAAATAAAAAAAACCATTTTTGACAACACGAAGAAAAATTTTTTTTTCACCTTCCGAATTTTGCCGCCCCAAGCCCAACTAGCCTCAAGTGCCCGTAGTTTAAATCCAGCGTTGGTCATGTCTGTCCATTAAAATCTGTTTAAAAGTGTGAAACATGGATATGTACCTACTACCTACGAATATTTAGAAGTAAATATACCTATTTCAGAAATCTTTATAGGAATGGGAGGCCCCGGAATTAGACTTGCAATACGCATAAAACGTATGTAAGTACATCTCCGTTTGCATAATATAACGGTTTTACACAGGAATAAAACCGATATTATGTGCCGAGAGGGAAAACATACAGCATTGTATATGAAGAAGCAGTGTATACTTTGCCATTTATTTACGGTCTATGGAATATGTCATCTATGGTTCAACTACCCTATAATAATTGACGGTAGTAGAAAATCCAGCTAGGACACGGCTAGCCGTTGTCACTTTGAATATCATAGTCTTCACCAGGAAGGACTTCCTGCAATGCTGTATGTTTTCCCTCTCGGCACATAATATCGGTTTTATTCCTGTGTAAAACCGTTATATTGATGTGCCTCCGGAAAACATACAGCATTGTATATGAAGACGTGTTTGTTATCTGCTGGTGAAATATGTAGGTTATATACACAACGCTATGATGAATACTAAAATGAGAATAATAAAAGTTTAATTTTGAAGTTAAATGGAAATTAAATCACTTTTCCTTTTTTTTTTATAATAAATTTATTTACAAATTTTTTACAAAATTAACTCATAAATAATTGTAACCCTTTTTTTTTTTATTGCCAATATCTTAATTATTTGTTATTAACTATTTAAATCATAAATTTATAATGACGTAAATGTATTGAAAAATGAATTATGGTCATTTTTAGATACTTCAATTACTTTAAAGTAATGATTAAAAAATGTAGTGGAAGATTTCCAGTTACCCCGTGCTAATATATCATCTAAGGGTTGATTATCTAACCACTCCAGTGAAGCTACAGCTGACCTACAACTCCCTGGTGTAGCATCAATGCCACTGTCTTTAAGAACTGTACGGACCCAGTTGCCTATTACAGTACGGGAAGCAAATTTTACTTTATTACAAACAGTAATGAAGAGGTTGTCTAAGTTTCTAATATCCGACCTTCTTTGTTTGGTTTTCTCTATTAAACATCTAACTAAATTAACTGGGCAGATGTTCTTATTAGGGTGTTTAGACAGCTTCCAAGCGGATTGGCGGCAGTCATGTCTGTCAGTCTTTGACCCAAATGCCGGTATTAAATAGATGTCTTGTCCATTATCAAGATAGTTGTCTTTGGAAATACGCAACAAGGTAAGATCGTGGACTCTACGTCCAGAAGCTAGTAATAACACTGTTGCTGTTCTACGCGATATTTCAAATAGAGTATCTTTAGGTGAGTTAGCTGAAAGCCATTCCAGAACTACTTTAGGGTCCCAAGTAACAAATGGCCTAACTGGTTTTGGTTTAGCTACCCCAATTGCCTTAAGGGCATGTTTTATAATAAAGTTTGTAAATGTTTGTTGTTCTACATAAGGCCCACAGAAAGTTAATACAGCTGACTTGTGAACCAATATAGTGCTATAAGATAAGTTTTCGTTTAGGAAAAGATAAATTAAGAATTTAGCAACGTCAGCAGGATTAGGTGCCTTTGGATTTACTTGAGTACTGTTACACCATTTCAACCATCTCTTAATGGCAGGTAGATATGTAGCTAAAGTAGACTTTCTCCAGCTATTTCTCAGCAGCTCCTTTTCTTGTGTAGACCACTCTTTTATTTGGGAACCCCACCCCCAATTTTCCAAACTTTCAAGGTTAATAGATGTACTTGTGGAGGTGGCTGTGACGTTGTCATATCGATCATTGTTTTCGATAGGTTCTGAATTTCGTGTGGGAGATCCAACGCTCTGGACTTCAGATCTTGCAGCCAGAAAACTTGAGGCCACTCCGGTGCTACTATCAAATAAGTCCCTGTCGCGCTGTTTAGGTGTGCCAAAACTCTGGGTAATAGGCTCGGTGGGGGGAATACCCATGCTAGTTGGTGTTGCCAAGTTCTGCTGAAGGCGTCTATATAGCTTGCTGATCGATCTCTGCAATCTATTGATACGTAGTTTCTTACTACAGCACTTCGTTGGGAAGCAAAGAGATCTATTTCCGGTCGACCCCATTTTCGGAAGACTTCTCCAGTTGCTTGTGGTAAGAGATGCCATTCCGCAACTTCTTTTCCCCGTGACAATCTGTCTGCAATTGTGTTGTATCTCCCTGGTAGATAATGTGCCGATAGGGTTATCTTAAACTGGTCTGTTAGGGTTAGTAGTTTGTAAGTCAAACTTAGAAGTGCCAAAGATCTCGTTCCGCCCTCTTTCCGAATATACGCAATTAAAGTTCGATTGTCCGATTGGATGAGTACATGGGATTTGCTTAACGCTGCAGCGTTTGTTTTGATCGCTGCCATTACTGCATACAGCTCTTTTTTGTTGCTGTGCCATCTTCGTTGCTGAGGAGACCACGTCCCCAACATCAGATGTCCATTTAGATGAGCACCCCAACCCAAATCTGAAGCGTCCGTCGCTAGGAAATGAGTAGCCGGCTTTTTGTGTATTAGCGAAGAGTGACGTGTGGCGCCGAGCCACCACCTCATCTCTTGATACACCGTGTCGGGAATTAGCTGCCTCTGTCGTGGTTGCCTCTTGTTGAAATGTCGAAGAAAGATTTGTGCTTTTCGACAATGTAACCTGCCTCGGGGTATGACAAAGCTGGCGAAATTTAGCTGTCCCAGTAGGCTCTGTAGTTCGCGAAGCGTGATATGGCCTCTTAATAACGATCGATCTATGGTTGCTTTGAGACTCTGTATCCTTTTTTCTGGTAATGACATTCTGTTCCTCGTGGTTTGCCAACGGATACCAAGATATTCTAGGTCTTGAGTCGGAGTTAAGATCGATTTTTGGTAATTGAGGCTCCAGCCCAGATATTCCAAGTGCCTCACGGCCGCCGAGGCCTGAAGAAATAACTTGGATTGGTCTTGGTTGACCAGAAGGTAGTCGTCTAGGTAGACTAGTACACGACATCCCTTGGCACACAGGGTCTCCGCGACCCAGCATGTTATGGATGAGAAAAGATGCGGTGCTGAGGCCAGGCCAAAAGGCAGACATGTCATCTCGTACAACTGACCTAGGTAACTGATTCGGAGGAATGGGCGGTGAGATTTTGCTGCAGCTACATGAAAGTATGCCTGGGAAATGTCTAATTTTATCATCCAGTCTCCCGGTTGAAGAAAATCTGGTACGGAACTGTGAGAGATAAGGCGAAAATGCTTTATCCTTACGAATTTGTTCAATTCTCGTAGATCGAAAATAGGTCGCATCGATCCGTCGCTTTTCTTCCGAAGAAATAGTTTGGAGATAAAACTGGGCGTTTGTTTTGTAACACGTTGCAGTATTTTTTGATCCAAAAGGTGTTGCACTATTTGAGTCATGGCCGGCGATGGTTTGGTTGCAAATCGACTCATAATGAGTCTTGTTGGCATTATTAGAGGAGGTTTCTTGTAAAATGGTATTCGAAAACCAGTTATTGCCGATATTATAAATTTGTTCGCGCCAAGTGCCTGCCAAGAGTTTTTGAACGTCTTTAGACGACCTCCCCTGAATTGTATCAGATAGTCATTTTTTCTTGCTTTTGTTTCGAAAGGACGGGTTTCCTTGTTGTTTGTAAGCGTCAGTCTTTCCTTTGTACGTTTGTTTAGTGTTTAATTTTTTGTAGGTATTTTGAGAATAATTTTTATCTTGTCCTTGTGGTCTAGATTTGGATGTTGATGGTATCGATTCATGGTATTTCCTTTTTACTTGGTCCCTATTTTTGGAGATCTGTGGGGGTGACAACCAATAATGAGGCCCTCCGAGGGATTGCACCAGCGACATCAATTGTGTTTTCTCGAATAGAAATTCCTCGCTAGGAGGTATGTTAACGAGAGCGGCTTGAATACTTTTATCAGAAATTTCGCTAATTAATCTTTTACGCCTAGTTTCTATGCACTCCGCTCGTTTTCCGCAAACGATTTGTAATGTTTGTTCAGATAATTTATAAGACGGTGACGAATTACCGAACATCTCGCTTATTTTATTAAAAAGGTTATTAGAAGTTAATTCTTTAGGATTATTGTGAGACCAATTAACAATTTCTTGTAAACCTGATTGTAGTAATTACCTTTGGTATAGTAAAGCATTGGTAATTGCAGCCATAATTTCCTCTGTTGAGGCCAGGAAATCTTTACCTTTATTTAAACAACATATTTCGTCATTAATTTTTAAGTTACAAAAGCCTGGGAACGCAAGCATGTCTGCCAATGCTTTTTTATACCGAATGTGTTGCCACGTAGATGAATTAAAATGTTGTAGTTTTATTAACTGGTTTAAACGTTGTTCATCGGCTGGTTTAAGAACTTTTTTCTCATCAAAATCAGTTTTACAAATACCTAAATCTAATGATTTTGGTGTAATAGTGCAAGGATTGGTCAAGAAATCATCATTATTCTTTTCAGGTTGCTCAATCACGTCAGTGGTTTTCGCGGTCTCATTTGTATTTAATGATGACGCACATTGTTGATGCATAATTAAATTTGTAAGGAAACTGACCTGTTCGTATAACGCCTCGATCCGGGGATCGACCGTTACCTGAGCATCTCGTTTTGATTTCTTGCGCGGAGGTTCCTCTTCTTCAGACTCGCAGCTTGACGAACTGGTGGAGCACGAAGAGGCCTCTTTCCCTTGCCTTTCCCTCTCGATCGTCGGTGAATTAGAAACAATGGGTCGGTTTGCCTCGATGGCTTCATCGACCTCGCTAGGCGCGCGATTCATTACGGTACACTTCCGGTATAAGAACCCGCACAAACACAAAAATACAGATAGATATTGATGTAATATTAGTTATGCTAACACTTTATAAAATTATTTCTCGAAATATTTAACGGATTATTATAATATTTTTGGATTTCGACCGCACGCGGCGAAAGTACACAACGCTATGATATTCAAAGTGACAACGGCTAGCCGTGTCCTAGCTGGATTTTCTACTACCGTCAATTATTATAGGGTAGTTGAACCATAGATGACATATTCCATAGACCGTAAATAAATGGCAAAGTATACACTGCTTCTTCATATACAATGCTGTATGTTTTCCAGAGGCACATCAATACTATTTTTTCTATTTCTTGTACCCTTTTTTTCAGTTCGCATTTGACGCAGTCTGGGTTTTCTATTTGCATAATTAATGAGTAGATTCGTTAAAAATATCACGAAAATCGATTCACAATAGGGACTATGCGTGTGATTTAAATAAAGGTTAAATATTTTTTTTTGTATTCTTTATTGCTTTTGAATTGAGCCTTTATTATTATTTTTTAATGTAATTTCTTTTTCATTAAAAATATGATTAAAAAGCGCAAATATAGGTGGGAAATAATAGAAATGAACGCCATTGGTCAGACCGAACATTGGTCAGAGTATATCATAACAGAGCTATTAGCGATTTTGTCGCTAAAAATTGCGTCGTCATTTTTCTATGTATGATTACTGTGACGTCACGCCAAGCGCGCGAAATGGCGGGCGTTTAAAGTATCCGTATCGGTATGATATTTAAAAAAAAATATACTAAATTTTAGTTTTTTGGAGCTGGACATTTTTTTCAATTTTATAACAACTAGCGGTTCACCCTCGTTTCGCTCGTTTCGACTTGAGAGAAGGACAAACAAACAAACACACTTTCACATTTATATATTAAGTAAGGATGTAAGTTATTGTTTAAAAAATAAAACAAATACTCACGCGTATTCCATATTGACGAAGATATTGTGTAACATACAACGTACAAATAAAGTACCTCTTCCTTTATGTAGTCGGTGAAAAATCATATGAATATTGTATCACTAATCACTATCTCTATTTTGATTTTTAATGATATTTAATCTACGAATAAATACTGTATTCGTAGTATCTAATATATCTTATAACACTCGGGTTATCAAGATAAATCGAACGACGTACAAAGTATCAAAATCGGTTAAGCCATTTAGTAATTACGAGGGAACATAGAGTCGGACATACATACGTACACACACACACACCACACACACACACACACACGCACGCACGCACGCACGCACGCACGCACGCACGCACGCGCGCACGCACGCACGCACGCACGCACGCACGCACGCACGCACGCGCACACGCGCACACGCGCACACGCGCACATATATATATATATGTAAAGAAAACCACTTTATAAGCGAGTGCTTTTCATAAGTTTATATATAATACATAAATACTTTTTAATTAATTCCAAATTTACTTTTAACTTTTTTATTTTTTATTTATATTTGACATGTTAATAAAATAATAGAAATACGTACTTACAAATGTTATTTAATATAATATGTTAAAATATAAAGAGATTAAAATAGAGGCTTTAAATGTAGTTTCTATTATTGTTACAGGTAAGATAATATTTTGATAAGTTGTAAATATATTAAATGTATGTAAAATTCAAGAAGTGAAATAAATCTATTATTGTTACAGAAACGCAATTAAGCTTTTATTTTTAAATAAGAGAGGAATATTATTATAAAACTACATTTTCTGCAAATATTTCAAGAAACATGGAAAAGTTGAGGTTTGAGTTTGCAGTGAAACCAACAGCAGATGGAAAATCAAACCTCATATGTATAACCTCGATAACTACACCTGATGGACAAATTTTTGGAATACCAGCCGAGTACCAACCTGCACATCTTCACCAAGAAATTATAAAAACTACCCACTATGTTAAGGTCAAAAAATCATTAAATAAAAGATATCAAACTAGGAAAATATGGATAACTTTGACAGATGATATATCAAAAATTTATTTGGATGAAGAACAAAACTTACAGTTTAATGATTTTTACCTAGAAGAAAATTTAGAAAAAGCAAATATTGGTGAATCTATAGCTAGTAGCTCAAATCAGACGTTGGAAAAACTGTTAGAGAAATTGCTTGAAGAAAAACAAATAAAATCTGAGACTCAAAATTTAGGGGTAATTGCAAAAGATTTCACGATTGAGAAATTCACTGGCAGAAACACAAATGCTTACCAGTGGATTCAGATTTTTAACAAAGAATGTGAACGTTTCCATATCGATGAAGACAAAAAGAAAATTGAAATATTAAAATTTTTTATGGAATATTCTAGTGTCGATTGGTACAGCAATATGCTTATAAAACTTACAGTGGAATCAGAATGGAATAGGTGGGAGAAAAATTTTTGTGACACGTTCGCAAATAAAGGATGGTCACCCATAAGATATGCTCTTGCCTTTAAATACCAAACAGGTTCGTTACTTGAATATGCTTTAAAAAAAGAAAAATTGTTACTAGAAGTAAGAAGATCAATTGATACTGGGACACTTATAGACCTTATAGCATTCGGTTTACCCAATTATGTATCTGATAAAATTGACAGAGGAACTTTACAAGAAACGAAAGATCTGTACAACGAAATAGGAAAATTGGAATATCTGGTTGAGAAGAAGAAGACCTATAAAAAAAGCGCTTTCTATTCTGACAACAACTTCCATAAAATTGAAGAAAAGAAGCCATGCCAAATTTGTATCAACGAGGAAAAGGGGAAACGTTACCATCCTGAGGAAAGTTGTTGGTTTAAAAGGAAAAATCAAAAGGCAATTGTAAAAACAGTAAATAACTCAGAGTTGGAAGTGGAACTAAATGAGAAGAATCCAAAAAACTAGATGTACCACCATTAATAGAAGTTAAGTTACTATTAAATGATACTTTAAATGTTTCTGGAATTTATGATTCAGGTTCAAATGTGTCATTAATTAATGCAAAATTATTAAAGATACAGCCAACAGAAAATATAAGGGATATTCAAATAGTAAACTTGAGGACTATTAATGGTGAGAAGAGAACAAAAGGTATGGTAACATTAAAAATTAAAATCTACAATATTGAAAGAATTATGGATATTTTTGTAGTAGATAATGAAAATTTTAATTATGATTTTCTAATTGGTTTGGATTGTATCAAAAATTTTAAATTAGTGCAAAATGAAGAACTAAAGATCATACAATATTACAATCCAAAAGAAAAAAAAGTTACCTTAAATGAAGAGGATATAAAAAACAAAAACTTAACAAATGTCGAAATTCCTGATGTACTAGGTGACAAAAATGAAGAAGTATTAAAAGAAGAAACAAAACACGTAAACAAATGTGAAATAAATTTCAATGAACACATACATTCAGATAGATTCGAAATGTTAGTAAACCATCTAGATTTATGCCAGCAATCAGAAATTGATAAGTTGATAGAAAAATACAAATCTGTATTCGCTAAAGATAAATATGACATCGGTACAGTACGAGATTATGAAGCTCATATTGATCTAATGGTGGATAAATACTGTTACAAACGTCCATACCGATGCACAACTGAAGATAGGAAAGAAATAGAAAGTCAAATTTCAAAATTATTAAGTAAGAATTTGATTGAAGAATCTTATAGCCCTTTTGCTGCTCCAGTAACTCTGGCATATAAAAAAGAAGATGAAAAAAAAACAAGATTGTGTATAGATTTTAGAGAATTGAACAAAATTGTCATGCCTCAATCACAGCCTTTTCCGTTAATTGAGGATTTAATGGTAAAAACTGTAAACTGTAAATATTTTTCCACTTTTGATATAAATTCAGCATTTTGGTCAATTCCTTTGAAAATTGAAGACAGATACAAAACTGCATTTGTAACACAAGAAGGCCATTTTCAATGGACGTGTCTCCCATTTGGATTAAAGACTGCTCCAGCCATTTTCCAAAGAATATTGAGCAACATCCTAAGAAAACACAAACTCTGTAGTTTTGCAGTAAATTTTATAGACGACATCTTAATTTTTTCCAAAACTTTTAAAGAACATATAGAACATCTATCAAAACTACTGGAGGCAATACAATCAGAAGGCTTTAGACTAAAATTTTCGAAATGTGCTTTTGCTAATAATTATGCCAAATATTTAGGTCACATAATAGAAAACAATTCAGTCAGACCTCTGAAAGATTATTTAACCGCTGTAAAAAATTTTCCAGTTCCAGAAACAAGAAAAAATATACGTCAGTTCTTAGGAAAAATAAATTTTCATCATAAATTTGTACCACATAGTGCAATTATCCTGGACCCTTTACACAATTTATTGAGGAAAGACGTGAAATTCATATGGTCTGCAGAATGTCAGGAATCATTTGATAAAATAAAAGAATTGCTATGTTCAAAACCAATTCTGAATATCTTTGACCCTGAACTACCAATAATTATTTACACAGATGCAAGTATCAAAGGTGTGGGAGCAGTGTTGAAACAAGAAGATAAAAATGGGGAAGGTAAACCAGTTGCATATTTTTCAAAAAAATTAACTGAAGCTCAAAAAAGGAAGAAGGCAATATATCTAGAATGTCTGGCAATAAAAGAAGCTGTTAAATATTGGCAGCACTGGCTTATGGGAAAACAGTTTACGGTATACTCAGATCATAAACCACTAGAGAACATGAATATCAAGGCTAGAACTGATGAGGAACTAGGGGATTTAATGTATTATTTATCCCAATATAACTTTACTATAAAATATAACCCAGGAAAATCAAACCAAGAAGCTGACTGTTTAAGCCGAAATCCAGTTCTAGAACCTTATGACAATACTGACGATTTTTTAAAAGTAGTAAATTTAATAAGCCTAGAAGACATTAAAAATGACCAATATACAAATCTAAACGTACAAAATGGAAAACATATATTGGAGAATGAAATTTATTACAAAAAATGTAAAAGAAGGAAAAAAATCATTTTATCAGAAGAACTAAGTAAAATTTTAATAAAAGATGTCCACAAAACTTACTGCCACATTGGGAGAACCCAGATGATAAATAAAATAACACCATTCTACACAGCAAAGAATATCATCGCAAACATTAAACATATGTGTGATAAATGTGAAATTTGTATAAAAAACAAATCAAGAAGGAAGTCAAAATATGGATTAATGTCACATTTAGGTCCAGCAACACGCCCATTTGAAATAATATCTATTGATACCATTGGTGGCTTTGGAGGATCACGGTCAACGAAAAAATACTTACATCTTCTGGTTGATCATTTCACAAGGTATGCTTATATTCTCACATCAAGAAATCAAAGCGCCAGTGAGTTTATTAAATTAATAAAAAATGTGACAGAAAATTATAATATTGATATGCTTTTAACGGACCAATATCCTGGCATAAATTCCAAAGAATTTAAAGAATTTGTAAAAAAAGAAAACATAAGAATGGTTTTCACAACTGTCGATACACCATTTTCAAACGGACTTAATGAAAGGCTAAATCAAACCTTAGTCAACAAAATAAGATGCGAAATAAATGAAAGTGATAAAAAAATAGCATGGACTACTATTGCACAGAAATGTGTAGGAAAATATAATGAAACAGAACACACAGTCACGGGGTTTGCCCCAAAATACCTTTTGGAAGGTGAAAATGTAAGTATTCTACCATTAGAATTGAAGTCAAAATGTACAAAAGAAGATCTGAAAAGAGATCGAAAACTAGCTCTTGAAAACACAATAAAATCTCACAATTATAATAAAAAGATGTTCGATCTGCATAGGGAAGAATATAAATTGGAAGTAGGAGACATAGTCTATGTGGAAAACGGAAATCGACTAAATAGAAAGAAAATAGATGAACTGAGGATTGGACCATATAAAGTTCTGAAGAAGATTTCCAATTCAATCTATGAAGTTGACACCGGACACAAAAAAACGGAATCAAACTTCTACCACATTACAAAATTGTCTCCAGTGTACGTTAGTAAATGAACAATTACGTACTGGTAATTGTTTCTTTCTAAGGGGGGAGATGTAAAGAAAACCACTTTATAAGCGAGTGCTTTTCATAAGTTTATATATAATACATAAATACTTTTTAATTAATTCCAAATTTACTTTTAACTTTTTTATTTTTTATTTATATTTGACATGTTAATAAAATAATAGAAATACGTACTTACAAATGTTATTTAATATAATATGTTAAAATATAAAGAGATTAAAATAGAGGCTTTAAATGTAGTTTCTATTATTGTTACAGGTAAGATAATATTTTGATAAGTTGTAAATATATTAAATGTATGTAAAATTCAAGAAGTGAAATAAATCTATTATTGTTACAGAAACGCAATTAAGCTTTTATTTTTAAACAAGAGAGGAATATTATATATATATATATATATATATATATATATATATATATATATATATATATATATATATTTTAAATTAAATTATTTAGTTAAAAAAGAGGTCAAATGTACTGAAGCTACCATTTTAGCTGTATATCTATTTGAAATATTTTATAAGAATATCAAAAGTGAATTTTGTGAAAATTTTGCAAAGATGGAATTTAAGCGATGTGGTGACGATGAAGCCAAATTCATACTGTATTCATTCGTACACACAATCAGGCAAGAGGTAGTAGCTTGTACTCTGCCTCGGCATGAAACTATAACAATGTCTTCAACCTTCCAAATTGGCCTGAACTGGGATTCGAATCTGAGAATCTGCAGACGCATATATTAATTATTAGCTACTCTTATAATAGATATTTGTTTAATTATCGTAATAAAAATGTTTTTTTCATTGTTGTGTTTTCATGGTAATTTTTTATTGAATTTTAATTCAAAAAACGCCATCTATGGTCATCTATTACAAACTCGTAACGAGTTTATGGTTACTGTGCTTGATTCTACAATATTATTATAGTCTGTTTTTTTAACAACAAGTACTGAGTATGTCTCTCGCACATTTCCGATATTGATAGTGAGATGGGTGATTGTTAGGCGTACGTTTGTGTGAAACGGACTCTATGTTGATTTGCACCAATAACAACGCAGTCAAAGTTAGTTAGTTTTAATATAAGTACGTATTATTTTATTATTCTTCACCCAGTTTTTTTTTTAAATAAAAACACCTTTTTGATATTTATTTTTTCTTTTATTGATTTGTATATATGTACGTTGTAGGCAGTGGCAGCCCAGTGGTAACGCGCTCACCTCCCGACTAGCATACTAATACTTGTATATGAGTCGGGAGATGCCTTTAGGGTTGAAGAGTACAATCGTAACTTGCCACAAATTAGTATTCCAGTGCTTTAATTTCGAAACCATTGTCAATACAAATTTATCTTTGATAGCGACTCACACTCGCTTCGCTTCGGGTTCGTCCCTAGACAAAAATGGATTTATCCCACGGGAACCGTAAATTTTTCCGGGATGATATATAGCCTATAGCCTTCCTCAGTTAACGGGCTATCTAATGCAAAAAGAATTTTTCAAATCGGATTAGTAGTTCCTGAGATTAGCGCGTTCAACCAAACAAACAAACTCTTCAACTTTATAATATTAGTATAGATAACCCTTGTATTTGACAGCATTTCCATTAAAATCAAAGGCGATCGCCTACTATATGGAAAATCTAAGAATAATAATATATGAATTTTTATACTGTGATGTTAGTAGGGATGGTTTATTTAGTTAAGTGGTAGGAATGAAAACATATTATTTGTGCAACATTTTATTATAAATATAACTTAGATCGAGTTAATATCAACAATAATACATGTACGAAGCGAACCACACTAATTACACTATTTCTCCTTATTTAAGGCTTCTATGAACTCTTCTAACTTCTCTTGGACTTGTCTCACGCGTTCTGAAAAATACAATTTGTAGGTGAAAAATACTATTAATATAGCTTAGGTTTATAATAATAATATTATGTACTACCCACTAAAACTCAACCACTCGGCCCCGACGGCAGGTCTGCCGAAGCAGACCACAACAACCATGGGGTTGCTCCAACGGTCCACTCTGCTGTCAGAGAAGTACCAGGAGCAACCCGCATGGCACACCGCCCACAGAGGTGGGCCACCTCCCTGTGCGTTTCTTGGGTTCGCGCTCGGCTGAACTGCCGGACGGTAATGAGCCCCCACACCACGACAAGGTGAACGCACGTTGGATATGCTACCCTACCCCTAGAGTAGACTTATTACTATTCTTTATTGCATTTAAAAAATGAAAACACTAACTACAATACAATTTTTGTTTGCAGTTTTGCAGAATTAGGCTCTTTAAAATATATAGAGGCGCATCTTGAGGTGCACATATATGAAATTTACTAAAATCAATTCACAATTGGCGGAAATATCGCAAAACAAGAAAAAATAGTGAGTCCAATAGGGGATTTTGGGATTTACTCAAGCGCGGCGGATTAACATAAGGGGGGATACCTTGCACTCTGTTGAGTACCTCCACCATATATAAGTCCCCTGTATAAGCCGATCAAAATATTTATGGACGATTTTTGTTACTTCGGCTTGTGGAAATCGGCAGATTATTGAATTGCACGCTTCTCAGTATGTAATTAGTCCACTGCACATTAATTTGACGCGCTCAAGTATGTCCAACTTATCAAAATATTTTCGAAGTTATACTTCTTTTGGCATGTTTGGAAAACATTATGACAGTAAAATTTTCACACAACACAGCTAGACAAGACAGCTAAAAAGCGACATGATGAAGTTAGCTGCATTCCTTTTACAAACAGAGACTTGTGATATACGGGATGAAATCTTTAGCTATTTTTGTTCTGTTACGCCAAAGATGTATAACTTCTTACGTCCGTAAACAAGTATACACACATGTTTTTTAAATATTCTGGTCGGCTGCTTTAGTCATTGTCATCCTTTTGTCCCCCATGTCATAAAAATAAGCAAAGCAAAGACCTCCACCGGCCCTTCGCCGCCCTTTGGTGCTAATGTAATACTTGAATGAACTTCTATTCGATTTTGTCAATATCTAGGGCCACAATAAACTGGTCAAACAAACAGAAGCATACTTACTCAGTTCCTCAGCGAGTTCTACTCTTCTTCCAGATAAAAGTTTCTTCTTCAACTCTGGGTCGGCTGCCATCTGTAAAGAGTTTCTTATTTAAGTTAAAAAAAATATTTGGTGTCAATTGTGATACTTTCTTACATTTACGAGGTTATTTGACAGTTTAAATAAAACTTTTTTCATCGAACTTTCCAATTGCCATTTGAGGAAAGGGGACAGGGAGTAGTTAGCAGAGTGTAGGGTGTGGTGTGTAGGTAGCAGTATATTGGGTGTGGGGTACAGTGTATAGGGTATAGGGTGCAGTGTGTATGTAACAGTGTAGAGTGTAGAGTGAAGTGTGTAGGTAATAATGTATAGGGTGCAGGGCACAATGTGTACGGTGTGCGATGCAGTGTGTAGGGTGTGCGATGTAGTGTATAGGGTGTAAGGTGAAGTATGTAGGCAATTATGTATAGGGTGCATGGTAGTGTGTAGGATGTGGAATGCAGTGTATAGGGGGGGGGGGGGCTCACCTCGTCGAGCACCTCGCGCAGGTCGCGGTCGAGGCGCGCGGCCTCGCGGTTGGCGATCTGCTGGCGCAGCGCGTTGGCGGACGCGCGCAGCGCCGCCTGCACGCGCCAGAACATCACCACCTCGCAGCACTCCTTCTGCACGTACACACATATATACATACTAATATTATAAAGAGGAAACGTTTGTTTGTTTGCACGGAATAATCTCGGAAACTACTGAACCGATTTAGATGAAATTCGGTAAGAAGATAGTTCATAGGATAGTTTTTATTCCGGAAATCATATCTTAAGAGGATGAAAATGGGGATGTAATGTACTGGGAAGTAACCTAGGGCCGAACCTAAACGAAGCGAGGGTTTGTTCACTAGTACTTAATATTATAAATATTAGTTATTAGTTTGTTTCTCCTTCTTCATCGTCGAAACAGAGTGACGGATTGGCGTGATTTTTTGTGCGGAGAAAGTTCGAGGGCTGGAGAGTAACATAGGATACTTTTTACCGCGGGAAATTATGTCATTCCCACGGGAAAACACTTTACAATACAACCCACAACAACCCGTTAAACCGAACGTTCTATCCGTTAAAACGTACCTAGCAATGAACCTGAACGAAGCGAGGGTGAGTCGCTAGTATGTATATATAATTCACATATCTCTTTTCAGGTCAACGGTTCACTTCTTTTAAAATAAAAGGGAGAGTAATGAAACTTCAATTTCTATTTTATAATGGTCACCGATTAAAATCCGGCTCGAAGGACCATTCATAAAGTTAGGAATTCATATGTATTATAATACATCAATAAGTTTATATATTGATTGATCTCGCTTCACTCGGGTACGTAGGGAGCTACGAATGATTTAGAAACGCAAACGACAAACATACAAAAAATACATATTTTTTATGTATATAGATATATGCATTAACGTTTAGATTACCTCTGCCCCACTCTGGCTGTACAGGTAAAAGCTCTTCTTACAGTCCCGGGCGCGGGACTGAGCGCGTAGGAGGAAGTTTCTGAAATCATTATAGTGAGAACTCCTCTTAATAAAGTGTACTTTATTTTTCATAATATTACAAATATTAAGGCCGTAGACACACAACATTTTATAAATTTAATAACAAATTAAAAAAAAAAATGCAGATTGCTTGTTCGTATCCACAATAGAGAAACACAACCAAGGGCCAACTATAATATCGACTTGTAAAGAGGAGAGTAATGAGATGTTCGAGTGTCGACGTAAGACTACTTTATTCATGCTAGGATTACATATTATATTTATTATATTACTAATAGGAGGGAGGCACACACCACTACAGACTCTACTAGTAATAAATTGATATCATTTGAAAAAAAAAATGTGTATATATGTTGTATATGAAGTTAAGGTTGACTATCGCTTGGCTGTTGGGGGTGCAATAGAAATAACGTGTGTCTCCTTCGAACGTGTTTATTAGACTAAACATTATACATTACAATGACAAGAGTGCAATCAACATACCGCCCACTAAAAAGGGGTTGACCTTTTTCTATACAAATAAAAATTATGTAAGGCATTTAAGTTAAAAATCAACAATTTCACAAAGAATTAGTACGAGTAAGTTTTACAAAATTGTACTTGCATAAGCATTTGCAAATTATAATTAATGTATGTAATAGTTTGATTGAGAACACATATTGATTATTAAAACAGATGTATCATGAAGTATCTATTGGTAACAAACATAATTTGGTAATACTACGTTTTGTAACGTTATTTCCACTTTTTACACTGTAAACTCTGGTCAGTCCATCAGATCCTGGATGTTTTTGTACTATACGGCCTAAAGCCCATTTTCCAGGAGGCAAATTTTGCATTTTTATTAAAACTATTTGACCTATATCTAGTTCGTTAAACTTGTGTAGCCATTTCGGTCTTTGTTGTAGTCTTGAGAGGTATTCCTGTTGCCAACGATGCCAAAAATCTTGCATTAGTTTTTGTGTGAATTGCCAACGTGTAAGGTAATTTATGTTTGTCTTTCGTAAGTCAGGTGATGGGATGTTGATAGGAGCCTCACCGATTAAAAAATGACCAGGTGTGAGAGGATTTAAATTATCACAGTCTGAGTCATCCATAGGACACAGGGGTCGTGAATTCAAACAAGCTTCAATCTGACATAATACAGTAGTCATCTCTTCAAACGTTAAGTGAGTTGTCAAAATTCGTTTCAGGTGATATTTAATTGATTTCACTCCTGCTTCCCAGAGGCCACCAAAGTTTGGACTGTAAGCTGGAATGAAGTGCCACTGGGTTCCTTCATTGGAGAGTCTAGCTGCTAGTATGTCGTTAAACTCTAACTGTGCTTCTTTCCAGGCTTCTGTAAGTTCTTTATTTGCTGCAACAAAGTTACGACCTTGGTCACTCCATAAATGGGTACAGCGACCTCTACGCGCTACAAATCTTTTAAATGCTCCAATAAAAGCTTCAGAGGTAAGGTCGCTCACAAACTCTAAATGTATCGCCTTAGTAGACATACATATAAAAATACAGATGTAACCTTTACTAGTTTTGCTTCCTCTTCCTTTAGATTTCAATACGAAATAGGGTCCACAAAAATCAACTCCACTGTGTAAGAATGGACGAGCTGGAGTCACTCGGACCGCTGGTAAGTTACCCATTTTTTGTACCTTTGATGTTGCTCTTTCTTTCGCACAAAGCAAGCATTTGTGTATGTATGACTTTACTAATCCCTTAACCTTCAATATCCAATATTTAGATCTTATGTAATTTAGCATCAGCTGTATACCTCCATGTAAAGTTTTAATATGAGCATCTTTTAGGATTAAAGTAGTAAGTGGATTTTCTTTATTCAATATTATGGGATGCTTGGTGTCTTCATTAATATTAGCATGTTTTATTCTTCCGCCCACTCTGAGTACATTTTTGCTATCTAGATAAGGGTTGAGGGTTTTTAATTTGCTTGTACTTTTAACTCGATTTTTACTCTTTATATCTTGAATTTCTTGTGTAAATTGCTTCTTTTGTATTATAAGTATGCATGTTATTAATGAATTTTCATATTCTTCTGTAGTGAAATTTAAATTTGTTTTTATACTCTTTTTATAATTTAAAAATCTTTTGCATATTATAATTGTTTTTAAAAGTTGTTCCAGTGTATCAAAGTCTTCAAACTGCGTGTATATATCTACCTCATCATGGGTTTCTATGTGTAAGTTATTTTGTATATTGATTTCCCTTTTCTTTTCTAAATCTGTGACTATATTTTCTAATTGTGTATATATTATTTCTTTTTCAGATATCCATTTAGGACCGTGCCACCACATTAGAGATTGTTTTAAATCAGCAAGTAACATTCCTCGAGAAGCTATATCAGCAGGATTATCCTCGGATTTCACATGATGCCATTTTTTGTGATTTAGATTGTTATTTATTTCAACGACTCGATTGGCTACAAAAGATTTCCATCTATTAGGATCGCCAGCTAGCCATGAAATTACGATCGATGAATCTGTCCAGGCATAGGTTTGCGATAAAGGTATTTTCATAGCTTGACTTACACTCCTCAATAACTTTGAGAGTAGCAGTGCTCCACAGAGTTCTAGTCTTGGAAGTGAAATTGTTTTCAGCGGCGCAACCTTTGTTCTAGCCGCTACAATATTGGTAAAGATATTTTTGTTTTCAACTACTCTTATGTAGACTACAGCACCATACGCCTTGTTACTAGCATCACTAAAACCATGTAGCTCTACTGTTTGACTTTTGGTTATTGAAGTTTTTAGCCATCTATCCACAGAAATCTCATTGACTCTTTCGAAATCTGTTCTTATTTTAAGCCATTCCCTTTCTAAGCTTAAACTAATTCTGTCATCCCAATTGACTCCCTCTGACCATAATTTTTGAATTATTAATTTTGCTAAAATAATGCTGGGCGCTATCCATCCAAGAGGATCAAATATTTTTTGTAAGTCAGATAGGATTGTTCTTTTTGTAACTGTATGTTTAGTAGGTGATAGATTGATTCTGTATTGAAATTGATCAGTTTTTAAGTTCCACAGGACTCCTAAAGCCTTTACGGAACCATCAATATTAATATTAATATGTGCATTAGATGATATTTCAGAAGGTTCCATGGATTTCATAAATTCGAGACTATTGGACGACCATTTTTTTAATTCAAAGCCTCCCTTTCGCATTATATTAATTAATTGAGTTTTAGCTTCTATAGCCTTTTCTACAGTATCAGCTCCAGCCATCAGATCATCAACATAAAAATTATTACGTATCATCTCCGCTGCTATTGGAAACTTCTCTCCTTCATCTTCAGCCAGTTGCATGAGCGTTTTTATTGCCAAGTAAGGTGCCGAGCTTGTGCCAAAGGTAACGGTAAGTAAACGGTAGTCTTTGATTTCTTCATTATCATTTTTTCTCCACAGGACTCTCTGGAAATCAACATCTTCTTTGGTAAGTAATATCATCCTATACATTTTTTGAATATCTGATACAAATCCAATAGCATGCATTCTCCATCTCATAATTATACTTCGCAGGTCATCTTGCAGTACCGGCCCAGGTAAGAGTTCTTCGTTTAGTGAAATTCCATTAGCCCCTTTACAGGAAGCGTCGAACACAACCCGTGTCTTTGTGGTTTCCTTGTCTTCACGTACGACTGCGTGGTGAGGTAAGTATACTGATTTATTGTTTATTTCTTCTTTAGGTACTTCTTCTATGTGTTTCAATTGTATATAGTCATCTATAACTTTATTGTACTCTTCTTTTAATTTAGGTTGTTTTTTAAATCTTCTCTCTAATTGTAATAGTCTGTTTAATGATATATCTCTACTGTGACCATGTATTGATTGCGGATTTTCAGTATTAAAGGGCAATTTAACTACGTATCTTCCATCTTCTTGTCTTCTATGTGTATTTTTGTAAATATCTTCGCATTTTTGCTCATTAAATGTAAGTATTCGTTTCGATTCTGTATCAATTTCCCAAAATGATTTTAATATTTCATCCACATCTATTTGATTGTGCATCACAAGAAATGACTCTTCTTTATGGTTTGTACTGATTTCTCCGAATAAAATCCATCCTAATTCTGTATTTTGTGCGCATGGAGTGCCTGGTACGCCTTTTATTAAGCCTTCATTTAGTATTTTTGAATATTCCTTGACTCCAAGCAATAAGTCAATCGAACTAGGCTTAAAATAGTTGGGATCTGCTAAATTGAGATCCTTGATATGTTGCCAATTGATTCCCTTCACTGTAGTGTGTGGTATTTTACTTGTCAATTGTTTGCTAATCACATAGGCTTGAATATGGATAGAAAATTGTGATTCCCATCTTGGTGAAACTTGTAATTGAACCCTTTGATTTACAATTGTTCTAGTAGAACCCATGCCTACAACGTTACCTCTTGCAGGTTGTCTTGAAAGTTTCAGAAGTTGTGCAGCCTTCTCACTTATAAATGATGCTTCTGAACCTTGGTCTATTAAAGCTCTTAACATGATTATATTGCCTTCTTCACTTTTTGCTTTAACCTCTGCTGTAGCTAACATTGCTGAATTTTGTCTTCCATTGTAATGTGACGTCATCATTGCATTGATTTCTTCTCCTTCTGCCTCTTTTACATTTGCATAGACTGATACCGTTGGTTGTGCTTGTTTCTCTGATTGGTCCAAGGTATTTGACTTTGATTGTTGATGTAAAAGAGAATGATGGCGCTTGTGGCATATGCGGCATGACATTTGTAAACGACATTTCTTTACTGAATGTCCAGGATGGAGACAATTGTAACAAAGGTTATTCTTCTGTATATACTCATTACGTTCTGAAGGTTGTAAACTTGTAAACTGCTTGCAATGACACAATGTATGTTTGTCTTTGCACATTAAACACGTCCTTTCTACAGTTGCATGAAACGACCGAGTTTTTTCTGGTCTTGTTCCCGATGTTACAGGTACAGGTGTGATAAGTTCAAGAGTACGGAATTTTGTTTCAAGAAAACGTTTTAATTCGCTCCATAAAGGTAACTCTTCCGAATTTTCTTTATATGCAAAATTTTCCCAGTCCTTGTGTGATTCTGGGTCCAATTTCTGCACTATCAGAAATATTATTATAGGATCCCAAGAGTCAGTTGCTATATTTAAGTTTTGTAAATTATTTATGCATTCTGTGGTTACATCTAATAATGATTTTATATGACTGGACGATTGATAATTCATTTTCTTTTGCGTAAATAATCTTTTTAAAACTGATGTTACTATAATACGCTTATTTCCATACCTGTTTTTAAGAATATTCCATGCTTGCAAGTAATTATTTTCCGTTATTTGTATTTGTCTTAATAATGTTTCAGCTTCACCCGCAACACTCGATTTTAAATAGTGCAACTTTTGAACATTACTTAATTGCATATTATCATGAACTAACGAAATAAATAAATCTTGAAATGTTGGCCACTCTTCATATCTCCCAGTAAAAGTAGGTAGATGGATACGAGGTAACTTTACTTGACCGATCTTCACATCTTGAATACATGAACTCGTTGATTGTTCCGAATGACTTCCACTAGAAGAAATTTGTTTTAACATTTCATTAATATCCGTCCGCATGCATATGTACAAATCTTCATACACAAAATAATCTTCATTCGCGAAGTATTGTAATTCACCTCTTTTTTCTCGTGGTAATATTTTCGTTAAATTCTGATGAGTTTCCATAAACGTACTCCAATGATCTTCTATACATTTTAATCTTGCTTCTAAATAAGTTGAAGTTAATCTTTGTTTTGGACATTTTTTAATATTTATTTGCGTTTTTTGTAATATACTTGCAGTATCTTCCAATAATCTAATCATTTGATCCGGTGTAGTCATCTTTTATAATAGTTTTCTTCCCAAAATACTCTTCGAAATGTCGTATTATGCAATATATAACGTTTATATTTCAATATTCTTTTAAATGCGTCGATTTGTATTCCTTATCTATTGAATGTACATTTTTTGCAATGTTCTTGGACTTCTTTTGTATTCGCTAATTACCCTTGATCCGGCTCGCAATTTTACCACTATGTATATGAAGTTAAGGTTGACTATCGCTTGGCTGTTGGGGGTGCAATAGAAATAACGTGTGTCTCCTTCGAACGTGTTTATTAGACTAAACATTATACATTACAATGACAAGAGTGCAATCAACATATGTACATATTGACGACACGTTCGGCTCAGTTTGTAGTGACCCTACTTGCTGTGCCAGCGATCGCGGGTTCGAGTCCCACTGGGAGCATTCATTTGTGTGATGATCACGAATGTTTGTACTCCAGTCATGGGTGTTTACATTTATACTCTGTTTTATTTATATTATATATAGTTATATATGTGTAGTGTATCAACTATCTGGTATCCATAACACAAGCCTCGTAGCTTACCATGGAACTAGATGGTGCTGTGTGGTAATGTCCCAACATATATATGTCAGTATGTATATATGTCAGTATGTCAGTATGTGTGTATGTATGTAGGAAGCAAGCCTCACCTCAGGTAGACGGGTCTCCACGTCTCGCGTATGTACTCGTTGTCGACCTCGACGCCGCGCCGCCGCAGGTTGTCGCGGACGGCCACCACCTGAGTTGTTATTAGGCTATTTACATTGATTGATATACAAAAGTGTCCTCAAAAACAAGTGTAAGTTTTTTCAAATCTCTTTTGTTGATGACAAATTAAAACTCACGTTGTTTCGTTTAAAAAAGTACTTTATGTGGTGTGCGTAAGTTCGAAATTGTGTGTACACAATTAGAACTTTCCATTTCCTTTTTGAATTTTATTCTTCAGTTTGACTTAACGTCACATGTCGACGCCATTTTTGAAGAGATATTTAATATGATATGGGTTAGATACCCATGTATTATTATTTTTTTTATATTATGTTTTTATATATCAATGGAATAATTAAGTGTGCTTGTTATATGTAGATTATACATTTATATATAAAACCATAGATGCATGATTCCTAAAAGAATATCTCTTCAAAAATGGCGTCGTAAGTGAATTAAGTCAAACCAAAGTATAAAACTTAAAGTAAGCTCTGATTTTATTAACACAAGTCCGAATTTAAACTTGTTTTCTGAAAAGCGATGGCATCGTCCTCCTTGCACTCTCTACGTCAGGCAGAATAAAAGCTACATAAACTTTTTGTTATATTTCTTTTAGAAGGAAGTTCCTTATCGCGCGTTACACGCTCTAAATGGATGGGAGCGGGACTGAAAAAAAATGTAATAAGACTTTTTCCCGACACTTCTTGCTATAGTTACAGCCGTGTATGAACTATGTACATCGCCGCACACAGCTCTCCCGCGCGCCGAAAGACTCGACAGTTCTCTTCCCTTCGGCTTTTTTTAACTTTTATTTATATTTTTATAGTAAATAATTAAAGTTTATTTTTAAAATTAAAAAAGTATTGGTGCGTGGTAAGTGGTAAGGTGTGTGTAACCTTTAGACGCGGTTGAAGTAAAACTTCTTTGGCAAATATTGCAATTAAATTAAAACAAATTAATAGTTAAATAAGGCATATTAAGCATATTACAATCATATATTTATAGAATATCATATACGAAAAGAATATAATATTATATATTTGTCAGATAATAAGAACGGTTACCATGGCAACAAAGCAACGTATTCTATCTCATCCTCTCGCCGGCTGAATCCTATATATTTATGCGTTTGTCTCTTTCTAGTGTCGCATATTTCATTGAATTTCAAATCACAACAGTTCTAAAGAAATTTCACTTCAAAAAAGCAACGCGTGCCACCCACCTCGTCGTAGGCCAGCGCGGGGCGCGCCACGCCCAGCAGCTCGAGCTCGCGGCGCACGGCGTCGCGCCGCCGCTGCTCCTCCGTGCCCGAGCTCCAGCGCAGCCAGCGCTCGCGGAACCCGGGGCCTGCGGACGGGGGGCTGCTCATGACCTTCCTCCAATGCACAATTTCAAAGAGACCAAACAACTTAGTAGGAGATATTACAGTGAACAGGTTTACGTGCAAACATAAGTGCACTCTTGCTCTTCTCACTCTCTATTCCTGTCACTCTCACACTTCGGTGGGAAGTAAATCACTGCATAGTATAAAACAAAGTCGCTTTCCGCTGTGTCTGTCTCTATATATACTTAGATCTTTAAAACTACGCAACTGATTTTGATGCGGTTTTTTTAATAGATAATAGTGATTCAAGAGGAAGGTTTATATGTATAAAACATGCATATGATAGTACAGAAAAGTCAAGAAATTTAAAGATTTTTATTTCATACTAATTATTGCAAAAACATTTTTTTTTTTATTTATCAAGTATCTAATTTTTTGAGTGAAGTCAGTTTTTTATTAAGCGTGCGATATGTGCGTATGTTTGTACACGCGTGTGCATGCATATGCTTGTGTGTGTGTGTGTGTGTGTACCAGTCATCTCCCTGAGGTCCCTGTCCACGTCCCGCAGCTTCTCGCTGAGCGCGGTCTCCATGAGCGCGACGGCGGCGTCCCACTCGGCGCGCGAGCGCACGCAGCGGTCCTGCAGCGCGTTCAGCTGCAGCACGCGCAGCACCTGCACACGACAGCCTCATCATCGTCGGCAGACATTACGTTACTACATATCACTTTTTAAATTTTCACGTTCCATAAATAATTATATAATAATTACACTTCGGGATTCAAACGCGTAAATTCTTTAGTAGCTATATACCTTATTCCCGGTGTTTCGACTGGGTTGTACCAGATATGGTCTACCCAGTCGAAACGTCGGGAATAAGATATATGATCACTAACGAATTCACACGTTTAAATCCCGTAATGCAATTATTATAGGATACTACACACACAATGAAGCTTTAATGTTATACCTATAGCCCTTGCACATCACCATTATCAGACATTGGGATATCACATACACTTTCGCACAATCATACTCCATGTCACTCATTTATATGGGGAATCAATCTAAAGGTGAACCCGAGTGAAGCGAGGATGAATCGTTAGTAATATTATAAAGATGCAGAGTTTGTTTTGAGTAGTGCGTTCAATCGAACTAATTGAACGAGCTAATCTCAGGAACTATTGATTTAATTTGAAAAATTCTTTTAGCATCAGATAGCCCGTTTATTGAGGAAGGCTATAGCTATATGTCATCATGCTACTACTTAACGGAGCGGAGCAGGAATAATAAATGACAACAAATGGGGCAGACTTCCATGCATTATTGTAAAGAGAAGGCAAAAAAGAGTTTGTTTTTTTTTGTACTTTGAACGCGGGCGAAGTTGATCGATGAAAAAATCGATTTGAAACTTCATTATTTTGAAAGCTAAACCTCAATATGAACTCACATCCCTAGCCCTCTCCTCCCACTGGTGGCGGCTGAGGGCCTCCTCCACGGCGGCGCGCTTGACGGGCTCGTAGATGGGGTCGGCGTCGGCGGAGGCGGCCAGCAGCTCCTCGAAGCCCTCGCGCAGCGCCTCGCGCCCCGCCGCGATGGCCTGCTGCGCCAGCTCGCTCTCCGCCCACTCGCGCAGCTTGATGTCCACCGACGTGTTGAATTTGTCTGAAACACATGAGTTATTGTGTTTACACTTTTAAATTATAGTGTTGTATGTATTCAGCCCTTCTTTTTTAACGTCCCACTGTTGGGGGTGAGCCTCCCTTCAATACGAGGGGGATCAGGCCATAGTCCACCACGCTGGCCGAGTGCGGTTTGGCGGACTTCACATGTCTTTCGAAAACTTGCTAGGTCCTCTCAAACATGCAGGTTTCCTCACGATGTTTTCCTTCACCGTAAGGCAAGTGGTGATCGTGTTAGAAATGATTCGCACATGAAAATATCAGAGGTGCGAGACCCGAGATTTGAACCCGCTTCACTCGGTTTCCTAAGTGAGCGCGTTACCACTGGGCTACCACTGTCTTTTATTGTGTTATTACTTTGTTATTTTATTGTAACGATTATATAATGACATTTAAGACGTCTAAAACCATAGTCTCTTCCGTGACCATGTGCGCTATAAAGCATTTGAAAGGTCGGAAACCAAAAATCGAAATAAGGGAGTCTGCCCACTACCCCGTCTCATACCATGACCGTGCTAGGAGCGTGTCAAGCAAAAAAATATTCTTTGTATTGAAATGTATGAAACTCTGCCCACTAGACCGTTTCGTCACCGACCGGCACCGTCGCGTGCCGTGCACGGAACGTTAACAATTGTCGGCGAGAATATTTTGCCGATGCCGGTACGCTCCGTGCCTGACACGCGACGTTGTTGAACCGGTGAGTATACGGGTTATAAACGAGTGTAATGACCGTTATAACCGCGTATGATGACCGTTCTAAGCCCGTTACGTATTGCCGCTTGTCTTGTAGAGATGCTCGATAATCGTTATTAAAGATGGGTTAGTACCGATATTTCTCAGGATTAGGTAATATTAATATATTCGTCTGGCAATATTATAATATTGTAACTAATACTTCAATATTAGTGATATTTATCTAGAAACAACAGGTAATACTAAAACGGGAACCATACGGATATGACACGCGGATGATACGCGGTTGATACGCGGATGATACGCGGATGCTACGGTCACTATAACCGTTATGTACGGGCATGATACGCTGTTGATACGGTCTAGTGGGCATAGTAGTCCGTGCCGTGCTCGTTTCCGTGCCGGATACGTTCATAGCACGGTCATGGTATGAGACGGTGTAGTGGGCAGAGACAGTTAATCTGCAAAAAATCTTGAAGGATAGGTTTATTTAAAATTTATTGTGTTATAATATTTTCGAGGTTATTACCATAAATATGTTTACGCCGGGTTATCTCTGAAATACATAATTCAAATTAAGCTATAGATATTTCGCTTTATTTGTTTCACTTGAGAGAAATTTTAATGTCTGTGCGATTTGAAAAAATCGTTTTGTTTTTTAATAATTTTTTTTTAATAAAAGACCTATCTCTGTATTTATTTGCCGAAAGAATCTCACTTAAATGTGGTCGCTTATCGACTACCGCGCGATCACTAATAATAATATTTGTTGGAGATAGAAAATGAAATGGTTTCTCACTGATTTTCTATAGATAGTGCAATGAATGTTACCATTATGTTTCACACTTTAACCAGACAAGAATTATTATTTATGTATAATAATATAAAATCCGCTAATCATCGCAATATTAACAATGAAACGATTTTAAAATACAACCATTACGATGTATAATATGATGTTTTAGAACATTTTTGTAAAACAAAAGTCACATGTGTTAGCACAACACAAATTATCAACTAAAGTTTCATTAAAAAATGAAAGAATAATACGATTAACACCAAAAAAAAAAAAAAAACAAATGAGTCTGAAAAATAATACCATAAACAAGAATAAGATTTTGAAGACATGAAATAAATTACTTTACAATGAAGATACAGAGATATAATAGTATATGATTTTTTTTTTAATTAAAAAAAAACTACAACTAGTGAAGATTTCTAACCCAAAAATTCATAACAAAACATTTTTTCTTACTAAAATTTATATCATAAGGATCAATCCAAACCGGAGCGGGCTTGTTATTGCTCGTCTTTTTATACTTCACTTGGTGTGGGACGGCGATATCTAGAGAGAATGTTAATTAAAAAACTTTGGCGGCATTTGTTTCTAGTTAATACAAATATTGACAATAATTAATAAGGAAAAAGTTACATTAAAGTTAGTTTATTATTTTTGAATTATTATAGAGAATATTATTAAACAAAAAAAAAAACGATTAAAATTTTACGAGTAAATAATATAAAAATCCGTACAGTAGGTGACTTGATCTTAACGGCAAAACTCAGGCAATTTAAAAAAAAAAAAAAAACAATTTTCATGCAAATAATTACACCTGACAATTCTAAAAAAAATTCCCGACTGTCTTTAAAAAGTATGTATGCAAGTCGGGTGCAATTCATCCTGCACTATTCCTCCGTCTAGATCCTTTTGTTAGACTGTCATATGTACTAGATGAGTGCGGCTATTTCTGTTCCGTACGATTGCCGCGTTTAAACGTTATCATAATATGGTTCATTAGAGCAGCGGCTCCCAATTTTTTTTATACACGCAACCCTAATTGATCAATTTTTTTTGTAACGGATCCCCGTTTTGATAATAATCGGTTGTGTTGTAATTAGAACACTTTCTAAAAAATATAATTATTATTAAAAATATTCATTGAATCAAAAATATATCTTGACCATTTAATGTGATTAATAAAAAAAAAAATCACACATTTATTTACAATAAGCACTGAAATTAGGTTTCATGTACAACGTTTTATTTAACTCTCGAACGGAACCCCTGTGACGACCCTTTGGGAACCGCTACCTCAGACTATTTTTTTTTATATATTTATTTATAATACGCACTATAATTAGAAGTTTTTCATATACTTATTTACAATAAGCACAAAAATTAGACTTCATGTTTGACAACGTTTTGTGTAACTTTCGTACGGAAGTCGGAACTCCCGTGCCGACAGTTTAGGAACCGCTGCCCTACAGTAACGGAGTAGGCGGTCATTACTCACCGATGTCGTCGTGCGCGTGTGCGGCGGCGGGCAGGTAGACGCCGGCCCACACGCGGTCGGCGGCGGCGGCCCACAGCGCGGCGGCCAGGCGCCGCTCCCACGCCGGCGCCGGCACGGCCGACAGCTCGGCCGACTGGTCCAGCAGCGACGCGCGCGCGCGCTCGAACAGCTCGTCGCGGTCCAGCTCGCGCTGTCTGCGGACGTCGCCTTACTTACTTATCGTTACACTAAAGCTACGAATAATACGAAATTTCATGCAAATATGTCCAAGGAATAAAAAGTTTTATCAAACTTTTATCCCCTATTTCACCCATTTGGGGGTTGAATTTTGAAAAATTCTTCCTTAGTGGATGCCTTCGTCATATTATGAGGAATACGTGTGCGAAATTTCAATTTTCTAGCCTTAAGGGTTAGGTCTGTGCATTTATACATCAGTCAATCACTTTTACCTTTTATATACGAGGGAGCGTTTTTATGTTCGCGGAATGGGGGACAAGGGGTGGAAATAAAAAAACCAAATTATTTTTCCTTTTCAATATATTCACCTGCAAGACGGATACATTTATCAGATCTTTCAATTAATTTATTTATACCCTCATAAAAAAATGTTTTCAAAATACGCCGAAACTGCCTCCTTGACTTCATCATCGGTGGAAATTTTTTTTACCCCGCAGCTCATTTTTCATTTTTGGAAATGGGTAATAATCACTCGGGGCCAGGTCTGGGCTGTAGGGTGGGTAATTCAAAATATCGAAGCCCACCTTATGCAGGGCAGCCAACGCAACGCGGCTCTTGTGGACGGGCGCGTTGTCGTGCAAAAGCAACACACCTTTCGTCAATTTTCCCCGTCTTTTCTCTTTAATGGTTTCTTTAAGTCGCTCTAATATTGAAGCGTAGTATTCTCCGGTTATAGAAACACCTTTATCTCTATAATCGATCAATAATATTCCTCCCGAGTCCCAAAAGACCGTTCACATGAGTTTCCCAGCTGACTGTGACACCTTAAACTTCTTGGGAGGTGCTGTGCCCTTTTTACGCCACTGCATGGAGTCTTGTTTCGACTCAGGTTCATAATGATGAACCCAAGTTTTGTCTCCAGTACCAATTCGACTCAATACATCATCTTTGCCTTCATTACAGAGATCCAAAAATGCACGTGAACACTCTACGCGCTGTTGTTTTTGCGGCGGTGTGAGTATTCTCGGCACCCATTTTGCACTGACCTTAGTCATGTCAAGATGATCGTGTAAGATTTTAAAAATGGTTGTATCGGATACTCCAATCATTTCTGCGAGTTGTTTCTTCTTTAGTCGAGCATCGTCGAGTACAATTTTTTCAACTTTTTGGATAAGTTCTGGCGTGGGCATCTCGATGCTCCTGCCCGGCTTTGGGTCGTCTTCAAGGGATTCCCCTCCTTGTTAAAATAAACTGTGTCACTTGTACACCGTGGTTTTTCATGGACAAGAGTCGCCGTAAACCAATAACATCTCTCTCATAATGGTCGCAACAGATTTTTCTTGCTTGGTAAGGAACATTATAACGGCACGATATTCGATTTTTTTCATATTTCACTTTTCACTCCCGATTATGTTGCTTGATTGACGATAACTTAAAGACTAATAGTCTAATAACAATGAAACCTCGTATTTATACTAAGTCTGAGTCACTGAACACGTTACAATTCTAATGAGCCTAATCACCCCCCTACAACCCTCTCATTCCGCGAACATAAAAACGCACCCTCGTATATAGCCTAGCGACTCATTCATCCCTAAGTTGCTTCCCGGAACAAAATTAATTCATTCATTTGGTTTTAGTTTGTTTTCATGAGACCCTATTTTTTTATTTAAAATAAAGTAGCATAAGTTACTCCTTATAACATCAGCTATCTGCCAGTGAAAGTCCCATCAAAATCGATCTAGCCGTTTCATAGATTAGCCGAGACAAACAAACAGACAGACAGACTGATAGACAGACAGACAAAAATTGTAAAAAAAGTTGTTTTGGTATTATATATCGTGTATACATCCATATGAATTTAGTAAAAAGCGCTTATTTTAATATTACAAGCAGACACTCCAATTTTATTTATCTATATAGATAGGCTTGCGCTTGACGACGATCAACACTGGGAAGCACTGATGAGGTCTAGGTTGGAGATAGAAGAAGAAGAGTAGAAGATGCCTATTCACTCGTCTTGAAGGTACTTATATTATAGGTGGCAGGAAACACGGATGCTGGAAGGGTGTTCCACACCTTAGCAGTTTGTTTCAGAAACGTAGAACTAAAGCGTTTCGTGCGAGTTGGTTGGATTTCTACCACGTAAAGATACCAACGCTCACGTTGTATGAATACGCCGTTACATTAGCGTCCAGTTCGCGTTATGTGTTACCACCATTACAAGCGTCCAGTTCGTACAGTGTGGATACACCATTATATTAGCGTCCAATTCACGTTATGTGGATACGCCATATTTTATTATTAGATCAGCTCTACACTTATGAAATTAGGTACAGTTCGCGTTGTGTGTAGCCGTCATTACATTACGAAACTAACAATACTTATAAGTTTAGATTAATTTAGGTCCAATTTGAGTTGTGTGTAACCGCCATAACATAATAGTATTAAAACTAGTACTATATGGGACGTGAGTATACGTATATTAGGATGGCGCGAAAAAAAAAGCAGTCATGAAGATTGTCGGCAGAAATGAAAACTTAAAACTATAAACGAACAATTGTTATTTTTGGATATTCAAATTAATTGTTTGATCATTTGGCCATCTCAAAATGTTGAGTAAAGAATTTTTTTTATTTCAAAAACGTTGTTTTTTTTTATAAGCTACAAATTCTACCCCCAACCTAAGAAAAAAAAAAACAATTTTTTTTTGCTTCACCCTAATGTATACCATGTTCCGGTAAAGTACATGTTGAGGCGGCGTATGAAAGTTCAACATGAAGTTCATACATGCTCTGTCCGTTAATCTATCTGTGACCATCATATTCGTTTATCATATCTTTTGTCCAGCGCATCTTACTAGGAAAAGATCAAATGTACGACAGATAGCTTTACGTGTCCTCTGAGGTATGGAGGTATAACATCATCAACTTTTCAACCCCGAACTGATACCACGAACTTGTTTTAAAAAACCATATCTACGATCGGATTCGAGATCCAAACTCGAAACCTGGAAAAGATGTTTTTCCACTCATTTTCATATCAGTATAGAAATTGTGAAGTATGATGAGGCGGTACCAGAAAGTATTTTCCACTCGATCACATACCAATATATAGGGTGGAAGCCGTGAAGTGTGTGATACCTGGGGAAGGTGTTCCCCCACTCGGTCTCGTACGAGTACAGAGGGCGGTACCTGGGGAAGGTGTTCTTCCACTCGGTCTCGAGGTTGAAGCGCATGGCCTTGAAGGCGTCGGCCTGCTGCTCCACGGAGTCGCGCACCATGCGCCAGAAGCAGTCGGCCACGCCCAGCGCCAGGTTGCGCGTCGTCACCTGCGCCGCCGACACCAGCCCCGCCCTACAACAAACACGATTACATCATTTATTCCCCATTAAAAACGATCTATAAAACAATCACATTACTATTATAAATATACAGAGTGGAACAAATAAATGGGACATGGAAGAAACGTACCTTAATGTACCTTGCATTTTTAGCTTTTTCGATTAGAGGTCACAATGTCATTATTTTAACGAATTAATCGATAGGGTCTATAGTAAGGATAAAATCTCTCCAACAAACATTGTATCTTCCAATTAAAAAAAAAAAAAAAAAAAAAAAAAACATGAAATCTTACAATTTATACAGTTTGATTCTAACTAGCACTGTTTATTTATTTATTTCATAAGTACACTTACAATATATATTACTAGGTGTGGTAGGTATACTCACTTGAATAGCTTGGAAGAGCTGAAGAACCGCTCCTCGTACTCCCGTATGCTCTGTATGGAGTCGTCCTTGCGGCTGCGGCCCGTCACCACGGCGTAGTAGCCCAGCGCCTTCATCGGGAACAGCTTGCCTTCCAGGATACGACGGATCTGAACACCGACATTTATTAATTTTATTGGAAATTAGCAGATCATCAAAATCTTTCCAGTGGTTTTCTCGTGATGCGTTCCCAGACAGACAAACCAAACAAACAAAAATTCTAAAAACTAGATTCGGCATCTGTATTGATAATAATTGTTATATATTAATGTGTGTGGATAAATTTAAAAAATGAACTTAGTGGCTGCGCCCACAACGCGAACCTTGTCGAACAATAAAACAGTGCGTTTCACTTGTCCCCGTCAGCATACATAACAATAATGAATATTTCAATAAGATTTTCTAAAAAATATTTAATGTGAAGATTCAACTCAGAATTTTATTATATGAGAGATGAGAGGCCTTATCACTATGAGCGATCTCTTACTTAAAGGCGACCGATATTTTAGGTTTCAAAAATTAATCATATAAAACCTATTTATAGTCTTATATAATTTCTAACATAGTTACCACCTGCTAATAAGGTGAAGAAAACCAAGTGAGGAAACCTGCATATTGGAGAGAAGTTAGAGAGTTTCAAAAGTCATGAAGTCCTCACCCACACTTGACCAGCATGGTGGACTATGGTTTAATCTCCCTCGCATTGAAGGGTAGCCCACACCCAGCAGTGGGAAGTTTAAAAAAAAAAGAGTGCGTGTATGAAAGTGTGCACGCGCAAGAAGTAAAACTTCTGTAGGTTATCGGTACTCTTTATGAAATTCAATTTATGTTTTAAATAATTAGGATAGGTGAGATACTAAAAATAACGCATGCCTAATAAGGCATATTACAATCATATATTTATAGAATATCATTTATGGAAAGAATATAATATTATATATCATTTGTCAGACAATAACAACGGTTACCATGGCAACAAACGTTCGCCTCGCCCGATCACACTTTACGTAACGCTTTCGTCACGCATTCACCAGCTTACTCCCCAAGTCAAGCGTATGTAAAGAAGTTTTACTTAAAAAAGTATAACTTACCCGATTTGGATTAGCAAGGTTCTCTTCAGCCAGGTCGACCTTGGTGAGGACGAAAATTGTCCTTTTCCCTTGAGGGTCACAGGATGCCACCAAATCTGTTACATTGCTCCTTTCCGCGTCTACAGACCCGTCCTGAAATTAAGTGTATTGAAAATTTATTTAATGATAACTCTTGTACGATCCACTTCTAGCTTCAGGAGACACTTCATCTCCTTCTGGTGTTTCAATAAAACAACCAGTGATCTGGACCATAATACTGTATATATTTCTTAAAAGTATGTAGTACCTCTCTAACATGTATGCTACATTTTTACTTATCTAATCCGAAAGAATCAAACAATAGCGTGATTCAACTGACACGTAACTCCATCTATTAGTAGCAAATAACAATATAGATTATACAACTATTTTATTTGTAAAAATTTCAAAGTAATTGAAATGTATCGGAAGCTTAACATTTTTGGGTTTTGGGAAATTTATTGTTTTTCAAATTGTAGCTTTATATACTCATCAAAAAGAATTCCTTTTAACTCAGCATCTATACATATAAATAAAATTGGAGTGTCTGTTTGTAATATTAAAATAACCGCTTTTTACTAAATGCATAAGGATGTATACACTGTACATATACCAAAACAACATTTTTTACAATTTTTGTCTGTCTGTCTGTTTGTTCCGGCTAATCTTTGAAATGGCTGAACCGATTTTGACGGAATTTTCATTGTCAGATAGCTGATGTAATAAGGAGTAACTTAGGTTACTTTTATTTTAGGAAAAAAATAGGGTCCAATGAAAAAAAAATTAAAACCAAATTAATTAATTTTGTTTTGGGAAGCAACCTAGGGACAAACCCGCGCGAAGCGAGGGTGAGTCGTTAGTTTTAAATATTTTTCTAGTAGCTATTGAAGAGTTCCAGTTCATTAAAGAGTAGTAGGAGCATAATATTTTTGTGTTTCATTTAATAAAAAGATACTCAGATGTAGATTAATACGAGTTTTCAAAATTTCATTAATTACAATTGAAGCCAATAAAGGACTTAAAAGTTCGGTGCGTCTCTATTTGCCTTACAGTATACTATATTTTACTCCAGCTCAGTCTATTTGTGTGTTCAATTCCATCCAAAATCGTTTAGCCGTTTCATCTTAACAAACTTAATACTTATTCAGGTTGACACGTTTGGCTCAGTTTGCAGTGACCCTACTTGCTGTGCCAGCCGTCGCGGGTTCGAGTCCCGCTGGGGGCATTCATTTGTGTGATGAGTACGAATGTTTGTACTCACTTCATGGGTGTTTATATTTATAATATGTATGTATTTAAAGTTATATATGTGTAGTGTATCAACTATCTGATATCCCTAACACAGACCTCGTAGTTTACCATGGAACTAAATGCTGTTGTGTGTTAATGTCCCATCACATTTATATTTATTTATTTATTCAATCCTCCAAAAATCCTGAAAAAGCCCAACTAACATTAACCAACAGCACCAACCTGTATACAGAGTATGATCGCATTAGGGTTGTCCATGTACTGCTTGGTCATGTTGTTGATGGCGTCGCGCGTGTCGGCCGCCATGTCGGCGGTCTGCGTGGCGATGACGCCGGGCAGGTCCACCAGCACCATGCGCGGCAGGCCCGGCCCGCGCACCGACATGGCGATCACGTCGCTGGACACGGTGCGGCCGCCGCGCACGCTGTTGCGCATGCGCAGCTCCACCTCCTTGCGCAGGTCCGCCAGGTCGGACTCCTTGTTGAGGTCGAACTCCCGGGAGGAGTCGCGGAACTGCGCCACGTGGTAGGGCCCCTCGGACAGCGTGACCTTGACGGGCGCGCGCGTGCACATCTCGCCGGCGCCGCGCGGGAAGATGCGCGCCTGCGCGATCATCTCCAGCACGGAGGTCTTGCCGGCGGACTGGTCGCCCACCACCACGACGCGCGGCAGGCGGCCCGCCTCGCCCGCCTCCCAGCCCGCCAGCTCGTCCAGCACCGCCGAGTACATGTCGATGAGGGACCGCTGGCGAACGACCTTTGTCATTACTTTTATATTCATTATATACATCTTATTATTATAATAGGCACAAGTGATTGACTGATGTGTCAAATTGAAATTTCGCACACGTATTCCTCACATGACGAAGGCATCCACTAAAGAAGGATTTTCCAAAATTCAACCCCCAAGGGGGTGAAATAGGGGATAGAAGTGTGTATGAAAGTTTTTTATTCCTTGGACGTATTTGCATGAAACGTATGAATTGAGTACGGCAAAAATAATGAGTCACGTATTTCAGCGCTTTCCAAAATTCAACCCGTAAGAGGGTAAAATAGGGGATGAAAGTTTGTATGAAATCTACCTTTTCAAAGATTTTTTTGTAGTTTTAACGCAAGCGAAGCCGCGGGTTCTACTAGTCTATACATATAATAAGTAGTAAAAAAGCGAAATGTGTATATGAAATATTTTTTAAAAACAATATCTAATGTATTATGCATAGACAACATATTTTTAGTTGCTTTGAAACAAATAAGTGGTCAGGCTATTGAATTAGCAAAGAAGGGACATTAGGGTTACTATTGTCATTTAAAATGTATGAGAAAATCATTAAAAAATATATGTTCAAATAAATTTAAATCACAACTCACTAATATAATAATTAATTACACTATAACATAGTATAAGTTTAAAGGTTATCATAGGATTATCTTATGGGTTGTTTACAACAACATATAAATTCTATTTATTTAAAATTGCTTTTGAATATGTGATAATGTTGTTTCTTTCGAATATGGCAATACAAAGTTCCTTTAAGTAATTTGGTATAAAAAAAAAATGAACGCAGATATCATTAGCATTTATACCGTGAACAAAAAAAACGAATATATTGCATCATTATAAAATATCTTAGAAAAAGAACTTTAATAAGCTTTAAACTTAAACAAAAAAAAAATCAAAACCTAGAGCTGCCATTCCCAAACTTTTAATAAAACATACCCCAAATACAAAACACAAAATTAAAAAAAAAAACTATATCCTATCTTCGAATTTTAAAATCATTCATTCAAATTTATTTTATATAAGTGTTCGACGTGCTAGATTATAATATGTTAAAACAGTTTTACTACTGTGTAAAAAAAAATTAGTATCAACAATAAAAGCTTAATAATAATAATATCATACCTTCATTTTCTTGGTAGAAGGTTGTCTCCCTTGCCTCAACAACATATTCTGTTGCCGCAACTCCCTATTCTCCTGTTCCAGACGCTGCAACTCACGTTGGTACCTCGCTTGTAGCGTTAAAACTTCTTCTTGTAGGGCGTGTACTCGTTTTTCTTTAAAGAAAATATTTTAGGTGACAAAATATTTTGACTAACATCTTTTAGCAGTGGAGAAATTTAATTTATATAACCCTTATATATATTTACAAAACAATATTTTATATTTGAAATGTAGTGGTATAACGAAAAGTTTGGAAAGCTGTGTCCTGGGTAAGTAACATTAAAAAAATCTTGAAATTAATCTTATTTAAAATCCTGAATATAGGCTTAAGAAATATAAATTTAATGATTTGCTGATAATTAAAATCTTGTATAGTAACTTTAAGCTCTATACATAGCCGTAAGTCGTAAGGGTCTATGTATACCACATATCCTGAACGCGAATCGTCTGCATGTATTTTGCGTAGAGATAAGCTTAAAGCAAAGGGCCCGTGCACACCACGCTACATAAACGCGCCGACGTACATACATTGTGTGTGTATATGTACGTTTATTCAAATAGCTTAAAAATGCACATACATCGTTAAAAACGCGCGAAAAACGCGAGTCAACAGAGCGTTGAAAAATCCTCGTGTATACAAACCCTTACAGCTTATTAAGTATCTAATTCCAAGAATCAAGATACAGCTGTAATGTAAGACCCCACTGCGCATTAAATTAATGTTTATTCAGGTATTTAAAAGGCATTGTAACTCAACAGTCTTTGATTGAATAATATGTCACACGCTAACTTAACTAGGTACGTTTTATGTTTTTTTAGCAGGACCCTAATTGTTACTACTTATACCTTATAACATCAGCTATCTTCCAGTGAAAGTCTGTCAAAATCTGTCCATCCGTTTCGGAAATTAGCCGGGACAAACAGACAGACAGACAGACAAAAAATGTTAAAAATTGTGTTTTTCTTATAAGTATCGTATATCATTTCATATGCATTTAGTAAAAAGCTGTTATTTTGATATTACAAACGGACACATCAATTTTATTTATTTGTATAGATTTAAATGAACCAAATAAAATAAGAAATATATGTTCAAATGCGCAAAAATACAAACTCTTTTTTTTAATTATATTTACAAAATTACAGATTATAAAATAAATACAGATTAATAATGATTACCGTATGCAGCCGTTTCTTCAGCGGCGGACCGGCCAGAGGGCATCGGTGCGGGTTTACTTTGCAAATTGTTCACGATTTTTGGAGCCGGTTCTAAGAAGAAAAAATAATAAAAATTATGGGGATATTTTAAAAAAAATTTTAGACAGAAATGACTTTATAATAAATTCAAATAGCAAATCTTATTAAATAAAAAATTATAATACCTGCACTATAATTATATATCATTGTACAGTCTATTTACTTCTGGACAGGGCTTGTATTTAAATAAATATCGACAATAATATCAAAAAACTATTAACAATAATAAATTAGTTAAGAACAAAAAAAAGTACAGAACTAAATATATATTACACAAAAAATACTTAATTTACACAAACCTACTCTACACACAAAAAAAAACACAAAATAACATAACTCATAAACCAAACTAACAACCCACCTATATTACTAGTAGTGTTCACAGCAGCCGCAGCCACAGCATCCTCATATCTCTGAGCGAGCCACTCCCTCAGTTCTGCCGCTCGGGACATCCCCGCCTCTCGCAGTCGGGGATCTGCGAGTAGCGGCAGCGTCATTGGTACACCTAAAGTGTATTTACCGTTCATACTCCATGTGGAGATTATTTTAAGTTTTTTTAACACTTATAATGTGTTATGTAATAGAGGATCTTCTAAAGAAATTATAAACAGCCTATGTGTCACTATTCACTTTCGAGAATATATTTGTTACATTATCATAATGGTACAACAGATTTAAATGAAGTTGGAAGGTGATATTTTGTATTTTAGTTTAACATATAGGCCATTTTTATTGAAGCAACTACCAAACATATAAAGGAGTAAAACCACATTTAAAAAATAGTACCTACTTTTGTTTAATTAAAAATTTGTCATTGTTTTAATTGCAATTATATATTTTTATCAATGACAACCGACATAAAACGCATACAATAGTTTAACATTAAATGAAGTGAACATATTAAAATGAATTTAACTGGTTTTAAAAATCAGATGTTAAAGGTAAGAAGGACTATTATATACAGACAGTGTATTTAACGAGAAATAAACCAAAACATTTTATTTTATATTTGGACATTAGATCTCTACAATTCCTGTAGTTAGAAACATTTTGGACCAATTAGTAAAACAATAACTATACATAATATGCAAATATAAATGGAAATCTTCACTACAGAAAGAATATTGTAGCACACAATAGAAGTAAAAACTAAATAAATAACCAAAATAATCTAAATGGTTACATTTAGCACCATAAAAATCAATAAAACTATTTAAAAGACTAATTAAAAACCTACATTTAATTCACACAATATACTACAGACCTACTAAACTAAAAATAATAAGTATTATATACGAGTATCTACTTACCTATTTGCAGTTGGTCACCAATTTTTTCTTTAGCGTTAATCAAAGTAGTAGTAAACTTATCCCATTGTTCTTTCTCTGGTAGTAAATCATTTAGCCAACCCATATCCGGCAGACCATCTTTCCATTCTGCATATTTCTTTAATAAAAATAATGTAAAAATTAGTAAAAATTGTTTAAACATGAAAAGTACCAATTCTTTTCAGTAAAAATAGGAACGGAAATTAATTCATAGACTTAATATGCATCATCATTAAGATTTGTTTTTTTTTTTCTGATAATTGCATTATTGAAATAATATATACTAATGACTGATGAGTATTACACTTCAAATATTTACATAACCTTATTCAAATTATGGTTTCTTTAGTTTGTTGTATAAATTTTTTTAATAGGGTAGGTTAGGGTAGGTTTTAGGGTAGGGTAGATATTATGTCAAATTGTTATCTCATTTGGAATTGAGAGTAAAAGGTCTTATTGGCCACTTTTGCAAACTATAACATCTTGCATGCATTTGACTAAGTTTAGTGAAAATGGCAGCAATGACAGAAAATGGTCAGTACATTATTGTTATTTTTATCAAAGAAATTGTAATAACTTAGGGTAATATAGGTCTACTTGTATTCTTATTTTTTAAGATGTTATTGTATACAACTGTTTTTACATGAACAAATAAGTAAAATAAAAATGAAATAAAATACCTTATTTAATGTCATGCCACCTCCAACGGCTCCACCAAGTAATAAGTACCTAATCTTTAGCACTCCTCTCACTGCTCTAGCTACTAACATTCCATACTTTCTCCTAGGTATAAGGTTAGGGTCTATTGGCTTGTAAAATAATAAGCTACGACCAGTGTAAATTGAAAAAGCAACTGCTCTTTTATCTACACATGTATATGATGGTTTCCTGAGGGATGACCTGAAATAAATTATTTTATTTTAATAAATAGCAAGATGATACAATTTCAAAAATCAAAAGTGATAATTTAAACTTATTCTTTGAATTTCTTAAGATTATGTTTTTAATGATTGAGTATAAAATGAATGTATAATAAATATTTACAATATGCTGTATGTGTAGATTGCATTACGTTCTGAATCATGAAAGTGAATTTCCAAAAGTTAGTTGTAAAATATTTCTAAAAGTGGAATATTTTTCTGTAAATGTCAAATGACTGTTTTGCAAATTTGATTGATATTACCTCATACGATGGTTCAATATTCTCGACATTGCGTTAATCACTTCCGTAAACTATATTTAGGGTTAATTTATTGGTATATTTCTTAAAACATTATAACCGCTGCAAATTAATCTTTAACCCTACGAATATCATAACCTAAGCCGGTTTAGACGAATAGTTACAATAAATCACTAATTAAATATTGTAAATCATTAAATTACTAATGTAAAACATATATATTACACAATCAACATCTAAATCATTGTGGATCACTTCATATTTTGAAAATTTGACAAACTACTGACTGACTGTGACTGCAAGGTGCAAGGGCAATAATTTTCTTTTTTTTTATGACGTTCCTTTTAACGCACTAAGGGGTATTCAAACATTGCATATTTTTTTACAGGTTTAAAAATATTTTCGTTACTTCATATATTGGACATTATATGTATTTCATATTAATATTATTTTCATTTTTAAATATTTTTTTAACTTTTAATTAACTAATATTTTAAAATTGGTAATTGTTGGATAAGAAGTGGCAACCCTATGTGATAAAATGTCAAAAATGGTCTGATATCGCTTTTCGCTGCAGTGTTTGTTAAATTTACGTAAAAATAAATCGCTTGTTACGAATTCGTCGTGAGTGGGAGCATATATTGTGACCTCAGGATAGTTTGGTGTTATGTGATAGCAGAATTCTGTGATGAATGTTGAAATGACCTCTATAGTTTGATGACACCTCTTCGAACTTTAGCTTTGTGAGTATTCTAAGTTATCGTGGTGGTGGCCCATGTCAAGGTTGGGCGGTGTTTATTCATCATTAATTAATGAAGCGGAGGGGTTTTCGACCAGGAAACGATGATATCACTGTCGGTTCTTTGAACTTTAAACTACAGTAAGGTAAAATTGTCTGCTTATTGCCGTGTAGGGCTTCGTTAGTGTTATTTTTAGCTCGTTAACTACGTAAATGTTAAAAGTGTGTTTGTCATTTAAATAAAACTATCTTTTCGGATTTTTTCGCGGATTTATTTTGATTTTTGGTTCCCGACGTTTCGATTGCTTTACAGCAATCATGGTCACGGGAGAGACTGACTGAGAGACTGAAGTGTGTTTGTCTTAAGCGTGTTTACAAAGATACTTTATATAGCATGGGGCTTGCTTAACAAACAATCAACTGTGTTATAGACTTGGTATTGATTGGTAGTTGGCCTTCCTAAGTTCTAAGTTACACATTCAATTTACAAATCTCCGATATTTCCTGTTTTAATTAGATTTCATATGGCACATAGTATAGATAATTTATAAGTAGCAATTGTTTAAAGGTTTTAAATACTTAAAAATACAGTCATGTAATCATAATTCTTATTATCTACCTAAATCCTGGCCTGATTTTTGAAAATGCTATCATTTAATTGGAACAAAATAATAAACATTATTAAAAAAAATTATATTGCAAATTTGTAGTGAACTGGTAAATAATAAATTCTTTTTATACAAAGTATCTACATACTTTAGAATGTCAGTAGTCCTTCATTTTCAATTACAGGAAATTACTATAAACAATAAGTTTATTTTTACTGCAAAGGTCAAAACATTGTAACCTTTTTATGGAGTGGAAAGTATAGATTAATTAGCAAGAGTAAAATATTTGAATTAAATATCATTAATGTCATAAAAATAACTAAAGTATATATTTCTTAGTTATTGTGAATTATTTGAAATATATAAAACTTTAATAGGTATTTATTATTTCATTGCTATATTTGTTTTTAGTTATGACTAATATGTGTTTTTATTTAAACTTGTTTTTGCTGTATTTATAATAACCCAATGTAGGTAAATATGTTTTTTAAGATAAGCTTTTCCATAATTAACTCATATAAATATCATTCTAAGTTACCATAAAAATTATACCATATAAATAATAAGTACATAACTTGAAAATCAATGTATTTTGAAATTTAATTATTTTATTAAATTGACTAAGCAGAGAAAACATCAACTCTTATTTTACTCTTCATTACCCCATATATTTTTTAACTTTAACCAAACTACTACATTGCGAGTTGATGTTAAATATTGATTTTATATGAAAATCAAATTCTCTTTCTATACAGATAAATAAAATTATAGTGTCTGTTCGTAAATGTAATGTAACAGCTTAAATGCATATGAATTTATATATGGTGCTTATATTTTTATTTTAGAACAAGAATTAGGGTTCCGTTGAAAAAAAATAAAACATACCTAGGGATGCACCCAAATGAAGCAGGGGTAAGTCCCTAGTTTGCAATATATTAGTTAGATGCCCACGGGAACCGTATATTTTTCCGGGATATTATATAGCCTACAGCTTTCCTCAGTTAATGGGCTATCTAATGCAAAAAGAATTTTTAAAATCGGTTTAATAGTTCCTGAGATTAGCGCATTCAACCAAACAAACAAATTCTTCTTCATCTTAATAATATTAGTATAGATTTTATTTAAACTTAAAGTTTTCATGGGGAACACTAAACAGCACTTAAATAATGCAGTTTCTGCAATCATACTTACAAAATCAACTTACCACATCTAATTTGGTAATTGATACATGTGCTTATCAATTGATATTGTCCTTAAGGGTTTAGTGATAAAGTTCAAATTTTATTAACACAGCAAAGTATGAAGTCATCAGGATTGTAGGAATGTTTGAAGTGGGTGTCTGAATGCTTGGGATATAAAAAAATACAGCTATGATTTATCTTATTTGATAATAGTTTGACTTTCAGCAGGATATTATAAATAGTTAAGTTCATAAAGTAACTAGGCTACAGTTTAAAGGATATATTAAAAAACTAAAAAAGCGAGAATCTAAAAAAAAATTACAATTGATATACTAAAATAGTGGGTTCCATATTCTTACATATTATCCTTAATAAATATTAGCTTTACTTATAATGTACTAATAATAAATATTTAGAATATGACGATTTTTGTACTGAAGGTAAAAATATACACCTCTATATAAAACAAATGCAACAAAAGAAAAATAAACGGTGTAAGTAACAGGATGCTAACCCAAACTCTTGACTTAAAAACCCTAAATCATGTCCTTTAGTGAAGAAAATGAAAAAAAAAAAACGTCAGTGTCAAAAGAGTAATGGTAGAAGTTAAACCTATAGATTGGTAGAAGTTGAAACTGATTTAAATTACAGTTTCCATATAAATTATATAAATATAAATATATATATAATCTATGTTAGTTTTAAATGAAAAATGTATATTACAATGTATATGCAAGTAACTGCTGTACTGTTTTGTAAACAGGATAAAAGTATTGTAAATATAATTTTTATCTGTAATAAAATTATGATTTATATAAGGAATACATTATTATTAATATAATTAACACTATATCATATAAAATATTTTTTTTTACATAAGATTAATAATTTCAGTCTACATTAGAAAGTGCAAAAGTAAAATATTATTTTAAATGAAATTTTTGATTATCATAGACTATCGACTCACCGTCGCTTCTCTCGGGTTCGTCCTAGCTTGGATATAGTAAAATGGATATAGTATGTTATCCTTAAGCGATAGACATATGCCATCGCGGACTTTTTTGTAAACCTTTTTAAGATGTACAATACTGTAGTACATTATTTTGATCTATCTCGTAAGGTTCGGCCAGCGTTTGCAATGTAAGGGCAAAACAATGTGTTTATTTACGACATCACATTAGAAACCTTTAAAATTATTAGTGTTTCTATACTATATTATGCATGTATTATACATATAAACCTTCCTCTTGAATCACTCTATCTATTAAAAAAAAAAGCATCCAAATCCGTTGCGTAGTTGCAAAGATCTAAGCATATATAGGAACAGACAGCGGGAAGCGACTTTGTTTTATACTATGTAGTGATTAGTGGAAAACTAATAAATACCTAGCTCTATATATGTAGTAGGTATACATACTTGTTATTGTATACATTATAAGCTATCTGTCAATTTTGACTCAAATTCGTTAAGACTTCACAGTGGTTGGAACGATACTTTAAAAATATTGCGCATTTATGAATACATATATATAATTGAATTGATTATTAGGCGTGTTTGAGTTCCATTACGTATACGTTTCCTATTTATATAAATCGCTATACAGTTTTATTTAAGTCATACTCGAGATAGTCTATACATCTATACAGATAAATAAAATTGGAGTGTCTGTTTGTAATATTAAAATAACCGCTTTTTACTAGATGCATATGGATGTATACACGGTACATACACCAAAACAACATTTTTTACAATTTTTGGTCTCTCTCGGTCTGTCTGTCTGTTTGTTCCAGCTAATCTCTGAAACAGCTGGACCGATTTTGACGGGACGGTCACTGGCAGATAGCTGATGTAATAAGGAATAACTTAGGCTACTTTTATTTTAGAAAAAAAATATGGTCTCACGAAAAAAAAAAAATAGTAAATTAATTTTGTTTTGGGAAGCAACTTAGGGACGAACGAGGGTGAGTCGCTAGTAGAATAATAAATCGTTAGAGAAAATCTCCGGATAATCAGTTACATGAGGAGTGGAGGAAGGCAGTTGTATACGCTATCAGCTAGCTTCCTGTACAGGAGCGATGATAAAGCGCCGGCGCATCATATAATCAACTCGTAGCACAATATTAGTTATTTTTAACTATGGTATTATTTATGGAATCGTCTGTCGGGAGTTTTTTCATTTCAAATTTAATTATTCATTGTATTTGTGGATGTAAAGTTTGTTTTAAAACTTCATTTTTGTAAAGTTTTTTAATGTTAGGGTTGTAATTAATCAGTGAAATTAACATAAATAAACTATTTTATATTTTCATTGCTTTGATCATGCTATACATATAATATGTATATCTATACTAATATTATTAAGCTGAAGAGTTTGTTTGTTTGTTTGTTTGGTTTAACCGGTAATCTCAGGAACTACTAATCCGATTTGAAAAGTTCTTTTTGCTTTAGATAGCCTGTTAACCGAGGAAGGCTATAGGCTATATCTATATCATCCTGTAAAAATGTACGGTTCCCGTGGGGTAGATGTGTTTTTGTCTAGGGACGAACCCGAAGCGAAGCGAGGGTGAGTCGCTAGTGTTACATACAAATGTGTCTGTATAGTAGTAAAATAAGAAGTGTCATTCTCAATTTTAATTATTTTACTTCTCATGTCAATTAAATACAAAAACTGACCAAGTGCGAGTCGGACTCGCGCACGAAGGGTTCGTACCATTATCTATAAAAACGGCAAAAAAACCATGTCTGTCGTATGGGAGGCCCCCTCAAATATTTGTTTTATTTTAATTTAATTATTTATTTTTAAAGTGAATATATAACTAAATATTCTGTGAATATTTCAAGCGTCTACCTGTTGCCGTTATCAATATCGAGCAAAAACGAGCAAAAAAATTACGTTTGTTGTATGGGGGCCCCCTTAAATATGTATTTTATTCTGTTTTTTAGTATTTGTTGTTATAGTGGCAACAGAAATACATCATCTGTGAAAATTTCAACTGTCTAACTATCACGGTTCATGAGATACAGCCTGGTGACAGAGGGACGGACAGACAGACAGACAGACGGACGGACAGCGGAGTCTTAGTAATAGGGTCCCGTTTTAATTTGAATAAAAATCAGTACGATAAAAAATATTAGATTTTTGCGAAAATCGAAATTGTAGGATTCATAGTAACTAGTGTTAGTGAAACATGTCTAGTCTGTTTATAAAGAAATCATAAGTAATTATGTGTTGGTTATGAAAATAATTATTTCAATGGAGAATGTAGTTTTATATTTGAAACATTTATACTTCTTTATGAGATCCCCGACGTCGGATAACGGAAGTAGTCGAATTTGCGTCAATACGAGAAAAATAGCAAAATAAATTTAAGAAGTAAACAAAATTAACTGATTGAACACGAACTCTCTAAAATTATTAAAGCTAGGCTCATGAAATTTAGTTAGAAACTGTTTTTTTTGGAAGTGTTTGTATTTTGTATGAAACTTTTTCCTTTATAATCTATACGGTCGCGGGTTCGTATTCGCTGGGGGCATTCATTTGTGTGATGAGCACAAATGTTTGTACTCCAGTCATAGGTGTTTATATTTATAATATGTATAATGTATATATCTAAAGTTATATATGTGTAGTGTACCAACTATCTGGTATCCATAATACAAGCCTCGTAGCTTATGATGGAAATAGATGGTGCTGTGTGTTAATGTCCCAACATATTTATGTATACAAGAATTGATCAATTAATATTATAAGTTAAGGATTTTATACCTATCTTCCCGAAATTATGGCAATTTTAATTTTCAACTACAGTTATCAAACGTCATGAAGTCCCCGTTAAGTGCCATCAAATGTTCCGATTCAGAGTCATTCAAAACATAACTGTTAAACCATAATCGAGGGCATACATTATGTTAATGAGTGTATTTGCATTTGTGATTACTAAGTGGCAATGTTGATAAAGAAGTTAGAGGACTATAAGTAATCTTAATAATACTTATAAATTAATTTTATTTCTGATTTTTAAAAACTTTGCTTTAACACTAAGGTTGGGTTTTGTGCAGCTTGCATCTTATAAAAGTCCAAGAAAAAAAAATAGTATGTATGTCAGTCTGTATCTACTTATCTTCGGAAGAAGGCACGTTTAGGAGGGAAAATTGATTATAGAGAGAGACATAATACTTTTTTAGATTGACGCGAATATTTGACATTTTAAATAAAACTATCCTTTCGGTTTTTTTCGCAGATTTATTTTGATAAGGGAACCAAATATCAAAATAAATCTGCGAAAAAATCTGAAAAGATAGTTTTATTTAAAATTATATAGAGAGAGACTATTTTTTTCTTTCGGAAAATCGAAGGTTTTTGCGAGAGAGGGTGAAGGTTCTTATGAAAAAGTATTGCTTGAAGTTATTTTGGTTAATGCGCACCAAGTCGCAGCCAAAGGCTATATAATATAATGTAATTTTGCATTATATCTTTCGCATATATAAAATAGAAGATATGATGATTCACTATAATGCGTTCAATTTTCCGCCGAATTTAGTATGAGTGATGATTTATCATTTATATAATAACTAGCGAATCACCCTCGCTCCGTTCGTGTTCGTCCCTAGGTACGTTTTAACATTTAATATAGATTTCTCAGAGATGAGATATTTTCCCGCTGTAAAGAGTATTCTATATGTTGATCCGGGTAATCAGCTATCATCATATCAAATTTCATCGAAATCCCTCTAGTGGGTTTTTCGTGATGCAGTAACAGACAGACAAACAAAAATTCTAAAAATTAGATTCGGCCTCTGTATCGATAATAATGTCTATTTCAATAAGATTTTCCAAAAAATATATAATGTACAGATTCGGCTTTGTTACGATTTTATTATATGTATAGATATACGCGTGACTGTAGCTCCAAAAGTAGGAAATTAAAAGTATAATGAAGGATATAAATGAAAAACTTATTATGTACGAAGTAACTCAGAAATTTTGTTATAAAATGGATTTTCTGGATAAGTTTTGCGCGTAAACTCACATTTGGAATTCATGTCTGGTTCGACGCAGGAAGACGTCCGCATCGTTAAAAGTGCTATAACTTTTAGTTTAAGAAATTTCTTTAGTAAACTGAAATGCAAAATTATTGGGCACGTGTACATTATGTTTTTAGATTTTATCTATCATGGGTAAGTATTTTATGGGATGTCGCGTACGTATCCAAAATGGATCTCTCATAGCGTCGTTTCGTCTCTCATTTCCGTCTTCACCATGACACATGAGGCCCATGAGGCACATGCTTAGCCCCCCCCCCCCCCCCTCCCTCCCCCTAGCCTCACGAGTGCCTCGAAAAGAACATTTTCGTTTACATGGAAAAGATAGAAGCTCGATATTTAGTTTATAATACAAATAACTGTTACATACCTACTATAGAATGAAATACTCGTAGCGACTCCCCTCGCTCCGCTTGGGTTCGTCCCTAGTTACGTTTTACCGTTTAGTACAGTAATCATAATATCTTGAGTACATTTATAAATTATAATGAAAACTTAGCTTGATGGGTGGTCGACCATATATGGAAGATATATGAGCGCTTAATATAAAGTAGAGCTTACATTGGACTTAATGCTATATTATCCTATACTACGCTATATTATACTATACGTACTTAATATATGAACATTTACACTTCAGTAAATATGCACAGTTTAAATGTATCTTTTTTTGTACGAGAAAATGTATGCAAAATCAGAAATTCTTATTCAATCTTAAAAAGTCCAAAACTGGGTCTAAAAATTAAAAATAAAAAAGAAAAAAAAAAGTGTGTGAATTTCCCCCTCCCCCTTTTTTGTAAGGTTTATGGAAAGATTGACAAAACAAAAGTATACTAAAATGGATACTGCTATTTTAAAGCCATAAAAATAAATATTACTCTTTAGTAAAAGGTCTTCGAGATGACACGAACGAAGCCTTTTAGTTTTTATTCGAGTTTTTCTAAAGAGCAAGCTTGAAGCGACCTTTTTTGTCGCTCTTTTTGATATACTAAAAATTCACAAATGTTCTTACTGAGTCTTTTGTTATCAAAAGATAAACTTGGTCGTCTTATTTTGAAACAATTTTTTGATGATAAGTTTTTGGCTGCACGCTTTTAAGTATTTATGTCTATACATATAATAAAATTGTAACTAAGCCGAATCTATACATTAAATATTTTTTGGAAAATCTTATTGAAATAGACTTTATTATCCACTAGCGACTCAAAAGTTTCGAACAAGTTGCGGTTTCGAACTAGGATTCAATCGAAATAAAACACATAATGTAGAAAAATAGACGTATGTTTAGGTATAATAATGTGAAAATAACTTTCATAGACTTTTTCTCCATTGTTACAACATAATTGATTTGTAGCATTAATTGCTCTGACCGTGACCCAAGCGGATATGCAATATGGAGAGTATTTAGCGCCGCGGTTACCGCGAGGGCTGTTGACCTAAAAAGTAAATAAACTAACGTACTTCAAAGTAAATGAGTGTGTGTTGTTTGGAAATTCTTTCCTTATCTTTATTTTATCCCAAAGGGTAAGGGTGTGGATAGACAGCTTCGATTACGGCGTAACTTTTTAGGGTTCCGTACCCGAAGGGTGCCAACGGAACCCTATTACTTAGCCTCCGCTCTCCGTCCGTCTGTCTGTCAGAGGGCTGTATCTCATGAACCGTAAGAGGTAGGGAGTTGAAATTTTCACATAATATGTAATTTTATTGCCGCTATAAACAATACATAAAAAAATAAAATTACAAGAAATATTTTTTTAACGTTCGTGATCGATCATCGAAATTAATATATGTACCTACTACACATAGAGTATGTAATATATGTGTTCGAATATAGAACACTTCAATATTTTGATAGTTGTCATATTGGTTTAGTAATAAAAAGGAATTTGAAAGCAAATGGATTTTTACTACTAATTATCCAAATATTTCATTGGCGACGAGAAATATCGAATTCACGTGAATTGATTTATTGTGTTTAGCATAATTTGGTGACTAAACAAAGAATAAATAATGGCAGAACGTAATATCGTTTCGACGTTTGGTGGTAATGTTATTTTTGACCATCATACACAAGATTGGAGCATTTTTAGAAGTCGATTCATACAATATTGTGTAGCAAATAATGTACATGATGAGACTGACCAAACTGGTGTGAGACGACGGGCCCTTTTGCTGACATCTCTAGCTGAGAATACCTACCGCATCGTAAAAGATTTAGTTTTTCCTGATGATTTAGATGTAATTCCATTCAAGCAGCTAATAAAAAAATTAAATAATCATTTTTCTGCAAGGAAATGTACCTTTGCCGAACGATACACGTTTTATAAGGCGGAACAACATCCAGGTGAGGATTTAGTAGAATGGGCAGCACGGGTACGTAGATTATCACAATTCTGTGGTTTTAAACTAGAATTGGAGAATGCTTTACGGGACAGATTTGTGTTAGGATTAGAGAATTTAAAAGAAAAAGAAAAATTATTTGCTGAAGACATAGAACTATTAACTTTTGATAAGGCATTAGAGCTAGCCCAAAGCGTGCGCTGCGCACGACAAGCAATACAGTCTACCCAACATCTTGATCGAGATCAATCTATGATGCAAAGTCAGCCAGTTTTCGCTTTGCAACGTCGGCAAGCGAGGAACAGTGATAATAGAGCTGCTACCCAACGGCATTGTGATGTGTGTGGTTATAAAAATCATACTAAAGAAAATTGTAGATTCATAAATTACACATGTCAAAATTGTAATAAGAAAGGACATTTAAAGAAAATGTGTCAAATCAAAATTAATAGAAATAACTTTTTAGGTACTAATGACGATGGAGATGGAGTAAATAATCTTAATTTATTTAATTTACAGAAATGTATAAAAGATGAGCCAATTACATGTCATATATGGGTAAGCAACATAAAAATATTGTGTGAAATTGATTGCGGTAGTTCTGTGTCTATTTTACCAACCGCAATATATAATGAATTGTTTAAAAATAGTAATAATTATTATTATTTGTTTTGTATCAATATCCGGAATCCATCTTGAATCCATCTGGAGTCAAGCACCAGTCTTTCTGCCTGTTGTCAATGTTTTTCTACTTCCTCTCCGCTGGTGGCGCCCCCTATACTTACGTATTGGCGCCAATAACCGGCAGCGCGCATGAGGTGATCGTATGATTTAGCCATTATAGCGTCGTTTTTCGCGCCGTTCAGTTGTCAGTGTTATTTAAACTTCGCGAAATTACTTCTTTTTCTTAATTATAGTTTAAATAATATTTAATTGATTGTATTATTGTAAAATAATTATAGTTCGATTAAATTTTGTTCCTCTCCGTTATTATTATGGAAAATCTCAATAATGATTTGGAATCAGAGTGTGTTAATGATGGCCCGTCTTCACGTAAGCGGTTACATTCGCCAGTAATAAGTGCTCGAGATAGTGATAGTGATTCTTCTTCGAGTAGTGGATCCAGTCCTAAGAAACGTAAATCAAGAAGGGACTCGCAAACCGTGAGTTATGCACACTTTGACTTTTTATCGCAACAAATAGCTTTTTTAGCTAATCTTATATCTAAGAATACTGACACGGAAAATACAAATTCAATTAATAAAAATACTACCTCCGTTTCTATAAACGAATTAAATCTACGGCGACCTGAAGATATTATAAATAAGAATTGTAAACTTCAAATTTTGTCAGAAATCAGTACGACGGTAAAAGACCCAATCTACCCTAAGGCAAATGATACGTTTCTTAAAAAATTATCAGAATTACAACGTTTTAAATGTGATGATTGGTATGCCGTTCGTTTTTCGGATGCACAAAAGAAATATTTAGCTACCCCCGGTTTTGTCGAGTTAAGCGTTAATGACGAATTAAAGCGTTTTGAATCAGCAATGCTTAAAGAGGATTCACGTTCATATTTATTAGAAAGAACTTTTGCGGCTTTGACGAATGCTATACTTTGTCAAAAAGACGAATTGCATAAAACTTTACAATCTTTGGTGGATTGGTCAAATGAATCTAGGGAATCCTTGACGCCTAGTTCTTTATTTGAAAAAGTTGAAAAATTATTTTCTAAAGAATCTTCATATAGCAAGGTTACGGATGATTTATTACAAATAGTGTGCGGTAGAAGAGCTGATTTTATAAATATACGCCGCGAGGCTATGTTACGCCAGATATCTGAAGGCTTTCATCGTGATGTTTTACATAAAATTCCTCCTAGTACCGAATCCCTTTTTAATGATGAAGCCGTTCAAACATACCTTCAAAAAATAGGCGGGCCGGATAAATTAACTACATCTACAAAGTCAGTACCCCAAACTTATTCAAAGGATAACTTTTATCAAAACCAGAAGCCATCTACAAGTAAGCAAGCTGATGATAGATTTTTTCGTCGAGATACCTTCACAAGAAGTCAAAAACATTCCTCTCAGACATCTCGCCAAAACAAAAACAAGTCAAACAATCCTAGGGTTAAGCCTAGGGGGAAGAAATCGCAGCCTTCCTTTAAAAACAAGCGTCGCGAATGACTATCAGATATTTCAAGGCGGCTGTCTGAAACGATTTCTATGTGCTTGGAGCAATCTGGGTGCGCCAGACAAAATATGCCGCCTGTTGAATGGTGTACGTATACCCTTCATCCTCAAACCACCACTAATATTTCCGAGCTCCACAGTCATGGAATTATACAGAACCAAGACTTCGCCCAATATGACCATACAAATTCAAACCATGTTGAAGTCCGGCGTGTTGGAACCTGCAGAACTGACACCAAGTTACCTTTCCAAGTTCTTCCTGGTGGCCAAGTCAGATCAGACCTTTCGTCCTATCTTCAATCTGAAACAACTAAATCAATTCGTAGTAGTCAAACCATTTCAACTATTCAGCCACTTCCGGGTACCATCGTTTTTACAACAGCAGGATTGGATGGCCGAGCTAGATCTGAGTCAAGCTTATTTCCACGTAGCGATCGCACGACAGCATCGCAGGTTCCTGAGACTGAGTTATCATCAAGACACACATCAGCAACAACTGCTTCAAATGACTTGTTTGCCGTTCGGTCTCTCTTCGGCACCCAGAACTTTTGCCTCGATAACCAATTGGGTCGCAGAATTTCTGAGGAGTCACAAAATCCGGTGCGTAGTTTACTTGGACGATTTCCTCCTAGCAAATCGGTCAAAGATGCAGTTAAAGGACGACATCGCATTCACGATAAACATACTGCATTTACTAGGTTGGACGATCAACTTCGAAAAATCTGTTCTGGTTCCGACACAATGCCTCGAGTTTCTTGGCATAACATGGGACACAAAACGCAACACAAAGTCCTTGTCGGAACCGAAGTGCTTAACGCTACGCAAAGCACTTCATCAACAGCTTCGAAAAAGCAAGTGGTCCCTCAAACAGTATCAAAGTCTAATGGGGAGACTCAACTTTGCAACATTCGTAACTCCGAGAGGTCGCCTGCACTGTCGTACTCTGCAATACTACAGCCGACAACTGCCCGCGAAACACCCATACCGGCTCATGACTATCCCTCAACCTGTTCGGTCGGAGATGGAGTGGTGGTGCCAAGCTATAGGAAAGTCTATGCCGATACACTTAAGCGCAGTGACACACCTGCTGACAACAGATGCGTCCGACATCGGTTGGGGTGCCCAACTCGGCGACACAAATATTATGGGGACCTGGGCAGATTCGCAGCAGGCCTGGCATGCCAACAAGAAAGAAATGTTCGCCGTTTATGCTGCGATACGCCAGAATCAACATCAACTCCAGAATGCACAGATACTATTACAAACCGACAATCGCACGGTAGTCTCATATATAAACAAGGAGGGTGGCACCAAATCCAAGAAGCTTCTTCAACAGACTCGACAACTTCTGGCAATTCTAGACAAACAGAACATTCATCTGACAGCGCATTATTTCCCGGGCAGATTCAATGCCGAAGTAGATGCTCTGTCTCGGCAGAGAACTTGTCCAGAGTGGCATCTCACGAGGTCAGCAACGAAGAAAATCTTTCGAATGTGGGGCACGCCGGAGATAGATCTGTTCGCATCGAAAACAGCTCACATAGTACCAAGATATGCATCATTGGACGTAGACGATCAGGAAGCGCAACACCACAACGCGTTTTGTCATCGGTGGCACTACAACCTAGCTTGGTTGTTCCCGCCTCCGAATCTGATACCCAGAGTTCTCAGACACTTGAACCAGAGCAGCGGGGACTACATATTGATTGCCCCGAAGTGGAACAAGGTATTTTGGCAGGCAGACGTTCAACAGCGAGCTCGACATCCCCCTTATCTAATTCCAGATCTAGCACACGTTCTTATAGATACCAGAACGGGGACGCATCCGCCACAAGTGCAAGACCTACACTTGGAGGCATGGCTGATTTCGGGTGGCCAGATATGTTGACGGAATGGACGGATCAAGAACAACAACTTCTCATGTCAAGCTGGAGATGCTCTACGATTAATACATACAAACCCGCGTGGCGCAGATGGAGGCAATGGTGTGAGTCTCGTTCAATTGATTACAAATACCCTACCCCGGATCAAGTTGCTCGGTTTCTAGCATATTTACACTGTGATATAGGTCTTGCATACAGAACTATTTTGGTGCATAAATCTGTTATTTCAACTTTCACGCATTTAACAGGTAATATTAACTTGTCGACTAATTTCTTTATAAAACATGTGTTAAGAGCTATTTCTGTAGCACGAGAGAAACCTGCTAAGCCACCTATTTGGAATCCTAAAGTGTTATTGCAATACATGAGCTCTTATAATTTTAATGAAAATAATATCTATCAAGTATCGAGACATGTTGCTACTCTTTTACTGTTAGCATCAGGCCGCAGGGTTCACGACCTTACTTTGTTGCGAGTTGATAGCACTAGTTTAGTTGACCAAGGAACCTCTATTGTGCTTTGGCCAGTATTTGGTTCCAAAACAGATAGCCATAACCATAGACAGTCTGGATGGAGGCTTAGAGAGCATCCTGATAAAAAATTAAATCTCATTTATTGGTTAAGACAATTGTTACATATAACTGTTAACCGTCGAAAAAATTTGAATCACTTGTTCATTACAGCTAGAGGTGATATAAAGCCTGCATCTAGAACTGTTATTGGTGGATGGGTGAGGTCTCTCTTAAAGGCTAGTGGTATTGATGCAACACCGGGTTCAGTAAGATCTGCAGTGGCTTCTCTCAATTTTGTAGAAAACTTTCCAATTGATCAGATTCTTGCAACTAGTAACTGGAAAATGATTCATACTTTTCAAAACTATTATCAAAGAGAATTAATAACTCATAATGATTCTAATTTTGTAAATAATTCAGTATCATTATCTAATTATTTTGATGCTGTGAAATGAGAATATTAGTAAAACATTATAAAAAAAAAAAAAAACTGTTTTGTGTATGAAATATTTTATACTTGTTTAATTGTTCTAATACATATACATCAATACATCGAGTTTTATTAAACCAATATTTAATTATCATTAATACACATTATAGCGTCTTTGGGTTCAGCGCACCAGGTGATAACAAACACATCACTCAAGATGGATTCCGGATATTGATACAAAACAAATAATAGAGAGTTTTACCATCAAATAAAACTTACCTATTATTTTTTCATCAATATCCGGAATCCAGGTAAGGTCTACCTGGTGCATCATGAGTTCTATAATGGCTAAATCATACGATCACCTCATGCGCGCTGCCGGTTATTGGCGCCAATACGTAAGTATAGGGGGCGCCACCAGCGGAGAGGAAGTAGAAAAACATTGACAACAGGCAGAAAGACTGGTGCTTGACTCCAGATGGATTCAAGATGGATTCCGGATATTGATGAAAAAATAATAGGTAAGTTTTATTTGATGGTAAAACTCTCTATTATCATTTGCAAATGTGTAATGAAATATTTAATTTTTATACGGGGATGAAAATATCTCCAATAGGGTTTGTAGTGTTGCCTGAAGTAACATATGAAGGCCGTACTAATCCACTAAAGTTTTATGTTTTAACGTCTAATGAAAAGCGCTTGCCTCTTTTAGGTCGTGATTTTATGAGATTATTCAATCTTCATCTTTGTAATCATGACTGCAAAAAGAAGGATATAAATAGCATTGAAAATAATTTTTTTAATAAGAAATATGCTTTGTTATTTAGTAAAGAATTAGGTAGATTTAACAAATATAAGGTAACTTTAAAAATAAAGCCTGAGGCGGAACTGAAATTTTTTAAAGCTCGGCCAGTTCCTTTAGTGTTGAAACCTAAAATAGATAAGGAATTAGATAATTTACTTGAATTAGGTATTATTGAGAAAATAGACCATTCGGATATAGCTACCCCCATTGTTCCGGTATTACGGCCAGATGGCAATGTTAGAATTTGCGGTGATTTTTCGGTCACATTAAATAAAGTAATATATTTAGATAATTTTACAATACCACGTATTGAAGACTTATTCGCTAAACTTCACGGAGGTTTAGAGTTTAGTAAGTTAGACCTCTCTAGAGCTTATTTACAGCTTGAATTAGATGAATCAAAAAGGTTTACTTGTATTAATACCCACAGAGGTTTGTATTGTTATAATAGACTAGTTTTTGGTTTGGCAAACGCCCCATTTATTTTTCAGCGTACAATGGAACAGTTATTAGGTGATATTGATGGCGTTTGTATTTATTTAGATGATATTTTAATTACAGCTGCATCGAGAGAGGCTCATTTAGAACGCTTAGAATTGGTTTTAGATCGATTGCAAGAAGCAGGTTTAAGATTAAAACCAGAGAAATGTGAATTTTTCAAGAGTTCAATAGAGTATCTTGGTTATGTTATAGATAAAGATGGATTGCACAAATCAAAAACTAAAGTCGAGGCTATATTAAAATGTGAGGCTCCAAAAAATGTAAATGAGCTAAAATCGTTTTTAGGTCTAGTCAATTATTATCGATGTTTTGTACCAAATACTTCTTCTGTGCTATTTCCTCTTAACTCACTGCTAAAGAAAGGTGTACGATGGGTTTGGGGTAAAGATCAAAATGAAGCTTTTAATAAAATTAAATATGAATTAGCCTCAGAACGCGTGTTAGCTCATTATAATCCTGAATTCACTACCATAGTGACTTGTGACGCAAGTCCGACTGGCCTAGGCGCAGTGCTATCACAGTGTCAACCAAATGGTTCTGAGCGGGTTATAGCATATGCTTCACGTTCTTTGTCTAAAGCTGAGATTAATTATGCTCAAATTCAGAAGGAAGCAACTTCAATTGTTTTTGCAGTTAAAAAATTTAACCATTATTTGTACGGGCGTTCGGTGCCGTTTGTATTACGTACGGATCATAAACCTCTTTTAGCTATTCTTGGAAATAAAAAAGGTGTTCCAATTTTAGCAGCAAACCGATTACAAAGATATGCTCTATTTTTGTCGGCGTATAATTTTAATATTGAATATGTTAAGAGCGATGATAATATTGCTGATTTTTTGTCGCGTGCTACGGTTACGGATAGGCCAGATGAATCTGACGTTATTGATCATTCCTTATATATAGATTTTATTGGTGAAGTTGTTTTACCTCCCATTACTGTTAATGATATTAGAAATGAAACTAAGCAGGATGTGGTTTTACAAAAAATGATTAAAATGATCAATGAAGGATGGCCTCGTAAGTTATTAGACCCCAGTTTAAAACCTTTTTTTTTGTGTAGAAATGAACTCTCATTTGAAAATGGATGTATATTACGCGGATATAAAGTAGTAATTCCTACAAGCTTGCGACAGAAACTTTTAGACGAACTACATAGATCACACTTTGGTGTAGTTAAAACAAAGTCAGAAGCAAGATCGCGTATGTGGTGGCCAAATATTGACAGAAATATTGAAGAAAATATTGGTTCTTGTAATGTTTGCAACTCGCATAGAAGTAACCCCCCACATGCGCCACTTGCATCTTGGCCTTATCCTAAGGGTCCTTGGGAACGTGTTCACTTAGATGTATTCTTATTTAACGGAAAACAATTTTTGATCGCAGTTGATGCATTTTCTAAATGGTTGGAATGTTTTTATTTGAAAAAGATTGATACTGAGTCAGTTATTAGTAATATAAGTGAAATGTTTAGCAGATTTGGATTAGTACGGACTTTAGTTACTGATAATGCTACGAACTTTTGTTCTAATGATTTCGAGGCTTTTTGTCGATTAAATGGGGTTGAACATTTAACTAGTCCTCCTTACCACCCTCAGTCAAATGGACAAGCGGAGGTTTGCGTCAAAACAATTAAGAGCGGCTTAAAAGCCATTGTAACAAATGATATGAGTTTAAGTAACTTAATGATTAAAATGCATAAGTTTTTATTCGATTATAGGAATTCTATAAATTTAACAACTGGATTTTCGCCTGCTCAATTAATGTTTGGACGATCTTTACGTTGTCGACTGGATTTAATTCGTGATTGTACAAAACTACCTGTTTGTTTTCCTTCGTCATCTGTAGCTAGAGATAATGTTAATAATGCTCAGATGTACCAAAGTAAGCAATTTAAAGGTAAAAGAGATGTAAAATTTATAGTTGGTGATAAGGTGCTTGTAAAACATTATTATTCTATCGGCAATAAGCAATATAACATATGGAAAGTAGGTATTATTAATAGTTGTATCGGTTCTCGTTTATTTAAAGTTTACATACCGGACTTAAATCTTTTTACAAAAAAGCATGTCGATCAATTATGGATGTATAAAGGAAGTTCATCATCGGATAACGATATAAGTTCCATTGGAGACTACGTAAATGAAAATCATATTTTAGAAACGAAAGATACCGCGTCCTGTTGCACAGATAAAGAGGTTGGGGATGCGAAGGTGACACCAGACATAAATAATGAAATTTCCGATGATGAATTTTTTGACGTAGATCAACCTGATGTGCATGAACCAGTCGGTAATATGCAATCTCAGGATGATCGACGTTATCCAATCAGAACAAGTAGAAAAACCATAAATTATAAGGAGTAGCCTTATTTCATTATTTAGATACCTTAATTAGGGTTGGAGGAATGTAATATATGTGTTCGAATATAGAACACTTCAATATTTTGATAGTTGTCATATTGGTTTAGTAATAAAAAGGAATTTGAAAGCAAATGGATTTTTACTACTAATTATCCAAATATTTCAGAGTAAAAGTCATATTAATAGAAAGTACATTTACGATGGTACCGAACCCTTCATTTGCGAATTCGACTCGCACTTGACCAATTATAAATTTTATATAGTTAGGAAAGTTTATTCATATACGTTTTTCGGAAATTGTCACACCAGGCGATAAGTATAAATAAAAGAACAATTAATTAAATAGGGGACGTTAGACATCACTTATAGGTATTGGGTATCATAAACGATTTAACCCCAGGGCTCCAACTAACACACCCTTCTGTATTTTACGATACGGGACCTGTTTTATTTCTGACTAGTAGAACCCGCGGCTTCGACCGCGTTCAATCTATAAAAAAAACCTTTGGCTTCATCTTATATAGCGACTCACCCTCGCTTCGCTGGGGTTCGTCCCTATGTATTTATATAATATGTATATATAGTTTTACAATAATCTATACTTAATATTATAAAGCTGAAGAGTTTGTTTGTTTGTTTGGTTGAACGCGCTAATCTCAGGAAGTACTAATCCGATTTAAAAAATCTTTTTGCATTAGATAGCCCTTTAACTGAGGAAAGCTATAGGCTATATATCATCCCAAAAAAAGTACGGTTCCCGTGGGATAGATTTGTTTTTGTTCAGAGTTCATTTAGAGATGAACCTGAAGCGAAGCGAGGGTGAGTCGCTAGTATATAATATATGGAAGTCTGAACGATTTGTTGACATTTATGATTACTGCTCCGCTCCATTGGGTAGTAGCATGATGATATATAGCCTATAGCCTTAAACAGGCTATCTGATGCAAAAAGAATTTTTCAAATCGGATCGGTAGTTTCTGAGATTAGTGCGTTCAAACAAACAAACAAACTGTCTCTTTATAATATTAGTATAGACTAGCGACCAGTCCTCGTTTAGTGCACATCCTAACTACGCTCGCACGTTTTAAGAAACTCGCGACTTTTATCCTGACATCATGTTACTGCTAATATCTTAATTAATTAGTTTTCCATACAAAATATACCGTGTATGTAAACAATTTTTTCTCGTATTATAAGCGTACTTAGCCTATTGACCTTTTCAATCATGATATCAGCCTGTGTTCTCATTCAATAATAATCTAATATTATATAAATATCTTGTGTCACGTTGTTTGTGGTCGCACTCCTCCGATTTTTTTTGTATATTTGGTAGGTATGAGAATAGGTCGTAAAGTAATTTTTTTACCCCCCACCTCCTCACCCCCTCCCCCATTTTTTAATCGCGTCTTTAGTATTTTTGTATAAACAATATTATATAAATACATAAAATGTATAAAATAAAGCCAAAGAGTTTTTTTTGTAGATTAAACGCGGGCGTAGCCGCGGGTTTTGCTAGTAACCTATATTCTTCTTTAATATATAGATTATAAAATGTAATATTTTTTTCATATCGGACTGTGCCAGAGATGAGCGTGTTCAAACAAACAAAAAAAGGGTTCGGTTTTGTAACGTACTAGTTTTAGCATGCGGTGCCGCCCGCATAGTATAAAGGCTAGAATAAAAGTTAACTTACGTCCGTCCCCATAATGTGCTCTATTCTTGCCGAATTTTATCGAAATCTGCTCAGTGGTTGAAGCTTGCAAATGTAACAGACATACAGAGCTACTTAAAGTTTTATTGACCGAGCTAGCGAAGAGTCTGCTTCAAGTCTGGCAAAAATTGCTTTCCTCTGTCAGTTTGTTGGTACTCTCTACTGGTGTTATTTTACAACCGATCTGGACGAAACTTTGATTTGATGAGATCCGATTTCGATGGTTCTTTTTTTTATTTGAACGGTAGTAACTTTAAGTTGGTCTTATAAAAATTTGGTGAAGATCTGATTAGGATCTTTGGCGTGATGAGCAGAACAGCTCCTCAAAATACAGTTTGTGCTAGCTAGGTCTAGTGTTCGCAGAACTACTTGTAATATTACATAGATCAGTAGAGTTAAGTAGGGATATTGATTAGTTCAGTAAACGTGTTATATTTAGACGCTTCGCTTAGAGACGACAGGATTAGACGTATAGTTTTAAGCGGAAAACCTTTAAAGTGCTCAGAATAGTGTTGTTGACCTTTAGAACAATTCTAATATGATTAATTAAATAGTTAATGGATTCTTTATAGTTTCTATTTCGTTATTAACTTAAAATAAACTACTTGTTAGAAGAATCAATTTGGGAAATGTGTTATCGCTTCAACGGTATTCAAATATGTAAAACTAGCGACTCACCCTCGCTTCGCTTCAGGTTCGTCCCTAGACAAAACAAATCTATCCCACGGGAAATGTACATTTTTACGGGATGACATATAGCCTATATCCTTCCGCAGTTAACAGGCTATCTAATGCAAAAAGAATTTTTCAAATCGGATTAGTAGTTCCTGAGATTAGCGCGTTCAACCAAACAAACAAACAAACAAACGAACTCTTCAGCTTTATAATATCAGTATAGAATATAGAATAATTAAATTAAGTCAATCAGATTTTTACAAGTACTTGAGAATCGTCAACTTAATTTAAACAGTGTAGTCAGTCCTTGAGGAAGCTACTACCAGCTCATACAGCGGTTCTACCGAGAAGATTTTTTGAGGACAGATGCTCTATTAAATGCCATGTCGCAGTATTTTAGTACACCATTATAACTAGCCCGCATATGAGTTAGTATATCTTAACTCCACAAGGTCTTTAACAGAGCAATGTGCTTTATTCACATCTTTATTAACGCTATAGAACCCAAAACAATGATTTTTAGTTTTTTTTATCTGTTTGTGTGTGCGTTTGTGCGCGCTAATCTTAAAAACGGATTTGGGTGCGGTTTGCATTAATGTATTCTATTTGTTTATTTCAAATGGTTTCTAAACAAAAAAGTTATGTCAATTTAAAGAATCATCTAGGGGCGAATCCGAGCGAAGCGAGAGTGAGCCGCTAGTTAGTAATCTATTTTTAACATCAGCTTAAAATTATTGAAAACGTTAATCTAAAACAGTCTATAGAGTTTTATTATGTACTACATATAAATAGATGTAAATAGTTATTGCGAGTGTACTTTATTAGAAGGACTTATACTATTGCAGATTTTTCTGTAGGCCTTTTTAAGATCTACAATTTTCTAATATATTGTCTTAATGTATCTCTTAAGGTTAAGCCAGCGTTAGCTATGTTTTCTAAGGACTGTGGAAGGAAGTGCCTGGGGAAATGAAAGATTTTCATGTAGTAAAATGTATCCTAAATGTTGATCCGAGTAATAAATATTATCACTACACAAAATTTTGTTTCGAATTCGAATCCACAAAAAACAGTTTCCAGATTTCGGTGTGCTTTGATTTGTATTGGCTGGCACCGACTTAGAAAATATCTGATTAAGTGTCTATTCTAAATGAAAACCGCCGTTTAGTTATTTTTTACTTTTCAGTGCCTGGAAGTCAGTTTTTTTTAAGTTTTTATTTTTTCATTTTTAGTGTAGACGTAATAAGCAGGTAATTTGTAAGAAGAAAGATTTTTAAAGCATATTGTATTAAGCTATTTCTTCAGACCCCTATTGACCCATCTAAGTGTAAAGTTCTCATCAATACAAATTAATCAAGCCCAAACATCAGGTAATTGCTGTAAATCGTTGAGGAGTTCCCTCGACTGTCTTTCGGCTCCATCATCAGATCGACTCCAGATCTTCATTAAATAGTAGTGCTTTAAATTGCTTAACGAAAAAATTAACAAACGCACTAGTCGCTACTACGATTTTAGAAAATTCCCTTCGATTTCTCTGGGATGCCATCATCAGATCCTGGTTTTCTTATCATGTGGTACCATGATAAGGGATATCTCCTTTCTAACAAAATAAAAAATCTGTTCGTTAATTAAGAAGTAATCCACGAACGCACATGACGATGATGATGACGCACCCGAGCAAAGGGTGGGTAACTCGCTAGTTATAATTAATTTTAACAGGAGTTTTTAATAAAAAAACTATTTTTAATCGCATGATCCGGTCATAGTGAGAAAGATATAGGTATAAAAATATAAAAAAAAAAAATTAAATATTTATTTGTAATTATTTATTTCCAACTAGCAACTCACCCTCGCTCCGCTCGGGTTCGTCGCTAGTTACGTTATAACGTTTAGCTCAGAGATGAGGTATTTTCCCGCAGTAAAAAGTATCCTATATGTTGACCCGCATAACCAGCCATCATCATACCAAATTTCATCAAAATCTGTCCAGTGGTTTTCCCGTGATGCGGTAACAGACAGACAGACAGACAGACAAAATTTCTAAAAACTATAGATTTGGCTTCTGTATCGATAACAATGTCTATTTCAATCAGATTTTCTAAAAAATATTTAATGTACAGATTCGGCTTAGTTACAATTTTATTATATGTATAGATTAATTATATTTATTATTATAGAAAATTAAAAAAAAAAAAAAACGCTAATGACCATCTTTAAATGTATAGGACTCGCAAAACGAAGCAAATGAGCTCAAACTCGATTTTAATTGTAACCATTGAAGAGTAATTTCACTTACAATACTTCGATGTTCGATTCCAAAGTATTGCTACCCGGGTTTCATTAACCTAAAAAGTTTCAAATAGATACGACATTTAGAAACATAGAAGAAAGATTAAATGTATCTATACATATAATAAAATTCTTACTGAGGCGAATATGTACATTAAATATTTTTTGGAAAATCTTATTGAAATAGATATTATCGATACAGAGACCAAATCTATAGTTTTTAGAATTTTAGCCTGTCTGTCTGTCTGTCTGTTACCACATCACAAAAAAACCGCTGGAGGGATTTTGATGAAATTTCGTATGGTGATAGCTGGTTATCCGGGTCAACATATAGGATACTTTTTACTGCTGGAAAATATTTCATTTCTGAGAAATCTATTCTGAACGTTAAAACGTAACTAAGAACGAATCCGAACGGAGCGAGTGAGTTGCTAGTTTTTAAATAAAACTCAAAATTTTGGTTCCTGACGCTATGAATACTTTACAGCAAATATAAGCGACTAAGTTTTTAGTTTTCTGGAAAATTATAATTATTATAGACGGTTTTCAAATTTGTTTTCTTTGATAACATATAATATATTTAAACGAGTAATTCTTGTATAATTAATTAATTAATTTATTTATACCGGCGATCTCGGAAACGGCTCTAACGTTTTCGCTGAAATTTGGTATGTGGTTGTGTTCAGGGGCGAGAAATCGATCTAGATTAGTCTTATGTCTGGGAAAACGCGTGTTTTCGAGTTTTCATACAGTTTCCTTTCGTATTATTCCATGCAAAATATGTCCGATGATTTCTTACACTTGGGCATGAGCATCGTGGTCAAGTGGCCAAGACGCAAGATAGACAATCACATATGTTCGGGATCGAATCCTGGTTGGGATTCAAAGATTTTAGTTTTTTTTTATTTTGTATTTATTAAAGTTTTTTTTTTTAATCTAAAAGTACGATATAACAAAAAAGAACTCCGAGCGAAGCTCGGTGCCCAGGTACTACATATATGAATCGTAACCAACACACACGATCCTCCTCTTTTGAAATCGTTTATTAAAAGAACTTTTTGTCATTTCCAGTGAACAGAAATGGCGTCGGTGTGGAAACGACTGCAGCGAGTGAACAAACGCGCCGCCAAATTCCAGTACACTGCATCGTACCACCGCATTGACGTCGACATAACTCCCAAATGGTAATACAATTTTGTTCGTACTCATTAGATACTCTTGGCAAGGATTCTGTAAAGCCTGAAATCTGATTTGTTCATGTCTAGAATTTCTATTGAAGATATAAAAAAATGTTGTTGGGATATTAACACACAGCACCATCTAGTTCCATGGTAAGCTACGAGGCTTGTGTTATGGATACCAGATAGTTGATACACTACACATATATAACTTTAAAACATACATATTATAAATATAAACACCCACGACTGGAGTACAAACATTCGTGCTCATCACACAAATGAATCGGGACTTGAACCTGTGACCGCTGGCACAGCAAGTGGTGTCACTACAAACTGAGCCAGACGTGTCGTCGTAATTTATTACAACTTTAATAGAAATTCTAGTAGCAATTGCAGTAGTAGTAGTAGTAGTAATAATACTAGAGGTTAAATTTGTTTTTTGTTAAAGAATTTCAGTAAAAAATTGTTGTCGTTTCGTCGCCTTGGTGCTTATTTGTTCAAAGGACCAATACTTGTTGACTTTACGTTACAGTTTTATTTCTTCTATTTTAAAAACAAAGCTGTATTTCAAATATTTATGTACATACATATATAGATAAAATACATTTTTTTTTGGTTTTATTAAAGTAAAATGTGTATTTAATACCAATAGAATTCCTAGCAGCTCATTGGGCATTTTTTTTTTAATTTTTCTCTTGTTTTAATACTTATTACCCTGTTCCGGACTAAGAGAAATCCAAAAAATCAAATGTCATAAGCCGTTCTTGGGTTATAAATGGTGTAAGTAAAACGACTTTGTTACATATATTATATCGCACACCTAGATCTAAACAGAGCTAACTCAAAAATCTCATCTTTTTAGTTACGCATACCATCGAATTCCTTAACTTAATAGCTAGCGACCAATAAAACAGATACAAAAATAGGTACATTTCTCAACGTTATGTGACACTAAAACCCCTTTTTGTTACACGAAAGAGCCCATTCCTCCTCCACCAAAACAGAAACATAGCTAATTACAGTCAGTATTACAAGCGAAACGCATGTGCCCGTCATAAACAAATTAGAGCTATTTTGAGTTGATTCTATATTGTTGAGGTAAACCAGAAAATTGTAAAAACTATATTTGACTTGTCCCCATTTTGATGGTTAGTGCTAAGTAAATTAAAGCAACATTTTGACTTAAACCAGTATTCATAGGCAGGTGAGTAAAGTTTTCGTTTTTATTTAGAATTGTTGCCGTGTTGTTGAAACATTTTTTAATTTTTAGTTAACTCTTTTTTGTTGAGTCATTTTTTAAACTCTTATATTTCTTTAAAACCCTATTTAAAATAAACTTTTTTACCAGCGGTGATTAGAGCTTTTTCATCTTAATATTATTTTATTTTTATCCTAGTAATTACAAAGCTTATTATGTTTTTATTAAACATTTTTCAAGTTAGACCTTTTTTGATGGGCTACGCTGTATCAAATTTCACTATATCGAAGTTTATCAGATCGCAGACGTAATTAGGTTTTTCAAATCGATGTGGTGTAACGGATCAGATTGATTTGCTTAATTTAATTTTTTTTTCAAGAAAATAATGAATCGTGGACTATTTTTAGTAAATATAGTTGAGCCTTGCTCAACACACAGGGACAAAGAAATATCGGCCCTTGCTTACTGACTCAATATGAAAATATGCAACGATATACTAGACCTTTACAACAAGAGTTTGAACCAATAATACAGGAGAAGACGGTACTAGAAAACAAGCATCAGCAAGAAGACGACATAAAGATATCATCGAGCATATCCGTGGCTGATAAATCTAATCCGAGCACAACTAGACAACTGCAGACTGGTACACCAACTTGTTATATTTCACCAATCTGAAGTGATGAAAGCGTCATTGACGTCTCAGATGAAATTCCCAATTTCGGATTTGTTCATAAAAATAAGACATCATCTTAAGTCGTTCGTACTAGTTTACCGTTTTCTTCGTCCAGCACCAATAGTAACAGCTCTAGTAATTCATCAAGCTCTAGTAGTTCTCGGATACCAAAGATAATAGTGCGCATGTACTGCTTGACTCTCAGAATGCAGTTCTTGCTGAAAAAAAGATTCTTAAGAGTCCGTGATAGAACAAAAAAAGGGCAAATAAAGAGCACATAAACAAGAAATGTGGAAATCAAAAATTGCAAGTGTTTCGAAATTTTGGTACAGCCAAAGTCTTAAGCATACAAGTCTCAGAGAAAAATGTCGGCTACAATATAAACTATAAAGATTAGATGGACGAACTATCAAGGCAATCGCTTTTTGATGCATTTTAGGGTATTCGGAAATCTTAAAAAGCAGAAAGAATTCGTAGTACCTACGACACTTACAAAATATAATTATTTTTTTTAATGTTTTATTTTTAATTATTAATGAAAAATAATATCTGATTGAGGGCTTAATTCAGTGTTTTCTTGCTAATACCTAATAATCAGCCATTGTACACCTACTTTTGGTCACAGACTCCTCTATTAGTCAGATTATTATAAATACATTCAAAATGCTGTCCCTTTTAAATTTATAATGACTCTTCAAAAGAGAGTCAACTAAACACTAGATTCACCAACACAGGTTCAACTACAAATAACAAAAAATAAACTTACAATTTGTTAAGCAATACAGAAGCAACTACAAAAATCCAATTTTTAGGCCTAAAAATGAATTAAAACACAAGATTCCTATAACATTTTTCATCTATTTTTATTTAAAAAAACATTGATCAACACAGAACACTTCTGCAGTACACAGGGATTCGGTAATCAGTTTTTCACGTTTTCTGAAAAAGGTGTTTTTTTGAGTTAATCGCTGTTTAGATCTAGGTGTGCGATATATTAAACTGCCTCGGTGGTGTAGTGGCTAGCATGTACGGCTGCACATCCTGAGGTCCTGGGTTCGAGTCCCGGGTCGGGCCAAGTTTAGTTATTGAGTCTTTCTGTATAGTAAGCCTCAGTAACAGCCCGGAGTTGGGAAGTTGGCGGTGTTTCACCCCCGTGCCTCGGAGAGCACGTAAAGCCGTCGGTCCTGCGCCTTAACTCTCACCGGTCGTGTCGAGTAGTCGTCCCACCGGAGTATGAGAGTGACAGGAATAGGGAGTGCACTTGTGTTTGCGCGTACACTTGTGCACTATAATATCTCCTGCGCAGTTGGCTAGTCTCAATGAGATTGGCCGCCGTGGCCGGAAACGGTCAGGAGGACATTATTATATATATATGTTAAGAAGTCTGTATTAAAACTCTTTCGGTAAATTGGTCGATCAGACAAATAAGCATTGAGACGACGCGACGGCTTGTTTTTTGTTCTAAACGTACAACGTAAATATTCAAGATAGTATAAAATGAACAGCTGTCACAAACTACAACATACACAGCTAATTTTTTTGTCGTTTTTTTTTGGACAAAATTGAAAACAAAATGTACAACAGTATGAATAAAATTTGCACATTCAACGTTTATGTTAGGTATAGTAAATGACATGTGCGTGTCGGTGGATTTACGTCATTTGCTTGGATAAACAAACAAAAAACTTAATCGTTGCGAATTCAATTAAACTTGCACTTTTATTTATTATTATTAAACTTATTATTTATTTATTAATTAATATTACATTATTATTAAAACATACATTGTTATTATTATTATTATTATATTATAACTAGCGACTCACCCTTTTTTTTTTTTTATACAAGAAAGGGGCAAACGAGCAAGCGATCCACCTGATGGTAAGTGGCTATCGCCGCTCATGGACATCTGCAACACAAGAGGAGTTGCGAATGCGTTGCCGGCCTTTAAGGGACCTGAAGACACGGCTCTTAAAGACCCCCATGTTATAGCGCTCAGGGAAAACCTCAGGAGGAAGATCATTCCACATTTTGCACGTGCGAGGTAGAAAAGAACGAGATGCACGTACATTTGAAGCATGCCAAGCATCTAAAATGTGTGGATGACATCCAACCCGGTGGCGAAGGGTGCGATGATAGAATCGTGACGGTGGCACCAAATCAAAAAGTTCATCAGAACACTCTCCATTGTAAAGACGATAAAGAACACACAGAGAGCCAACATCTCTCCGAAGGCTTAGAGGTTCCAAGTCGTCTGTGAGTATGGGATCGTCGACAATACGAACTGCCCGGCGTTGGATAGAGTCAAATGGAAGAAGCTGGTATTGGGGGGCGCCTGCCCAGAGATGAGAACAGTACTCCATGAGAGGGCGAACCTGTGCTTTATAGAGCAAAAGGCGATGCCCCGACTTGAAATACTGTTTCGCTCTGTTAAGGACACCCATTTTTTTGGAAGCCAGTTTGGCTTTTTCTTCCAGATGACGTCTAAATTGGACGTCGCTCGATATTTCGACCCCTAAGATCCCGATACTCTTACAGATGTTAAGGGTAGTGTTCTGGAACTTTGGCGCTATAGAGAATGGGTTTTTTTTTAGTGGAGAACGCACAAACTTGAACGCACCTCGCTTCGCTTCGGGTTCGTCCCTAGACAAATACGAATCTATCCCACGGGAACCGTACATTTTTCCGGGATGATATATAGCCTATAGCTTCCCTCAGTTAACGGGCTATCTAATGCAAAAAGAATTTTTCAAATCGGATTAGTAGTTCCTGTGATTACCGCGTTCAACAAACAAACAAACAAACTCTTCAGCTTTATAATATTAGTATAGATTTATTATTATTACATTATTATTAAAATTATACCATCAGCGATTAGTAAGATAGGGAAAATCGAAAGGTTGGTGAAGATGAAAATTACTCACTAATGGAGGGACTAGCGCCATAACTAGGCTTAAAAATACTATCGAAAAGGAATAATTATATATGTATGTGACATGTTTTAAACTCTATGTAATGTTACCTCATCTATAATAATAGCCGTCTTACGTCCAGAGGTCTTAATTTTTAAAAGAATATGTCAACAGCACTTTACCAGAATTCCAAAAAAAGAACGTAGAACGTAGAATTAAGGAAAAATACATTCGAATTCCTAAATTCCTTCCAAAAATATAACTAACTAGCGGCTCATTCTCGCTTCGCTCGAGTTCGTCCCTAGCAAATCAAAAACAAACCTATCCCATGGGAACCGTACATTTTTCCGGGATAAAAAGTAGCCTATGTATTATTCCAGACTATAATCTTTATTTGTGCCAATTTTCATCTAGATCCGTTCAGCCGTTTTGGCGTGAAAGAGCAACAAACATACATTCTTACAAACTCTCGCGTTTATAATATTAGTAGAATTCGTAGCATTCCGAAAGGAATTTTGATTAGATTTTTAGCAAAGTATGGTATTAAATAACCAGATCGGTTTGTAATATTTTGTATTAGGTATACTATGTGAATCTATACTAATTTTTTTGTTTGTTTGTATGGTTGAACGCGCTAATCTCAAGAACTACTAATCCGATTTGAAAAATTATTTTTGTATTAGATAGCCCGTTATCTGAGGAAGGGTATAGGCTATATATCATCCCGGAAAAATGTACGGTTCCCGTGGGATAGATTTGTTTTTGTCTAGGGACGAACCCGAAGCGAAGCGAGGGTGAGTCGCTAGTATTCACTACGTAATAATTTCCCAATGCCGTTACGTGCGTTTTACGTACATTCATTTACAATATATTTCAAAGCCGCACTAATCGTGTTAAATCACATTAGAACTATAAGTCCTGAAGGCTTTCGCGGTGTAGTGGCAACGGATTCGTACTACCGATGGAGGTTGTGGGTTCGATTCTTGAATGTGGAAAAAAATTGTATTAATAACATATTTGTTCTAATTATTCATGAGACTTTGATCTGGTTAACATAAATCGTGTCATCTTATTAAATTTATACTAAAAAGGAAAAACGTATGAGAAAATTCTGAAAGCCGCTCAAACTTTTTATTGTTTTTCACACTTTTTACCTTGAAATAAAACTATTTTTGGAGACATAACACGCGAGTCATTCCCATAACCAAGGTTGCTGAATGGCATTTGAAACGTCGGGAGTTGAAAATTTGAATAAAGTGGAAAACAATCCGTAAATATATTATAATAAAACAACTATTTTCGCGATTTAATTTTATTTACAAAAACAATAATGTTTTTGAAGGCTTCTTTGACCATTCCTTAGCCTAATCCATATGTATCTGTGATGGATTTGTTATAGGTGGACTGGACATACTACATACTGTAATTCAAAAAATAAAGGGGAAGTGTGACATTTTTATGCTACTGTTTTTCAAAAAAACTTTTTTCAAATGTCTATAGCAACTAAATAATGACCTTTGAGACATCTAAAACTTTAGACAGCAATCATGGTCGCTCTCGTGACCATGATTGCTGTAAAGCAATTCAAACGTCGGGAACCAAAATATAAAATATTTCCACGAAAAAACCAGAAAAGATAGTTTTATTTAAAACTCATTTCAGTTTTAAATATTATAGTTCTATCTGTGTTATTGTAGATGTAAATACAAGTATAACTAGATATTTTTGTTTGAAGGAAACCCAACAAGTTGAGCATTGTATGGACGCGACGGTCGCGACGCGTCATCACAGAGCCCTTGGAATGGGAGCCCTCGCTGAAGGACCCTTTGAAGTAAGTGAACTATCCACTTTAATAATTTAACCCGTGTCGTGTAGCTTTATAGGAAGGGATAAGTTAAATTCATGCGTTTTCAGTATAACTTTTACGAATTTCAGCTTATGTATATTTTTCTTGTTATTTTGAATGTTTTTTCTTTGATTTAAAGATTTGTAAATTTTTTAAAGAATTAATTCTGTTACAACAAATAAAATGTTTATTTAAAATTTAATAGATATGGTTTAGAAAGCGTATTTGAATACAAACAAACATGAATATTCTGATTTTTTAATGAAATACTGTAATTTTATTCTTATTAGACTCAGAATTTACTGTTTCAAATGAATACTATATACGGCTTTCGTACTGTTATAAATTTCGGATTTACTTTGTTTTTTTTTTTTTTCCTCTAAGTTGTTTTTTTTCAAGTGATTCTAGTTGAAGCAAAGACACACTTGACATATAACACAGAACACACTAACCTTTTAATGAATATCACCTTTATAAAGTTTAATTACTAGCAGTAGCTTACGTATATGTTACAGGAGGTCATATTCCATGGCGTTATTAGATGAACTTTTCATCCAAATCCGTCCAGACATTTCAAGGTGAAGGAGCAACAAACATACAAAAATATTATATGTAATTTCATACTTGTATTGTATACATATTATAATATAATTAGTACCTTGGCCGACTTGGCTTTACCGAGCTTCGCTCGCCATTTTTTGGTAAAGATATTTTTTTTTTCTTTAGAAAATGCACCTTAATAAAGACAAATGTATATAAATATAAGAATGGCTAATTTATTTAATAATATATATTATAATTATTATGTTGTCAGGGGTTCAGTTATATTCACGGTGCCAGAGAACCAAACTGTCGCAGTGACGTTGTTCCGCAACCCGCGCACCAACGAGCTCGAGGACAAGGACTGGACATTCGTTTTGGAGGACGTGAGTTTGTCTTGACCTATATACATATGTTTACAGTTTTTACTTTATATGTCGTACATATTAGTTAAAGAAAGAATCGTAGAAATCGACGTACAATTATTGAAGACAAGCGGCTCACCCTTGCTTCGCCCGGGTTCGCCTCTAGCAAAACAAAAATAAACCTATCCCACGGGAACCGTACACTTTTCCGGTATAAGGTATCACAAGCCAAATTTTACTAAATTAGTCGCATACGTTGTTGTGTACTTATCTGTATAAGTTACTATAGATTTTTAAAATCTATCCCACGGGAATCCCACATATATCCGGTGATAAAAAGTAGCCTATGTGCTATTTCAGACTCTAAATCCATCTCTGTGCGAAATTCCATCCGTTCAGTCGTTCTAGCCTGGATGAGTAACAAACATCCATCCATCCATCCTCACAAACTTTCACATTTATAGTATTAGTATGGATATATATATATATTAAAAGTTTATAAGGAAAATAATTGATATTAGAATTATTGTATTCTTCTTATAATCTGTCCTTGTATCTTAATTGGATATTTTTTTATTGATTTTATTATTTCTAATAAAAATTTCTTTGTCATTCTCTATACTTTAGAAGGTAATTATTTACTTAACGCTTAGGTATAACGTTACTAGCAGTGAGCCTGATGGTATTATAAATCGACTATATAAAGAGAAGCTTCAAAGAAGAAAAATAAATTCCCATACAAATTTTCACGCTCTATATTCAGGTCTCAGACTAAGTCATAATATAGATAGAGTGACACAGAACTAAACATGAAGCCGAACAATAATGTTTTAAAATAGTATACAAATAATAATTTGTATAGTGAGTAATAAGTAAATAAATGCTAATAAATGAAAATAGCTAAAGATTTCCATTATAATATAAAAAAAAAAATAATAATAACCTCATATGTATTATGCTATCTCTCTTTCAAAGGGAATAAAACTAATATTTAAAAACACAAAAGAATATAATATTATTTTTATTATTCATAATTTACTATTCAAATTGTATATTAATTTAACCAATTCATATATAGAATTTCCTTTATCCTTTAAAGAAAGTAAACGATCTGATAGACAGTACCTACCCACAAAAACACATCTCTCTTCTGTCTCCGCCTCCGATTCCGTTTCCGATTCCGGTTTCCATAAACCAAATTTAAAAACTCCGATTCCGAATTCGGTTCCGATAAAACCACTTCCGTAATATTCCTAATATCAAGTATTCGCGTAAATCTAAGAAAGAATTAAATAAAACCAAACAAACCTGGTCAGGTATCCCACACGGGCAAGCGTCGCCGGCTGGCGTCCTGTAGCGTGAACCTGCGCAGGCATGCGTCGCTGGCGCCCGCGCAGCGCTCCCTGCAGCTGCAGCTGGAGCCCACCTCCAGGAAACTTAGGGGGGCCAAGCTGCAGCTGACCTTGCATTGTGTTCTGTTGAGGGAGGGGCAGGCTACGTGAGTCTCGTTTTGTGTTTTTAATATTATTTTGGTTCCAATTTACAGGTGAATTTTGATCGTATAGGGTATATTATAAATACATTAATCTGTTATTGTTTAGTTAGAAACCATTTTTTAGGGTTCCGTATCTTAAAAGGAAAAAGGAACTCTTATAGCGTTACTTCGTTGTCCGTCTGTCAGTTTATTAAGACCCTTTTTCTCAGAAACGCGTGAAGATCTCAAGTTGAAATTAATATCAAATGCTCAGGTTGATGATATGAACGTCTCTTTTTTTTGAAGTCGGTCAATAATATTTTTTATTTCCCTATAGAGACGAAGACATGCAGTCTTTAGCGTCGTTGCTATCTGTAAACAATAACTCAGATATAGCAGTTTTAGAGGATCTGGATGAGGATGACTACACGCTCTCCGATAGTTCTACGCGACAAGTGAGTTATATGTTATTTTTTGGTATTTTTTTTTGGTTTTATTATGAGTTAATTTAAATTAAAATAATAGATATTTTTTTCGTTTTTAATAATATGTGAAATTAATCCAATTTAAATAAGATTTTTTTAAACTTTCAGTCTAAAAGTTTATTTTTTTACAGATGTTAGACCTTCGTCAACAAGTGGAAGAGATGACGCAAAGTTTAACCAATAGCGACATAGCAGCAACCCCCAATAGTGTACAAAGCTTAAACTTTGATAACTCCCGAACCCCCACAGCTCCTATGACACCCGAGTCAACGACCCCTACAACCCCTGTAAATGCACCAATAAAAGAAATGGACGATCTTAAAATCAATGATTTAACAATAACCCCGAAAACCAGACCTGAATATCTCAGCAATTTAACAAAACTAGCAATGAAAAGCGAACCCCCAAAATTCTCTTCAACCCCCAAAATTGTACCAGAGAAGGTAGAAGAAAAGGTAGATAACATAAAAGGGGTCGTTTTCAAACCAAAGACGGTCGCAAAAAGGAACCTTAAGCCGTTGGAATTAAAGACGAATTTAAATAATATAAGTTTGGACACGAATGACAATGAAAAGGAGGATTTAGATAAAACTCCTGTAGCGGAAGTGGAGAAACTATTTCCGGTTAAGGCTATGGATAAGGATAAAACACCAGTAAGTTATTTCTTAATTCGTAATTAAATTATCTGTATTCTATTTTAAAAAAAAATATATACTTTGGAGTTTCATAAAATAAGTTCATAATGTCATTATGAGTATAGATAGTTTAGCTACGAAATTTAAAGTGAAAGTCTAAGGAAACGTGATGTTATAATATGTAAACTATTTTTGACTTATAAAATACTTATTTAATGAATAATTATATTCATTAGAAACTTCGCAAAAAATGTTCTCATTATACAACTTAAGATCGGCTTTCTGTACAATTTTGACCGTATTTAATTCTAAACGACTGCATCATAGCAAAGGCAGAAAAACATATATTGCATTACCATAATCCATTTCTATTTTTAAAGAAGACTCTATAGATCAAAACGAAGCAATCTGTGAAACTCCTATCCCACCTTTTCTTATCCAGTTCGTTCTTGTTTACGTTCTCTCTATACTCCCTACCTGTTCTCGGTCCAGATCCTACATAACAAAGTATCTCAATTCTCTCCATCTTCTATTTCTATTTGGAACTTCTTTCACAAAATCCCTATCCTTCCTCTTCTCCTCTGGGTCCAGGTGGAAGCTGGACAATAACAAAGCGTCTCCCCCAGGTGCAGGACCTGCTGGAGTGGTGCAGCGTGGTGACGGCGGAGTACCCGGCGTGCCGCGTGGCCGACCTCTCCGCCAGCTTCCGCTCCGGCCTCGCCTTCTGCGCCATCATACACCACTACCGGCCCGATCTCATGTGAGTGGAGGGAGGGAGAGGGAATGATAAAGAGAGAGTTAGAGACTAGTCGTAGTTGTTATTTGTATAGTGTAGGATGTTTGTACAGTGTAGAATTTGTATGTTGATTTCTTTAAGTGTGTATGACTTTAGTGATATCACGTATACCAACGTTATGTGAGTACAACAGGAGAGAGAAAAAGAGAGAGGCACTAGACTTAGGTGCTATTTGCAACGTTTAAAATGTTTATAATAGTGTTAACGAATTTACCCCCATTATACATTACTGCCGGGCAGATTTTATGTAAGTGGGGAGAGGAAGAGTAGAAGAAAGAGGGAGATCAGTCATTGCTTGTAACGTCTAGGATTTTCTTGAAAAGTGGTAAGAAATGTGTCTATGGGTAAGGATAAAAAATCGTGTATTTGATGATGTGAGGATGTCGGTACAGTCCGGAATCCAATGTGGTTAAAATAAATGACAATTTAGTATGCTTGTATATGTAACGACTACTCCTTATAAACTGATCGAACAAAAGAGTCAAGCAGTACGTCTGTATGTGTAGTGGTTGCTCCAGTTTGTCGACAGAGACAAGGGGTGACACAGTATGTCTGTGTTCTTCGGACTGTCGACAGAGGAAAGGTAGAGCAAAAGGGGTGATACAGTATGTCTGTCTGTGTAGAGATTTCTCGGGCCTGTCGGCGGAGGAGGCGGACGCCAACGTGCGCACGGCGCTGGAGGCCAGCGCGCGCCTCGGCATCGCGCAGGTGCTCACCGCCAACGACGTGTGCCGCGCGCCGCACCCGGACAAGCTCGCGGTACGCATGCGCGCACGCACACACACACACACATACAGTACATACGCACGCACACGCACGTCAACACGCACGCACACGCACACAATAAGAAAAATGTCCTCCAATCGATTGGGCGCCGCGGCCGAAATCGTTCAGGAACACGTCACATATACACATATACAATATGCATGCTCATGTATGTACATGAGCATGCTGTGCATGCATGTGCTGGTATGTACCAGCACTCGCGCCTACTCCGACACGTAAATATATTACTTTTGTCGACATACTGTTTATTTTTGTCAACCTTTAAAATGGAGACGGTGAGATATTGGTTTTCGACAGACATGCTCAGTTCGCTTGCACTCGGCCAGCATGGTGGACTATGGCCTGATCCCGACGTATGGAAGGGGGGTCCACCCCCAGCAGTGAGATGTTTAAAGTTCTTCTTGCTCTCACTCGATAAAAAGTATTGTCGTTGGAAAACATGATAAAGTTGTCTATGCCACAGCTTAAAAAATATTAAACATACTCACCCACACAAATATAGATGCCACAAGTAAAATATATGTCAATGTGGTATTTATAATGTTAGTATAATTTTTTTTTCTCTTTCAGATAATGACATATCTGTTTCAACTGCGCGCGTACTTCACCGGTAATGAACTACAAGTAGAGCAACTTGGTAAGTTATTCAATATAATTTATTTTGTTATAGCTTGAATAAAATAATGACACAATCCTTTATTTTAGTTATTTTTACTTCTAAGAGTGGGATAATTGCTATTAAAGTAATCCTGAAGTCAGTATACTTTTGTGGTAAAAATTCATTATAATTATATTACCTTATTATAAGTTGGACAGTAAATGTGAGAGACATATACGTATGTGTAGTTATACGAGTTTTGACTTAGAATATTTTAGTACGAGGTTTTGATGAAATTTTTAATAATGTTAATTATTAATATAAAATGTCAAATTAAACTTTTTTACAAGTTTGAAAAAAGGTTCATTATCTTTTACCATAATTTCTTCTAATTGTTTATATTGTTTTTTCTGATTTAACTCTGGCAATAGTTACACTGATAAATGATAAAGATTGCTTAAGTATTGAAGTGAAACAGTAAATTACACTAAATTTCAATAACCTTCCCCCCTTCCACAGTTATCCTATCCGATAATTAAAAAAAAATTCAAGTCATGTCTAATAAAAAAATATGTCAAACCTGGCACATCTCACGGGAAAATCATCGCTACGTCTATTTGTAATTCTACGATGTACATTAATGTCTATGAATGAATGAATGAATCAATGGATGAATGAATGAAAGAAAGGAATGAATGAATGAATGAATGAAATGAAATAAAGTGAATGTATAACGGCTTCATTGAGCATCCCGCGGCAGGCAACGACGAGACGGAGTCGTCGTACCTGGTGGGGCGCCACGACACGGACGAGTCGCTGCCGGCCGAGCTGTTCAGCCGCGAGGTGAGCGCGCGGCGCTCGCGCACGCTGCTGGAGCGCCCGCGCCCCGTGTCAGTATACGCCTTGTGCTATATATATATACGAATGTTTGTACTCCACTCATGGCCGTTTATATCTATACATATAATAAAATTCTAACTGATCACTGTCTGTGCATGGAAGATATTTGAGATAACTATTATTAGGGAACGTAATAGAACCCAAAATAATGATTTTTAGTTTTTTATTTGTTTGTCTGTTTGCCGGTTTGTCTGTTTGTCTGTGCGTTTGTGTGCGCTAATCTTAGAAACGGCTTAACCGATTTGGGTGCGGTTTTCACTAATGTATTGTGGTAAGCTTCACTTAACATTTATTATTTGTTTTATTTCAATCGATTCCTAAATAAAAAAGTTATGTCAATTTAAAGAATCACCTAGGGGCGAACCCGAGCCAAACAAGGGTGAGCCGCTAGTTAGATTTTTGAATGGTAAGTTTGTTCGGTCAAATCTATGTCGGAAATCTTAGAAAATTTTAGGCCATACACCGATGTTTACTAATATTAGGGTCATTGTTACTCCAGACTATATCAAGTTCTGACAATTTTGATTTTTGAGTAATGTTTATTATTTATGTTTCTATATATAAATATGAACTTAAAGTTATAAAAAGGAATGGTTTTTTTTAAAGTTCAGATATTATTATAATAATTCAATGGTAACAAACACATGAAGCTTCCTCCTATAAAAATATGTCCCAGTACCTTTTCTTAACAGCTGATGTATTAAATGTTCCAAAATAGTGATTAATCATATTTGACGACACGTTTGGCTCAGTTTGTAGTGACCCTACTTGCAGTGCCTGCGGTCGCGGGTTCGAGTCCCGCTGGGAGTATTCATTTGTGTGATGAGCATGAGTGTATTTAAAAGTTATATATGTATAGTGTATCAACTATCTAGTATCCATGGAATTAGATGATGCTGTGTGTTAATGTCCCAACATAATTATTTATTTATTTATTCTACTATCCTATAGATCCCAAGGTTCGATAGATTCCCGCCAATCCCAGGAGCGGTCCCCGGAGAAGTCTCCGGCGCCGACCAAGGCCCGCGACATGCTGCTGCAGTCCAAGAGCATCCTTGGCAAGATGCTGTCCCCCGCCAAGGGAGAGAAGCCCACGGCCAAGTGGTTCACTGATCCCGTCAAGCCTAATGAGGTTAGTTTGTGTAATGCCGGGTCCACACGTCTGTTATTTTCCACAAACTTCAAACCTCTACTAATTTGCCGCAAATTTCTTTTGATTTTGTGATGGCGTGTCAAGGCTTGGCAAGCGTTTGGTTGCGCCATTACGTACTCGAGAGCGACGCGAGTAATTTTCGCGTTTCTATCATCGCACCTTTCGCCATCGGGTCGGGTGTCATCCATAAATCCTAGATGCTTGGCATCTCACAAATGTACGTGTATCTCGTTCATTTCTACTTCGCACGTGCAAATTGTGGAACGATGTTCCTCCTGAGGTTTTCCTTGAGCGCTATAATGGGGTTCTTCAAGTCGAGTCCTCAGGTCCTCTTAAAGGCCAACAACACACTCGCAACTCCTCTTATGTTAAAGATGGTGGATCATTCGTTCGTTCGCACCTTTTGATTGTAAAAAAAGCTTATGTGTCATTTGAGGTGCATACATCCTGAGTGACCTACCTGAGTGTTAAATTTTATTAAAATTCGTCAAGACGTTTTTTTCACATGAATAAATAAAACCACATACACATATACAAACTTTTGTTATTATTCTGAATTAAATTTTTACCATTGTGAAGTTATTTCAAAAATATAATTTATATTTTACGTTGAATGTCAAAGTTGACTTAGAATTACGTTCACGATGATGTTTATTAAAGTATTGCAATAAATATTGTTTCCTTTATTTTTACTCAGCCAATCCCAGCTCGGCCCGAGAAACTGATGACTCGCAAGGAGTTGACGGATCCCTTCGGCTCTGATGATGAAGAGGAACCCGCCAATAATGCGATTAGTAACGGTGTTGGTGAGAATTCATATGTTAAATTTTATATAAAAATATACATATATAATTGTTGTATTTAACTCTTTTCAACGTCCCACTGCTGGGCGTGGGTTTCCCTTTAATGCGAGGGAGATCAGGCAATAGTCCGCCACGTTGGTCAAGTGCGGGTTGGCGGACTTCACATGTTTTTCGAAAAGTTAGAAAGTTATAGTTATATATTAACTATTATAGTTACAATATTTCCTTTACAGTAAAATCGGAACAAAAACCAACCATAGAACCCGCTACCACCGACCCATTAAGCGTCACCGACGCAACAACCAATGGTAACGAGAAACCAAAACCAGTTGAACTGCCAAAACCTACGCCGGTAAGTAACACACGGTTCATTTTAGTGTGGCTTTTGTTACGTTTTAGTGATGTTTTGTTGAAATAATAGATAGATTAGTGTTTGAGTGATTTAGAAAAATAATTGATTTTTTAGATGTAATAATATAAATGATAGTAAAAAGCTAGTAAAATGTATTAAATTGTATTCTGAGTTTTAAGGCAAAAATTGGATTTCGTGAGTTTTTCACTATAAGTACATTGACATTCTTTAAAACAGCTTTATAGATTCATCAAAAACCTAATACAAAGATAATTTCTTTCCATACGCTTCATATGTGTGTGTGCTTCGCTGTTTGGATATTAAAACAAAATGGCGCGCTTAAAAAACAAAATGGCATCCTAAAAACAAAATGGCGCGCTTTAAAAACGAAATGGTGTGCTTTTAAAACAAAATGGCGTATTAAAAACGAAACGGCGTGCTTTTTCCGCTTGTCAAATGCCAGCAATTGTTGTCACGTCACGACGAATTGAAAGAGAGAGCGAGACAGCTGCTCGAGGCGACCAAACGCGAGGCGAAAGAAAAGGACAAAAGCAAAACTGACAGTGAAATTGTGAACGGATTGAATGACATGGGAAGTCCGAAAAAGGTAAGTTTTGTGTTTTTTTTTTGAGTTTGTCTTAGCCTTTTCTGCTATTTTTTGTATTTCAATTTTACTTTTTTTTGTATAAAAATGTTGATTTTTTGTTTCGTTTTTCACTTTAAGCTTTTTTCACTTAAAGCTTAATGACTTTGGTTTTGCTTTACAAATGTGAAGTTACGTTTAATTTAAATGTTTTTTGAGCCCAATATTATATTCATTTGCGTTTTGTTATTTAAAGCTATAAAGGTTATGAGGTTTTTAACAGGGAATGATTCGGTAATACATTGTTTTCTTATAACTCTATGGGGTTACGTGACGCACGCCAGTAAAGCTCTCAGAAGGCATGATTTTTTTTCGACATCCCCAACAATCATCCTGATATTTTTAGCCAATGTACACTAAATCGTTATAAATTACACATCTAAAGTTTCCTCATGAATCACTCCGTCCATTGGTGAAAACCGTATGAAAATCGTTAGTTTTTCAGATATACAGACAGACAGACAGCCGCGACGGTGGGAACTTTGTTTTGTAATATGTAATGATGATTACAAACAATAAATAGTATGTTAGAATTTTTAGAGAAATTAAATTTTGCATATACAATAATATATAGATTTGTATGTTTGTTTCTAATTACATTATGTTTATTATCTATTATTACTATATTACTAGCGACTCACCCTCGCTTCGCTCGGGTTCGTCCCTAGGTACGTTTTAATTTTTTTGAGCGAAACCCTAATTCTTTTTCTAAAATAAAAGTAACCTAAGTTACTCCTTATAATATAAGCTATCTGCCAGTGAAAGTCCCGTTAGATTTGGTCCAGCCGTTTCGGAGATTAGCCGGAACAAACAGACAGACAGACAGACAAAAAAAATTTAAAATTTGTGTTTTTCTTATAAGTACCTTATATAATTCCATATGCATTTTAAATAAGAAAGTATCATATGCATTTAGTATTAAGCTGTTATTTTGACTTTACAAACAGACACTACAATTTTATTTATCTGTATAGATTTGTATATAATATATGTGTATACTTTTTGTTAGAATTTATAATTATTTTACTTTATAATACTAGCACTAGCTTTTCTTTCCTCACTGCGAAAATATGTATTCTTTTATATATATATATATATATATATATATATATATATATATATATATATATTTTCTAAATATTTGTATTTATATGTGTAGTTCTAAATATTGTTTTTATTTTACAGCCAATTACAGAAGAAGAGAGACAAGCGATGTTACGTGAGAGAGCGAGGAAGTTAATAGCGGACGCTAGGGCGGGCATAGTCAGGTAAAACATATATTACTAGCTGTTGCCAGCGATTTTGTTCGTATGGTTTGTATGGTAGTAGCCTATCTGTTAATCCGTGATATAGGCTATTTTCATTCCAAATTCCACTAAAATTTGTTCAGCCGTTTCAGATTAACTAGTAACAAACAAATATACTTACAAATTATCTATAGTTTGAAAGAAAAAAAAGAGTGTAAAAAACACAAAAAACTCCAGTTTTATGTGTTTTTTTTTACACTCAAAGTAGAAAAATTCAGACAATAATTTAATATCATGCACCACTTTGTTTCAAACAATTATTCAACACAGCTTATAATAACACTTTCTTAGATTACGCGAATATTTGAAATTTTTAATAAAACTATCGTTTCGGTGATTGCTGTAAAGTGTAAAGCATTCGAAACGTCTTATTTCAAATTATTATTATTAATAGCTTATAATATTATTATGATTTCATTTTTCTTAGTCCAACATCTCCTCTGTCTCCATCGCGCACCCGCGGCACGCTGGAGATCATCAGCAAGCAGTCCGTCATGGAGGAGTTCGCTGCGGGTGAGATGGAATGCACTTACTGTATTTTGCTTTATTTATATAAATACTAGCGGCTCACCTCGTTTGGCTCGGGTTTGCCTCTAGGCAACAAACCTATCCCACGGGAACCGTACATTTTTCCGGATTAAAAAGTAGCCTACTTGTTATTCTGATGTATGAACTATATTATTGTAAAGTTTCATTAAAATCCAATCAGTAGTTCTTGTGTACTGAGCTGGATAAGTTACTATAGTTTTTTAACTATCCCACGGGAACTCTTTAATTTTCCGGGATGAAAAGTATCTAAAATGTTGACCGGGGATATAAGGTACCACCACGCAAAATTTCATTTAACTCAGTCAAACAGTTTCTGAGATTAGCCCGTACAAACAGACAGACAGAGAAACATAAATTAAAAAAAAATTGGATTTGTTCTATTTCTCTTCTTACATCGCTCTGACTAGGTTTTTAACATTTTTTTACTATGTGCAGACATTCGACCTCTACTGTTTTATTATATGTATAGATATTAATATTTTGCTCAAGTATTGTTATGTTTATAAAATAAATAAATGTAACTTAGATATTTAAAAGAGCAACTGTTGAGTTTCTCGTCGATCTTTCTCAGTAGAACTGCTTTCCGAGCCGGTGGCTTCTTCACGGAGTGACTACACTGACGTTATCTAAACGTGCCAAAAGAAGTATAATTTCAAAAATTTCTCTACAAAAATATTTTTAATGGATTTTATAAAATAAATGTTATATTTTTTGAATTTACTATCCAATTTCTTATATTCTTTTAGTTCAAAATTAATTACAAAAATGTTTTTTTTTTGAAGTGATACTTCTTTCGGCATGCTTGGAAAAAAATATGAGAGTAAAATTATTACGATGCGCGCGCACACCGACAGCCAAAAAGTGACATGATGAAATTAGCTGCATTCCTTTTACAAACAGAGACTTGTGACATATGGGATGAAAATCTTTAGCTATTTTTGTGCTTATTGTAAAAAAGTATTTTTTAAATATATTCTTTTTTTTTTATTTTTGGGAAAATATTACTATATAATTTATTTCGTGTATTACAGCGGGTGGCGTGGAACAGTTGGAAGGTCTAATATCTAGGCCTGAGTCGATGCCGTCGAGTCCTGGGTCCAGGAAAAGTGCTCCCAGTCCGGACAGATCAGGTCAGTTTTTGATATTTTGATTTTAATTTTGTCTTATCTTTTATGTTTTTATGGTATTTTTTATTCTATAATCAGTTATATTCTATACTTTTTGGATGAATGATGGGTTCTCCAGGAGAATCCATCCAATATCTAAATTCCAAGAAAATTCCAACATTTGTAAACAATAAAATTACAAAATCCATAATTAAAATTTTTGCAATATTAAATTATAATAACATTTATTTTTTGCTAATATCGAATTCTCTGTATATATATGTGTTTAACAATCTTAATGTTTGTGACTCTTCATTTTAGGGTATACCTACTGTATAATACATAAATGTATATATATACACACGTCTTACATACTTACATATGTAAGTACATACACACAAGCATATATATTGTGTTGTCACCAGATCCGCACAGTGCGGAGAGCCGGTCGCGCAGCGCGTCGCCGCAGCAGCCCCTCGCCGCGCTGCAGGACGACGACGACCAGGTACACGCGCGCACACTCACACACACGCGCGCACACGCGTACACGCATACGCAGGCACACACTCATACGCATTGACACACACACTCATACGCATTGACGCACTCACACACTCATACTTACACACACACTCATACTTACACACTCATACGCACTCACACACGCACGAACGTGCACGCATACATGCACAAGTATACGTACGCACACGATTTCGGTCGCAACGTATTATTTCATTGATATACCGTGTAGTCATCACGACGGGATGGCGCAAACACTACTCTTTTTTCTTTTACAGTCTCACGATACGGTTTCGATATGACTGCATAACTTCTGAGGTGGAAACGATAATTTGTGTTCTGAATAAGCGGTGTTACATCGTTCTCGTCCAAACCCTCTCCGTTACTGTAAATTTTCTGACAATAAAACTCATTACTTATATTTGGCCCGACTTCGGACTCGAACCCAAAACTAAGAAAATAATAATATACTATGAAATTTAAGTAATTTTAAATATTTATTATTCAATAAAATAATGTAATGATTTTATTAGTAAATTAATGTATGAGTAACATATACATATCTACGTTACATAGAATTTACTTTTATAACTCTTATTATCTGGAGGTCCTAGTTTCAAGTCCTCGCTTGCACTAACATTTCGAGTTTTTCTGTCAAGAAAGTCCCAATAACAATCCGGAGTCAAAAAGTTGGCAGTGTTTCACCCCCGCGCCTTCTCGTCCCTCACTGTGAGTTCGATAATTGCCTTGAGAGCTCAGACGATTGTTGCCCCACCGGGTTATGAGATTGAAAGGAATAGATAATGCACTTTTATCTATGTATATAATATCTCCTGCGCACTTGGATAGTCTTAATGATATTGGTCGCCGTGGCCGAAATCGGTCGGTATAAAGGGGATCAGACTATAGTCTCACGCTGACCAAGTGCGGTCACACTTCACATGTCTTTGAAAACTTGTTAAGTTCTCTCAGATATGCAGGTTTTCTCACGATGTTTTCCTTCACTGTAAGACAAGTGGTAATCATGTTGGAAATAATTCGCACATGAAAATATGAGAGGACCTGGGATTTGAACCCGCTCAGTTTCTCAAGCGATGCGTTACCACTGGGCTACCACTGCCTAGTTATTTATATGTTAAATCAAAATTATTTATTTTCATTATACGCTATAATTGAATTATTCATGTGTACCCAGGAGCGTGAAACGGGGTCGTACATCGCCAGCGAGCTGGAGGCGCTGGAGCGCGAGCAGAGCGCCATCGACGAGCGCGCCGCCGCGCTGGAGAAGCAGCTGCGTCGGGTCATCGACGCCGCCGACAACACCGAGGTGGGGGTCGCCGGGGAGGGGGGAGGGGGGAGGGGGGGGGGGAGAATATTAGGCTATATAGTGATTTACAGTAACCGGTGGTAAATAATGCACATCGAGTTAAAGAGGGAGGAAAATTGGCTAATTTCGATTTTGTAGAGTGTCGTCTCATATGTTACACTTAAAGGGACCTACATATAATTGAAAGAAAATGTGTTTGGAGATGACTTTAAAATTGCTTTTTGTTTTGGTGATTGGTAATCAAGAGTATACATTTTTAATTGAAAATTCATAATTTTTAGTATATTATTAGTAAACCTAATAATATGAAGGTATTATAATGATTGATTGCTTACTAACAATTTGCAGATGAAATGGCGTCATGTATTTTTGCCATGTGTCCGAATTCCCAAAGATCCGGTATTTTCCTTTCCCATATTTTATACATAAATTGAAATAATCTAATAAGTAGATAACATTTGACGTTTTTTAATTTATTACCATGGCCAATTAACAGTATAATTTCTACATATATAATCTGTATTGATTTGACATATTTTTTTATTTATGTATATAAACACAGATAAGCGATAATATGTTAGTTCATTAATATATCCAGATTTTAATTTTTTTTTTTTCAATAAAACTAAGTATTTCATGTATTTCAAAATTCCATTTTCCTTCAGCTTTTTAATGTATTTCATCAATTTTTAATACAAGTTTGTTTAAGAGTTTGATTAATTTTATTATTGAAAACACGTTTTCTTAGTGTTAGTCTCTGCGTAGTTTAAAGAATTGTTGTGTTTTAAATTTATTTCTCAACATATTTAATACTGTACGATATCTTTATATGTGTATATTACGGTATGATTTTATTTGTATAGATGATGGAAATTATTATAGTTTTTATAGATTCAGTATAAGTATTGAGTATATTTCTACTTGTCAATAGCTAGTTTTACGTATATTAGTTTGGGGAAATCCATCATATACGTGAGCTGTTTTTCTTTCAATATAAACCACCCCATCCCTTGGTGAGATTAAGTGAGACTTAATGCTAATTTCAACGGGCAAAATGGGACACTTCTAAAGAAGTAAAATATATATATTTTTTGTTATCTGTATAACAATATTGTATCCTTTTAAAGTTGACGTGAGATTTTCAATTATGCCCTCAATTTAAATGAGATTTGATGACATTTTACCTCCCTCCATTTTGAGCTCACGTAATTAATGTATGCACCCTTTTTGTTTAATTTAGCAATATTTTAATTAATAGTAGTAAACTTTTGAAACATAAATGTATTAAGTACATTGGGCAAAGTATTCTTTTTAATATATATATTTATTTGTTTTTAGGAGGAGAATCGTTTAATGTCGCAGTGGTTCAACTTGGTGAATAAAAAACACGCTCTGTTGAGACGTCAGATGCAGCTCAACATTTTGTGAGTATATTCTCAACAAAAACAAACCTATTCCACGGGAACCGTACATTTTTCCGGGATAAAAAGTAGCCTATGTGTTATTCCAGACTATAATCTATCTCTGTGCCAAATTTCATCCAGATCCGTTCAACCGTTCTGGCGTGAAAGAGTAACAAACATACATCCATACTTACAAACTTTCACATTTATAATATTAGTATAGATTTATCTATACTGATATTATAAAGCTAAAGAGTTTGTTTGGTTGAACGCGCTAATCTCAGGAACTGCTGCTAATCCTATTTGAAAAATTCTTTTTGCATTAGATAGCCCGTTAACTGAAGAAGGCTATAGGCTATATATCATCCCGGAAAAATGTATGGTTCCCGTGGGATAACTTGGTTTTTGTCTAGGGACGAACCCGAATTGAAGCGAGGGTGAGTCGCTAGTTAAAAAATAAAAATAACAATCTTTATTTGGACAAACGGAAAAGTTACATTGTAGATTGTACGATAAAGACTATGTTAGTTGAAAACTGTGTTGTTGCCAATAACGCCATACTTTAAGAAGATTTTTATATTAATTTGATACAATCTCCAATAGCTTGTATAAATATAGTAGTAGCATATAGTATTTAGGCGTAGTTCTAAGTTGTACTTTTAAATCATTGATATATAAATATAACAAAATATGCGAATGTGATGTGAGTGCGCGTGTGAGTGTGAATGCGTGTTCGTTTGTGTGTGTACGTGAAGTGTCAAGTGTCTGTGTATTGTGTGTATGTGTAGGTTGTGTATGTATGTATGTGTAATTGGTATTAAATGGTGCAAATTAAAATGGTAATTTAATTAATTTTAAAGTATTATTTGTGTGTGTGTTTTAGTGTGTTTTGCTTAGTTTGGAGGAATGTTTCATTTTTGATTAGATTTTAGTATGCCTTACACGTGTATTACCTATTTATATGTGAACAGCAATAAACTTCTTAAACAATGTTACTTTAAAAAAATCATTTAGTTGCCACCTTATAAATAAAAATAAAATTGTTTAAATAAAATCGTCATAAAATTAATAAAAAGAAATGCTTTAACAACATTTATCTGTGAATTCTTTATATAGAGAACAAGAAGAAGATCTAAGTCGTAGATGCGAGCTGCTGGCGAGAGAACTGCGACTCTCCCTCGGAGTAGAAGAGTGGAGAAAGACTCCCGGGCAGAAGAGAAGAGAGAGACTTTTGTTACAGGTAACAGGGAGACTTGTTATATTTACAAATGAATAAGGATTTTGTTATTTTTAGACGAAATCGAAGTGTTTTTCCCGAATCGAAGTGTTTTTTATTTCGGTTTTTGCTAAGTGAAAGCTAAGTATAAATTATAATAAAATTAAAATAAAATTTTATATAATATATATATATATATATATATATATATATATATATATAAACACAATAAAATATAAAAATATGTTTTTTTTTGTTCTTTAGGAGCTATTGTCAGCGGTGAATGAGAGAGACAGACTTGTTCAAGAAATGGATGAACAGGAGAAAGCGTAAGTGCAAATTATTTTATTTAACTCTTACTGTAAAGACAATGTATTTTTTTGAAATATAAATGAAAAAAAAAGAAGAATATACAAAGTTAATATGTTTTTTTTTTAATTGTTAAATTTTATAGAAGCCACACCGATTATCTGACTAATTGAGAAATGCACACATTTCGTTTAATCATCGTAAATGAATAAAATTATATATCGTGCATTTTCTTAATAAAAGATTTGATTATTACTATATATTTACTTCAACCAGAAATCGAATGTGTATCTTTTATCTTATTATATAAAAAGCAAAAGTGATTGACTGATGTACGAGTATCAACGCACAGGCCAAACCCTTAAGGGTAGCAAATTGAAATTTCGCACACGTATTCCTCATATGACGAAGGCATCCACTAAGAAAGAATTTTTCAAAATTCAATCCCCAAGGGGGTGAAATAGAGGATAAAAGTTTGTAAGAAACTTTATTCCTTGGACATATTTTCATGAAATTTCGTATGAATTGAATACGGTAAAAATAATGAGTTACGTATTTCAGCGTTCTCCAAAATTCAACCCTTAAGAAGGTAAAATAGGGGATAAAAGTTTGTATGAAATCTACCTTTTCAGAGACATTTTTGTAGTTTTAGCGCGATCGAAGCCGCGGATTCTGCTAGTCTTACTATATGTCATATAATTTCAATTATTTTTGTCAACAGGATAGCCGATGATGAGAAGATCCAACTTAATCTATCAAACGTTGAGATACAAAGAAAAAACAACTGTATTTTGCAATAAAATAAGAACTAAATTCACATACAAATTGTAACGCTTATGAAACAAGCTTATTTAAATTATTATGCGGAAATTATTCAAAAATGACAAAAATAAAGTTTACTTCGAAATAACGTTATTGTCCATTAGTTATTAAAAATATATATATATTTTTAATATTTATTATGCTGACGGTTCATCGTATTGTAACATCTATCTCGTTCTAACTCTTTTGAAATATCATTCTGTCTCGCTCACACGTACTTAGAATGAGCGAAATATTTGTAATTAAAATTCGTGATATCTATAAAATGATGGGAATATAAAAAAGGAAAGAGATTTATAGATTTACTTAAAGTAAAGTGTATTTTGTCTCGTTTCTTTTAAGTTAGTGTAAGCGAGAAAGCCTTAAAAATTAATTTGTAATTAAAATTTATTAAGAGGACAAAGTTTTAAACATTATGCACTTTTAAATACAAAACTGCATTAAATGTATTAACTTATATGTTGTCTTGAAGAAATTTAACTAAAATCATTTAGAGTGAGATAACAATAGGAATGATGAATGGGAGTGAGCGAGATAAGAAAATTTGACGTTTATTTTCCTTATATTTTGAACTTAACAATAACGTCAATAAACATTTTAAATAAGACTATTTTTTCGAAATTTTTCGATAAATAATCCATAAAGATAGTTTTATTTAAAATGTCAAATATTCGCGTAAATCTAAGAAAGTGACTTCATTAAACATTTATATTTTAAAACATTTCAACGGCCTTACTGTTGTAAGACAGAGAATACTCATATTGTTTCCTATAATAATAAGTATTTAAGAACTAAAAATAGGAAAATATCGATTAATTATCGATAAAGAAAATCGATAGTCAAAATAATCGATTTTTATATCCCATCATTTCATTGTAAAGTTGGGTCTACACTTATGAAAAAATTGTATTTTCATACAATTTTAAATGCTGTTTTCTTTTTTAATTATTGACGTGAAAAATATTTTTTAACTTATTTTATTTTTCGTGTAGATCCAGCTTTATGCTTATTTATTATTATTTCTGTGACTCACCAAAGACTTCCTTTATTTCGATCCCCCTTAAAATAAACATTTTATTATATACCATCGAAAGTATAACTGAAGAAAAAAAATAGAAAATTCATATTTTGATTTAAAATCGTTCAAAAACAAGTCAATTTAAGACATTTTTGTCATTATATTTAAATGAGAAATTAAATAATATATTAAATTCACGATTTTTCTTTTTATGTACAGATTAAATCCAAATATTACACTGTTAAAGTAAACTGTCATGTCAGTTAAATATATGGTAAATAATAAAATTAACATCTATGTATATCCATCTAAAGGTGATATTCGAGTACAATGCCATAGCTTAATTTTTTTTATGTACAAAAAAATATTTTTTTACGTGGAGCGGAAGAAATGTAAATAATAGTCATGATTTAGTTTTAATTATATTTATTTTTTGTGGCTATGTTAGATATATTCTCTTGCCTTAAGAGTTCTTTTAATTAAAAAAAAAAAAATAAAAATAATAATATATCGCGAAATATTTTCCGACTTAATTTTTTTTAATGAATAATAATTTATTGCTTTATTATTTTTAGTTAGAATTCTGTTAAAAAAATGAACGTTTTTTTTTTAATTTCTTATACAAAGAGGCATTACACCTTTTGAAATGATATATGTATGTCGTATACATATAATATGAATTATTGAAAAAATCGATTATATAAATATTGATAACTTTACTACATTTAAATAAATAAACTTTTACGTAAAAATTCAAATTTTAATGACGCTTTTGCGACGCTATATATTAAAAAAAAAAGGAATTTAAAATCATAATAAATAATTTACTAAATTGCAGAATCAATTGACATCTTCGCCTTTTATTGAGCAGATAAAAAAAAACCTTTTATTTTTTAAACTTTATAGTTAAATAGTTAACAAATAAATTCGTAATACCATATAATATTTTTTTTATGTTTTTAAGTCGACCTAGTTAATTTTTTTTCAAAACATTTTTCATACTTCCAATATAATAGTGTTTTTTTTTTTTCACTTTTATTTATATAATTGTGGGCATAAGAGTGGGTGCTAGGACGTAACCCTGTGGTTTGGTACGTTAATATGTGCAATTTTTTTTCGAGTTTTTTTTGCAAGAGATTGTCGTTGGAAAGCAATTTTTTTATATATTTTTTTTGGTATTCGTATTTTTTTTACTAAACATTTGGGGGAAAAAAGTTATTTTGATATGTTATATTTACCAAAAAGTATTATACACTTTTTTTTATTGTCATATAATAAAAATATTTTAGGCTTAATGGGCCTAGTATTATTTCCCCTTCTATTAATGAGTTCGTTAAAAATAATTTTAAAATGAAAATTTTCAACTTTCTACGACAGTCTCATAGTGCATACTCGTACAATTACTGTATATACATATTTAGACTTAGTTGTAGTGTGTTTGTATCTGTACCATCGGTCTAGTTCATATATTTTTTTAATTTAACGCTCAAAAGCATCAATTTAAACGTTTTTTTTTATTTTTCATAAAAAAAAAAAATACTTGAATTAGTCATTTTACATACATTTTCATTATTAATTAGGCTGAATATGTAAACTTTTGTTCTTTTTTTTTTAATTTTGCGTAATGTCTTTTTGGCTTTGTGTCTATAATTTGAATGACACTAGACCGACAGGTAAAATATCTTTACATATAAAACCTCATACAATAACTTCGCTTCACCATATCTTGTACTATAACTAATTAAGTTGCTTAACACTTAAGTGGAATCACTTATAATTTTTATATAAATTTTTGTATCGCCATACAAATAATTTAGGGAAAATGGGATCTCAGTTAAAAATTTCCATTCGTATATAAATTGTGCTATTATTCATATGAATGTTTAGGATTTTCTGATGAAATTATTATTGCAATATAATGGTAGTGTAAATTATGGTGGTGTTATCCAATTCACTTGTATCATTTGAAATTTCGATATTTGATGTTTTTGTACTGTTTAGAGGTTTATGAATGGCTTAAATACCTATGTTTTTTTTTTAAATTATGTATTATATGTTACATAATTTAAAAAATAACATATACCTACATGTGTAAATGTGTATTGTATACATTTTAATAGTTTACGTTCAAGGAGAATTACATTCAAGAAGAAACTTTATTAGATTTTAAAAATCTAGTGTTTTGCTCACTATCAAAAAATCCGTAAACTGAGAAAGAAAAAAAACCTAAAATCAATAATAGATAAAATAAATTGAATTATAAATATACATGATATTTTTGGTCATTTCATTAAATTACTGTCAAAATTTACAAGTAATCTTTAATTACTTTAGTGCTATTCTATAAGAACTTTTATGTAACAACTGTATAAAGTATGTTCACGGATTCAGCTGTCGAGTTACAGAATACCACTACTGGTTAATCTCCATCATCTCATTTCCATTGAGAAGTAAATTGTGCTAGACAAGAGAATTGAATTGAACTGGATTGAATTGAATAATAAAATACAGTCGCAAACATTAAATATCGATATTTCCGCTTCCCGTAGTTTCACACTAAGACCGACACACGGTCGTCTGTACTCGCTGTATCCTATGACTATTTATTGTAACATCGGTAACGAAATAAAATGACATTGTAAACATTTTATACGTATTTAATTTTGTCCTTTTTGAAGAAAAACTTCTTTACGCACGCTTGACTTGGGGAGTAAGCTGGTGAATGCGTGACGAAAGCGTTACGAAAAATGTGATCGGAACGTTTGTTGCCATGGTAACCGTTGTTATTGCCTGACAAATGATATATAATATTATATTCTTTCCTTAAATGATATTCGATAAATATATGATAGTAGTATAAGTAATATAACGCATATTAGGCATTTTTAATATTTTTTTTAGTATCTCACCTATCCTAATTATTCAAAACAAATTGAATTTCATAAAGAGTACTGATAACCTACAGAAGTTTTACTTCTTGCGCGTGTACACATTCATACACGCACTCTTTATTTTTTTTAATTAAAGGAATTCGATCATCATCGAAAGTTTGACAATCTATGATTACCTTTTATGAGTCAACACTCCTGGCGTGTTCTAGGAATCACAGAATATTTTTTCTCATAAAATACATTTTTTTTTTAATTATAACAGGTCACTTCAAAACTACAAAGCTTCTTGCTTGAAAATTACGTATTGGAAGTTTGAATGGAAAATCTGATCTAGTTTTTGAGATATTACTGAAAATCTTATAACACGCATAACCTTAAACTGTCATCTTGAGTGGTAAAAGCGCGGGAAAAGAGTTGTGTTTTGTTTATAAATTAATGAAATACGTCATTCCTTTTCGTAATGTTGCTTGAGGCATTACTCTGTATAAAATAACTAGCGACTCGCCCTCGCTTCGCTTCGGGCTCGTCCCTAGACATAAACAAATCTATCCCACGGGAACCGTACATTTTTCCGGGATGATATATAGCCTATAGCCTTCCTCAGTTAACGGGCTATATAATGCAAAAAGATTTTTTCAAATCGGATCAGTAGTTCCTGAGATTAGCGCGTTCAACCAAACAAACAAACAATCAAACAAACTCTTCAGCTTTATAATATCAGTATAGATAAAACTGTGCTATTACATCGAATTTTACTTGGCCTATCTGACATACTTCTGAAATATTCTCGTATAACAATATAAATGTCTGTGACGATGAAAATTCAAAGACTTCTACAGTGAGGGTAGTTCGCTAGTGGAAAATAAAACCAATGTAGGTGTAAAATGTTTTATTGATTATTCGTTGTTATAAGCAACTGTTAAGTATAGAGTATAATTTAAACTTAAAAAATACAATTAAGGCGTTATCATATAGAATAAACTAATCGATTATACTGGAAGAACCCGGTTAAATTCAGGCTAGCAGCGCAAATGGCCTAACTCACATTTTTAACTGTTAATTTTTATATATAACTTGCATGTTCGAATATCAAATTAATAGATGGAGTTAAAAAAATCATATTTACATTTTTCTTATTAACTATATATAAATACAAGAACATTTCCCCATATTGATTATCATTAATTTTAGGGTTGCCACTTTTGCGCTGAAAGTTTACAAATGTTGCCTGAACGTGACAATATTTTATACCAAGGAAAAATGTTTATTTATATTATTATCGGTATTTATAAAAAGAATAATTGATTTGCATCATCGTTATCGATACATACAATAATTCTACAAAATTATGTTGTACACAAATATGTATTATTGATATTTGCTTCATAAAAAAATCGAACTCGCTACCTTTAGCTTAGGTATCTATGATTATAGTCTGAACTTTTGGTATTCGAAACGTATTATTAGTACAAAATGTCGTATTACATAAGTATTATGATTATTATAATAAACGTGGTAATATACAAAATCGTTAATATTTTATTTAGCAGTATTAAGTGATACTGGATTAAATACATTTTCTACGTTTTTGTGGTCAATCGTGGTCAATAGAGGCCACTAAAAAGTTAAATATACATCTATAACCGTTTAAATTTACTACTTTAAGTATTATTGTTTGTCATTTAAATATTAAAAAAAAAAATGATTACTATAGAAAGTATTTTTTGTTTTCTATAATACTTATTTATTTTTAAATAACATTATAATATTTTCTCTATTTTGACAAATAGATTTTAGATGCACACTTAATTTTATTAACAGCAATACCTTACATATTAAAAGCACTTGGGGCTTAATTTTGATGATGGCAACACAAAATGTCTATTAATTTCAAAGAATCATAAAAAAAAAAATTTATTATTTGGCAGTACGTCTTTCTTAGGAAAAAGATTTTATTATTATTATTTTTTTACAATTGGAGTAAATAAACGCGTTTAAAGGATAAATCGGTGGCCCCTAAATAAATATATACATAGACGGTGCTTACATTAAGTCTACATTTTTTTTTATAAAATGTCAGAAGAATTTCATAAAGAAAATCACTTATTGTCATCTCTAATAACGTGAATTACAATTTACAAATATGTTAAAAGCCATATTTATTTAAGGACCCCCAAAATTCCAATATGCTGCGCTCCCAGTGAATTAATTTCATACTAAAAAAGAAATACTTTCAGAATTCTTATAGATTCTATGTAGGACGTCATCTAAGCTCGTATTAAACCCCCTGAAGCTATATTTTAGTGTTGCCATACGTATGCTAAAATCTACCTTTATAAAAAGACCATGGGACGGTCGGAAAACTTCACATGGAAGTAAACACTATAAGGTTTCATGGTTAAAATTTTCTGACCAGCAGAATTTTACAGCTTAATTTTAATTTTTTATTGTTTTTTTTTCATGACCTCTAATTAATAGTTTGAAAAATACTGTACAATAACAAGAATATTTTTGTTTTATAAAAAAGTTGTTTTTATCAAGCCAAGGCTTACTTTATACGTTCTAACCTTGTATACCTTAACGATGGACAATAGAAAAGGTACCTAAATAAAAGATTTTATCTTTTTTTTTCTATTTATCAAATAAATATCCAGAATTATTAGTGGTGACGAGATTTCCTACTGGTACGTCACAGATAAATATGTTGGGACATTAACACACAGCACCATCTAGTACCATGGTAAGCTACGAGGCTTGTGTTAGGGATACCAGATAGTTGATACACTACACATATGTAACTTTAAATATATACATATTATAAATATTACCCATGACTGGAGTACAAACATTCGTGCTCATCACAAAAATGAATGCCCCCAGCGGGACTCGAACCCGCGACCGCTGGCACAGCAAGTAGGGCACTACAAACTGAGCCAAACGTGTCGTCAAACAAACAGATGTAACTAAATGAGGTTATCTATTATAATATTTATCAAAATATATCAAAGTAACCACTAACTAAAAAATAAAGTAAAACTACTACTATTGTCATAATTAATATTAAGTAAATTGTACTGTATATAGTTTTAGTTAATTCTGAAAATAACCAGCTGGGAAATCTAATCACTATCAACAAGTTATTCAATAACTTTCATTGTGTAAATATCCCTAGGTATTTCACATATACAATTAATTTATCGTTAAATCTCTCATCGATTAGCTCATTTTTAGTTTTGCCCTTAAATATGATAAAATATACATATAAATATTATTTATGTGTAGTATAAGTTGTTGTTACGCGCGTGTGTGATTGTTAGAAGTGACGGGAGGCGCTTCCGCTTCCTCCGCCGCGGCTTCGGCTTTTAGTTTATAGTATTTACCTGGAAATATATGTTATATACAAATAAACACTAATTTATTATCAACTAGCGACTCACCCTCGATTCGGTCGGGTTCGTCCCTAGGTTGCTTCCCAAAACAAAATTAATTAATTAATTTGCTTTTAATTTTTTTTCGTGGAACCCTATTTTTATTCTAAAATAAAAGTAGCTTAAGTTACTCCTTATTACATCAGCTATTTGCCAGTGAAAGTCCCGTCAAAATTGGTCCAGCCATTTCAGAGATTAGCCGGAACAAACAGATAGACAGACAGACAAAAAATTGTAAAAAATGTTGTTTTGGTATATGTACCGTGTATACATTCATATGCATTTAGTAAAAAGCGGTTATTTTAATATTACAAACAGACACTCCAATTTTATTTATCTGTATAGATTAGTGACTTACTCTCGCTTTGCTCGGGCGCATCCGTAGGAGTATTTTTGTCATACATTTGCTTTTAAATACATACATACATACTCGTAGGATTTATACATACATATCTTACACAATGCTGCTTTATTTTCAAACTGTTAAGGCAGCACATGCTAATAAAGTATCTAAATTACCATTTTTTTCCGATTTCAATTAAAATTACTCAATTTTTGACCGTAAACCCGTTTTTATAGGAATAAAAAATAGCTATTATTGAAGAAATTTTCAGTATCTGATCAGCACTTCTAAAATTATCTTCTCGTACAAACTTACAAACTTTACCTCTTTATATTATTAGTGTAGACTTTAATGCACATTCATGATCAAATTCTTCAATATTAATTAATTTATATGGAGATATTAAAAGTGGCGCCCAGCGTGGTCTTTGAAAAAAATTTTTTTTCATGTTCCAATTTTGCTTGATTGTAACTGTTGAATGAAGCCGTGAAGAAAAATCATTAAGCTCCTATTACCCCTTTTATTAAAAAAGATAACCCTATTCTATTGGTCTATTTAAATTTGGTTTTTATCAATTAATCTTCTATGTTTATCTATAAAAAATGTCACAAAAATATTTAATTAGCTTACGTGATGTCTTCACCATGATAACTCCCCACCAGATAGACCATCCCCAGCCAACGAGGCAGAACAGTACCGTGAACAGCTGTCCGCAGCCAACTAATAGGTTGATTATAAAGGAACCTGAAAATGAGAATATTTTTTTATTACTAACAAATTACCGAGGACACTAAGAACAATTTTGAGTTGTGTTCAGCCCTTTTCAACGTCCCACTGCTGGGCACGGGTCTTCGTTCAATACAAGGGGGATCAGGCCATAGTCCACCACGCTGGCCAAGTGCGGGTTGGCGGACTTCACATGTCTTTCGAAAACTTATTAAAGTTTTCTCAGACATGCAGGTTTCCTCACGATGTTTTCCTTCACCGTAAGACAAGTGGTAATCATGTTGGAAATGATTCGCACATGAAAATATCAGAGGTGCGAGACCCGGGATTTGAACCCGCTTCATTCGGTTTCCCAAATAAGCTCGTTACCGCTGGGCTACCACTGCCTATATTTTTTTATTACTAACAAATTACCAAGGATACCAAGGAATTTAAGTTATCATAACAATACTTTTAGCAAATTTAAAAATCTTGCTTTTGAATATATATAATGTATGGCACTCGCCAAAACGAATCAATCAGCTCAAATTTGAAAATATTACTTGTAGACATCGATAATCCTACTATTCACCTGGTTCTTCCTCCTTTCCTTATCAGTTCATTTGTGTTTAGAATTATTAGATACAAAGTTTCAATTGGATATAACAGGAGTGGAGATGGAGTTACAAATTTCACGTTTTCATTATAATATGTAGTATATAAGTTCAAATAGAGTTACAAGTTTTCATTATATGCATATTTAGTTATAAGTGAAACTAACAAAAATGAGGAAAGGCTATTAAAACCTTATTAAAATAATGTAATCACAATTAAAATTTGCTTTCATAACATATAGCATATAGTTTTAGAACTATATATATAGGATATATAATAATCCGCTGTGGAATGAACTCCCTGCTGAGGTTTTCCCAGAGGGCTACAGTATGGGGTCCTTCAAAAGGAGAGTAAATAAGTTTTTACAGGGTCGGCAACGCGCATGTGATGCCCATGGTGTTGCAGGCGTCCATAGGCTACGGTAACCATAACCATCAGGCGGGCCGTATGTTTAATTGCCACCGTCGTAGAATAAAAAATAAATAAATTACCTATCCTATGTTTAGCTGCGTCGTGAACACCGAAGCGAGGTATCCCGAAACACAGACAAAACATGCCACTGAAGATTGTGCCTGAAATTAAATTATATGATTTTGTATTACACCATACTTCTACTACTCCGGTGCTTAGACGTACGGGAGTGTAATATTTTTACTACTTAATACAGTTTTAGCCTTTGAGGTATGTTACTCTCAAATATTTCTTTAGTTTTCTATAATCGATAACGATTGTAGAATGTCGCCATCTTTTAAATCAATCAGCTGTTAAAATGATTATCCTTATATTATTTCTGGATATAGTATTTTTCTGAATTAAATATATTCTTGTCATATGATCATGTTATAGGTTGGATGTGTGGTTTAAATCTAGACGTATACAATGTTATAAAAATGTTATAAGGAATATGATATTACAACGAAGTCACGCTGTTACTTATGATTCATAGAATTAAAGAAGATCTATCTATATTACGTTAATTCTTTTCTTACTTACACGACTTACAGTGCTACAAGGATCATTTGGCATTTAGCTGATATTGACACAAGGGCGTTGATGTCCAATTAGAGTTTTTTCTTATATAAAAAAAACCTCCTAACTTCTCTAACACCACTTCATGTTTTGAGATACTTTTATTAAAATAAAAGCACGAAATGTCTACAGCAAAAATCAACTCCAACTTCTCTCAAAAGTGACGCTTTACAAGATGGCGGTGTTAGTTCTGATTTCCGCCATGTGACAAATAATCCTTGTAGCACTGTACTCTTCCTGGAGAAAAGATTGGGAAATAAAATATAATAATCACTCACCAAGTCCCGGTATGACGATGTTGCACAACAGACAGAAATAAGCAAGAACCGTTGGCAGAACTGGTATGGCGCCTCGCATCACACTGGTATGCTCTATCAGAGATGGGTCTAATTTCTTGCGTGTATCCTGTTAATATTTGGTACAAAAAATATTATATTTACTTCGTTATTGAAACTATAGTAGTTATGTGTGATAACATTAAGATTCACGTTATTCAATGGGTTTACGCAATAATTGTAAATGTTTTGATGTGAAGTAAATACGAATACTAATTTCAAGTAAAAAATAAAAATTGTTTCTCCTTTTTTTAGTTATCACAAAAAATTCTGGTTGCATTTTTAGCTTATATTTGGCATCGTAATAATTGAGATAGATTTAAAGAATTTATTTCCCAAAAATAATTACAAAAAAATCACTTAAATGAGAAACAATATTTTTCCTTAAATATTAAATTTTAAATTTTGAGCACACTTTATAAAATAAAAAAGATGATTACTTTACAACAACAATAGGGTATATGCAATGATATAATAAAAAGAGGAAAGTATCATTGATTATATGTAATAAGTAACAACACTACAGCTTATAAAACTTGAGGGTAGTCTTAGAAAAAAATACAAAATACTCATAACACTGTTGCAAGTTACATAGACAAGTTACACAGATTAGTTTTTACTGGAAGTGGCTAAAATTATTTATAATATGAAGTTTTAACTTAGATTAAAACAGTACTTATGTACACATCTTTAAAGCCGTTCGTAAATTTAATAGCACAACCGTTACGTAAAATTACTATTATATTTTTTTTGATCGAAACCTTTTCTTTCTTAAATATTTCAATTTAAGAATAAAAATTTAAGAATATAACACCTCCTTATAGCCAAAATTCACAGGAATATTTTGTTTTCGAACATTCGTCAAAATAATTTTGGGCGTTTTTAATGGCGAAGGAGTTTTACGATGTAACGGTACCGACAGCGACATATTAAAATTTTAATATTTTATTAATTTATAATTAATCATGAAACTCGAGTAAAATGAAATACGTGTTTTGCTAATAAATGCATCAAGAATACTAAAAGAAAATCGAGTTAAAACAGCAAATCATGTGCAGTCATATCGATTTTTTCATTACATTGTTATTGTACATTCATTCTGTTCATTAACCTATTTTTATATAAAATACGCGTACATTTAGCAAGTAATCCTTATAAATTAATCGCTTTTCACGATAGCACCCTTTACAAAGACAGACAAAGATCGTATAAGTCAGCCTTCTTTTTTTTATAATATATTTTTTGTCTCTAGATCTCAATGAAATAGAATTTGTAACTATCAACAGCTAGACAAACTTGATCTAACATTTTTAGTATTTGAGTTATTCTAAATTGTAGATTTAAAATTCAACTTAAAAATAACTGTATTAAAGTATTTAATAGCGTAATTTTTGTGAGACGCTCCTGATACAATCGCACAGAGGCCATATCACACGAATAAGCATTAATAAGTTTAACATCACCTTTGTTATGTTGTGAAATCAAATTTAAAGGATTCCGTATAATAGTGATGTTTTGATGTATACTTGAAGCATGTAGCTATTTTAAGTAATATTTTATATATGTACCTACAACATTGTTGCATAATATAGCAACCAAAAACTAAAGAAAAGTAATTTGTAAGCAATCAGATTTTGTATTTTATAGTTTAAATTTTTGAAGAGTAAGAACTTTAATTAAAATAAGAATCGCATGTCAAATACATTCCGATAAAATCAGTCCCACACTGGGCGCCAAAATTTATAACCAAAGAATTCACTGCGCTAAAACCTGGAAAATGCTTAAAAATAGCCAAATGTTGTCTTAAAATATGAATGTGAAATTTTTCTTGGATATTACTCATAATAACACGTATAATTTAATAACGATTAAGTAAATTATAAGTTGAATCATAGTTTGTTTGAGTCACGTGTCGCGTGTCGAGTGACCGCTCAGCAAAAGTTACGGGTCAATTGTAAAGTACTGTTCGCAGATAACATGTTAGAAGAATTCTAATTTAAACAAATATTTAAGAAAATGTTAGTAATCTTAAATATAAAGGTTTATTTTATATGTATTGTATTGTATTCAGCTCTTTTTAACGTCTCAATGCTGGGCACAGGCCTCCCTTCAATACAAGGGGGATCAGGCCATAGTCTACCACGCTGGCCAAGTGCGGGTTGGCGGACTTCACATGACTGTCTTTCGAAAACTTGCTAGATTCTATCAGAGATGCAGGTTTCCTCACGATGTTATCCTTCACCGTATTTTATATGTAATTAAATAATATAAACCAATTTTACTAAACAATTTTTACATTTAACTTTCAAAATAATAATTAAACAAGTAATTTTAGTACGAGGCAACAACGTTATTGTTTTCTGACACTCGTTACCTAAGACAATTTTTAGGTATGTGCTGAATAATTATTTAAATTCGTCTTCTATTTTTATGCACATAGTACTATTTCGACACGCAATAAAAAGTATTTTTTCACTCCAAGGTTAGGTTTTCTTAGTCCTGACGTTTCGATGAAGTACATTTTTTTCAAAGAAAAATACAATATACAATAATAAAACCTGTTACTGTACAGTTCCAATGTTCTCAACGTATTTTGTAGTTGTGGGTAATTAAAATACTGCAGTGCAGAAATATGAGCTTGTTAGTAATGTATTGAATTCTGAATGGTACTTAAGTGAAATGTACGAAGTATTTAAAATTATTTTTTGCTGCTATTAATATTATTGGATCAAACCAAGAGGAATTTTAACTAATGTTATTCTTACCTCAGGCGGTAAAGTAGGAGAGAGACTCTTGTTCTTAGAAAACAGGCTCGTTCTTCTACTTGAAGATTGCTCTGATTGACGTCGACACGCGCCTCGTATCCATCGGCCGAAGTGGTTGTTGCAGCAACTAATGTAAAATATATAAGTACAGCTGCATTTTAGAATAATTATTAACGATTTACCCTTTCTTCGCTCGGGTGCTCTAGGTGGTTAATATGCCTATGTGTTACTCCAGGACATAGTCTATTTGTGTATTAAATTTCATTCAAATCCGTTTCAGCACGTAGAAGTAACAAATATACACACATACTACATTATGTACATACATACGTACAAACATCCATTTTTATAATATTCCAATATTCTAGTTCTTTGATTTTCCTATAGACATTATATTATAGCCTGTAATAGTTTTTTACTGCGCTATTCAATTTTTGAGTATCAACAGCGCTTTCTAGCATTTTTTTTACGTTGGAAAATGCATACACGCATACCATCTGCAAGAAGTAACTCTTATGACACACCGCATTCGGTGTACCGAGCTTCAAGCCCGGCTGGATTGCCGAACACTAATGCGACCCCTCTCCCCCTCCTCCCCTACGACAAGGTAAACGGACATTGCGGAGGAGCGTTTTCTAACCAAAGCCAAAACAAAATAAAGTATAAAGTAACACGCAATCTTCAATAACTGCCACTTTGCGATACGTATTGCATACCATTGCTCCTTTAAGGATTCTGAACCTTTGCTTAGTTATATTTTGAGAAAATCTATATACTCGTAAGTACACGTAGATCTACTTTAAAAGGGTAAGGGAAATTAAACAGTTTTAGTATAATTTAATCTTTTGGTTTCAGGATTAATCATGTTGGGTCCAATTTATTTAAATAAATCTAAATTACTTACGCTGTTGGTGCTTGGTCACTCAGTATACTGTCTCGTCTCTCAATTTCCTTCTTCTTTCCACAGCATCCGGTTTCCTTGACAACATCTTCCGTCATCACCGGTGGTGATGGTTCAACATGATGAGGAGGTTCTATATCACTAACTTTGCGGCGACGACAGTACGCACACAATATATCTCGCAATTTACGTTTACGTTTCGTTTCTGTTTCGAATTCTATCGTCGTTCCCTGTAATATGGTATTAACTTATTATATTTTAGAAATAAACAGTAATTAAAAAGAAAACGTGTCGTGTCGTGGGACACCAGATAGGTACGAAGTTCCTTATTACATAAATATCAATTTCAAGTTCTAGTCGAGATAAAAAGAAAATAATTATTCCGGTATACATTTTTATTATGATTTTTTTATCGATAAAAATCGAAAACTACTTAACAAAATTATTTTAACACTTTTATTTTATTCACAATGATTCATAAAAATATATAAAATAATAGTCATCACGTAGACTATACATTAGACACTGTGTAGCGAACACACATCAACTATACATAAAAATCTTACTCCACGCATTTTCGTTACGGACGTTTTTTCGTTACGGACGTTACGGACGTTTTTTGCCGGCTAGGGTACCCCTCCGCATCGTTCCATAAGGAACTTCGTTCCAAAATAAATAATAATTGGATATGTTATTACCTAAAGTTTCAAAAGGGTTAGAGCTATTCTATTTTTATACTCTGTGTTTCTAACTGACTGGTTAAACGGTTTTACACAATAGTACAATACATAATAATATAATATGATTTACCTGTTGTTATATTACACTACAAATGACAGTCTTATTCATTGCGACAAATTACTATTTGTATGTAAACTTTCACTGCTATTTCTCTTCGTAATACACTCCGCTCATATTATATAGTCCATATTATTTAACAAACATTACAGCTCTGTAAATAATATTTAAATTAGTATACTCACTTTCCCAGCAGCAATTTCTACATCCTCTTCTGGAACTTTCTTTTTAAAGCAACTCATGTTTTTCCAAAACTTTTGCTTTTCTGTTGGCTCTGTTTCGATTTGATCATCTGTGCTCTGTTGAGGTTCTTTAGAGGCTTCTCGTTCTTCCCCTTGGGGTTTTGTGCAGCAGGAACAGCATTTCGTTTTGCATTTGTCCATCAATCGTGAACAAATATTCGGTTTTGGGGGTGCTTGCTCAGTTTCTGAAGCCTCAGGTGGACTCTGACTCTTGGACTTTTGACCGCGATTAGTTCTTGGAGGTGGTTTTGGTGTAGTACTGGTGCTTTGTGGAAACCTAAATAGAAAACTCTAGTTTATAATAGGTTTTGAAAAAGGTTTCTTTGATTAATTCATTTTGATATTTAGTAATATTCGCATAATTATAATATTTGGTATAAGTCTAAGTGTTTATGTGTCAATAGTGCGTAAAGAAGAAGCATTGGACGCCACTAAAATTTAAAACTATATAATGTCGGTGCAATATGTGTGTAATTTACTTAATTTTATTATATTTTTTATAATTTATTTTATATTATATTATTATATAATTGGTTTATTTTATTTTATAATATATAATATGCATTTATAAAACAGTAAAATTTATAGTAGTTTTATAAATATTTTATGGTTTAGTGCAGCACTAAGACCCATCGCCTTAGCTTTCGTTTTACCTTAACAATTCAGCTTGACCACCATATCTAAAAGTAACAAATTAATATTTTAAACGTGTATACAAGTACACATACATGTAATATTTTCATAACTATGTAAAAATAAAACGTATATCTATTAATAATGAACAAAATATATAAATAAAACACATAATCATTTTAAATACGCGACTCAAGTCCTTGGAACTTGAAATATTAGAGTTAAACAAAGAAAAAATTATATTACGAAATTATATATGAAAAAATTCTACGCATAATCACTATATTTCTTTATCAAACTCATGAAATTTAATGTTACCCATCGTCGTCGTACCGCTTTGGAAGCAATTCATTTGGCAATATAAGCACTGTTCTGTTGTTTATCATTTTAGACGTCACTCTTTCACTTATCACTTAAAGTCATTATATTACACTTTAATTACATCTTTAATGTAAAAAAATAGCAAATATATTTAAATTTAACTGCTCTACCCTTAATGAGATCGTGTAAACATTGTATCTGTCAAAATACCAACAGATAATACATATATTCAAACGTCACTGTCAAAGTTTCGCGCCAATACGACGAATGGCTAAGGCGGCCGAGGTCAGAGTGAACTAATTCTTGAAGGGTCGCCTCGTTAGGGGTTGTTATGCGATATCGAGGTAAGAAATTGTTGAAAAGATTGCGTTCCACAAAAATAGGGTTAGTTCAAAGTTTTATTTTAACTTTCGTACGTAAAAAGAGAAGATAAATGAAGAAGTGTTCAGGTAATATTTAGTAGTAAGTTAGAGACTTAATAGAAGAATGTATATGAAATGAGATAGTAGTAGGTGTGGGAATCCCAGAATCTGTATAGAAATTATTTTGTTAGTAAGCGTACGAATTTCTTGAATAAGGAGTATAATATTATTAATGTTTTGAATATTTGAGCACTTATTGATACTTTTTGTAAATCTACTATATGTAGTGTATTTCAATTTTAGTTTATTTACTGTGAGTTTGCGTAGTGCCTACAAATAAATGTGTAATTTATATATTTTCTGCTAAATATTACATATTGCCTACAAATATTTATTAAAGCGTAACAGCGTAAAATATACGAGTAAAAAAGAAAGAGAAAGATAGACAAAGAAACAATACGAAGTATTATAAAATATGCAAGTAAGAAAAAAAGAGGGTGAAAATTTTGCAAAGATAACAAATAATAGATCGTGCTTTGATAAATGTCTAGTTTTCTGTTTCAACTTAGAGAATTATACTAATTATATTACATATGTTTTAAAATAAATACATTCATTCTATACTCAGCTTTAGGCTTAAACATGCTATAGGCACTAAGTTATGTTAGGTTCCTAGCTTGCATTTAAAAAAAATTATAACTACGAGTACATTGGTACAACTGCAATATATTTTTAAAAAATCGATGAAAATCAACTAAATATCGATTTGTTAAATATAATCTATGTGCTATAAACCAATTACGTCATTTTTTCCAAATAAAAAAAACCAAGATGACCTCAAAACACCGAAATCTGGTACCCCTTAAACTAGGTTACATATAGTAAATTATTTAATTAGGTAAAGTTATTTTTTAGACGCCATAACTAACCGTATAACATTATAGGGTTGGCGAAAATTAATCGCAGGAAAATACGCAACGGAAATTGAATGTATTGGTAGAGTATTTCGTGGTAAATTACATTAACGTTATCTTTTTATGATTTACTAGCAACTTCTAGGAACGTTTTAATAGTTAAGGTTAGTATAGATTTCTCAGAGATGAGATATTTTTCTGCAGTAAAAAGTATTCTATATGTTGACCCGGATAACCAGCTATCATCATACCAAAATTCATTAAAATCTGTCCAGTGGTTTTCTCGTGATGAGTTCCCAGACAGACAGACAGACAAAAATTTTAAAAACTATAGATTCGGCCTCTATATCGATAATTATAATTTATTTATTTATTTATTTATTTATTATGGAAACAAACGGTATTAAATATAATGACTGTTTCAATAAGATTTTCCACAAAATATTTAACGTACAGATTCGACTCAGAATTTTATTATATGTATAGATCTATGTAAGTATCCTTATGAAAGAAAATTGTAAAAAACGAATTCAGTATTATTATTTGTCCGTTTTGTACAATATATGTAGATTTTATAATACTTTTTTTAACTACATGTTGATTAAAAATGTTTTTTTTTTTCATATTGCTATCTTTTCTTATAATATTTTTTATGAATGATGGTAAATTTCTTATTTTTATGTGAAATGATTATGACGACCAATGTGGGGCAATTTGTTTTTAGTCCATTTAGTTATATTGCACTAACAAAATATAATTTATTTTATATATTTTTTAACTAAGCATTTTAAAGAGCTAAAGCAAACTTATATATCATCATAATATAACACTTAACCATCTTAAGAGAGAAAATATATTTTTAGAATATCATGTAGAAAAGGAAGAATAGTAATTGAATTTTATATAAAACTTTATTTATAATTATTCGCCAAACTTGGTATGTAATTACAAATTAGCGAAAGCTACAAACTTTGTTTGTGTATGTTTGTTCGTCTTTAAAATTTAAACGGCTGGAAGAGTTTGGATAACATTGGCACACAAATATTCTATGATCAGAAGTAAAACCTAGGCTATAAAGCACCTAGGGCATTCGAGTGAAGTGAGGGTAGATAGCTCGTTGTATATTTCAATCTCGAAATAATTATTGTATTCTATACATATAATAAAATTATAACTAAGCCGAATCTGTACATTAAATATTTTTTGGAAAATCTTATTGAAATAGACATTATTATTGTTATAGAGACCGAACCTATAATTTTTAGAATTTTTGTCTGTCTGTCTGTTAGCGCATCACGAACAAAATTACTGGAGGGATTTTGATGAAATTTGGTATGATAATATGATAATTTCATATGTAAAATCGAATCAAAAAAGTATTAAAATATATTTTTTTACTGCAAGCAATCAACCCTAGGACCGGAGTATGCTAATAGTGGTGGTGGTCACGCCACCCGCTCGATACTGACCCTCAGTAGCCCGAACTCTTATTGCTATTAAAATAAGAACTATTACTTACAGATCATTTTGAAAATTTTGGACCAAAAACGATGTATAAACAAGACTGCCAAATGTATTTTTTTTTATTTTATTCACCTAATAGGTACATCCATTTCGTGATAGACTTAATCATATTTTTTTTTTTATGTATTTAGTGATTTTTTTTATCAAAGTGCGTATAAAATACACTGCGTGAGTTTGATTAGTTTATAAATTATCCATCGCTAGCGAATCACTTCGTCCCTATGTTCGTTTTAATGGTTAGTATGGAATACATCGACTATATATTATATGATATATAGCCTATCATACAAAAAGAATTTTTCAAATCGGATTAGTAGTTTCTGAGATTAGCGCGCTCAAACAAACAGACGTAGAAACAAACAAACAAACTCTGCCTCTTTATAAAATAAAAAATAGATCAGTTTAGATGTTCTCAAAAATAAAACTAACATCATCATTGTTTTCATTTTATAGCATAATATATATTTGAATTTAATATATAATTTTAAATCTAAACCATTTAATTTTATATAATTATGTTAATAATTTTAAGATTCTTATCTGTTCCTGCGTGCAAAACGACAGACAAATCTTCATTAGTTGTATTATAAAATGTATTCAAGAGCCATGAAGTTCGCACGACCGTTTCGAAGGCATAATTTTACTTTCATATAATATTGTGGTACTCCAACAATACTTTTCCCGAGTGTGAAGAAAGTGTTCCCTTGTTGATTTCGATCTGTTTTCACCGTTTACGTTGATAACGTCGCGGTTTGCATAATCATTACTATTACTATTTACTATGGAAAGTTAGTGCGTACTCTCATAAGCGTCCGTTCATTAGAAATGTTTAAGGAAATCCTTGCTAATATAAATAATAATTGAATGTTTATATTCAACTAGCAGAACCTGCGGCTTCGCTCGCAATAAAACTATAAAAAACTTTGAAAATGTAGGTTTCATACAAACTTTCATCCCACATTTTACCACCTTTTCGAAAATTTCTAATACACGTATTTATTTTATTGTATTAAAGAGCATTTATACTAAGTTTTATGGAATTTTGATCATAATTAATTTTTTAATTGTATTATAACGTGTTTTCCCGTGAGAATGGGATAATTTTCCGCAGCAAAAGTAGCTTATGTCACTCTCCAGCCGTTCAACTATCTCCAAACAAAAAATCACGCCAATCCGTCACTCTGTTTCGACGTGAAAGAAGGACAAACAAATAAACAAACACACTTTCACGTTTATAATATTAGTATGGATATAAAAGGTTTGTGTCCTATCTTTTTTAATCAATCAATCATAATATACTTTATTAAAATAGACTTTTACAAGCACTTTTGAATCTATTTTACATTTTAAATTTAAATCAAATGTCAGTGTAGTCAGTCCGTGAGGAATCTACCACCGGCTCGGAAGGCAGTTCTGCTGAGAAGAGCCGGCGAGAAACTCAACAGTTGCTCTTTTTAATTTAATTATAATTTATATTATATCAATATAATAATTATTAATTATGTTCTCCTCCGTGAGTATAAATAAATTAAATTTACATGTTTACCGTTACATTAAATACAATTAAAATAATTGATAGTAAAAATAAGACTGAGTTGCAATCAAATCTATTACAAATAAGTAATTGCTATAAAAATAATGTTATTATGTGAGTAAGATGAGTCGGGGATACTTTTTTAATTTTTAGGAGGTTTAATGTCATGTAGAAGTTACATTCACGAGTCTTTTAAAAGGTGCGCAGTGTTTCAAAGATATTGAATAATTTGAAACATTCTTTTTTTATTTTATGGATTATTTTTGGAGAAGGTTATAGGATATCTAACATAACGCTTCAATCCTTAAGAACGGACTAAGTATGTATTAATTAATTATATAAGCGCAGTCGCGGAGGAAAGCAAATATGTTTACATATATGTTACATACATGGTGATTTTTAATTTATTGAAGATCTTTTGGGAATATACTATTTACACCATAACAACAACATCTGTAAGAAAAAAAATAATATTTTTTAAATTTTACACAAATAAAAATACTTTTATTGCACCTTCTAAACGGTAATAGTCCAGCATTAGCAAAAGAAAGCGCGTGGCCGGTGGAATGGGAGGGGTGGAGGGTGCAGAAGGCAGCGCTTACTCATTTAAACTTGACCAGATGCTAGGACTATCATCGTTTAGAAGGTGCAATAAAAATATTTTTATTTTTTTATAAAAATAAAAAAAAATAAGAAATATGTTTTTTTGTTACAGATGTTGTTACGATGTAAATAGTATATTCCAAAAAGGTCTTCAGTAAATTAAAAATGACCCTGTATATATATATATATATATATATATATATAATGATGTCTGTTTCACAATATGACGGTTTTATGTTAAATTAATTATTTAACATTTATAGTTAAGAAATCTGCCCACGCTTCGCTAAAGCCCAAACTGCAACCCGCGCGCTTTATAATATATACATATGTAGTTACTTCAAAACGAGATTCCTCTACTATGTTTATTTATATTCTATATTGCAAATCTATACATATAATAAAATTGTAACTTAGCCAAATCTGTACATTATGTATTTTTTGGAAAATCTTATTGAAATAGACATTATTATCCCTACAGAGACCGAATCTATAGTTTTTAGAATTTTAGTCTGTCTGTCTGTCTGTTACCGCATCATAAGAAAATCACTGGAGGGATTTTGATGAAATTTGGTATGGTGATAGCTGGTTATCCGGGTCAACATATTATAGGATTTTACCGCGGGAAAATATCTCATTTCTGAGAAATCTATACTAAATGTTAAAAGATAACTAGGGACGAACGCGAGCGGTGCGAGGGTGAGTTGCTAGTAAAAAATAAAATAAAAAATAAAATATAGAACATTATGAGAAAATTGAGGGCAAAGGTGGTCTTATCCCTAACAGAGATCTCTTTCAGTCAACATATGGGGGCTAGAAAAATTGTCACTTAGCAGAAAAATGCAAGATAATAAGAGAATCTAATCTATTTAGTGTAACGTAAATTTATTGAATTTATATTATATACTTTTTTATAATGCGCATTAATATTTGTTACTAGTGACCTAAATATGTACTCGTATGTGCAGTTTGTTTTAGAAATAATGACATGCCAACTAATAATAACAAAGGTCTTCTACTTACCCGCCGTTACTATGTGATTTGTCGGATGCGCTGCCTTTGGTCGATTTACTCAGCAATGCAGCTTTTTCTACACCAGACGTCGACAGATTGGAACTTTGGACTTCAACTTCTGGCCCACCTTGCACTAAAGTCTCATTTATCTTTTCAATATCACTTTTAGCTGCAATTTCCTTTTCACTAACTACAGTCACTATAGGCTCTATAGTTTTCTTGATGTCTGTTCTTGGCTTCTGAATTTCTTTTGGTTCTTCTATTGGAGTCATTATGCTATCGATTATTTTTGTCGCCTCTGATCGAATTTTCGAACTCATTTCTTCTCCTTCTTTGATTATTTTATCTTTCTTTTGTATTGCCTTTTCGGTAACTTCGCTTGCAGCCTCTTTTGCGACGGACTTAGCTTTTTCAGCTATAGCTTTTGTAGCTTCTTTAGCTTTGGCCGCTGCCAATATATTTTCTGTTGATATTTCTGGCTCTTTTAAAATACAATCTATTTTTTGTTTAACCTTTTCAACTTGAGGATTATTATAGGGAGGTTGCAAAAGCCTTAATCTTATGTGATCTTCTGTAAAAATTGTGCGTTCCTGATTTTTTGTTTTAACTGGTTTCTTTTCTTCTTCTGCAGATTTTAGCTCTTTTTCATCTTCTTTACCTAATAAGGAATCGGAACTTATTCTTTCAGAAATTCTTTTCTCTCTTGCCTTTTCTAAAGCTGCAGGTAATTGATTTGTAACTGTGGCTACAACTTCTAAAGGCTGCGATGTTATTGCTGCTGTTGTCATAGAAACAACATTTTTTTTAGTCAATATAATAAGGTCCTCTGTTTCATTTTTAGCTTTATCATATTGAGTCTCATTGTCGTGTCTTATGATTTCATCTCCGACGTTGGCGTCCACTTTATTTTCTTCTTCCTTCTCTTTTTTCTTAACAGCGCTTGAAATTTTTACACCGTTTTCCTTTTTGGCTGCATTTTTTTCTAAACCAGTCTTCTTAACTGCCACTTCGTTAAGTTTTGATGTTGATTTAGACTTTTCAGAAAGATCTTTTTTGCTTATTTGTCTGCTTAATGGAGGCTTCTCATTTAAAGTTTTTGTGCTTGGAGTTCTACTAAGATTCTTGACACTATTTGTTCTACTAACAGGTCTTTTAGGTTCCGTTTTATTTGACACAGGAGGTTTTTGAGTAGTTTTGGTACTTGGTGTTCTAGTGGTAGGTCTCGAAATACCATTGACTGGTTTGGTCGTAGTTTTAGCAGCAGGTTTACGTTTTTCAGGACTTGGGTCTCTACTTGCCGCTCTGCTAGACGGTCTAGAATTTAATCTAGATGTAGCAGGTGTAATTCCAGCAGTCTTTGTGGGTTTTCTTGCAGCTGTTGTTGGTTTCGTTGGTGTTCTAGCTGATCCAATTTTTGGATCTTCAACAGGACTTTTATTAGGGGTCCCAACTATAGGTGATAGTCTTTTAGGATTTATAAATTTATTAGAAGGCGGTGGTCCAGTTTTTCCAGGAGATATAGGAGGTTTACCCTTTATATGCGGAGAAACACTTAAATGTTGAGTACTTTGACTTGCTCTTTTATCATGAACTTGACTTCCTATTCTTATAGTTTCATGAATGCTGCTCGTGCTGTTAGACATGTACCTCTGGTTACGGTTTAAATTTCTTTCTAATGATTGTCTTGAATTAGTTCTTGTTGGTGAAACAGAACCTTGACGCTTAGGTATTTTTGAATGTTTTGGCGATACGTTATTCGATTCAGGTTGAGATTTAGACACGGATCTTAAGCGGGATCGGTGCGCCACAGGCTTAGAAACTTCTTCTTTATTTAAGTTTTCAGAACTACCAGGCATATTTTCATAAAGTAAAATCGCCGATGGGGAGTTTGAACGTGACCGAAAATTTACTTTACTTGGCGAATTGCTACGAGAGTTTGTTCTAGAATTAACAGTACTTTTGAGTTCCCCTTTTTTATCTAATATCCCCATCTCTTTTAGTAAAGCTATTTCTTCATCTCGCTTCCTTTTTTCAGCTTCAGCTTCATTTTTTTCACGATTTAACTCACTTAATTCCCTTATTTCTTCCATGTTTTCTTTAAGAAAGTCTCTAGGTGGCCTATGTATGGGGCCTGGTGGCGGTAAAGTTACAACTTGGGCCATATTGTCGATTCGAGTTAGAGAGCTAGTTCTTTTATATGGCGGCGAGTTAGATCTTGAATTAGCCGCTGAGGTTTTTGGAGTATTGTGCCGAGATGTTTCTTCTCGAAAGCCCCGACCTAAAAAAATAAAATTTTATTATTTATATTATTGTTATTGGGTTAGTGTGATAATATCAACTAATTATAATCTTATAATTCAAAGTAATATTATAATGAGGTAAAGTTTGTAAGTTTGTGTATAGGAATTATTCTCTGAAACTACAGATCCGATTCTGAAAATTATTTTACTAATAAGAAATTACATTACCGCCGAGTGAGGCTATTTTTAATCGTGATAAAAAGGTGCTTAGTGCTAGGAACCACTTTAAATGACGTCGGTATCCTTCAAAAGACACACAGGTGTGCAATCGAGTAAAGCAAGGATAAGTCGCTAGTGTCAAATAAATGTAGAATTACCTTTAAAGGGCGATACCCTCCCAGGTCGAATCTCCACTGGGAGGGACCGAGGGCTGGTGGGGCAAGAGGTAGTGGGTTCTGCGATAATCGCAAACGAAGTCTCCCTTTTCTTTTTCGATGTTGATATTGTTCTGGAATTAAAAAAAAAAACTTATTTAATTTAAATCCATTTTTAACAATATAAATGTGAATCAGTGTTTGTTTGTTTCTTTCTCACCGAAACAGAGTAAGAGATTGATATGAGTTTTTAATTTACTTCGTGTAAACAGGTTAAGATAAAACTCATATAAAAGGAGTTTCAGTTGATTTTTTTTCTGTAAGGCGAAAGTCGGAAGCCTCAACAGTGATATTATGTTTTTATTTGTATTACTATTTAAGAAGCCTAAATTTCTAGGTTCTATTTTTATGAGGTTAAAAGTTGCCTAAAATGTTCATACGATTACAAACACGACAGAAATATAATAACTTTGTAAAAAATAACTTCCGATTCAGTCTTTGTCTTTTCATATTTGGAGGCCATTTTTTTAGATAATTACAAGTGAAGATTTAATCTATACTAATGTTATAAAGAGGTAAAGTTTGTGAGTTTGTGATGTTGTGAGGTTGTAGGGGGTAATCTCTGGATCTACAGAACCGATTTAGATGAAATTTGGTGAGAAGATAGTTTGAGACCCTGGGAAGGACATAGGATACTTTTTATCCTGGAAATCATTCCTTAAGAGGGTGAAAATTGGGATGAAATTTGTATTGGGAAGCAAACTAGAGACGAAGCCGAGCGAAGCGAGGGTGAGTCGCTAGTATATACTCAAATTATAAAACTGAAAAAAATTTTTGTGCGTTGAAAGGCGTTATCTCTGCAAGTAACAATATTTGATTTTTTCGCTATTATTAGAAATGCGAAAGTACGCATGTGTGTTTATTCGTTACTACTTCGCGTTTAAAACGGCTGGACGGAGTAAGATGAAACTTGCACAACAAATAGACTGGTCTCTGATGTAGAGTAACACATAGGCTACTGTTAGTAATAAAAATTGCTAAAACATGGCGTGAGCATCGGTAGCTCGGTGGAAGCGCGCTTGCTTTGGAAACCAAGTGCAGCGAGTTTAAATCTAGGGTTCTCGCACCTCTGATATTTTCATGTACGATTTATTTTCAACATGACTACCATTTGCCTTACGGTGAAGAAAAATATCGTGAGAAAATCTGTATGTTTGAGAAAACCTAGCAAGTTTTGTAATGACATTTGAAGTCCGCCAAACTGCACTTAGCCAGCGTGGTGGACTACGGCCTTATTCCCCTCGTATTGAAGGGAGGCCCGTGCCCAGCAGTGGGACGTTAAAAAGGCTGAATACAAAAGGTGGCATTACCCATATTAAATATTATATGCTAGTAGTATATAAAGTCAGGAGCAAACTATTAAATTTATACATCGGTTGACGATTATTGTGCGACCTTAATTCACTCGCCAGCCTTGAGAAATGCTTTATTTTTTGTGTTTAAGCCGTTGAGGATGTACTTTAATAATTATAAGGTTCTTTTTTAATCGAAGAATGTCATTGCAATACTTATTTATTTTATTACATCCAATTCATTCATTGTATGTGTAGAACGAGTCCTCTAATGTTTATACGTTAAAGGACTCGTTCTACACATAGGTACGATTTATCTAAGGTAGGTATTACAAGTGCCTTCCATATAAAATACAAAACAAATTAGAGATGAGTCACAAGCATTAAAAACCGGCTAAGTGCGAGTCGGATTCCGAGTTCCGTACCATTATCTATAAAAACGGCAAGAAAATAATGTCTGTTGTATGGGAGCCCCCCTTAAATATTTGTTTTATTTTAATTTAATTATTTACTTTTAAAGTGAATATATAACTAAATATTCCGTGAATATTTCAAGCGTCTACCTGTTACCGTTGTCAATATCGAGCAAAAACGAGCAAAAAAATCACGTTTGTTGTAGTCGAGCCCCTTAAATATTTATTTTATTCTCTTTTTTAGTATTTTTTGTTATAGCGGCAACACAAAAACATCATCTGTGAAAATTTCAACTGTCTAACTATCACGGTTCATGAGATACGGCCTGGTGACAGATGGACGGACACCGGAGTCTTAGTAATAGGGCCCCGTTTTACTCTTTGGGTACGGAACCCTACGACAGCCCATAGTGTAGTATATATTTTTAAATGTTTATAATGTTTGATATATACGTTCTTTTATTTCACTCAATCTTTGATCAAGTTCAAAGAAAAAGGGTAACTTTCGTATGTGTATTTTTCAACCGACTTCCAAAAGGAGGAGGTTCTCAATTCGACTGTATTTTGCCAGCCGATACAAATCAAACCACACCGACTTCGAAAATATCTGATTAATTATTTACAGTAAATGAAAACTACCAATCAGTTATTTTTTACTTTTTAGTGCTTTTTTTGAAGTCGGTTTTTATTTTTTTCTTAAAAAGTTTTTATATGTCGATATAAACAATATCGACATCAATTGTAAATTATTTTTCATATTTCTATGGTTCCACATAATATATTTTATAGAAAAATGTGTACTGTTTTGTAATAATGTTGTAATTTTGAATTAATTTATATATTTAGGTAATATTACTCTATAGAAAAAATTGAGGTAAAAAATATCACAGATGTTTTCGTATAGTAACTGAACTTTTTGTATAATATTCATCCTCAATACTTGTATAATTTAAAGTCATCTCATGAAAATTATATTTTTATACTTAGTGCGTCACGAGTTTAAAGTTTAAACGAATTTAAACGTTTTTTCTTATTGTTTGTACAATTTGATAGTCTGAATTAAACACGTAAATAACATTTCAATAGTTTTAATAGTTCCGTAGAGTTACAAATTAGTAAAATTACAATTTTTAAATTATATGGGGCAGGGGTAGCACAGTGGTAACACGCTTGCTTGAGAAACCAAATCTCGCACTTCTCTTGTGCAAATCATTTCCAACATGATTACCACTTGTTACAGTGAAAGAAAACATCGTGATGAAACCTGCATGTCTGAGAGAACCTAGCAAGTTTTCGAAAGATATGTGAAGTCCGCCAACCCGCACTTGGCCAGCGTGCTGCGTGATAGACTATGGCCCGATCACTCTCGCATTGCAAAATTTTGTTTGTATGCTTGTATTCAGCCCTTTTTAACATCCCACAGCTGAGCACGGGCCTCCCTTCAATACAATAGAGAATATCAGAGGTGCGAGACCCGAGATTTGAACCCGCTTCACTCGATTTCCCAAGCGAGCGCGTTACTACTGGGCTACCATTGCCTACAATACTATTGAAATATTAGCTACATTTAATTTGTGAAATGTGACTTTCGACGAGGGCTAAATAATTTAACTCATCATATAAAAGTTATCGATTAAATAACTTATAACTTGACCAAATATAAAAGTGGCATAATTTTACGATCTTTTTTTATACATTTGTAATTTTTAATTTGTTTATATTATATATTAACTTAATGCATATTGCTAATTGGAAAATCAGCTCTACGGGGATTGGAAAAGATATCATTATACAATCGCTATCACTAATAGAAAACTGAATGTATGGAAACGCCATATGTATCAAAGCGTTATGTAACATCAGAGTATGTCATTCTTGACTTGTTTAAACCCGGGCCTCGGTGGTGTAGTGGCTAGTATGTACGGCTGCACATCCGGAAGTCCTGGGTTCGAGTCCCGAGTCAGGCCAAGTTTACTTATCGGTCTTTCGTTTAACAGAGTTTCAGTAACAACCCGGAGATAGGAAGTTGACAGTGCACTTCTATGACACGTTTGGCTCAGTTTGTAGTAACCCTACTTGTTGTGACAGAGGTCAGGGGTTCGAGTCCCGCTGGGGGCATTTATTTATGTGTGAGTACGAATGTTTATACTCCAGTCATGGGTGTTTATATTTATAATATGTATGTATTTAAAGTTATATATGTGTAGTGTATCAACTATCTGGCATCCATAACACAAGCCTCGTAGCTTACCATGGAACTAGATGGTGTTGTGTGTTAATGTCCCAACATACCTATTTATTTATATTTATTGTATGAGCTCTCGATATTTCGGCACTGCTACAAACACCATGGTCACGGGTATTGCTCATAAGTAAGGCCTTCAAACAGTTTAGAAGCAACGGTGCAAAGAAACTATGGTATTATATCAATCATAGCGTACGCTTTCGCCTTTTATGTGTCGTTGAACATGCTCCTATACAGGAACAGTTTTAGTTATTGTATTAAACATTTACTAACCGACTTCAAAAAAGGAGGTTTTAAAATGAAATTAAATAAACATTATTCAATTAGACTTATTACAAGCACTTTTGAATCGTCAATATAATTCAAAGAGCGTCAGCGTAGTCTGTCTGTGAGCTACCACCGGCTCGGAAAGCAGTTCTGCTAAGAAGAGCCGGCGAGAAACTCAACAGTTGCTCCTTTAAATATCGAAGTTACATTTATTTTATTAACATTACAATATGCTCGTAGATAGCCCGTATTTGAGTTAATATTATATATATATATATATATATATATATATATATATATATATATATATATATATATATTTTAATACATTTTGTGTAAGTGATGTTTTTATTAAAAATGATTAACAGAATATAAAGAGGTTGGAATAATTCAGGTCTCTATTTTATTGAATGTGTGCATTAAAAAGAAAAAGAAGAAGAAGAAACAAAGAAGGCCAAAGAAAGAAGTAGTATTCCTTACACTAAATGCCATAAACAGTTTCATGGTAAAGAAACAAAGTACTTTAATCGCAATACTTTAACTATCCTATAATCATCATATACCGTGTAATAAGATGCCTTCGCCGAGTTTGAACCTTGCTTATATGGGAAATCAAAGTAATGGTGTAATCGTGTTAGTCTTAAACGGTAGTGAATGAAATGCTTTTGAATGATCAAGCTATTTCTACATTTAATACTAGCGACTCACCCTCGCTCCGCTCGAGTTCGTCCCTAGGGTGGACCTGGACCACCCTTATCACTTAGGGGTATGAAAAATAGTTTACATCCTATTCTCAGACCTATTGAATATACACACAAAATTTCATAAGAATCGGTCAAGCCGTTTCGGAGGAGTTTTGTTACAAACACTGTGACACGAGAATTTTATATATTAGATAGGCATGTATGGATATAAATAAAATTAAAATACTGTTCGTTGGTAAGCGCATCACTCGAGAAAGGTTGGATCAATTTGGATATTTTTTAAGTAATAATAATAATAATGTCCTCCTGACCGATTCCGGCCACGGCGGCCAATCTCATTGAGACTAGCCAACTGCGCAGGAGATATTATAGTGCACAAATGTACGCGCAGACACAAGTGCACTCTCTATTCCTGTCACTCTCATACTCCGGTGGGACGACTACTCGACACGACCGGTGAGAGTTAAGGCGCAGGACCGACGGCTTTACGTGCTCTCCGAGGCACGGGGGTGAAACACCGCCAACTTCCCAACTCCGGGCTGCTACTGAGGCTTACTAGAGAGAAAGACTCAATAACTAAACTTGGCCCGACCCGGGACTTGAACCCAGGACCTCCAGGTGTGCAGCCGTACATGCTAGCCACTACACCACCGAGGCAGTTTAGTTTAGTTTGAAGTTATATATGTGTAGTGTATCAACTATCTGATATCCATAACACAAGCCTCGTAGTTTACTATGGAACCAGATGCTGCTGTGTGTTAATGTCCTAAAATATTTATTTATAATTATTAATATTCTATACAATTAAAAGGAAAATAGGAGAAAAACTATAATTATACAAAAAAACTATAATTATAAAAACTATATAAATATAAACTATAATTATATATAGGATTTTGTATGAGAAAAGCAAATTTATAATTTGGACAGAACGACGTTTGTCGAGTCAGTTAGTAGAAAACGAGCGTATTTGTTACTCCAGGATCATAATCTATCTTTATACTAAATTTCATCAAAATTCGTCCAGCTGTTTCAGCGGGAAGAAGTAACAAAGGCACAGACATACACACAAACTTTGGTAATTATAATAGTAGTCAGGTTTACACACTTTTATCAGCATAAGTATGTAAAATCAAAATATTTCTGTCACGAAAACCTCAGTAACACCCTGGAGTTGGGAAGTTGACGATATCTGACCCCCATGTCTCGGAGAGCACGAAAACCCATCATTCCTGTGGTGGGTCTTTCACCTATCGAATTGTCTTCCCATCGGACTATGAGAATAACTGCTATAGAGAACGTTTTAAACAACACTATCTTTACGGATTTTTTCGCGGATTTATTTTAATTTTTGGTGACCATGATTGCTGTAAAGCATTCGAGACGTCGGGAAAAACAAAAATCTAAATAAATCCGCGAAAAAATCCGAAAAGATAGTTTTATTTAAAATGTCAAATATTCGCGTAAATCTAAGAAAATATGAGAGAGCGCTTGTTTTGTCTGCACGTACACGCGCTGTACTATAGTACCTACTTCTGCAGTTGGATAGAGTTCGGCGCCATGGCCGAAATAAGCCTGAAAGACATATCCTATGTACATATTATCATTTTAAGTCCTCCACCTAACGTCAAGTTCTAACTTTTCTGTCCTTTTTTTAAGGTGGATCTCTTTTTTTTTAATTTTTTTTTAATAAATAGATGTGTTCTTTTTCTAAGGGTAGAGTCCCATCTCTATTCGTGGAATAATCACTTGTGTACATGATTTTAAAGTTTACTTTTAAGTGTTTTTTTAGGGTTCCGTACCCAAAGTGTAAAACGGGACCCTATTACTAAGACTTCGCTGTCCGTCCGTCTGTCTGTCTGTCTATCCGTCGGTCACCAGGCTGTATCTCTGAACCGTGATAGTTAGACAGTTGAAATTTTCACAGATGATGTATTTCTATTGCCACTATAACAACAAATACTAAAAAACAGAACAAAATTAATATTTAAGGGGACTCCCATAAAACAGACATGATTTTTTTGCCGTTTTTATAGATAATGGTATGGAACCCTTCGTGCGCGAGTCCGATTCGCACTTGGCCGGTTTTTGTCAATTAATTAAAAGGTTGTTTCTTAAACAATATCTATCTGTTTGTTTTTTTGATTTTGAGTTCGATAATAGTACCATTACATTTATCCATCGATTACTTGATATTCAAAAAAGATGGCTCTTCTTTAATTGTTGTAAATCAAAATCAAAAAAAAAAACACAGTAAGCCCACATCAGTGTTATATAAAGTTAATAATTTATTTTAATTAACTGTCATATTAACCACTTAACAAATGGCACAGTTAATTTTAACTAGTAATTACTTAACTAACAATATACATACAAAACTTAGTTAAATGTTATGTTAATTCGTTTTGACTGACGTGTGTGGGTGTCGATTGTGATGAATCATGGGTTTCTGTGGTGGGATGCTCCACGCTTGCCTTGGGCTTAATTTCTTTAGATGCCTACAATAAAATGTAATTATTACAATATGTCGATGTACTAGTATTAGCTTACGACACTCGTATACTATAATACATTTTGTATAAATTTTCTTTGAAATGGGAAAGGTATTTTGGAACATCTATTAACTCGTACATACTAACATAAACTTAATCTGTTTTTATCTATACATATAATAAAATTCTGATTCGAATCTGTACATTAAATATTTTTTGAAAAATCTTATTGAAATAATCATTATTATCGATACAAAGGCCGTATCTATGGTTTTTAAATTTTTTGTCTATCTGTCTGTTTTGGAACGCATCACGAGAAAACCACTGGACGAATTTGATGAAATTTGGTATGATGATAGCTGGTTATCCGGATTAACGTGTAGGAGGAATCTATACTAAACGTTAAAATGTAATTTAAACGTAAGTTTATTATAAACATACATAAAACATTCTCAAATTCAGGGTTTAACTGTGAGAAAGTAAGTAAAAGAAAAAAAAAAACATTTTGTTAAGTGCGATCAATGAAATATTAAATGAAAGGAAACATATTTTTTATTTATAAAAGTTAAAATGTATTTTAAATTAAAATAAATAAATAAATATGTTAGGACATTGAAACACAGCGCCATCTAGTTATATGGTATGCAACGAGGCTTGTGTTATGAATACCAGATAGTTGATACACTACACATATAACTTTAAATACTTAAACATTATAAATATAAACACCCCTGACTGGAGTATAAACATTCATGTTCATCACACAAATGAATGCCCCCAAGGGGGCCCGAACCCGCGACTACTGGCACAGCAAGTAGAGTCACTAAAAACTGAGCCAATCGTGTCGTCAAATTGGAGACGACAATTGGTGAAAAAATTGAAGTAGTAATATACTTATTTATTAAGTATACACTCGATTTGTGTATATATTTTTTGTGTGTGTACAAATGATCTTATCAATATATATAAAAGATAATACGTTGGTGCGTTCATAAACCATTCATCGAGTTGTGATAATTCTTTCGATGATTTGCGTATATCCATGAAGGACCTTGGCAAAAAAAAAATGTATGTATGTTCTTTTTGCATTCCTAAATCATTCATCCATAGAGGCGCATCTGAGCGAAGCGAAATTGTGTAGTTTAGAGGAATTAAGCACACAAATAGACAAACGCGAAGAGCGTAAAAATTAATGAATGTTTCACAGTTTTTTTTTGTTAGATGGCGCAACTTATACATCGTTCTAACGATCGCCAGAAAAATTAGTACAAGTGGGTATTTAAATACAGAAATAGATTAGCCTGAGAAAAGTATGGATGGAATGAGTTAAAGGGGATATAATATGTATGTTCTGAGATGAAGAAGATGATGGAGGAAAATGGAAGAAAGAAACATGTGTGGGAGACGACAAGGAGAAGAAAAAGAAGAAGAAATATTAACGCCGACAGAGGCTTGTAAATTAATCTTTTAAAAGAGTTTGTTCTATAGATCAATTTAATTTTATATCTTAAAATAATACTGTTCCATTTTATAGTAGGCACTTCTGACAACAAATAAAAACATATTATTATACAAAAAACATAGTTTATAATGCTATTGCTTTGTGATTTATGAACGTTTTAATTAATTGCATATTATTTCGAAAGAGGCCTTCGGGAGACTGACGCCTGCGCCTTGCTCATACTGGTAACAATGCAATCAATTAATCTCGAAACATCTTAAGTTAAAATACATAAGTAATCGCGATAATATTATAAATGCGAAAAATTCAGAAAAGATAGTTTTATTTTAAAATAACAAACATTCCAGTAAATCTAAGAAAGTATTGTGTATGTATGTATGTATTCAACCCTTAACGTCCCACTGCTGGGCACGGGCCTCCCTTCAATACGAGGGGATCAGGCCATAGTCCACCACGCTGGTCAAGTGCGAGTTGGCGGACTTCACATGTCTTTCGAAAACTTGCTAGGTTCTCTCAGACATGCAGGTTTCCTCACGATGTTTTCCTTCACCGTAGAAGAAAGTATTATAAATACAAGAAATGGGAAGTGTGTTTGTTTGTTTCCCCTTCACGCTGAAACAGCTGGACTTATATGGATAATATTTAGACACTACACAGATATTATCTATACATTTAAAATATATTTAGAATATTTGACATTTTAATACAACTATCTTTTTGGATTTTTTCGCGGTTTAATTTTGATTATTGGTTCCCGACGTTTCGAATGTTTTACAGCAATCATACGGGAGAGACTGGTTTTAGACATTTCAAAGTACAGTTGTCAGAAAAAAATCCGAAAAAATAGTTTTATTTAAAACACTTTAAAAGTCTTTGTAGGAAGGAAGGATTAATTTCCTAAAGTTTCTATTAGACCACCCCACATTTTTCAAGGTTTTTTTTTTTAAAAGAAGCATTACATTAGGTTCATAATTCACAAAGATACCAGCACCTCTTTTTTTGTAGTCGGCTAATTATTTCACAAATAAAATATGTAAGCAAGGTCACTCATATTGTACAAATGAATTTATGAATGAATTAAGGAAGGTTTTGCAACTTAAAAAAAATGCAATGCTGGTGTGGAAATGATTTATTTAAAGTTATATTTTACGAAATATAATAGAAAGAGAGAGAAGATTACTCACAATTCTCCCATTTTTTTTTAGAATTGTTAACTTGTATATTGTATAATACTTTCTTAGATTTACGCGAATATTTGACATTTTAAATAAAACTATCTTTTCGGATTTCTTCACGGATTTATTTTGATTTATGGTTCCCGACGTTTCAAATTAAAATTAACAAATATTGTAAGGTACTTTGGTGCCAATTTTCAAGTTTTTTGAATTCATTTTGTTATTTTGTGGGTAGGCTGTCTGTAACAACTATATAATACCTTTGAGACTAACACCTTAGTCTCTCCCGTGACCATGATTGTTGTAAAGCATTCGAAAGATCGGGAATCAAAAATCACAATAAATCCGCGAAAAAATCCGAAAAGATAGTTTTATTTAAATTGTATATTGTAAACAAATGGATAACCATCACAAAATCGAACCTAATACTTTCTTAATATCCAATTGTGCCGTATGGTCATATAACAAAGTAGAGCAAATCTTTCTAATAACGACAAAAATCAACGAAATTGCTACACATAGCGTAAACGTCGGACATTCCACGCTTTCTAGAAACAATAATTATACATATTATAACTGAAGTATAAACTAATTGGTTTCTTGTTTTACAAAAAATATATATTTATGTTATGCAATGAATTTATTATGTTTTAGATGGAATTATTTATAATTACGATATTAAACCTATTGGGGGTATTTAAAAAAATCGTTTTGTATCTGTCTGTCTGTGTCGGAACTGCTGAAGTGATTTAGATGTGGATGGAGGATATGAGGTGAAGGATAATGGAGAAGAAGGTCATAACAGAAGAAATCCCCCGGGATAGGCTATGGGAAAATTAGGGTTTTTATTGTTGGATACAAGAGTCGGTTAAATGTATGGTTTATATGAGGACAGGTAAGAGTTTCAGGATGAAGGTTAGAATATTTATAAGCAAAAATATATTAAGTAAACGAGTCCTCACAAGTTTATAAATATAATATAAAAATTTCATAAAATTGTAAGTTGTTATACGGAGGATGTTTAAGATTGACTTGATTTTTGCACAAAAATATTTTTTGGTGTATGTATGTCCGATGTTATGTTTCCTCATAATTACAAAACGGCTTAACCGATTTTGATGATACATACATATATCGTTAGATTTGTTTTAATAACGAGTGTCTTAAACTATATGGATATTTAAATTAAAAATGAAAATGGCGGGTCTTAGGCAAAAATTTCTTTCTTTGGAATTCTTCTTTCAATTCTGTCAAAGTAAAGGTAAAATACATATGTACACGTAACAAAATTTGCAGCAAGGATAAAACATGTATGTATGTCTCCATCTGCATAATACTGTTTCTTTATCAATCTGTTCTTCGTTTTAGATCTTTTTTACGCAGTAGGGTATTTTATTTTTATAATATATTTTTTAAAACGGCACAAATGACTGATGATGATGATAAAATGACTTTTGAATAGATAATAAAATAGTTGGTAATCCATACACTCGTATATATAAAAGGCAAAAGTGATTGACTGATGTATCAACGCACAGACCAAACCCTTAAGGCTAGAAAATTGAAATTTCGCACACGTATTCCTCATATGACGAAGGCATCCACTAAGGAACGATTTTTCAAAATTCAACCCACAAGGGGGTGAAATAGGGGATAAAAGTTTGTATGAAACTTTTTATTCCTTCGACATATTTGCATGAAATTTCGTATTTTTCGTAGTTTGATCGCGAGCGAAGCCGCGGGTTCTGCTAGTATTAAAATAATTTATGACTGTTTTTTTTGAACGTATCACCAATTTTAATTTATTGACACTCGTAAGTCCACATTACTCTCAAGGAATGCTGCAGGTGTTTATGGCAGCTTCAATGTTGTTTCTTTAGTCTCGTGAGTTTTTACGAATTGTCCTTGTCACTATTTTAAGTACTAGCTTTACTCATGGATATTTAATTTAATTTTGAAGAAGTACATTTGTCTACACTAATATTTTAAAGAGGAAAAAAATGTTTTTTGTATGTTTGTATGTAATGGATGAACTAAAAATTCTCTGAACCGATTTATAAATGAAATTTGGTATGAAGATAGTTTGAAACCCTGGGCCAAAGTCTGAAAGTCCTTAAGGAGGTGAAAAAAAAGGGGGGGGGGGGGGGTGGAAATTCGTATAAATAATCATTTCTTAAGTAAGGAATACGAAATTCATCATACCTATGTGTAATGTATATATACTAATATACAGTGATTTTAAAAACATATAACAGAAATTGAGTGAAATACGTGAGAAAAAATGTATGAAAAAAACATAAATACCAAGTCGTTATACGTATTGTGATTTAATTTTTAGTGAACGTGACACACTTTTGTACTAAATAGATTTTTTTGCAAGACAAAATCCAGTCATCCGATCATAAGTCAGAATTAAAACACACAGACAAACAGAAAACCAAAGAAATCATTGTATTTTAAACCTTGTTAGTTGTTACTTTAGTTATACGAGTCGGTATTTAAGAATGTCTAAGACAATTAAATTATACATATTACTTTTTTAACTATTTACTTCAAAATTTCTTTATATTTTAACTATTTCACACCTAAAAATAAGATTTTTCTTTAAAGTATGGGGCTATTTATATTACTTTTTAAAAATCGAAATGAAAATTGCTTCACAAATACTGTAGATATCACATTACATACATACAATCAAACGTTCATTCAAATTGAGTACATCTTCCTTTCTGGAGTCGATCAAAAAGAAACTCCTAACATAATAATAGGTGTTTTTAAGTAAACGTTGGTCAAGTATGGTATAACGTGGCATGTTTTGTTAGAAAATAGGTTTTTTACCTCGTCATATAAATCACAGTAATTGGCAGAATACTGCGCGAGTTAAGATACGCGCGTTTTTACTCTCGTAGATATAGTTTTGGGGTTCTCTAATGTAATATATAATCTACTAGCGACTCACCCTCGTTTCGCTCGTGTTCGTCCCTACGTTTCGGTTAGTGGTTCCCATACAAAATAAACAGTTCAGAACTTTTTGATTTTCCAGCTGTTTTTTTTTTGTTTTCGCTAATTTTTTTTATATTTAAACCACCCCTGACACATCGCCAACAAAACAAAAAAAGAATTATTCAAATCGGTCCAGCCGTTTTTGAGTTTTAGCGAGACTAACGAACAGCAATTGATTTTTATATAGGTATATAGATAAATTGTATTCATATATGTTTCCCACAAATTTTCAATAACGATCTACACTAGTATGTTTTATTTTTAAACGACGATAAAGAAGCATATTTTTAGTTCACTTGATTGTTTTAAGGTATAATTGTGAACCGATTTTTATGATATCTTTAGTTAATTTATACCTCAAAGGTCCCGTAATACTTTCTAAGATTTTCGCGAATTTTTGACATTTTAAATAAAATTATTTTTTTTGGAATTTTTCCCTTGTTACTGCTATATAATGATCTTGAGACGTCTATAACCTTAGAAACCTTAGTCCCGTGACCATGATTGCTGTAAAGATTTCGAAATGTCGGGAACCAAAAATCAAAATAAATACGCGAGAAAATCCGAAGACATAGTTACTTAAAATCTCAAAGGTCTCAAAATAAAAAAAAAACTTTAAAAGTAAAAATTGTACTACTAGACTAAGGATAGAATAAATTATTAATAAATTAAGTTGTTTTGAAGGAAGTGTATCGTTTGAAGGTTTAATTACCATAAAAAAATTGTTCCCGATAAGCTACTCGCGTGATATTCAAAAATGTAATAAACGAGTAAATACCTATGTATGTATATAGAGTGCAGTGGCGCAATAATAAAAAACTTAGAATATTTATCAAATTGATGTGAGGGTTCAAAAGGGCTTATTATGTAAAGCAAATTCAAATCCGCTTTTTTATCTATACAGATAAATAAAATTGAAGTGTCTGTTTGTAATGTCAAAATAACAGCTTTATACTAAATGCATATGGAATTATATACGGTACTAATAAGAAAAACACAATTTTCAAAATTTTTGTCTGTCTGTCTGTCTGTCTGTCTGTCTGTCTGTCCGTCTGTCTGTCTGTTTGTTCCGGCTAATCTCCGAAACGGCTGGACCAATTTTAACGGGACTTTCACTGGCAGATAGTTGATATTATAAAAAGTAACTTAGGCTATTTTTATTTTAGAAAAAGAATTAGAGTTTCGCTCAAAAAAATTGAAACGTACCCAGGGACGAACGCGAGCGAAGTGAGGGTGAGTCGCTAGTCATACTCTAAAAAAATAACCAGCTTTATATATTTTTAATAGGTAAATTACATGTTTTAAATGATCGCATGTACAGTGTATATTGTATAATAAGCTCTTGCTATAATAATCTTCCGCTAACATTCAATTAAAATATATCAGAAGAAAATCAAGGCCGTTCTAAATGAGATCAGTGACTATAATTATGCGAGAGCAAGGTAACATCTGTTTGGTTTACGTTTAAAATATTTTTTAGCATTCGCCGGATTCGAACCTGGGAGTTTAGATAAGATGTCATTCTACAATCGTTGTAGAAAAGAAATCTGTGCGAATGACATAACGATTCTATGAGATAACGATTTAATTTGTCATATCAATACAATTTGGAGAAAACCAATTCCCTTACGGTGAAGGAAAACATCGTGAGGAAACATGCATGTCTGAGAGAATCTATCAAGTTTTTGAAAGACGTGTGAAGTCTTATAATAACATATAGCCTATATCCTTCCTCAGTTAACAGGCTATCTAATGCAAAAAGAATTTTTCAAATCGGATTAGTAGTTCCTGAGATTAGCGCGTTCAACCAAACAAACAAATAAACAAACTCGTCAGCTTTATAATATTAGTATAGACTAGCGACTTACCCTCGCTTCGCTCGCGTACCTAGGTGTACGTTTTAAACGGTTTTAAATAGTTCGAATAAACGATTCGATTGAACCAGTTATTGTGTTTTCCCGTGGGAATGAAAGATTTCCTTGCAGTAAAAGGTATCCTGAATTTTGAGTCGAGTAATAAGTTATTACTACACAAAATTTAATTAAAATCGGTCTAGTACTTTTTGCATGAGCGCGCACAGACAAACAGACAAAAATTTAATAACTATTCTATAAATTTAATAACTGTCATTGTTTTTTGAAAAATATTTCATGTTCAGATTTCTTTAAGTTACTGTTTTATTATATGTACAAGCGACTCACCATCGCTCCGCTCGAGTTCATCCCTACTTACGTTTTAACGTTTAGTACAGATTTCTCAGAGATGAGATATTTTCCCGCAGTAAAAAGTATCCTATATGTTAGCCCGGATAACCAGCTATCATCATACCAAATTTCATCAAAATCTCTCCAGTGGTATTTTCGTGATGCGGTCACAGACAGACAGACACAAATTCTAAAAACAATAGATTCGGCCTCTGTATCGATAATAATGATTATTTCAAAAAGATTTTCCAAAAAATATTTAACGTACAGATTCAACACGGTTAGAATTTTATTATATGTATAGATTAATTATTTTAAATAATTTTTATAGACGGTGTACTTTCTTAGAAACAAAGCAAATATAATTCCGGTTTTTATCATTACATTTTTATTGGGCATTGAAAGCAGACAAGAGATGTATAAAGTTTCATTATTTGAAGCAATTAACTTAATTTTTAACACAATGTTAAGATAACCAAAAAAATTGAAATTTCAAATGGTTTTTTTTTCAAATATTTAAATACCATGAGTAAAAATAATGTTGTGTTTTTACAAATAACTATGGTAAAAAATAATAATATTTAACTAACATATTTGGTTATTTCATAAAAAAACTAATTAAAAGTGACAGTTTGTATCAAAATAAGTACAGCAATATTCAATTACTCACATTAAAAAAATCGTGTATATCCAAATGTAATCACAATTCAAAAAAAAAAAACTTAAAGCACAATTTTTTTTAAATCCACTTCAAAATCACATACAAAACCGTTCACATTTTCAAAAAAATACTTATATTTGTGTAAAAACTTTGGGAAAGTTTACAAAGCCTCATTATCGCAGAACAAAACGATAGAGACTGACGACTTGTGACTAGCGAATGACGTATCTCCGTTGAGACATAAGAGGTTGTAAGCAATGATAAATATGCTACTATCAAGTTAGTTTAATTTTCATCTATTTCTTATGAATGGTTAGCAGTAGCCTGTTGAATACAGTTTTCTTTGCCAATGTCATATAGAATGGAAACACAAGGTAGTTTGATACGAAAAAAAAAATACTTTTTAAATATGTTGGGACATTAACACATAGCACCATCTAATTCCATGGTAAGCTACGAGGCTTGTGTTATGGATACCAGATAGTTGATACACTACACAGTACACATATATAACTTTTAATACGTACTTATTATAAATAAATAACTTTTTAAGTATAAACATGACTTTAAATGTAGTTATTTTATCATAAGAGTCATGTGTTTTTTAATATTAGATAACTGTTTTTTTTTTAACTGCTTCGGTGGTCTAGTGGCTAATACGTAGGTCCTGGGTTGGAGTTCCTGTTAAGTAATCGGGTTTTTCTGTCACTTCTCAGTAACTGTCCGGAGTTAGGAGGTTAATGGCATGTCATCCCCGTGCTTTGGAGATCATGTTAAGCTGTGAATAGGACCAATTTAAAAAAAAACTTAATATAAAAAATTATAGCCGATTTGAGTATCTTCTCTTTATTTGAAGTCGGGCAATAATAGTAACATTGGCCAAGATATTTAAAACGTTACAAGTGCGATTATTCACACGGTTGATTTTCGTTGGACATCATTTTGATAGGTAATTTAGTACAGACAATACTGCAAACGTTTAACTGCATGCGATATACTAGTGACGTATCCTAGAGTTACGTGCGTTCATGTGTGAATATGTTGTTAGAAACTCTCGTCAGAATAGGGTCTTGTAACCAGAGTTTGTATGAATCATACAAAATTGGCAGGCAGTGGTAGCCCAGTGGTAACACGCTTGTTTGGGAGTGAAGCGGGTTCAAATCCCGGGTCTCGCACTTCTGATATTTTCATGTGCGAATCATTTCTAACATGATTACCATTTACCTTACGGTGAAGGAAAACATCGTGAGGAAACCTGCATGTCTGAGAGAACCTAACAAGTTTTCGAAAGACGTGTAAAGTCCGCCAACCCGCACTTGGCCGGCGTGATGTACTATGGCCTGATCCCCTCGTATTGAAGGGAGGCTTGTGCTCAGCAGTGGGACGTTAAAAAGGGCTGAATACTATACAAAATTGTTAGTCTGGATGATCAGTATGTGTTAAAGGAAATTGCTCCTTGTTATAGTAGCTAGCATGTACGGTTATAGATTAGTAGATTCGGAGTTCGATTTCTGCGTGGGGTCAATTGTAAGGGTAATTGGGGTTTTCTATCAAGAAATTCTCAGGTTTTTGGAGTCGGGATATATGCGATGTTAAGCACGTAAAGCCGTTCTGAGTATAATATTTCCAATCGTAAGAAATTGTTGTACCATCAGACTTTGTCAGAGAAAGAGAGTGCACGTTTGGTTTGTGCACACACTTTCGCACTATATTTCATGCGCAGTTGACTTATCTCTATGAGATTTGCCGTCATGGCTATCATCATTTAGGGCAATATAAGTATAAAGCCTCGTCTGCAGAGTTTAAAGTTATAACTTTTTTCCCTTACAAAACCATTGGCAATGTTGTCATTTTCATAATTGCTTATATATTAAATATGGTATTATTTATTCGGTGTGTCTATCCGTCTTTTAATAGGACCAATAAAAAATAATTATTCGTCCTTTATAAAATATAGCGACTCACCCTCGCTTTGCTTCGGGTTCGTTCCTAGACAAAAACAAATTATCCCACGGGAACCTTACATTTTTCCAGGATGATATATAGTCTAAAGCCTTTCTCAATAAATGGACTATCCAACACAAAAAGAACTTTTCAATTCCAGCCAGTAGTTCCTGAGATTAGCGCGTTCAACCAAACAAACAAACAAACTCTTCAGTTTTATAATATTAGTATAGATATAAATTACAAGGAAGGAGGAATAGACTAATAAATAAGTAAGTAGAATAAGTAGCTCGGCTCAGCTCCGTAGGTTAAATATTTTTTTAACCTTGAACTTAAAAATCATTGTAATTAAAAAGAATTAATTTCCAGCTATCCTCCTGCACCTAAAAATCATTTATTTACATTAGAAAACAAAATATTCGTACAAACCGACAATAGTCGGACGAATAATATATTTTTTATTCATCCGGTTATCGGACAAATAGCAACAGCCTCCTTTATTTATTACTAGCGACTCTTGCTTCGCTCGGGTTCGTCCCTAGCTTGTTTCCCAATACAAACTTTCATCCCCATTTTTACCCCCTTAAGGGAGGAGTTCCAGGATAAAAAGTATCCTATGTCCTTTCCAGGGTCTCAAACTATCTTCTGACCAAATTTCATCTAAATCTGTTCAGTAGATCCAGAGATTACACCCTACAATCTCACAAACTTTACCTCTTTATAATATTAGTATAGATAATACTAGCGATTTACCCTCAGTTTAAATGGGATCAAATCACTTCTGTGTAGTAAATTTGATTCAAATCCATCCAACCGTTACAGCGAGAAAGAGTGACAAACATACACACGTACAAACTTTCGTATTTATAATTACTGTAATTAATTTTAAGGAGATGGAATCTATACTAATCTATACTAATATTATAAAGCTGAAGAGTTTGATTGTTTGTTTGTTTGTTTGTTTGTTTGTTTGTTTGTTTGGTTGAACGCGCTAATCTCAGGAACTACTGGATGGAATTGAAAAATTCTTTTTGTGTTGGATAGTCCATTTATCGAGGAAGGCTTTAGGCTATATATCATCCCGGAAAAATGTACGGTTCCCGTGGGATAGTTTTTTTTGTCTAGAGACGAACCCGAAGCGAAGCGAGGGTGAGTCGCTAGTATAATATAATATTATAAAGCTGAAGAATTTGTTTGTTTGTTTGTTTGGTTGGTTGAACGCGCTAATCTCAGGAACTACTAATCCGATTTGAAAAATTATTTTTGCATTAGATAGCCCGTTATCTGAGGAAGGCTATACGCTATATATCATCCCGGAAAAATGTATGGTTCCCGTGGGATAGATTTATTTTTGTCTAGGAACGAAGCCGAAGCGAAGCGAGGGTGAGTCGCTAGTATTATTATACAGGCTAGTTCATGCTATCGAAATTTGCAAGCGCTTTTAAATTAACAATCACAAAAATTGCTATAAATATAATTGCCTTATATGGGGTCACGTCGTGACTGTAGTTCAAGCTGTATGTTTCGATTCACGCAACAAAATACAAAAAAAATAAAAAAAGCTGTATTAAAGTTCATTAGGAGTTTCCACGTAACATGCAAAGGAATGGACAAAACACTTGAACTGTAGTAAAAAAATAAACTAAACCAATGATATTAATAGGTTTATTTAGAAAATGTATTTAACCTACAACTTTATTAATCGATCAGACAGATATTGTTATGTTCTAATAATTTGTTTGTGACTTTGATTTTATAAAAACTCTTATAGAAGAAGGAGAAGAGAAGAAGAAGCAGAAGAAGCATCTTCAGTTTTCTGATTTTTTTATTCTCAAGAAATGTTCATTTTTCGCCATTTTTTCCTAGAACTTATCTAAATAGGTCCAGTCGTTCTCAAGAAATGCGCTTATTAAGGAACAGAATTTCGTTTTTATTTATATAGCTTTAGATCACGTGAGAGAATAAGGTTTTAGTGACCATGACTGCTGTAAAGCATTCGAAACGTCGGGAACCAAAAATCAAAATAAATCCGCGAAATAATCCGAAAAGATAGTTTTATTTAAAATGTCAAATATTTGCGTAAATCTAAGAAAGTATTAGCTTTAGATCTCATAGGTATATAATAATTATAGTATATTATGTCATGATTAACTGTACATAAGCGTTGAAGGCTGAGAAAAGGTCGATTAACTTGCTCTACCCACATCACTCTGTATATGGATACGATATTATCATCTGTGAATCACTGTTAACCGACTACGAAGAAAGAAATTATTATTAAGAAATCATACTGTATTCTTATACATGTGAAAGTTACTTCTAGACACATTTCTTTGCATCTTAACTATTTGGATGATTACATAGAAAAATTGTAATATGGAATAATCCCTAGGCTTCTGTTACTAATAGCCTAATGAAGGCACTGTTTGAACCTATACGAGTATGTATATTATAACCTAGCGACTTGCTCTCGCTTCGCTCGGTTGCGTCCCTAGGTACTTTTTAATTTTTTTGAGCGGAACCCTAATTATTTTTTTTAAATAAAAGTAGCCTAAATCACTCCTTATATCATCAGCTATCTGCCAGTGAAAGTCCCGTCAAAATCAGCCCAGTCGTTTCATAGATTAACCGGAACAAACAGACATACCCTTTCACCAAAGTTTGTCTGGCAGAAATGGCTTTAGCCAAAAACACCGCCTTTAAATAGTTTAAATATTTTTTTTGACAACATCTATACTTATTCTCTTATAGCGTGTGCAATCTATATACATAATATAAAGCAAAACTCGCTGTTATTGTCTATCTGTTTCTCTACGAACTTCTTCTAAACCACGCAACGGATTTTGATACGGTTTTCAGTATCATTTAGATAATTTCTTCCGAAAGGTTTTTACTATAATATGCTATATTATACATAATAATACATGCATATAATAGTAGAGAAAAATTAAGAAATTTTATATATATATATATATATATATATATATATATATATATATATATATATATATATATATATATATATATATATATATATTCCATACTAACCGTTAGAATGTACGTACCTATAGTCGAATCCGAGCGAAGCAAGGGTGAATCGCTAGTAAAATATAAATAAAAATAACAGTATATATATTTATGACAATATTTTCACGATACAGTAAGTACCTATGTGCTGTAAAGCCAATAAGATTTATTTAGTAAGAAAAAACGTTTCATTATTAAACGTATTTAAGTTCGAAAAAAATCTTTAGTCCTAAAAAGAATAAGCGAACGTAAGTTAGCGGGACTGTTGATTTTTTATACTATAAAGTACATTAGAATTTTCATTCAATTGAAATAGTTTGGAGATGATCACAACACGCCTAAAGTATCATCTATAGAGTAATTTATTTTATCTATTATAAAATAAATTACTCTACTTTTGACACATAAGCGTTCTTTTATAATTTTTTACCGTCTGCAAAAGATTTTTAGGCTTTTTTAGGCTGTGTATATTTTTTTCGTACAACGGCGTTTGTTAGCCAAGTTGTATGAATCTTTTTTTTATCAAATAGGCTAGCTATTTACCTGTTATGCTATTCAGTTCGAAAAAGTTTTTAATTTTGGTTTGCTCGCTTGGATACGTCACTAGGTGTCTATATGGTAGATACTCCCACTTATAATCTATCTGTGTATTAAATTTTATCAAAATCAGCTCAGCCGTTCCAGTGTGAAGGAGACACACATATGTACAAACATTCACATTTTTAATAGTAGTATAATATACCGATTAAAAGATGAAAAAAGTGTTAAAATGTATATACTTACTTCATTTTCATTAATATTCATTTTTCAATCTCAAAAACAAAGTTAAAATTTATTTTCATAATATTTTTAAGAGATATTGTGAAAAACAAAGTATTTTTTTGAAGTTATACTTCTTTTGGCACGTTTGGAAGAGAGTACGATGCGAGCGCACACCGACAGCCAAAAAGCGACATGATGAAGTTCGCTGCATTTCTTTTACAAACAGAGAGTTGCGACATACGGGATGAAATCTTTAGCTATTTTTGTTCTGTTGCGCCAAAGAAGTATAACTTCTTACGTGCGTACATAAGTACACACACACGTTTTTCTATTTAATTTTTCAGCACTGTCTGCTTACATGAGACGCCTGTCATCCAAATTATTCCTTAATAGTACCTACCAATAGTTTCCTAGAAAGAATTCACGACAAAATAAAACCAAAACCTAAAAAAAGGCACGGAAAAACTTGCATACTCATTAAAAAAGCATTTAATGAGCAAACTGTGTGAATCTTTTGTTGGAAATCCTAAGTAAAATAAAAAGAAAATGTTTATTAGTAAAATCACTATGACATACGGACAGACGGACATATAACACTTTTAAAGATTCCGTTTGTATTTTATCTATGAAACCCTAAAAATAACGCAATAAAACGAGTAGAAATATCAGTGGCTGTAATTACGTAATTCGATAGAAATTACAATAACATTTATTGTTAGGTGTTGGCTTACTATGATTATTTTTATTTGAACTAATCAGCCTTGCGGTTAAAAATGATAAGTGAGGAAACGGTTAGGTTTCAAAGCATCTGGATTACACATGTAATGAAGGAAATTTGTTAACAGCCATAAGGCCGTCATGTATTCAGCTCTTTTTCAACGTCCCATTGCTGGGGGTGGGCCTCCCTTCCATACGAGGGGGATCAAGCCATAGTCCACCACGCTGGCCAAGTGCGGGTTACCAGACTTCACAATTCACAGGTCTTTCTAATACTTGCTAGTTTCTCTCAGTAGTTCTCTCACGATGTTTTCTTTCACCGCAAGATAAGTGGTAATCATGTTGGATATGATCCACATATGAAAATATCAGGTGCAAGATACGGGATTCGAACCCGTGTCACTCCGTTTCCCAAGCGATTGCATTACCACTGGGCTACTATACCTCATGGCTATCATAGTACAGTGTAATACTACGTTGAGTATTTTGATTTTACACGTTTTTATTAGCTTTACTTGTAATTTAGCGCATGCTATCAAATTAAGACGATCTTGTCACTTTTAAACGTATCGAATGGAAACGGTAAGAATCCGAAATCATATGTTACACAATAATTAGATAATATCTTATACAATACCATTAACATTACCATACAGATACCATTAACCATTAGTAAAACCGTACTTTGGATTTGATTCGGTTTGACTTGTCTCATACATTAACACTTGGTGACAGTTTTATATCTATACAGATAAATAAAATTGAAGTGTTTGTTTGTAATGTCAAAATAACAGATTTTTACTAAACGTATATTAAATTATATACGGTACTTATAAGAAAAACACAATTTTCAAAATTTTTGTCTGTCTGTCTGTCTGTTTGTTCCGTCCGGCTGGACTGATTTTGACGGGACTTTCACTAGCAGATAGCTGATGTTATAAGGAGTAACTTAGGCTACTTTTATTTTAGCAAAAGAATTAGGGTTCCGTCCAAAAAAAATAAAACGTAGGTAGAGACGCACCCGAGCGAAGCGAGGGTAAGTCGCTAGTTAAACATAAATTAAATTATTTAAACAGCCTAATTTACTCGCATATTTGATGTATTGACATAGAAATTCTGTGCTATGTTTTGGCCTATAAATAATTTTTACGTAAAACAACTATTTTATCAATTTTATATGATTTTGATGATGTTTATTTTTTTATATTGCTAAGTATTGCATGCGGAGTCGCGTGCGTTTATGGACTTTACTACATTTCTTTACTTATACAAAGGAAAAAAAAGTGTGTACTTATGTACGCACGTAAGAAGTTATACTTATTGTTTTTTTTTGAAAATTTAAATTAAAGCTTATTTTTTTTAATGTTTAAACTTTTTTTATGTTTTTACTTTTTTTCGTATTCTTCTCAGCAAACCCTTTGATTTGATATCCATATCATGGGGGTACATAAAAACAGTCCGACATCTTTGGGAGTCCGTCGTATTAGATTTATAATGACGCCACTTTGTTTATTGTGTTTCGCTCATCAAGCTCTTTCGTTTGCTATCCATATCATGGGGGTGCATAAAAAAACAGTCCGCCATCTTTGGTTACAAAATGAATATCTATTTCTTTTCTTGAATTAATCTATACAGATAAATAAAATTGGAGTGTCTGTGTGTAATATTAAAATAACCGCTTTTTACTAAATGCATAAGGATGTATACACGGTACATATACCAAAACAACATTTTTTTACAATTTTTGTCTGTCTGTTTGTTCCGGCTAATCTCTGAAACGGCTGGACTGATTTTGACGGGACTTTCACTGGCAACTGATGTAATAAGGAGTAACTTAGGCTACTTTTATTTTAGAAAAAAAAATAGGGTCCCACGAAAAAAAATTAAAATCAAATTAATTAATTTTGTTTTAGGAAGCAACCAAGTAGTATCATACTAAGCTAGTATCATATAATGAGCCTTTTGCATTGACAGCGCTCTTATTTTGGAATCGCAGATACTTTTATTAACCGATTTCCAAAAAGGAGGAGGTTCTATGTTCGTCTGTATGTATCTTTTTATAAGTATAGATACATAAGACACGTGACACTGACATTGAAATATAATCCACAAGCTGTTGCACGGGAGGCACTAAATATAAATAGTTAGTTGTAAAATGATTGTTTACGTTATTATTTTACTCAGAGAACGTTTGCTCAAAAAATGAGTGAATAATAACTGAGTTTAATGGTTCGTGATTGAAAGAAATAATGGATGACACTTAAGTTTCTAGCTTTGAGTATTTTTATTTAAAACATCTATACAGATAAATAAAATTGAAGTGTCTGTTTGTAATGTCAAAATAACAGCTTTATACTAAACGCATATGGAGTTATATACGGTACTTAGAAGAAAAACACAATTAAAAAAAAATGTCTGTCTGTCTTCTGTCTGTTTGTTCCGGCTAATCTCCGAAACGGCTGGACCAATTTTAACGAGACTTCACTGGCAGATAGCTGATATTATAAGGAGTAACTTAGGCTACTTTTATTTTAGAAAAAGAATTAGTTTCCTTAAAAAAATTAAAACGTACTTAGGGACGAACTCGAGCGAAGCGAGGGTGAGTCGCTAGTTATTATATATAAATAAATGATGCTAGGTGATTTATTTGGAATACGTAGTAATATATAAAAGTAGTCTCGAGACGTTACCTCATTGTGTTGCATGGATCTTTTTCTTTGACAAAAAAAGTCTATGTCTAAATCGCTTTGAAAATACTAAGTTTCATTGATATACAAAAACTCAAGATACACAATTAGCGTTTTAAAAGTGTCCTCCAAAAAGAAGCGCACAATTCTTTATTATTTTTTGTTCATTGTTTTTGCGGATAATAAAATTAAAACGCGCGTTGTTTCGTTTAAAAAAGTACTCTATGTGGTCTGCGTAAGATCGAATTTGTGTTTAGACAGTTAGAACTTTCGATTTTTAAATTTTATTCTTTGATTTGACTTAACGTCACCTGTCGGCGTTATTTTTTGAAGAAATATTTGTCAGGAAATATGTATTTATGTTTATATACGTCAATGCAAAACGCACTGCCAGTGAAAGTCTCATCAAAATCAGTCCAGCCGTTTAGGAGATTAGCCGGAACAAACAGACAGGCAAAAATTTTGAAAATTGTGTTTTTTTTATAAGTACCGTATATCATTCAATATTCATTAAGTTAAAATCTGTTATTTTGACATTACAAACAGACACTTCAATTTTATTTATCTGTATAGATATATAATACTTTCTTAGATAATAATTTACACTTCGCGTGTGGTTTATATTTTCAAAGAAATTCTCACCTTGAAAGGTGAAAGTACTTTTAAATCCATTTCAAAATCGATACATTTGTTCATATTCACTCTCGTAAATATCTATAGATGCAATTATTTTTATATTAGCGACTCACCTTCGCTTCGCTCGGTTTCGTCCCTAGGTTGCTTCCCAAAACAAAATTAATTAATTAATCCAGTTTTATATTTTTTTTGTGGGACACTATTCTTTTTTCTAAAATAAAAGTAGCCTAAGTTACTTCTTATTACGTCAGCTATCTCCCAGTGAAAGTCCTGTCAAAATCGGTCCAGCCATTTAAGAGATTAGCCGGAACAAAACAGACAGACAGATAAAAATTGTAAAAAATATTGTTTTGATATATGTACCGTGTATACATCCACATGCATTTAGTAAAAAGCGGTTATATTAATATTACAAACAGACACTCCAATTTTATTTATCTGTATAGATGAATAAAACAAATCTAAAACGTCTTGCGTAGTCGATGTAATATTTATAATGTGTAATTCCTTCTAATATAGATAAGACTGTAATAATAGCTTGATATTTTGAAACATAACGCAAAATGTACAAAGATGTCAACCGTCACTGAACAGCCGGTTGAACGAGATAATGGCTTCGATGAAACTTATGTTTTATCATTCGCTTATTTCTATACCATCTATGTATGTATGTACATTATTTTGACGACACGTATGGCTCAGTTTCTAGTGACCCTTCTTGCTGTGCCAGCGGCCGTGGCTTCGAGTCCCGCTGGGGTATTCATTTGTGTGATGATCATGTTTGTACTCCAGTCTCGGATGTTTACTTTTATTTATTTATAATATGTATGTATTTAAATTTATATATGTGTAGTGTATCAATTATGTGGTGTCCATAACACAGGCCTGGTAGCTTACCAAGGAACTAGATGTTCGATTTATAACAAACAGTTTTTGTATTGATCATACACAGATTATATTCATTAGTTTTGAATCATTAGTTTTGGGTTCCTAGTTGGTGTAACCATAATTAAAAATCCCTACTTAATGCATTTCTAGGATTTATAGGATTCGCCTTTATAATTACCCAATAGTACCTAAGAATGGAAACGAAAAAGTGGACCAAAAAAGTTACAGAAAGGTACGCAAGGGATGGAAAAAGTCGTACCTGGAAGGCAGGTTAAAAGATGAGAAGACGTTCTGCCTAAGGGCTGGGGAAGGTGAGTGCTGAACAGGCGTAAGTGGAGGGAACTTTAGAAGGATTATGTCACCCTGGCATGGTAGCTGATAAATGTAAACCTAAATAAACACAGAAAAACTTCAGACTTTTATTAACTACTAAAAACGTTTTAATTCTCTCACCCTCTCACCCTCGCTTCGCTCGGATTTGTCCCTAGCTTGCTTTCCAATACAAACTTCTATCCCCATTTTCACCCCCTTAAGTTATGACTTCCAGGATAAAAAGTATCCTATGTCCTTCCCAGGGTCTCAAACTATCTTCTTACCAAATTTTATCTAAATCGGTTCAGTAGATCCAGAGGTTACCCCCTACAACCTCACAAACTACAAACTTTACCTCTTTATAATATTAGTATAGATCATTATAACTTAATTATACTTATCTATTTCATTAATAAGTATAGTTTAGTCACATTTAATGACTTTTATAAATACTTTATTACCCAGAATTCATTGATATGATCTACAAAAAAAAAAAAAAACATTTGAGCGAACACCATTTCTGTTATGAAATGTATTGATATACAGAGCGTGAAAATTTTTGGCAAAGTTACAAAATTCACTTCTCTTTAACGGTTTTTGAATGGACTTTAGTGTTACGTAAATGTACTTTAGTGTTAAATTCACAAAATAAACTATTAGAGTATAATAAGTGAAACTATGATTGACTTGCGGCTTTGTTTTAAAAATAAATATGTTGGGACATTAACACACAGCACCATCTTGTTCCATGGTAAGCTACGAGGCCTGTGTTATGGATACCAGATAGTTGATACACATATATAACTTTAAATACATACATATTGTAAATAAACACCCATGACTGGAGTACAAACATTTATGCTCATCACACAAATGAATGCCTCTAGCGGGACTCGAACCCGCGAACGCTGGCACAGCAAGTAGCGTCACTACAAACTAAGCCAAACGTGTTATCAAATTATTGTATTTTATGAGGTATTCTCTTGCTATTGGAATAGCCAAGCTACTATACAGAAGTCACGCACGTATTCTTACCGACTTTCGACATTAATCGTTATCACCCATTAGGCAGTGGTAGCCCAGTGGTAACGTGCTCGCTTGATAAATCTAGTGAAGCGGGGTCAAACCATGATTCTCACACCTGATAGGAATGGTTTTATGGGTGATTATTTTTTTTATTCTATTACCACTTGTCTTACGGTGAAGGAAAACATCGTGAGGAAATCTGCATGTGTGAGAGAGAGAACCTAGCAAGTTTTCGAAAGACATGTGAAGTCCGCCCGCACTTAGCCTTGTGGGCTGTGGCATGATCTCTCTCGTTCGAACGAAGGCCCGTGCCCAGCAGTGAGACTTTGAAAGGGCTGAATTATTAATATTATTTAATGATGACGACACGTTTGGTTCAGTTTATAGTGACTCTACTTGCTATGCCAGCGGTCGCGGGTTCGAGTCCCGCTGGGGACATTCATTTGTGTGATGAGCACGAATGTTTGTACTCCAGTCATTGGTGTTTATATTTATAATATGTATGTATTTAAAGTTATATATGTGTAGTGTATCAACTATCTGGTATCCATAACACAAGCCTCGTAGCTTACCATGGAACTAGATGGTGCTGTGTGTTAATGTCCTAACTTATTTATTATATAAATCACCAACAGAAAAATATAAGTGATTGTTTTGTTAAACTATATAGTTGGAAAACAAGTATCGGCCTATTTGATAGTAACAATTGACCACAGGCCACAGCGTAAATGACTCGAGCGTTACAAAAAAAAAATTAAAATTTTTTTTTAAACCACACCGACTTTTAAACGACTCGACTAAATACTTTAAAAGTAATTATTATTGCAATTTTAGTTTATTTTTTATTATTTATATAGTATTACTTCATGTATTAAAAATGTTTATGATTTGCGAAAAATTATCTAACATATGCACAAAAAGCACACCCTAATTGTATATCTCCTTTTTTTTTAATGGTCGAAAAAGAGAAAGATATGTGCATAAAGAAAAGATAGAAGAGAATGAGATATAAAATAAAAGAGAGATAGAAGAGGCCAGGTAGTCATCCGTCTCTTTCACTGGTTGAACAAAACGCAGCTCTCTTAAACGCTACGTCCAACAAATCTTCAGCATTATATAAAAAAGAGGTAAAACAATAGACTAACACTAACTATAGTTTAACGATCTTCCTGCGATTAGTTTAAGCTTTTTTTGCTCCAACGACCTATACAAGGTCGGATACGTTTGACTGAGCGTTTTGTTATTTTTTTTGAATCCTACATCGATTTTACTCTATTCTTTGTAATAATGAGAACAATACAACATTTGTTTTTAACTTTATCTAAACTCTAATACTACATTATTTACGTATTTGGTTAGATACTATTATTTGTTTTATTTGATTACCTGGATGGTTTTTAGCTTTAATTGGGCTAGATAGATGGCACTGTTGTCGAGATCTAGATTCCTTAAATTTTGTTTTTTTTTTTTAGAAATAGGCTTACTCTTGACCTTCATTTTAGCTCGAAAGCATAGATAAGGTCTACGATGGAGCGAGTTTGCCAAGGAGAAGCCTTGCCTTCTTTAAGGTGCGAATTAACACACACACCTTAAAGAATTTTAGGTTATAAGTACTCGGAAAAACAGATTTTTCAATCAAATAAAGTATCTACATGATCCGTTAGTAGTTATGATTTATATTGCTTTCGCAGAAGAAATAAACGGAGCATAGCTAGATATTAAGGGTCCTGTTTCAGAAATACTTTTAAGACGGGATAGAATTTAACACTTTTTTCTAAGTAGGTACTAACATAAAGCCAAACATTATTTAGCCTGGCGGTTCCCATAGCACACCATGCAGATAAACAACCGCTTTGTCGGGACATAAATCCATATGTAATTTAAAACATTAGATACTAAGAAATTAGGTTAATTAACAAGTCCTGCCTTTGCTAGATACATAAACACTGGCGCTAGTGGAATGTAAGTAAAACATTTGTTACAAAATTATAAGAAACTCTAAGATTCTTAAAAGAAACTAGTGACTTATACTCGTTTTGCTCGGGTGCATCTAGGTACGTTTTAATTTTGAGCAAAATGCTAATTATTCTATTTCTAAAATAAAAGTAGCCTAAGTTACACCTTATAACTTTAGCTATATATAGTGAAAGTCCCGTCAAAATCAGTTCAGCCGTTTCCGAGATTAGCCGGAACAAACAGACAGATAGAAATTTTAAAAGTTGTATTTTTCTTATAAGTATCGCATATAATTTTGTATGCATTTAGTATATGCGTTTAGTATATCCGTGTATATGCATATACACGGTACATATACCAAAACAACATTTTTTACAATTTCTGTCTGTCTGTCTGTTTGTCTGCCTATTTGTCTGTCTGCTTGTCTGTCTGTCTATTTGTTCCGGCTAATCTCCGTAACGGCTGGACCGATTTTGACGGGTTTTTTACTAGCAGATAGCTGATATAATAAGGAGTAACTTAGGCTACTTTTATTTCAGAAAAAAAAGGATCCTACGAAAAAAAATTAAAACCAAATTAATTAATTAATTTTGTTTTGGGAAGCAACCTAGGGACGAACCCGGGCGAAGCGTGGGTGAGTCGCTAGTTATTACTAAAACTAAGCCTGTATGCAATTTAATACTTCTTCTTTTTCAAGTACCTCTCCATTATTGAAGGTCGGCAGTCATCCTCCTTAGTTCTTCTTTGTTCAGGGCTAGACTGACAGATGTTCAACCCTCTTTATCCCAGTCCATTTCCGGATGTTGCAGAGCCCCTACTATAGTATTAGTATAACTTTCTCTTTCCCTCTTACTCTGTATACCATCATCATTGTGTATCTTAAGAAGATGACTATGAATCTTAACTCAATTCTCTTTTTCTTCCTTAACCAAGAGTCGAATTTGTGACCTTCGGTACAGTAGTTTAGTTGTTATACCATTCCATTATATAATGTTATGTTTTTTTTTTATTTAAATATAGGTTACGGACAAACTAACAAACAATATAGGAAATAATAACACTAAGGACACTTTTTGTGTCGACACGCATCAGTAAATAAATATAAACACTGCTTTAACAATATTAATTTTGTTTAAGTAAAAAAATAACTTTAAGTTATGATATTAGAAGGTTTTGTTACATTATAAAAGTAATTAAGGTCAGTTAAACTTGTAGTTAGATGAAATATTTTAAATATTTTGAATTATTGTTAATTAATATTTGTATGTTGGTGTAATGTAGTAATCCAATATATATATATATATATATATATATATATATATATATATATATATATATATGTATATATATATATATATATATATATATATATATACTAGCGACTCACCCTCGCTCCGCTCGGGTTCGTCCCTAGGGTGGACCACCCTTGTCACTTAGGGGTATGAAAAATAGATGTTGGCCGATTCTCATAGATACTGGATAAGCACAAAAAATTTCATCAAAATCGGTCAAGCCGTTTCGGAGGAGTATGGCAACGAAAACTGTGACACGAGAATTTTATATATTAGATATATATATATATATATATATATATATATATATATATATATATATATATATATATATATAAATGTTTAATTCAATTCATTTCTCTTGTTAACGGCTTCAAAGCATACCACTTGAGCACAGATTACTTCGCCAATGACACGTAGAAAGCAAACATGGTCCATAACCATGTTATGGAAGAGACTAAAGTTTTAGTCTTTTACTATAACTTATAATAATTACAGATAGTATCACGTTGGGGGGATTTCATATTATGCTCAGTGTGTAGTGACCCTACTTGCTGTGCCAGCGGTCGCGGGTTCGAGTCCCGCTGGGGGTATTCATTTGTGTGATAAGCACGAATGTTTGTCCTCCAGTCATGGCTGTTTATATTTATAATATGTATGTATTTAAAGTTATATATGTGTAGTGTATCAACTATCTCGTATCCATAACACGAGCCTCGTAGCTTACCATGGAACTAGATGGTGCAGTGTGTTAATATACTTAGAATATATCTCTTCCAGACATAAGTCATATTGATCTCCGTTATTGACTTTTTGTAAAAATGTATAAAATCACGTTATAATATTGTTGCAGTATTGTGTCATTGACATAAAGTAAAATAAAATAATACTGGTAGTAGTGGGCGGCGAGCCTTAAGCGGGTAGAGTGGTCTGCGACCTTTTAAAAACTAATAACCATGCCTTTTCCTTAAAAACAATAAAACATTCGATAAACAAACATAACATTCGATAAATTGTTTATAAATATTCATTTTTAGATTTTTATGAATATTTAATATAGAAACTATGTAATCTACTAATCTATCTATACTAATATTATAAAGCTGAAGAGTTTGTTTGTTTGTTTGTTTGAACGCGCTAATCTCAAGAACTACTAATCCGATTTGAAAAAATCGTTTTGCATTGGATAGCCCGTTAACTGAGGAAGGCTATATATCATGTAGCCTATATTAGTAGGCTATATATCATCCCGGAAAAATGTACGATTCCCGTGGGATAGATTTGTTTTTGTCTAGGGACGAACCCGAAGCGAAGCGAGGGTGAGTTGCTATAATAAATATGTTGGGACATTAACACATTTACATACGCGCAACAAAATGGGCGTATGAAGGCTAGTGTTCAAATAAAAGTAATCGAAAATTTTTATTTTCTTCCATAGTTATCAAAAACTGACATCAAAAAGCCCCTATCACCGGATATTCATTCAAGGTATTTAGACAGAGGTCGCTCGTTTTTTGAGAATGAAATTGATAAGCGATAGTTATGTATTTGTACCAAGGTTTCCTTAATCTATATATACATATATATGTATGTACGTATATAAAGGTGTCTGTCTTTTTGTTGCACCTTCGCTCAGCCCATATTGAAACTAGAAAGCGGATATTTGAAAACATAATAATAAAAATAATGTATCCTGAGCCAGGGGCGGACCTATATAAAGGCTTTATGGGCTGCGGCCTAGGACCCCTAACAAATAAGGACCCCCCCCCGCTCCCCCCCCCCCTGTTGAATAAAATTAAAGCCATAAAACTTTGGTTTATAACTCTGATATCAATTAAGAACCAAACAATAGCGTTATTATAATTTCGTCTATTATAGATTTTATAAAGACAAAATGAAATTTAGTTTAGGCCCCCCTGAAGTGTTAGCCTAGGGCCCCCCAAATCTCAGAAGTGTTAGCCCAGGGCCCTCCAAATCCCAGAAGTATTAGCCCAGGGCCCGCCAAATTCACAGTCCGCCTCTTTCCTGAGCGATTTCTGCCATGGCGCCAAGTCTCACTCAGCTAGTCCTCTAAGCAGAAGGTACTATATAAGTGCATGCATACTTAGCATGCAAGTGCGCTCTACTTTGACTCTCAAAGTCAATTGGAATCGCAAAAGAAACGGAGTCCGCTAAAAATGTCATATTCAAATTAGTAGCGTGATTCGTTGTTTATGCTACTATTTTCGATTTTGCTATATGGATTGTTTACTTTCTTTAAAGGATAAGAAACATATTATGTAGGTATTAGTCGTTAACTTAAAATTGTTTGCGAAGAAAATATGAATATTATATATATATATATATATATATATATATATATATATATATATATATATATATATATATATATATATATATATATATATATAAAAGGCAAAAGTGATTGACTAATGTATCAACGCGCAGGCTAAAGGCCTTAAGGCTAGAAAATTGAAATTTCGCAGACTGAGTGGATGCCTCCTCATATGACGAAGGCATCCACTAAGGAAGGATTTTTCAAAATTCAAAATTTATTAAACTAGAGTAAAAACTTTTAAATCAAAAAATTTCTTTGAAATCCATCTTGACCATAGACGTGACGTTGAGAATGGACTGAGTAATGAAATTGACAAAGAGAGAAAGTGAACGTGCAGCCAATATCCGTCTTTTGTTTAAATTTGAATTTATAAATGGAGGATTATTAAAAATAATAATATTATGATGAAATGTAAAATGGTTATACACATTTATCTTCATTCATATTTCAATGAATACAGAAGACTTCTGGCCGCACATTCGTTTTGTCTCTGTCGCGCCTTTCCGCCATTTTTAGCTGTTTGCTGGCAAAGAAAACACTCAGTCACTCTCTATGTTTATGGTCTTGACTCTTGACTAATTGTTGTTTTAAGCATTTTTGACGTTAAAAGTAGGTGTTTTGACTTCTCTAATATATAAAATTCTCGTGTCACAGTGTTTGTAACAAAACTCCTCCGAAGCGGCTTGACTGATTCTTATGAAATTTTGTGTGTATATTCAGTAGGTCTGAGAATAGGACGTAAACTTTTTTTGTAGCCCTAAGTGATAAGGGTGGTCCACCCTAGGGACGAACCCGAGCGGAGCGAGGATGAGTTGGTAGTATTTAAAAAAGAATTATATCTATTTTATTGGCAGTGAGAAGATTCCTCTACCGGTAAGTCGTGTAAAGTTTACGACGATCTGTAATCACTATAACACTAAATGATCTTGATCTATAATCAAATGATCTGTAGACGAAAACTGTTGTCTGTTCCTTTTATGAAAGAAGTAGTGAAACTGACATTAATTCCTAAAGCAGATCTTAGGGAAATCTAATACTCAAACTGCGATAAAAAGTATACTTACAATCTACATGTATACAGATAAATAAAATTGAAGTGTCTGTTTGTAATGTTAAAATAACAGCTTTATACTAAATGCATATGGTAATTATAAGAAAAACACAATTTTTAAAATTTTTGTCTGTCTGTCTGTTTGTTCCGGCTAATCTCTGTAATCACTGGACCAATTTTAACGGGACTTTTACTGGCAGATAGCTGATATTATAAGGAGTAACTTAGGCTACTTTTATTTTAGAAAAATAATTAGGGTTTCGCTCAAAAAAATTAAAACGTACCTAGGGACGAACCCGAGCAAAGCGAGAGTGAGTCGCTAGTGTATTAATAACAACGCAATAACTCAGTTTGGAAATAATTAAAGACCTTCTCATATTTAAATTCCAAATTGAAATTGTTGCAATACTTAATTATAATATCGTTCTTTGATATTGCAATAAGGTAATAAAAATGTTGAATTCCCATTTAATTTGCTTTGCGCTTTGTACAAATTATTGCTTTTACCGGGAATCGAACTCGCGATATCAACCTTTACCAAACACTCCTTCGTATACCACGAATCACATTATATAATATATAAACGATATTTCATTTTCTATGAATAAAACAGCCTTGATCTGTAGTGTGAGGTGTAAAATATGTTCTTTGAGTTCATATTGTAATTAGTTTTTATGCTGCCGTTACTCCATTTTACTTTTAAATTACTTACTCGCTTTGAATTATGAAATGTGTTTTGTAAAATTATTGCAATTGTAATAAAGTTTCTTAAATGAAAAATTAATTTGAATATTACAAGTAAAAATAACTTATTTCGATTATTATTACTTTACTGTTTTATTATACGACGAGTATGTATGTCTATAATGTATATAATAAAATTGTAACTAAGCCGAATCTGTACATGAAATATTTTTTGGAAAATCTTATTGAAATAGTCATTATTATCGATACAGAGGCCGAATATATAGTTTTTAGAATTTTTGTCTATCTTTTTGTCTGTCTGTTACTGCATCACAGAAAAACCACTGGAGGGATTTTGATGAAATTTGGTATGATGATAGCTGGTTATCCGGGTCGACATATAGGATACTTTTTATTGCGGGAAAATATCTCATCACTGAGAAATCGATACCACGGTAATGTATATAACATTACCGTGTCGATACTAAACGTTAAAACGTAAGGGACGAACCCGAGCAGAGCAAGGGTGAGTCGCTAATATGATACATTTACGTATGTGTAGAAAAAACCGCTGTTATATTAATATAAATTGAAATAAAATATATAACTAAATAATTCATTTACTGTTTAAATTACATTTTGCCTACACAAAAGAATTTTAAATAAAACTATCTTTTCCTAAAAAGATAGTTTTATTAAAAATTCTTTTGTGTAGGCAAAATGTAATTTAAACAGTAAATGAATTATTTAGTAAAAGTAAGTAGTAAAAAGCCCTAGTTTTTTCCCGATTTTTAGTTCCCGACGTTTCTAATACTTTTCAACAATCATGGTCACGGGAGAGACTGAGATTTTAGACGTCTCAAAAGTCGTAGGTATATAAATAGTTAGTACAGACGTATCTACCAACAAAATTATACAATGATTATAAGAAAAAATACAAAAAATACAAAGTAACCTACAATATTCGTTAATTATAAATTTAGCCATCTTTTATAATTTCTATAAGTTTTTTTAATTGCATGTAAAATATTATTTAATTAATTTTAGTTGCTATCATTAAATTTATAAACTTAAAGAAACTTAAAATATTAAGCAATATTATTGTCCAACGTATAATTTAAAATCCGAAAAGATGGTTTTATTTAAAATGTCAAATATTCGCGTAAATCTAAGGAATTGTTTTATACAAAAGATATTTAAGAAAACTATTAAAACAATACATTAAAACTTTCAAAAGCTCTTGAACATACATATATATATATATATATATATATATATATATATATATATATATATTTAAAATATGTTTTCTATACTAATATAATAAAATGAAAAGCTTTTTTGTTTGTTTCTATGTTTATACTGAATAAACTCCGAAACTACTGAACCGATTTAGATGAAATTCGGTAAGAAGATAGTTTGAGACCCTGGGAAGGACATAGGACAGTTTCTATTCCGGAAATCATTCTTTAAGGGGGTGAAAATGGGTATAAAAGTTTGTATGGGGAATAAACCTAGCAATATATATTTTGCATTAAACTTCCTATTTTATTAGTGGTTGTACAATGTACATCTTTAAAAAAAAAAAAAAATATATATATATATAAAAATACTTACGGTGACTTTGGCGCAGCTCTCAAACTCTTCCCACCGTTCGCCGACAACACTTTGAAAGCATCATCACTTTTGGTCACTCTTTTCGCCGAACTTGGCGCACTTTTCACTTCGAAACTATTCGCTATACTTTTCACAACACCTTTGGACTTCGACAGATCGTAATATCGATCTTGCGCGTGAATTAACTGTGTAACAGTGAATGAATCCTTTTTCAAATCGATTTTCGGTCCGAATAAATCATGTTTTTCGAAAAATCGATTATCCTCTAGATCTTTTGATTCAAAAGCGTCAATAGTTATATCTAGTATAGGTTCATTGGTCCTTCGTTCGGTGAAGGCGTAAGGCGTATTGGCAAGTTCCTCTTCGAAACTGTTGTAGCGACTTCTGAATAGAGACGTTTCCCCACCATCGTACTTGCCCCCGAAGATGTCGTATTGTCCAAATCGCTTGTTTATTGAATCGAATTTAGGATCTGTCAGTTTGTCCGTCACACTGTGTGTGGGACTCATGTCTATATGTAGGATGCCGTGCTCGTCAGTGTACTTAAGTTTTAACGCCATTTTCACATCTTTTCTTAATCTGTAATCAAAAATAAAGTTTTGTATGAGTTAATTTAAATATAACATTGCTAATGTGTAATAAAAAGTATACAGGGTCATTTTTAATTTACTGAAGACCTTTTGGGAATATACTACTTACATCATAACAACATCATCTGTAAGGAAACAAAATTATTTCTTAAATTTTACAAAAACAAAAATATTTTTATTGCACCTTCTAAACGGTAATAGTGCAGAATTAGCAAAAGAAAGCGCGTGGAAGCATTAGCAAAGGAAGGTGCAATAAAAATATTTTAATTTTTGCATGAAAATAAAAATTTAAGAAATAGTTTTTTTTGTTACAGATGTTGTTGTTATGATCTAAATAGTATATTCCTAAAACGTCTTCAGTAAATTAAAAACGACCCCGTATATATGACCTATTTCTTAAAAAATATAATAAATATCGGTTTTTGACGACACATTTGGCTCAGTTTGTAGTGACCCTACTTGCTGTGCCAGCGGTCGCGGGTTCGAGTCCCGCTGGGGGCATTCATTTGTGTGATGAGCATGAATGTTTGTCCTCCAGTCATGGGTGTTTATATTTATAATATGTATGTATTTAAAGTTATATATGTGTAGTGTATCAACTATCTGGTATCCATAACACAAGCCTCGTAGCTTACCATGGAACTGGATGGTGCTGTGTGTTAATGTCCCAACATATTTATTTATTTATTTAATTAATGATAGGTAGTGAAAACCACATATCATAAAAACAAAAAAAATCTAGTTGAATTGAGTAAATCGTCTTTTTCTAAAAAAGCTAAACATATTTAATGAAATGGCATATGATTCAGCATAACAATTGGCTTTATTATTTGCTGCTTTTCAACTTATACAAATCATTCTCGTCACATTTTTTTGATATTATTTTACAACCGGGATGATCGAAAACAAAAGAGCCAGATAAGGTACGTGTCACAAAAAATCTTTTGTAAGAGAGACGATAAGATTTTATCAGCTTACCTAATAAGTGTTTTGAAACATTTCTATGTGAGGTAATTTCCTACTCGGTGATAGTTCTCAGACTTACACTCAGACTTACATAGGAAGATATTCTACAATCGCTTATCGATGGAAATTTCGAAAATAGTATTGAAATTATATAATGAATCATTTTGTCAGAATCATCATTTATCTATACAAATAAATAATATTGAAGCGTCTGTTTGTAATGTCAAAATAACAGTTTTGTACTAAATGCATATTAAATTATATACGGTACTTATAAGAAAAACACAATTTTAAAAATTTTTGTCTGTCTGTCTGTTTATTTCGGCTAATCTCCGAAACGGCTGGATTGATTTTGACGGGACTTTCACTGGCAAATAGCTGATGTAAGGTATTTTTTTTTATGGGACAAAGGGGGCAAACGGGCAAGAGGCTCACCTGATGGGAAGTGATCACCTCCGCCCATGGACATCTGCGACACTGCAGGGCTTGCAGATGCGTTGCCGGCCTTTCAGGAAAGGGAGGAAGGAAGAGGAAGGGAGGAGGGAGGACGGAGGGTGGAGGGAGGGGAATGGAGAGGGGAGTGGGAGGAGAGGGGGGGGGGGAGGAATGGGGAGTGGGCCTCCCGGACTCTCACTTACCGGACGAAACGCGACAGCATAGTTGCCACTTCACGTCGGTCTCCTGTGAGAGTGTGGTACTATACGGGGCGTGCCGGCCCATTCGGCTGCTACCCGAAGGTAACAAGCATGGCACTACCACTTTGAAAAGTGGTATGATAAGGAGTAACTTAGGCTACTTTTATTTTAGAAAAAAAATTGAAACGTACGCACGGGTACGCACAAAGCGAGGATAAGTCGCTAATATTCCATACATTTTATTTAGATCTCTATTCGTAAATGATTGTAGGGTACTATTTTGTTCGTTGTAGAATTTTAACTTCTTACTGCAAATTAAAAAATAGCAGAAGTATGGGAATAGTAGATACGTACTTCAGCTTTGAAAAAACTAAATTTATGTTTTTTTTCTTTGATAAAATGCATAATCCATACATATAATAAAATTCTGAGTCGAATCTGTACATTAAATATTTTTTGGAAAATCTTGTTGAAATAGTCATTATTATCGATACAGAGGCCGAATCTATAGTTTTTAGAATTTTTGTCTGTCTGTCTGTCTGTCTGTCTGTCTGTCTGTTTGTCTGGACAGATTTTGATGAATTTCGGTATGATGATAGCTGGTTACCCGGGTCAACATATAGGATACTTTTTACTGCGGGAAAATATCCACGAGAGGATAATAATATGACGACATGTTTGGCTCAGTTTGTAGTGACCCTACTTCTTGTGCCAGCGGTTGTGGGTTCGAGTCCCGCTGGGGGCATTCATTTGTGTGATGAGCACGAATGTTTGTACTCCAAACATGGGTGTTTATATTTATAATATGTATGTATTTAAAGTTATATAATATGTGTAGTGTATCAACTATCTGGTATCCATAACACAAGCCTCGTAGCTTACCATGGAACTAGATGGTGCTGTGTGTTAATGTTCCAACATATTTTTTTATATTTATTTAATAAAGTGATGATCTTTAGGCTCCTATACATAGTAGATACTGTATCTTGAAGTAGGTACTTGTTATTTTTTATTATAAAATCAATGGAGTGGGAATGAAACCAGCCGCGTGACGCTACCAAGGCTGTCATTGACGCGAAGGATTATTTTAAATATACACTACTATAGCTTAGTATTTCATTTGCAATTAGAGAACCGACATTGTTTTACTTCGGTCCTTGAAGTTTAGACAAAATGACATTCAACAATATTTTACTCTTTAAGATAATTAGATGGAAATGTTTTATAACGAATTGATGTAATACTTAAATTTATTTAATTTTTATTATTTTAAAAGCGTAAGCTATTGTAGAATGCATCGAATCTAAGCCTTCTTGTTCTAGCTTCTTATTATAGACTAGCGACTCACCCTCGCTCCGCTCGGGTTCGTCCCTATATAGTTACGTTTTCACGTTTACCTCAGAGATGAGATATTTTCCCGCAGTAAAAAGTATCCTATATGTTGACCCGGATAACCAGCTATCATCATTGTAAATTTCATTAAAATCTGTCCAGTGGTTTTCTCGTGATGCGGTAACAGATAGACAGACAAAAATTATAAAAACTATAGATTCGGCCTCTATATCGATAATAATGTCTATTTCAATAAGATTTTACAAAAAATATTTAATGTACAGATTCGGCTTAGTTACAATTTTATTATATGTATAGATTTAAAATAAACTCTTATTACGCGTTATTTATTCGACGTGAACTTATATATTTTCTAAATAAAAACTCTGTATAAGTCATAAATTGTGGCTTCTTCTAACTACCAATAAAATTCCCGATAAAATCAGTGAATCCAGTGATTAGGGTACAAATATAAAGACAGACAGAAAAAGGAATGACTTATATACCTAAGCGGTCACCAATCAAGTCTATGTCACAGGTTTAATAAACTTTGATGATCTATTAAGCCCTTAGTTGAGTTGTACTGTGAGAGCAATGAAACAATAAAACTATCTAAAATTATAGTTTTCCCGCATCTAAGTTTCACATCATCCCTTATATTTTATCCCCTAAAGAATGTAGGTACTTTCTATAAGTTTAAATTAGAATAGGATTATTCTTTTACTCAGAAACGTACTAATTATGTTCACTGTAACTTTAAAAATAACAGATTTTCATACAAACTTTCAATCATATAATTTTATAGGGAACTAGTTTTTGCTCGCAACTTCGCTCGCGTCGTAAGCGGAGTAGGAATCTAGGGTAGCCTTGGTCCCCAAAATGAAATCTAAGCCCTTGCCCAATTTTATCCAAATCTGTTCAGCGTGAAACGGCAACAGACAGATTTACTTTCACATTCATAATATTAGTACAGATTTTACTATTTTAGAGGTTAAGTATTAAAAAATATCTTTCTTCGCGTATATTTCTGTATGAAGATTCTATCTTTTAAATAAAACTATCTTTTCGGATTTTTTCGCGGAAAATCCGAAAAGATAGTTTTATTTAAATGTCGAATATTCGCGTAAATCTAAGAAAGTATTATGTAAACCAGTACGGACTGGAAATTGCTAACCAAATACGCCGGTTAGAAGATCTGAAGACGAAGCGCGCAAGATTATTGACATCTTTAACATTCTTGAAGAGATGTCGGGATCATCGTCTCATTCCTACGTGTGTGAAATTATCTTCTAAAAAGAACATACGGGGAAGCGCCAAGATCGTTAACCAGGCAAGTTTTAAGTTGTTACGGACGGTAATTCGTCAAACCCGCCGTGATCTACGCAGTAACAACCGGTATGTAGAACAAACGTCCCTTAATATAAAGACAGTATTGACACCAAGTGTAGTATTTTCCGCGAAAAAATCCGAAAAGATAGTTTTATTTAAATGTCAAATATTCGCGTAAATCTAAGAAAGTATTAAGATTCTATTTGCCAAATTCCAAGTATCTATTATATTTATACTTTCTTAGATTTCATAATTAATCAGTGCGTGGTATTACACTATTATATTTTTTTAAATTTTTGCTCCAACTCTGATTACTTACTGGCAGCTTATTAAGATATTTATATTTCTGATGACAGGTCGCTTAACGATTAATTCTTTATGAGGTCGCTAATGAGCGCACACAAATACCGTTAGTTTGTCCAACCAACGCTTACATAAAGGCGTGGCTCTACTGCTAGAGAATAACCTAATTTGTCTTGTGTTTTGATAATATATATATATTTCTCTATATTACGCATAAAATATTGGAGTATTTATTAGAATTTAATATATATTAGAAAGAACTTATAAACCATACTTTTTAAATAAATGAATATCAATAAGATTTTGATTTAAAAGGATTTTTTTAACCGACTTCCAAAAAGGAGGAGGTTCTCAATTCGTCGGAATCTTTTTTCTTCCTTTTTTTTATGTATGTTCACGGATTACTCGAAGACGGCTGAACCGATTTGGAAATTTTTTTTTTGTTTCAAAGGGTATTCTTCCCCGGTGGTCCCATATAAATTTTATCGAAATCGGTCAAGCGGTTTTTAAATAAATGGCTAAATCAAATATGTTTTTATTAATAAAAATCTTTCTTCTTATAAATTACAAATTTCCTGCGTATTACGTCTACACTAAAAATGGAAAAATAAAAACTTTTTTAAAAAAAATAAAAATCGACTTCCAGGCACTGAAAAGTAAAAAATAACTAAACAGGGGTTTTCATTTAGAATAGATACTTAATCAGATATTTTCGAAGTCGGTGCCAGCCAATACAAATCAAAGCACACCGACTTCGAAAATATCTGATTAAGTATCTATTCTAAATGAAAACCCCTGTTTAGTTATTTTTTACTTTTCAGTGCCTGGAAGTCGGTTTTTATTTTTTCTAAAAAAGTTTTTTTAGTAATCCAATCACCCAGAAAGAAAAATGCATGTGAGAACTATAGTCGATTTGAAAATAATCCAGATTTGATAATATGCTCCTGCCGAATTTCGGGCGGACAATCTCATTGAGACTAATTATTTGCAGGAGATATTATACACAAGTATTTGCGCAGGCACAAGTGCACTCTCTATTCTTTTTCACCTTCAAAGTCTTTAATCTCAGAACATATCTGCTAAAAGAAAATACTGCTTGCAGATTTCCTTATAAAAAAAAATAATAAAAAAAAACCTTCAAAGTCTGATGTGACGATACTTCGATACAACCTGTGAGAATTAAAATTAAGTGAGGTTTTCAGAGGCACGGAAAACGGTGCCAACTTTCCAACTCTGGCTGCTACTGATTATAATTCTTTAGGAGCGTAACTCAATAACAATAATTGACCCGACTCGGAACTCGAACCCAGAACCTCCGGATGGCGCAGCCGTATATACTAGCTACTACACCGCCTAGGTAGTTTGTTTTGTGTACATAATAACAATGTAAACATATATTCACAGTTCTCATATACACAACTTGTAGGTTAACTTTAAACGTAAATCTGCTATGTACATATATCATCGCCTATGGAGTTAAAAGTTGTAGTGAGTTACAGAGTGACGCGATTATTATTATATATTAGTAGCGACTCACCCTCGCTTCACTGGGGTTCGTCCCTAGGTTGATTCCCCTTACAAATTTTCATCCCCATTTTCACCCTCTTAAGGGATGATTTCTGGGATAAGAGGTATCCTTTGTCCTTCCCAGGGTCTCAAATTATCTTCTTACCAAATTTCATCTTAATCGGTTCTGTAGATCCAGAAATGACCCCCTACAACCTCACAAACTCACAAACTTTACCTCTTTATAATATTAGTATAGATTATCAGTACTTCAAACATTAATTACATTCATTGTTACTTAAAATAAATCGCTATAACTCGAACTCCAACCCCAAAATTTTCACATTACATAAGAATTCAAACACAAGTTATTAAAGAAAGCTTTTCCACATAATTTATGAAAAATGCAGATATTTTTTCCATGTGAATAAATTATTTTATACACGACTTCTTTGCATATTGGAGTTAGTAAAGTACATATTTAAAAGGATATTTTTATTTGAAACATGTAGTAAATAACCTACTTAGTAATCTTGTATATTTTGGGGTTTACGTTGTTTTAGATATTGTTATAATATAACAATGAAAATGGAGCAAATTTAATAAAAACACATTACCCTCCTTTACGTCGTGCAGTCGGGTAAATACTAAGTATATCTGATATCTTTATTGAGTCTACAACTAGTTTGGAAAAAATATCTCAGGACTATTTTTTTTTAATACAATGACAAAAATGTTTTTTTTTTTAATAGAAGAATGGATTTAGATAAAAGAAGGAAATCTATAAGAATACTAAGAGTAGCAAGTTACAGCTATGTTCTAGTTTATACAGGGGATTTGAAAAGACCTAAAGTCTTGAACATTTAGTGTTTTAACAGTATAAAGTGTTAATCAAATAAGTTTTACAAACAAATATAAATAAAATTAATAAATAAATATGTTGGGACATTAACACACAACACCATCTAGTTCCATGGTAAGCTACGAGGCCTGTGTTATGGATACCAGATAGTTGATACACTACACATGTATAACTTTAAACACATACATATTATAAATATAAACACCCATGACTGTAGTACAAACATTCGTACTCATCATACAAATGAATGCACCCAGCGGGACTCGAGCCCGCGACCGCTGGCACAGCAAGTAGGGTAACTACAAACTGAGCCAAACGTGCCGTCAAATATTCATATAAAAAATAATTTTAGAACATAGTTGAATTCCTATAAAAGTATTTGCCGCATACCTTGTCCGTATGACGTACCTACAAAATTTCAAGTTTGTAATAAGGTAAGTTTCCCTAATAAGGTTCAGTTCCTAACAACGGCTATCTTTTTAAATTTCTCGCGCCAAATAATAATAATGATCTTCTCAACACATTAGTTTTGCACAATGCTTTTTATTCAGATCAGTACAATTTACATCCTTAATACGTTTTGTAAACACTTCTCAAAATCGATTTATAAGTATTTGCAAAAACGTGGTTCTTATTAGGGAGACTTACCTTATATATACTTTCTGAGTTTTCGTCGTTAATCAGCGAGAAATATTTCGCTTTTACATATATATATACAGGGCCGAATTTAGGGGTGTGGAGGCCCCGGGGCAAAAACGGAGTGGAGGCCCCTAATTATTTTCTGAATAAAATGAACAATTTTTTTAGTCAAGTGATTTAAGTATTTATTGAGAAACAAATTAAATTATTTCATTAAACATATTATGTAGATATAGTTAAATACAAGAACTATTCGAAATTAACACAAATAGACATAACTAATTTTGAGATGTGGATAAGTACTGTTTTACTAAAACTACGGAAAAAATAAAAAAAAACCGACTGCATAAAAAGCGACCTAAAAAAAGAGAACAAGTTGACGAAGAAACATAATGTTATTATTTTTTTGTAGTCAGACACACACACACACCCGGCTATTCTAAAACAGGTAGGTACATAGTATATGTATGTCTCCGACTGGATGGTACTATGCTCCATCGTCAATTTGTTCTCTTCTTTTTAAGAGAGTTAGACAGTTTTAATTTTATTTAACAATTTCTTATCATAAATTTCTTTTGAACATATAAGTTGTAAATATTTCTGTAACCGCCTCTTAATAAATTGTATTTCGATACCCCACTGGGTTTATTCGGACGATTTTTTTTTCAATATACACAAATTGGCATGTAGGATCCGCAATTTTTCTTTTAATAATATCTATATAGCCTATGACACTCGCATTATCAATATTTATCGAATGAATCATCAAAATCGGTTAAATCGGTTACGTATGAATCATCAAAATCGGTTAAGCCATTTAGTGATTACGAACGAACATAGTTCGTTCATTATCATCGGTTAAACACATAACCCTGTTTCGCCGCAGTCGGGTAAAAAGCAAACATCTTTATTATATAACATCAGCAACAGCATATAAATAAACCTTATTCACTTGTTTTAACAGGATATATCATATGCAAACTTTTAAATTTGAATTTGGTGGACTGCATTTAAGGGTTTCAAAATGAAACTCTCGTTGGTTGATTGTTCCTTAGCTTTTCTTGCAGTTGCCTTTTCTATGGCTATCCGACAAATGGTACACAATGAACAAAACCTCGTTTTTTTAATTTCTAATTAACAATCTTATTAGATAAGCTACTGTGCGTTTCATCTTCTAGATATGCTTCTGTGAGTCTAAATTATTATTATATTTTACACTTAAGCTAGATTCTGCCGTCGCGTAGACGTACATCATCAATAATTTAAGGATTATATTTTCTATGAATTTGTATAAGTCCAAATGAATTTTAGTTATGTTTTGAGTGTGGTTGATTGTGGGTGAATTCAATTAAAAATGCAGTTATTTTATCTATACCTATAGATAAATAAAATTTATATGTCTGTTAGTAATGTCAAAATAACAGTTTTTTACTAAATTCATATGAAATGCATATAATATGGTTTAAATTTCTTAAATTTTTGTCTGTTTGTTCCAGCTAATCTCTGAAACGGCTGGACGGATTTTGACGAAACTTTCGCTGGAAGATAGCTGATGTTATAAGGAGTAACTTAGGCTACATTTATTTTAGAAAAAAAATCAGGGTTCCGCGCAAAAATTAAAACTCATGAAATTGTGAATAAATTCCACGTACCTAGGGATGCACCCGAGCGAAGTGAGGGTAAGTCGCTAGTTAACAATATGTGTTAAAATTTGTATAATAAAAGGTTAAATCCCCATAAGCTCTTTGTTTACCTTTAGTTAGCTACCTAAACCTATGGAGTAGATATAGTTATGTGCATGCACTCAAAAATACAAAAAACAAAAATAGAAAAGGATCGAAGAAAATTTCTTTCAAATTAGAATTAACAAACGCGATTTTACCTATAAAATATTGGCATTTGATGATAATATTGCAGACTTAAAAATTATAAAATAAATAAACTCACGCGAAAAAAAACCGCATTATAATTAATTATAACCGCTCTATAACTTCTTTTTACCCGACTAAATAATAATAAATACCGAATATGGATAAATTGTTTTTAATATTTAAGAACAATTATATAATGTGTATAGGTAATCAATCATATTTGTTAAAAATAAAAACGAAAAAGTTGTCGACTAGTCAGAGTTTGTTTTTTTTTTTTTTGTTAAATCTCTTTTGTGGGGGCCCCTCTCTTGTGGAGGCCCCGGGGCTGCAGCCCCGCTTGCCCTCCCTTAAATCCGGCCCTGTATATATATATATATATATATATATATATATACATATATACTAGGTACTATATATATATATATATATATATATAGTACCTAGTAGTTATTCTCTTTTAATAGCCACCGCACACTGCAGACTTTAAACTCTATTTTAATAGACATTAAAAGAAAAAGTAAGAGATTCTGTAAAAAAATATCCAATAAAAATAAGGTTTTTCAGCTGAAAACATAGAAAATAGCTTTTATGAAGGAAAAGGCGAGGACATTCGCGGGAAATTGCTAAGCCGTTATATTAACATGTATTGGATTAATAGCAAGAAGTAGCGAAACACGTGTAAACGCTAAACGCTATATTATTTCGCAAAGTACATGCGGTTTCAGGCGTATCTTCTATTTTTTTATCATTATTATATGATTTTTTGGTAACATAATATATATATATATATATATATATATATATATATATATATATATATATATACTAGCGAATCACCCTCGCTTCGCTCGGGTTCGTCCCTAGCTTGCATTAAATCACGATTGATCAGTTTTCGACCGGAGAGGAAAAATGATTAAATTACTAAAATGGCTATTAAAAAAAAAAATTGAGGATTGTATGTATTTTTGTATGTTGTATCATAAAAAAATTGAAATTAAAAATTTTGTCTAAAAAATAAAAAAATAAATTTAGGGGTGGACTACCCCTAACATTTAGGGGGATGAAAAATAGATGTTGGCCGATTCTCATAGATACCGGATAAGCACAAAAAATTTCATCAAAATCGGTCAAGCCGTTTCGGAGGAGTATGGCAACGAAAACTGTGACACGAGAATTTTATATATTAGATATATATATATATAAAAATCAATTGCTGTTCGTTAGTCTCGCTAAAACTCAAAAACGGCTGGACCGATTTGAATCATTTTTTTTGTTTTGTTGAGGGTGTTTCAGGGGCGGTTTAAATATAAAAAAATATAGCGAAAACAAAGAAAAAAAACAGCTGGAAAATCAAAAAGTTCTGAACTGTTTATTTTGTATAGGAATCACTAAGCGTTAAAACGTACCTAGGGACGAATCCGAGCGAAGCGAGGGTGAGTCGCTAGTATACGTGTATAATTCTTATCTGTTTTTAAATTGTTACAACTTACAAGTCTGTGTGTACGTTTGTTACTCCTTCACGCTGAAACGGCTGGACATATTTAGATAAAATTCAGTACACAGATAGGCTATGACCTGGAGTAACACATAGGCTACTGTTAGGTACCTAGAGACGAGCACTCGAGCAAATGCAGGGTAATAAAAAAGGCCAGCTAATCTTACTACTATACATGTAAATGCGAAAGTTTTAATGGATGGATGTTTGTTACTCAATCACGCCAGAACGGCTGAACGGATCTGGATGAAATTTGGCACAGAGATAGATTATAGTCTGGAATAGCACATAGGTTACGTTTTACCCGGAAAAATGCACGGTTCTTGTGGAATAGATTTGTTATTGTTTTTCACTAGAGACAAACCCGAACGAAGCGAGGGTGAGCCGCTAGTATATCATACTTAAAAAAGTAGAAGTTTTTGTAAAAAAAAACAATCGATTTAAAAAAAAAAACATAGAAATCACATATAAATGTAGTCTACTGTACAAAGCAACTCAAGGCCCATACGTCCTTGCTCGAATAACTTTATCGCTCCATCCCTGATCTAAGCCAAGGCTACTTTTGGTCAGTATTATGGCGGACATTAGTTATGTGGAAGGACATTTTTAATTTTGTTTTGGCTGAGGTTAAATTAGAACCGGAAAATGTAATAAACCATTATTGAGTTGTACGAATTGGGAAAGTATTTTGTATATGGAAAGACTAATTAGGAAAAATTTTCAGCTGATGGAAAGTGGTAGGTATGTCGGGTAGGATTTTAAACAATTCCATATTGCACACACTTTAATTTGGCATACAATAATAATAATAATAATAATTTTATTGAAATACTTTTACAAAGTTATATAATATTTGTTTATGAGTCATGTGTAGCAAAATATTAAAATATAGTTTGGTCCTTCGAGCCGGATTTAGTGTCACATTCTACTAAGTGACCATTTTTCCTACATTAGATATATTCTAACAAACTTAGTTAACATTTATTCATTGAATTAAGAATTTCATTAAGAATTTCTATTCGATGAACGTTTATTCGGTCTTGACACTAAAATCTTAAGCCCAAACTCTTAGTATAAACCGACAACAGTTTTAAAACAACCTATTTAAAAGTCAATAATAATTACAACAAAATAATTTCTGGTTTTTGAGCAACCTCCACCCAGTAAAGACGAATCAAATCATGAAAGAATGTTTTGTAAAGCACGTTTGTTAATCTGTTAATTGTAAATCGAAGTAAGAAAATTCAAGATCATAGCATTCAATTACGTAATTGCATCGATTATCCAATTTAAGTGGATTGGACGTTCGAAGACCAATGGTTAAGGTTAACGGTTAGTTATTTTGTATCAATAGCTAACCTCGAGACTGTAACCTTTAAGACCAATCTGAATTAAAAATAGACTAATATTATAAAGTTGAAGAGTTTGTTTTTTGTTTGTTTGGTTGAACGCACTAATCTCAGGAACCGAACCGAACAGGATAGCCCGTTAACTGAGGAAGGCTGTATATCATCTCGGAAAAATGTGCGGTTCCCGTGAGATAGATTTGTTTTTGTCTAGTCAAGATATTCTGCGTATGAATTCAAGAAATGCTATTTTGAAACTTAAATTATTTTTTACTAAAAAGGTCTACTAACTTCAAAATCACTTTGAAAGTAACTGTTCCACCGTTAGGATTTTTTTTTAATTTATAATGGAATACCCTTGAGAAATTATTTATTTATTAAAAAAAACCAATCATGAAAATCAGTTCACAATTGGTGAAGATATCGCCTAACATTCACTGAAACATCCAGTAACTTCTCTTTTTTAGAAATGAGAGATATTACCTCTTTTTGAAGTCGGTCAAAATATATAGGAATTTCATTTCTATCTGACAACTTTTAAGCATATAGCATATGTTCTCTGATGTTGCTTGCGCTCAAATAGATCTTAAGCCGTATTTACAGGATCAGATAGATAACACAATAACAATATGGATTTGACGGTACGTAACATCTAGTGTAAAATATTTGTTAGCAAATCCAGTGGGAAGATGTTGTCCTACCAAAGCCTAGGTTTGGTCTAAAAAAACAGATCTAGACAACTGCGCCACCTAAAAATATCATCAAAACCCCTTTGAAGTAGAAGAAGAAGTCATTTTAAATTAGAAAAATTAGTAAAGATAGAATATAAGGAATTCAAACAATTTCATGGGAAAAAGTTAGGCGACATGACATGTCCCGTAGCAATTACCGCTTTAAGTTGTAGAAACTAAAATATAACTATGTATTAATACATTTCTGATTTTGCGTTCAAACTTGAATCTAAGTTTATTGTGGTTTGATAATTACCGAAGTTGAAACACAAATGGTATAAATTGTTTTATAACTAATGCCTTGGATATTAGTTGCTCCTCTGTACGTATAAAAATTTATGGCGTCAAATTGTATAGTAAATATTTTTGATACTTCACAAAGGAGATGTGCTTAGTTTGTGTGTGTAGTATTTGTTATACAAAATCTACATGATTATTTTTTTTAATAAAAAAAGACATTTTTACACATATCAAGGAATTTATGCTTAAAGATCTCTTAATGTTTTTTTTTTTTCAATTTTTTTAAATAATATTTTTTAAGAAATTACTTTCAACGTGATTTCGTAATTGGTGTATTGAGTAAATATTCGTTTTCATTTGTTATAATGATTTGGGATAGCCTTTATAGTTATATTAAAAATATCTGGAAAGGTGATTCATATTTATCACGGGATATCGTTTACTGAATATACTAGTATATTCCATATAAATAAAACCTCCCACTATTGTTAAAAATGTAAAAAAAAAGCTAAGCCATTCTTAATAATTAAAGCAATGAGTTACTAAATGATATGCACTTTTCTTTTATTAGACGGAAGTTACTAATCGTGGCGATATCGACCTATCAAACTTACATCGGAAAATTTATTGTATGATACTAAAATGAACACTTGACAAAAGATCAATATGGGAAAAAATTTACATTGTAGTAGGAACTTATTTTCTGCTTTATAGCAAGAGAATGATATTTCATTTTTTTTTAAATAGCCAAAAAAAATCTGAATGATTGATTGATTTCTAGAATGACAGAGACAGAAGGCCATTTTAGAATGACAGATGTTATTCTACAATGATTGAAGAATACACATTTTGAAAATTGTATCAAAATTATATAATAATTTTAAAGACTTTAATCCCTATGTCATGGAATCATTATGCCATTATCATATATATTTTTTTGATGTCCATTTATTTGTCTAATCTCCTAGTAAAGAAAAAATGTTATGAATTTACAGTGTACTTAGAGGTAGTCAATTTGGTTTTATTTTTTGTATATTTTTATATAATTTTCTTATCACTGCGACCATGCCTGGTCTATTATGATTGCCGCATGATTAACTAGAGTAACACCTTGAACCCTACAGCTGTAATATACTGCTGGATTTGCTTAGGGGTACACTCCAAGATTACAACTGAGTTTAGAAGGTATTTCCCTGGATGAATACTACGCTTGTGCATTAAAGGTCCACACTCCTTTAAAAGATGATGTGGCGTTTCATCTGCCTCTATACATCATCTGCAGGCATGTGTGTCAGTCATCCTTAGGTTGCACATGTGCTTGTTTAAGCAACTGTCCTGTTGAAGCTCTTATCAATATGCGTAAGTTATTTCTACTCAGAGCTAGGATGTATTCAGCCCTTTTTAACGTCCTACTAAGCACGGACCTCCCTTCAATACGAGGGTATGATGGGCGCGGGCTGGCGTACTTCACATGTGTTTTGAAAACTTGCAAGGTCCTCTCAGACATGCAGGTTTCCCCAAGATATTTTCCTTCACCATAAGGCAAGCTAGGACGTGGCTATTATAGCTTTTGTCGTGGGCTTTGATAAGTGTTTTGGAGTGAAACATTCCTTTTGATTCCTTAAAAAGCTTATTTATTGTTAAAAAACACGCCATCATAAGGTTCTTTGACTTAGGCTTCTGGGTACACCACAGAAGGGATCAGGTCCCTCCTGAACACCATGACATGCAAGCTCATCGGTATGTTCTGTGCCAGTGATGATACCCATTTTAAATATACTATGTTACTATATATTTTCGGCTATAATGAATCGATTTTCATTATCATAATTTAATGAATAGATTTAATGAGTGAGCTATTATACCTCAAGGGTTTATACGAGTCCACTTGTACAAAAAAATTCTAGAAAATATCCACCGTTAAAAGTCAAGTTATAATTTACGTTTTTAATTTATGATTAAGAAAAATGAAAAAAAAAATATGTAAGACACAGATTCCTCAATATCTTATCATTAGCTACTCTTTCTCTTCTTTTAGCCCTTATTTATTTATTATACTGCTTGGATGTATGCAGCCATACAATGCTAGACCACTAAATGGTGTAGTGGTCTAGCACGTACGGCTTTACAACCTGGGTCCTGGGTCCTGGGTCTCAGTCTCAAGTCGGTTCAAGATTAGTTCTTGGGTCTTTCTGGGATCTGAGAACTGGGAACTTGGCGAAGCTTCATCCCCGTGCCTCCGAGAGCACGAGCGGAGCTTCGTGCAGTCTGGTCTCTCACCGATCGTGTCGAATTATCGTCCGATCGGAATTTGAGAGTGAAAGGAATAGAGAGTGCACTTGTATCTGTGTGCACACGCGCTGAACTATAATATCTATCTCTTATGTAATTGGCTAGTCTCAGTGAGATTGTTCGCCGTGACCGAAATCGTTCAGGAAGACATCATCATTTATTGTAAAAACCTTTCTCTTAATTCTTTAAGTATTTTAAATATACACATCTTTTAAGCTTTGCTCCAAAAAAAAGCTCCAAATAATGTGAATGAAAAAAATATGTTTTTAGTTTGAATAATTACCTCTAACATTATTATTCATGTGATTAAGGTCTTGGAACTAAATAATTCTGATTCACGGATGACTGATTCACATTTCGTAAAAATAATCTTCAGGTACACATTCGAAGAAACTACTACTAGTAACATACTCTTGCTTCGCTCTTTTATTATAAAAGTTAACACACGTTGAGAGTGATTTCATTGTGAGATAAAAGTTTTTTATAAATAAAAGTTACAAAGAGGTTTTCTTCGTCAATCCTTTTTAGGATTGAGATATTTTCTTGCTGAACTTGTGGTAGAGTATTTTCATTTATAGCAAGATTTAATATATGCACATATTATGTATGTGTATGTTTGTTACATAAAATACTTATACAGATTGAATATAAGTATGAAGTAATAAATAGGCTATAGTTAGTCATCGTGATTAAACCTGTATGTCTGAGAGAACTTAGTAAATTTTCGAAAGACATGTGAAGTCTACCAGCTCGCAATTGGCCAGCGTCGTGGACTATGGCCTGATCTCCTCGTATTGAAGGGAGGCCCACCCCCAGCAGTGGGACGTTAAAAAGAGCTGAATACGAAAAATTGAAATGTGATATAGGAAAACTTAGCTAGATTTTTAGGTATGTATAGAAGCGTCCCTTTATAACTTACTTAGAGCAACGCCCTCTTACCGTATGTATAAATCAACGCTAACTAATTTACTCGCCTTTCTCTTGTAAAAGAAAAATGTGAAAATTTCACATATTATATTCGCTTATAAAGGATAATAAGAAAGCGTGCTTAGAAAGTATAACGTACAAATTGGATATTTCATCAAATAAATTTAATAGGTATTTTGATAGAGACTAAACGTTTGAGTTTATTTTTAGTTAAAGTTTTTAGTAAGTAGTGGGTGCCATTATATAGATAATGGCATTTACTTTTAAAAGAGAATAATGTGATGAATTTTATTGCTTTAAATTGTGAATATAATTCATTCGTGTTAGTTTTTGATATTTTTTATAGAACCTATTGTTAAAACAATCCCGCGAAGTTTGGTTACAATTCTTATGATTAAAAACATTTGTTTTTGTAATTAGTGGTGGAGTCCTTTTAATATAGACATTGTTAACACATAAGTTAATTAAAAAAAAAAGGAATAGTGCATAGTCTTAGCATTCAAGCTTTATGTAATATGAATAACAAATATTAAAAAAAAAAAAACATTCATTTAATGAATTATTATTACTTAAAATCAATTGTTTTTAAACTAATTTCATTAAATTATAGCAAACTATACAGTTCTATATTTTTTATCTGTTATTTTTTAATAATTATTTCATTTCTTTTCCACGCGATCTTTTTTTCAATTAGTATATTTATTTAAATTGATAAAGGTATAATTTATACAGACCTCTAATAACAGATTCACTGTAAAACAACACAGACACAGTTCAATCCACAGTACAATTAACACATCACATTTTGTCAATCCCTAAATACTTGCTTTGTCATTTCAATTTAATTTTAAAAATATGAAAAACAAGCGGTATATTGATGGCTTTTTTGGCGCGAAAATACCTTTTTGACGCCATCTTTAATTTAAAACGTCAAACATTACGTCAATTAATTGAAAGAAAATACGCGAGAAATTACAAAATTTCATTAATTTTACACTTTTATAATAATTTTGTGTTTATAATTCGTCATTTTGTATTTAAATGTGATTTTTATAGATATTTTTGTTTATTTTTGTTTTGCACTTAGTTTCTAAGGCGACATGATTTGCAAGAAGGCTGTTACACTACTGACCGTTGTATGAAGAAAGGGGGTGGTAGGGTGCCATTAATCGCAGGGGTGGAATAATTTTGTATTTTTAATTATGGCGAAGTGCGTTTTAGATGTACTTATCTAATATTAAATAATATGCCTGTCTATCATTATTTAGCGTTAATGGATTGATTGATATTGATAGTATGGGTAGTAACAGCTTATTAGTATTGTTACGTAGAAAATAATTTAAATTAAACACACACTACTAGTGACACATCCCAGCATCGTCTGGACGTAGGAATGTAATTTAATCTAAATTTTGTTAAAACTTAGATTTACGCGTATATTTAATATATTAAATATAACTATTTTTCTCCCTCAAAGAGACTGTCTTCACCGTGCCCATGATTGCTATTAAGTATTCAAAACATCGGAAACGAAAAATCTGAATTTTGCAAAAAAATACCGAAAACAGAGTTTTAATAAAAATAACACAATTATGTTGTTTAGAGCTTTAAAGCTCATTTTTTACACTAAAACATCTAATAACAAGTTTCTTCACGTAAATGATAGATTTGTCATACAAATCTTTTTAGAGATAGAGACAGACTGAAAAAATGTTTGTAACATAAGGTTGAGTGATATCTTAATAGATCCCCCTCAACGTGCGTTCACCTTGTGGTGGCGGAGAGGTGGGGAGGGAGGGGGGAGGGGGGGGGGCTCAGTAGCGTCCGGCAGCTCAGCCGAGCGCGAAGCCAAGAAACGCACAGGGAGGTGGCCCACTTCGGTGGGCGGTGTACCATGCTGGTTGCTCCTGGTACTTCTCTGATAGCAGGCTGAACTGTGGAGCAACCCCATGGTTGTTGTGGTCTGCTTCGATAGACCTGCGGTCAGGGTGTCGTAGTTGAGTGCGTAAGCGATCCTGCGACGACCATTAGGACAGGAGAGGTTTTGTTGGGTTTTAGTGGGTTATCTTAATAGATGATCCGGAGTAAGGTCGTCTTTCACTCATATATTTACGAAAAAAAATCAAATGTAAAATATTTTATTCATTAAATTAATACAATTTTTTACTGAATGTCATTAGTCTTCTACAAGTTGGAAAGAAGGAGCCTCAGACCTGATAAGAACTGGCGAATGAAACTTAGCGGGACTAAGATTATTAGATACTAGCAGAGCCCGCTTTTTTACTCACTACTAAGTACGAACTTTATTACTCACTACTAAGACTTCATTTTACCGATCGTAACTGTTACTATCCAGTCTCTTAAAATATGTTACGCGTACATATATTCTGTAAATTTTACTCTTTAGGTATGTAGCAAGCTCTACTACCTGTATTTTTTTAAAAAAAAATGATATTTTTGTTGTTTTAGTTGTCATTTTAAAGGTAAATATCATTTTCCATGCATCAATTACAGAGTTTCATACAAACTTTTACCTCCTATTTGACAGCCATATAAGTTGAATTTCAAAAAATGCTGAAATACGTATTCATTTATTTGTATTCAAGAACATTAATACCAAGTTTCAAGTAATTGTGATCATAAATAATTGATTGCCTATATAAACTTTATTACCCCCTTTTACCCTCTTAAGGGATAAATTTCAAAAAAAATCTAATACATATATTTCTAATTTTTCGTCTTAAAGATAAATACCACTTACTGTGCATTTTGCGTTAAGAATGACAGAGTTTCATACAATCTTATATCACCTATTTTACCCCCTTAGAGGATGAATTTCGGAAAATCCTTTCTTAGCGGATGCCTACATTGTATAAGGAATATGTCCTCCAAATTTCACGTTTCTACGACTAGCGGTTGAGGCTGTGCGTTGATCGATCAGTCAGTCAGTCAGGACAAAGCATTTTATGTATATATATATATATATATATATATAGATTACTTTATCTTTTTTGTTAGTTTAGTTATAATTAACAATACTTCTATAAAGGTGAAGTAGCCTGGGGGCGATGACTTCATTCCCAAGCGTGCCACCTATACATATAATAAAACAGTAACTTATCGAAATCGATGTGCGCGTTTCACGCAAAAAGTACTGAACCGATTATTACTAAATTTTGTGTAGTGATAACTTATTACTTGGATCAACATTCAGGGTACCTTTTACTACAGGAAAATCCTTCATTCCCACGGGAAAACACAATAATTGGTTCTATCTATTGGTTATGTGCTAAAGGTTATTATACAATAAATGATTTTATGGAAGATGGCACGCCTTGAGAATGAAGTGATCGCCTCCTGGCTATTCTAAATTATAATTTAACTTTATAATAAATATAACGAAATAATATTAGTCCTGCTGAATTTCTTTCGCCGGTTCTTCTCAGATCTGAAGCTTTTTCTTTCCGAACTGGTAGTAGACTCATGACGTTCAGTAAAAAATTGTAATAATTTAATGCTGAACAAAATATTTTGAATATGAATTTGAATTTTGAATATCGAGTTGTCTTAGAAACTTACATGTCCAATGCTGGCTAAACCTTAAGAGATACATTAAAACAATGTACTAGAAAATATAGGTCTTAATAAGACTATTCATATCTATTTAAAACGTACCTAGGTACGCAATCGAGCGTAGCAAGGGTAAGTCGCTAGTCTTCAATAAAATCATTAATTGTATAATAGCCTTTGCGCACAAACGTTCTTTAACAACTTTTTTGAAGTTGGCGATAGAAACTTTTTGAACGTTTTCTGGGTTCTAGTTGTAAAAGTGTATACGAGTACATTATCTTTAAAAAGAATTTGTAAACGAGTCACAGGCATTACAAGTTTGTGTTTGCTCCTAGTATTAATGTTATGCATGTCACAATTCTTGGGAAATTCGTGTATATTTTTACGAACATACATAACATTTTCGTACACGTACTGAGAAGCAACAGTCAATATTATTATTTCTGATTTCTAAAAATGTATTGTGTTATCCTAATAATATTATAAATGCGGAAGTTTGTGAGGATGTACCTATGGATGTCTGGATGTATGGATGTTTGTTACTCTTTTACGCGAAAACTATTAAATGGATTTTAATTTTCATTAAAAACAATCAAACCTATATTATAAGCTCATCCAGCAGAATAACATATAGGCTACTTTTTTCCCGAAAAAATGTACGGTTCCCGTAGGATAGATTTGTGTGTCATAATAATTGAATTTAAAGTGAATATTGTCAAAGCTTCTATTAATTTAGGAAAAATTAAATAATATTAATTTGTTTATTGTTAACAAAAATGGTTAAGTAACTAAAAATTTACTGTAGTTAAATTTTTGTTACTCAAATGACGCTTCTTCACATTTTAATTAACACAATATCTATTCCAAGGTAGATAGAGAGTAAAGAGTGCCAAGCTCTACGTTTTTTGTGCTCGTAAGAGACCTTGAAAAGCCAGTGGCCTTTCATAGAGGAAAAAGAAGTGAATTCTACATATATGCTTAAGGCCAGGTAGCCCAGTGGTAACGAGCTTGCTTAGGCAAGTTCGAATCCTGGATGTATTAACATAGGTATATATTATATACCTCTGATATTTTCATGTGCAAATCATTTTCAACATGAGTACACTTGTCTTACAGTGAAGGAAAACACCGTGAGGAAACGTGCATCTGTGAGAGAACCTGAACGACATGTAAAGTCCGCCAAGCCGCATTTGGCCGCAATTGGCGTGATGGACTATGGTCTGATCTCCTTTATATGTATAGATAAGTCACTAAGTGAATGTCAAAAATTAATTCGGCAATCCGACTGTATGTCATGGCAAAAATATTGTTCATCTTTTATTTATTTTATTTATTTGGAGAAGCACACTTACAACATACATTCACATCATTTTTAAATTAATCAATAAAAATAATAATATATCTTGCATGCATGTCAATTATAAGTGTACATAGCATTTCCACATTCAACAATTAAAAGTACAAAAAATCATAACTGTAATAATATAAGTTGACAGTTGAGATTGTATTAGAGTAGACGTACCAATTACTGCTCCGCTTTTGTGTTATCGAAATTAATGTTATTATTTATATTTTTCGATTAATTTCTTTTCTATCCGTAATTTGTCACAGTGTACATACTTTTAAGCGTTAAAATTGATCAGCTCTTCTGTTGTTATAGTGTTAATTATGATTCTAAAACCATAAGTGCAGTGTATACATACTTCTTGCTGGGGTGTTCTAATAATTAAAATAATAAATGGAACTTTAAGGTAGCCTCAGAAAACTACACTTACCAATATCAATCTGGTAACATAATTCATAGAACGCTATTACATGTGGAGTAGCTCAGTGTTAAAACCACTGCTTTTAAGACGCTACTAAGGCGAATAGACGTTGGTTCAATCCTCACTTGGCTAAAAATTTTTTAATTATTTCTTAATTTAAGTTTCTGATTAGTTTCTTAAAATGTCGAAATATTCGTGCTGCAAATCACCGACACAAGATGGCGCTTCCGATAGTATTAAGTGTATGAAATGTGGTTGCAATTATCACTACATGTGTCTTTACCCATCGGCAAAAAAAGTCGACATTAAGAAAAATTGGATATGTCCTGAGTGCTCATTATCTCAGCCGCGTCAAGTTAATAAGGACAGCACACCGGTCCGAAGCCGCAATGTATGCAATAAACAGGGCTCGGAAGATAATGTAAATACACGTCGAGGTGCTTCTAATACAGAAACTTATTCACCGGATACTAAGTACGACTCGCTTACTTCGCCCTCAATTCTGGAACATGTCAGAAGTATAATCTCCTCCGAATTAAATAGCCTAAAATCTGAATTTAAGAATTCAATCACACCCATCCAAAATGAGTTGAAGGCCATTAAAGCTGAGTTTTCCAGTATTAAACAGTCGTTGGAATTTATAAACCATAATTTAGACGAATTTAATAAAAGAATAAGTGACTGTGAGGGGCTTATTAGGGAACATTCTAATAAAATTTTGGAAATCGGGAACTTGAAAACATCTATTGAGTTAATGGAATCAGATAATCATAGTCGGGAACAGTGGGCCAGAAGATCAAATGTGGAAATATATGGAATCCCTGAACAGAAAGGTGAAAATCTCTTCTCAATAATTCAAAATGTTGTAAGCAAGACAGAGTTTAAACTTGATGTCAATACTGATATTGACTTTGTAACTAGAGTTGCTGCTAAAAATAACGAACCTAAAAGAAGTAAGCCTATAATTGTGCGATTTTTGTCACGTTGGAAGAAGGACGAATTCTTAGCACAAGTCAGGAAACTTAAATTGAAGTGTTGCGATTTAGGCTATGCCTCTAAAAATAATTTTATATACTTCAATGATCACCTGACTAGCTTTAATAAGAGCCTTTTATTGTCTGCAAAAAAAATAGCTAAAGAGAAGAATTTTAAATATGTGTGGGTGAAAAATTGTTCAATTATGGTTCGGCGTAATGACTCTAGTCCAGTGATCCATATTATAAGGAATAGTGATTTAAAAAAAATTGTTTAAGTGTTACATATGTTTTAGTCGTAGTTGTACATTTGATTGCTTATATTTATGTTATGAATATTTCGTGTTTAAGCTTGGACATCTCCTTTTGTTTAGCTACTCATTTCTATAATAGTGGATGCTACGTTTGCCTAATTATTTTATTTTATTATATTGTGGTGGGAGTCTCTTTTATGAATATATCTATTAATGAATATTATATTACGTTTCATAATGAATAATGGGCTGACACTTTATTATCAAAATGTTCGAGGCTTGCGAACTAAAACAAATTCGTTCTTTAGAAGTTTAATGCAGGTTGATTACGACGTAATCTGTTTAACAGAGACGTGGTTGAGAGATGAGTTCTATAGTGAAGAACTATTTGATTCGCGGTACACTGTTTACAGATGTGACCGTAACTACAATACCTGTGGACTAACTATGGGCGGAGGTGTGTTAATTGCAGTTAAATCTAGTTTGTCGGTTTGTGCTTCTTCTGTTATTCCGATGAATAACTATGCATGCGAAATTATCAAAGTGACTCTTGCTCTTAAGTCGTCTGTGAATAAAAGGTTTTTGCATATTTACTGTTCTTATTTTCCTCATAGTCGTTTGCATCGAGAAGCTCTTTGTGACTATTTTGAATCAGTATCTAATGAGTTTACAGTTAAGCCAGATGATACATTTTTTCTAGTCGGCGATTTCAACGTATCGGCGGCAGTTTGGTCTAATGCTGGTTACCACATGGCGATGGATAACTCTTACGAAGAGGATGGTCTTATAAATGTTCTTTACAATTTTCTTAATTTTACAGATTTTAAGCAATTCAATCATATTTCAAACGTTAATAATAGGCTTCTTGATTTGGTTATAGGGAACTGCCACTGTTCAGTTAATCGCAGCTGCTTACCTCTTACACCTGAAGATGAACACCATCCCGCGTTGGAATTAAATTTATCTAGCTTTTCATTACGTAAGCCCATTTCTGAACCACGGACAATACGCTTATTTCATGCAGCCGATTATGATGCAATAAATGATGTACTGGCCACTATTGACTGGTCTGAGTTATTAGAGGATCTTGATTTGCATACGGCAGTAGATATATTTTATGATAAAATAAATGCGCTTATCAACGAATTAATACCAGTGAAAAAAGTAAAGTCAATAAATAGATTTCCCTTTTGGTACTCTCATTCTCTCATAAAAATTATTTCCGATAAGCTCAGATATCATAGGAAATGGAAAATTTATAATCGTTCTTCTGATTATGAATTATTTAGTTTACTCCGTGAACGTCAAAAAGCTAAGCAAACTTACTGTTATGATCAATATATTTATAACTCTGAATTAAAAATTAAATCTAATAGTAAATATTTTTGGACATTTGTCAAGTCTAAGAACTCTTCCTCCTGTATTCCTGCTACTTTGACTTTTGGCAATCGTTCAGCTAATGATACGCAAAACGTTTGCAATCTTTTCAGTGACTATTTTAAATCTACGTTTGAAGTTTCTACCCTTAATCCAAATCCTTGTCAATTTTCTGAAACCACTACCATGCCTCCTACAATAATTAATTCAATTCACATTACACCGGAGTTAGTTAAGAAATACCTAAAATCCCTTGATATTAAGAAAGGAATGGGCCCAGATGGTATACCTTCTATTTTTCTTAAGTTCTGTTATCACCACTTAGCATTTCCAATTTTTCTACTATTTAACAAATCACTTAAATCCGGTGAAATGCCTAGTATTTGGAAGAAATCATTTGTGGTTCCTATATTAAAATCCGGTAATAAACACGAGGTTCAGAACTACAGGCCAATTTCTAAATTATGTATATTAGGTAAAATTTTTGAAAAGATTGTGTACGATTGCATTTTTCCCAATTTAAGACCTTTTTTGATTAACGAACAACATGGATTTGTAAATAAAAAATCAACAGAAGGAAATCTCGCTGAATTAGTCCATCGTGTTACCGCTTTCATGGACCAGGGTCACCAGGTAGATGTAGTCTACACCGACTTCGCGAAAGCGTTCGACAAAGTTCCCCATCATGCCCTTATCCATAAACTTGCAGGGATGGGTATACACGGAGATCTGCTACGCTGGATAACCTCATATCTTCGGGACAGAAGTCAGGCTGTAACTATTAAAGGTCATACGTCATCTTTCGTGCCTGTTTCCTCTGGTGTTCCTCAGGGTTCCCATCTGGGACCATTGTTTTTTAACATATTCCTGAATGACATTAAGTTTGTCTTTAAGAATAGTTCTTTTCTTCTTTATGCTGATGATTTGAAAATTATTAGAAAAATCACATGTCTCTCAGATAGCGCTCTACTACAGGAAGACTTAGACAGACTTTACTTATATTGTTCCAATAATTATCTACATCTAAATGTTGGGAAATGTTCCATCATCTCTTTCTCAAGGAAGCTTTTTACCTTGGATTTCCCATATTCACTTGGTCGTGAAGTATTAACGCGAGTTACTGAAGTGCGTGACTTGGGTATATTTCTTGATAACAAATTGTTGTTCAAGTCCCACATAAATCAGATGACTTCCAAAGCTTTTAAAATGCTGGGTTTCATACTTAGAGTGAGTAAGGACTTTAGGAATATTTCTACAATGCTCTTACTGTATAATACCTTGGTTCGGTCGATTCTAGAATATGGATCAATAATTTGGAACCCCAACCATAAAACTTACATTGAGGTAATCGAGAGAGTCCAGTTGAAATTTATTAAGCATTTGAACTTTAGGTGCCTCTCTCTACAACAAAGCTGTCCTGCTGTATCTTCTCTTGCAAGCCGTCGTAAATTAAAAGACCAAATGTTTTTATACAAAATAATTAATAATTTTATCGACTCCCCTTATTTATTAAGTAATATACAATTCAGATGTCCCAGCTTCAACACTCGTCGAAGAGATTTATTTCATATTCCCGTCACCAGGACGAAATTTGCTCATAATGAATTTATATATAGGTTTTGTCGTGATTACAATGTTCACTTTAACGATATTGACCTAATGAATTATAGTTTAGTAAATTTAAAAAAAAAAATTAGCAACGTACTTCTTCTAAAAGATTCATAATTTAACTCCATATCTTATTAGTGTTTCTATGTTTTGCTAATATAATTCAAGTGTTGTTTTGTTAATTCTCTACTCTTTTACTGTATGAATTGTTTGTTTGTGGAAACTTTATTGGTGTATTTACTATTATTATTGTTATTTATTGTTTGTGTTGTATCACTGTATGTTTCCCTAATGATAAATAAAATAAAATAAAAAAAATAAAAATAAGAATCAAAAAATAAATCTAAATAATTTAAATAATTTCATTTTATAAAGGAAATAGATAATAATAATAAAAAAAAAAACTTTCAACGAAATATCAACTGCTTATGACATGTGAAACGCGACAGCATAGCTGCCACTTCACGCCGGTCTCCTCTGAGAGAGTGGTACTATACCCGAAGGTAACAAGCATGGCACTACCACTTTAAAAACTTAACTTGTTAAATCAAAAGGATACAAGAGAGTTTGCGTCTGCGTCAAAAGCGAAAACGCTTTGACTCCGATAGTGGAGCACAATCACAATTAACTTCCTTTATGAATGACATGAAAAATATAATGCTCGAATTTAAAAAGACATAAGAAGAAAAAATTGAAAAGTTTAAATAAAACTATCTTTTCGGATTTTTTTTTTGCGGATTTATTTTGATTTTTTGGTTCCCGACGTTTCCGCGACACGCGAATAAATCCGCGAAAAAATCCGAAAAGATAGTTTTATTTAAATGTCAAATATTCGCGTAAATCTAAGAAAGTATTTTGAAAAGATTACTTGACATTGGACGATATTAAAAAACAAAATAGAATTAGCGTTTTGGACTATTATTGCTTAAAAGAAAGATTACTCTAACAAAATATTGACTGTTGCTTCTCAGTACGTGTACGAAAATGTTATGTATGTTCGTAAAAATATACACGAATTTCCCAAGAATTGTGACATGCATAACATTAATACTAGGAGCAAACACAAACTTGTAATGCCTGTGACTCGTCTACAGAGAGTCAGTAATTCTTTTTATGGACAATGTATACGCTTGTACAACAGGATCCCAGAAAATGTTCAAAAAGCTTCTATCGCTAAATTCAAAAAAATTGTTAAAGAACGTTTGTGTGCTAAAGGCTATTATACAATAATAATAATAATAAGTAGGTACTCTTTAATTTATAAATTGTACACCCACAAAAGAAAAATTGTACAAGAAAAATATAAAAAGAGCTATGTACAAGAGGCGGCCTTATCGCTAAAACACTGTTCTCTTCCAGGCAACCTTAAGGTGTTAGAATTGACAAACTGTATGAGGGAAGGGGTGTGAACAATATAGTAGAAAAACAAAAACAGAAATAAAAGTAATAATACAACAACAACAGTAATTCATTTTATAATACTATAAATAGATTTACATATCAAAATACATACCTACATGTAATAAATACATACATATGTACATAATAATAATACTATAATAAATAATAAGTACATAAATATATAGATAATATTATATAAAAAAAATTTAAAAAAGATGGTAAACAGATTATGTTTTAAACAGAGTGGAAATAGAGTTTTAAACGGTTTTTAAAAGAATTATACGTTTTGGCGCCTCTAACGCCCAAAGGAAAATATGTACAATAAATGATTTTATAGAAGATAGCACGCCTTGGGAATGAAGTGATCGCCTCCAGGCTACTTCAACTTTATAGCAATATTGTAAATTATAATTTGTTAAAAAAATATTAGTTTCGCTGAGTTTCTTTCGCCATTTCTTCTCAGGTCTGAGGCTTCTTCTTTCCGAACTGGTAGTAGACTCATGACGTTCAGTAAAAAATTGTAATAATTTAATGCTGAATAAAATATTTTGAATTTGAATTTGAAAAACATTTATTAAAAATGATTAGAAAATTACACAATATCAAATATTCTAAGCACTAAAATGAATTTAAACTATAATTGAACACTGTTAGTGAACGCCCGTCCCATCCGATGATTGCAGCCCAAGAGAGAGCCGATGCCTGCCAGTGTCTCTGCTCGCCAGCTTGCGCTCCCCTCTCCGTCTCGTACCACCATCACGCCACTCTGACGTCTTAGCTAAGGAAACGCCCCCTGGGGCCTATTCTTCAGCTAATTATAGTGATAGAATTTATGTCGAAAATACCATTGCATTATGTTAAAAAACCAACGACATTTTAAAATACATGCAATCCAATTAATTTTTATTCATATAATTTTTATTGACGACACGTTTGGCTCAGTTTGTTGTGACTCTACTTTCTGTGCCAACGGTCGCGGGTTCGAGTCCCGCTGGGGGCATTCATTTGTGTGATGAACACGAATGTTGTACTCCAGTCATGGGTGTTTATATTTATAATATGTATGTATTTAAAATTATATATGTGTAGTGTATCAACTATCTGGTATCCATAACACAAGCCTCGTAGCTTACCATGGAACTAGATGGTGCTGTGTGTTAATGTTCCAACATATTTATTTATTTATTCAACCATATTTATTTATTTATTTATTTATTGAATAAGGCTTACCAACTAGAGTACATACACAAACTTAATTACTAAGATAACGTTAACCAATTTCATTTTTGTATATTACTCTAAATTAAAGGCATGCACAACATTTTATAACTAGGTATTTTATAAATAGGTATACATTTTCAAAGTTTAAATATTAAAACGTATTTGGTACATATGCTCTACCTAAATGACAATAATATTAATAATAATAATAATAAAAAATGAAATGTAACACTAAATGATTTCTTTAAGATTTTTTTTTAAATTGTACATTGTGTTTGAAAATATATCTATAATAGGATGCTTACGAGAGATTTCATTATAGTTTATTAAAATATTCTATGTTTTTAGTGAACTATACTTAATTTTAGACATAATAATACCTTTAATATTATTATTTAATTTAGTTATATAGGGAAAAATTTATTTCTAGAAAAAATAAACAATCGTATTTCTATTTATTCCATTATAAGCATGATTAATATTCATGAGGTAACAAATGAAATAGAAAATATTCAGGTATCGAATTGTTCTCCGGAATAGTGTAGGTACAGGATATAATTTTATACACCTATTGACATTAACCTATACATATTATAATAAAATTCTAACTATGCCGAATCTGTACATTAAATATTTTTTGGAAAATCTTATTGAAATAGACATTAATTATTATCGATACAGAGGTCGAATCTTTAGTTTTTAGAATTTTTGTCTGTCTGTCTGTCTGTCTGTTACCGCATCACATAAAATCACTGGAGGGATTTTGATGAAATTTGGTATGGTCATAGCTGGTTATCCGGCAGTGGCGTAGCGTACGGGGGGCGGTGGGGGCCGTGGCCCCAGGCGGCATTTTTAAAGTGGCGGCAAAATTTCACAGTAAATATTATGCACCAACATGAAATGGAGAAAATTAATTATTTGTCACAAAAATCACTACCAACACATTCTATCGGGTTATTGCTAAGTAATTTTCATTGCTGAATGGAATTTCTGATCATGCCGCCCCCTATATAAGCTACTGGACTAAGATTACCAAAGACTTTTTACTTTTGAAATATAACGATGTGAAAAAATTAAAAAAAAAAAACTTGACAAAGAAGAACTACTTATTTTTATTATTTACTTACTAAATTATAAGATCTCATAAATAAATGGCTCGAACGAAATTTTTAAAATTTTGACATCATCGTCATCTTTCGTCTTTTTACTCGGAAGTTCAGTCATTTTATTCGAAGACTAATAATAAATAATTAAAAAAAAAAAAACCTTTCCGCCCTGGGTGAATCTTCATACGCAAAAGGCGTGAAAAGTGGAAAACATGCAAAATTATAACACACAGCTATATTTATTCGTACCAAAAAATGCAACCCATACAAAGTGTGACAAGAAGTAGGTAGTTATAGTTATTATTTCATCATATCTGCATGTAAATATAAAATTAATTAAAACAAAAAGCAAATGTTTTGCATCATTTTTGCAATTACTGATCGGTTATTTTTCCACAATTAACTTTGGTTAGTATAAAATTGAAAATATACATTTTTGAGAATATTCTATGTTCGAGTCCCAGTTTAGACCAGAGATAATAATTCGTTTTTTCTGTGAATAAATTGTCAGTAACACCCCGAAGTTAGGAAGTTGACAATGCTTCACCTCACCTCAAAGAACGCCTCAGAGAGAACGTTTTGTAAGGAGTATGCGAACACCACATACTGTTTTTCCGTGCCATTATTTGAGATTTCTTTTTTTAATTCAGGCTAAATGAGCCCATCGTTGCAACTTTTAAGAGCTTTGTGAGCAGTTGTGCTATAAGTTGGTACTGCGCTCTCAGGTCCTCTTTGTGTAGAATGCTGGCATTTTTGGTGTAGTATGCCAGCGGGAGATTTCCTCTTTTTCTCACGGTGCTCTCAGGTGATGTTAGTGTAAGATCCTGACATTATTGGTGTAGGTTGCCAGCTTCCCGATTGATTTCTTTGGCTTTCTATGCTGGCACATTTGGTTTAGGATACTAGCGTTCTGATTAACTCTTCGTCTTACCATCTTTAGTCAATGTAGTATATTATAGCCCTTGTTTAAGACGTTCGATTCTTCCTTCTTCCAACTTTTCTAGTTGCTCGAGACCGTGCTTCACACTATAGAGCGCCATGTGATTGGCGGCGTTGCTCCATGGTTTGTTGCCTCTAATGTATTCTGATGTTGAGTTCGTGTAATGTATTCTGATTTGATAGATAGGGACTTCTTCTTCCTCAAGTAATACTTTCAGCAAACCCTCGTTTCCAAGTTCGAAAGGCTTTTCTGATATTTCAAATGTTGTAAGGTGCGTTTTTCCAGTTTCCCTCACAACCGCTATATATAGGCGTTTTGCATGTGGTATCTGGTTTCTTTGGTTGGTGGGAAGTTTGGTGTAATAACCTGTCCCACGTCGGCTCTTGTCCTATTTATCTTCCTTGTAGTTTTCACTTTTAGCTTCACTAGGCTTATCGGTGTTTGGGGCTGTTTGTGGCTTTGTTCACGTCCCGCTTCGTAAGCCCACTGTGATCGCCATGGCAGGCATCATCTGTTGCAAGCGTTCTGCGCTACTTTTCTCACGTCACTAGGATATGTGGTAAAATGTTTCTGGGGATATCCCCCGATCATATGCGTAGCAGACTGCCGATAGTATAAGCTGATGTAAATTACTTTCGTGTACGGCAGTTCGTTACGATGAATGAATTATATATTAATGGTAAATGTTCGACCTAATTCTTTAATTTCTATCCACAAGTCACAACCTTTGCTAGATCCATTCCAAGGTCTAGTTTAACCTTTCACAATTCCATCAGACTGCAAATAACATGGCATAATTCAAGCATATTGTGCTCTCATATTATAATCTTACAAACTTCTTGAAGCACATGTAATTTACAGTTACTTCTTTGATCGCTGTCATTTAATTACCAAACAATTTGTGATCCCGAACCTGTAGCATTATAGATTTTATCCTATTTTGTGCATTTAAATGCTTCTTGATTTGGAATAGCAAAAGCATTGGGCCTTATTGTTAAATAGTTAATCCATAATAAACTGAATTCTCTCCTGATCTGATCGAATCGTTTACCAAGTTATTAATCAGAAATGGTCCCGATTTATTGGCCTTAAAATAATTGCCCAAAGAAGATGGCGGCGAATTTGACTTCGGCCCCCGGCGGCATAAGTGCACGCTACGCCACTTTTTACTGCGGGAAAATATCTCATCATTGAGAAATTTATACTAAACGTGGAAAAGTAAGTAGGGACGAACCAGAGCGGAGCGAGGGTGAGTCGCTAGTTGAAAGAATAAGTGTGAAAATTGACGTAGTAGTTTTATCAGAATGCTGGCTTAGTAAATGTAATAATTTGCCTATATTACACGGTTTCACTTCTTATGCATCTATCTAATCATACTCACAAAAATGACGGAGTTGTTGCCTACATCAGACAAACTATAATTCACACCGTTGAAAAGCCAGAATTTGTGTCTTTTTAAATTAATGAATACGCAGCTATCGTTGCACTTTATCGCTCCCCATAAAATAGATAAAACCCTGCATAGATTACGTATGTATATTCAATTTTTAACGTCCTACTGATGGGCATGGGTCTCCCTTTAATACGAAGAGGATCAGAGCATAGTCTATCACGCTAGTCAAGTGCGGGTTGGCGGACTCCATTTCGAAAACTTGCTAGGTTCTCTCAGACATGCAGGTTTCCTTATGATATTTTCCTTCACCGTAAGACAAGTGGTAATCATGTTAGAAATGATTCGCATATGAAAATATCAGAGGTGCGAGATCCAGGATTTGAACCCGCTTCACTCGATTTCCCAAGTGAGCGCGTTACTCCTGGGCTACCACGGCCTACTTACATATGTACAATAACATAATTGTCATTGGAGATATTAATATAAATATAGCTTATAATAGCAGTGATCCTCAATCTGACCCATATCTTAATCTTGTGTCCTCACATGGCCTGCTTTCTGCGCATATTTTCTCGACTCTTGGAAATAGGTATCTCGATCAAGTAATTCTTAAATAGAAGCAAATCTCTACTACTCTGGTTCTCGATTCCTTGACTACAGACCACGCGCAGGTAATTATTTGCTCTGATTTTAAAATAAAAACCCACGTCATGCGGCGTTCTGTGATGAAACTTAATGAAACGGGTTGTCTTGGGGAGCTGGAAAAGTATGATTTCTCTAATATTCTGCGGGATAACGATGCTGAACGGGCGGCGACAACACTTGTAACAACTTTTTCTGGAATTGTAAAAAGCTACTCCAGAGAAATAACTGTAACTAGTAAAACACGAATTCTAAAGCCCTGGATTACACTTGGACTCTTACGATGCATCCGAAACCGTGATAAACTTTTCAGAAAACCCAAGAAAAACCCATAAAAAACTGGACTTTCTATAATTTACAATCGGTACAAAATTTTTTGCAATATACTTCTTAAACTTAAGAACGTATACTATGCCCTCGTACAATCGATCTTATCATATTGCATCACTGCCTGGGGAGGCTCTGATAAAACTAAATTATTGCGTCTAGAAAGGGCTCAAAGATCTGTACTCAAAAGAATTTTAAGCCTATACATTATCCAACCATCGAACTGTAAAGAATTTCTAAAGTACTATCTGTTAGAAACGATATTTACTCCAAACTATACTACGCAAGCACTCACAAACACCTTTTGATTACCACTTGATCTCTAATAAACGCAGATCGGATTTATTTTGCAAAACGATTAGTATTAGATCGGCTTTGGCTAAACAGTATTATAACTTCTTTTCCCCAAATTTATAATAATGTTCTCCTGACCGATTCCGGCCACGGCGGCCAATCTCATTGAGACTAGTCAACTGCGCAGGAGATATTATAGTGCACAAGTGTACGCGCAGACACAAGAGCACTCTCTATTCCTGTCACTCTCATACTCCGGTGGGACGACTATTCGACACGACCGGTGAGAGTTAAGGCGCAGGACCGACGGCTTTACGTGCTCTCCGAGGCACGGGGGTGAAACACCGCCAACTTCCCAACTCCGGGCTGTTACTGAGGCTTACTATACAGAAAGACTCAATAACTAAACTTGGCCCGACCCGGGACTCGAACCCAGGACCTCAGGATGTGCAGCCGTACATGCTAGCCACTACACCACCACTGCACTACACAATATAAACAAAATTCTTAATGTATATTCCCGAACCTTACATATATACAAAAATATAATTACAGCTTGGTTGTTAGACTTGACATATGGGAAAATCGAGAAGTTACTAAAATAAGGTACATTTTATTTGGCTGACACACATACGCACACACACACACTCATACACGCACACATGCACATACACATACACATACACACACACACACATACACACAGTCTTTATTGAACATAATTTTATAAACTGTAATGATTAAAACGTTTCCAATAAAGATTTGTATTATTTATTTATTTTTTATATTACAGCATCAACACCTAACTTTAACGTAAATAATACTGTTTTAGAAAGTCCTTTTGCAAAACAAGAAATATTATCAGTTATAAAATCATCGGATACGGCTCCTGGATCTGATGGGATATCCTAGTCCATGCTAAGACATCTGCCAGACGAGGCTATCGAGATGTTAGCTAATTTGTATAGTAAAATTCTGACTTTTAGTTCTATACCAGAGCAATGGAGGAAAATATTGATCGTTCCGATGCCAAAACCAGGTCGACGTCCACAATTGATTACATCTATTCGACCAATTTCTTTAATGTTTTATATGTGCAAAATTTTTCAGTCTATTTTGAATAAAAGATTAGTGGTACTTTGAAAAAAATGAACTATTTTTTGACTGCACAGGTAACTGCAACAGTAAATTTAGATCATTTCAGGACAATTTAGCTAATTTAACAATCGAAATTCAGATTAATTTTTCTAATGATAAATCTACTCTTGCTTGTTTTGTGGATATAGATAACGCCTACAATAATGTCAATTTATGCTTCTCTTTTAAATACATTAAATGAGTTTGGAGTGGGTGCCAACCCGTACTTGGGCAGCGTGGTGTATTATGGCCTGATCCCCCTCGTATTGAAGGGAGGCCCGTCCCCAGCAGTGGGATGTTAAAAAGGACTGAATACATACTAAGATTTGTAATTATTTGTGGAGCATTTTAGCTACCGTTAACTTACAATTGATGTAATGAATTAAAACATCGTAGGAGTGTGTTTTTAGGCCTAGCACAAGGAGATCCATTTTCTCCGTTATTATTCAATGTTATACTACCATACCGATTTGTAACCAAATTAATAATGTGAGCTTTTCACAGTTTGCCGATTATTTTGTTATATTATACTTCAAACAATGATATTGTAATCGCTCAACAAAAAATACAAGAATCTTTAACGGTATTTAGCAAGTTAATAAATAAAATAGGATTGGATATTTCTCCGACTAAGAGTAAAGTTTGCTTATTTTCAAAATGTAGAAGAAATGAAAATGTCATTGCTAATATTAATAATACTCCTTTATAGTGTCAATAAAGTTAAATATTTAGGACTGTGGTTGGATCGTTCCTTGCGATGGGGTAATCATATAAAGGAGACAGTTCAAAAGATGTCAAAAATTCTTAATATTTTTAAAGTATTGGCTGAAAATAATTGGGGGGTCCACCCAAAACACAATCTGAAGAATATATGTTATTTAAAGTAGATTATCATATGTGCATCATGGTTTTAGAACTATTAGCAATCACAGAGGCATTGTCATATATACAAACAGTTAATACTAAACATTTTGTTATATTTACTAATTCCTAGAGCTCACTACAGTATCTAGTACGATGCACTTTAGCTTATCGATGTGCACCGATAGCATATACTATAGTAGACCAAATTCATAAGCTCCAATTAAACTCAAAATAATAGTTCTGCAATGGATACCATCTCATGTGAGTATAATAGGGAATGAAAAAGTTGATAGGTTAGCTACACTAGCATCGTTTGAGGGCGTCAACATAGAAGGAGTTCCTTTTTATACAGATTTACTTTGGTATACGAAAGAAAAGTGTTCGGATCTTTGGAATGAATACTTTGACAAGCGGTGAAAAGGAAAGGGGATTTGGTATAAAACAATGCAACGACAGCCTTGGTAAAAGTTATGGTTTGATAACTGTACTCTTAATTGAAGTGAATTAATTTTAGCATTAAGAATTCGCTCCGGACATATTCCATTAAATAAGTTTAAATTTTTTATGAAAAAAGTTAATACTCCCAATTGTACAGAATGTGGTACTATGTATATCACATCTTGATGGAATGTGTCCAAAATGAATATTTTAGACAATATCTACGAATTAGCTTAAAGGTAATCTTTTATATTTTACTAGCGACTCACCCTCGCTCCGCTCAGGTCCCTTGCTACGTTTTAACGTTTAGTATAGACTTCTCAAAAATGAGATATTTTCCCGCAGTAAAAAGTATCCTATATGTTTACCTGGATAACCAGCCATCACCATACCAAATTTCATCAAAATCACGCCACTGCTTTTTTTGTGATGCGGTAACAGACAGACAGACAGACAAAAATTCTAAAAACTGTAGATTCAGTCTCTGTGTCGATAATAATGTCTATTTCAATAAGATTTTCCAAAAAATATTTAATGTACAGATTCGGCTAAGTTACAATTTTATTATATGTATAGATGATTGTATATCCTTTTTTCCATTCCCTACCAGTGCTAATGCTAAATTACTATATAAATTAGCAAAGATATGTATAGATTTAAGAAAATAATTTAATTACTTGTTTAACTTACAAAGCGACATAGTCAACAAAAGTTGACTATGTCGCTTTGTAAAAGCTAAAGAGCTTAGTCAAAAGACTAAGCTCTTTAAATAAAGAAAAAAAAATCCGTTTCGTGTCTTCTCCATTCTACGTGCAACAACTGGCACGCTATGAAGCCAACATCAAGAGATTTGAATTCAATTAAAGGAAATTACTGAAAATCGAAACAAAAAAACCTTAATTGTTATAAAAAAATGAATTGTTCACGAAAAGGGATGTTTACTATTCTTTAAATGTATATTTATCTTTAGTAATAATTCACTTAGGTACAAAAAAAAATATGAATATTTTATAACTTTAAGTCTCCATAACTTTAGACTCCTTCATTTTTTTTCAAAATATATTTTTTTATATATTTAGATTTCTTATCACCTCCCTCTCCTATTTCAAAATACCATCCACTCCTGAGGCCACATCTCATCTATACTCTTTACAGATAAATAAAATTGGAGTGTCTGTTTGTAATATTAAAATAACCGCTTTTTACTAAATGCATATGGATGTATACACGGTACACATACCAAAACAACATTTTTTACAATTTTTGTCTGTCTGTCTGTCTGTCTGTCTGTTTGTTCCGGCTAATCTCCGAAACGGCTGAACCGATTTTGACGGGACTTTCACTGGCAGATAGCTGATGTTATAAGGAGTAACTTAGGCTACTTTTATTTTAGAAAAAGAATCAGGGTTCCGCAAAAAAAATTAAAACCCATGAAATTGAGAACAAAATCCGCGTACGGCGTACGCACCCGAGCGAAGGTTAATCGCTATATAATTTAAATAAATGAATATCTTAGGAGTAGCAAGCTACTATTTATGTATAAACATAGCTAACCGTAAAAACGTACCTAGGGACGAACGCGAGCGAAGCGAGCGTGAGTCGCTAGTATATACAAATAGAATACTTGTGCATAAAAAGCAGGGCTATTGAATGATACTAGATTACTAATATCCAGCATCGTTAAAATTTTAGATTGCAGACATAGACATGCATTAATATTAGATATAATATTCATTGTTATTTATTTATGAGGTAAAGGTGAGCTTTGCGTCAAAAGGTCAACAAAATGAATTTTTAAAAATATGTTATATAAGGCCCAGAAACATTTACACGTAGTTTAATATTAGTCATTTCAGTTGACTGTAACCTTCACTTTGTTGGTAAGTTTTATTATATTTTCTTGTAAGAAATAATTTAGGTAGCCATCCGTGGCTAAGGGTCCACACAAGACGATTCCCACCGTCTTACCTTTTACAGATCTAATAATAATCCATCATCTATACATATAATAAAATTCTAACTGAGTCGACTCTGTACATTAAATGTTTTTTGAAAAATCTTATTGAAATATTATCGATACAGAGGCCGAATCTATGGTTTTTAGAATTTTTGTCTGCCTGTCTGTCTGTTAGGGGGCATCCACTAATTACGTGAGACAATTTCGACCTCACCTGCCCCATTGGTAAGATTTCGTGAGATTTTGCTGGACCACCTCCCCCCTCCCCTAATCTCACGTGAGATTTTTAAAATGTGGAGAAAATAAAATTAATAATAAAACAATGGTCGTAATAAGTTATAGAGATTTTAGTGGAACTATTTGTAAAAAAAATAATATATATTTATTATGTGTCACAGAGCACTGGCTCTCAAATTATACTAATATTATTACTATCGAAAATTACAAACTGTCAAGTTCGTTTGTTAGAGAGAAGGCTATTCGCGGTGGCTCACTTATATTAATAAGAAACGATATTGTTTATAAGTCTCGACAGGACATAGTTGCTCTCTCTGTCGAGCGTACTATTGAAGTATCCTGCGTTGAGCTCAATAAACATATTATTGTACACCGACCTCCGTCCGGTAACTTTGATGATTTTGAAGCTGGAATAGAGGACATCCTTAAACGTCTCAGCAATAGTAGTAAGTTTATAATAGTTTGTGGTGATTTTAATGTAGATATATTACAGGTAACTTCTCTTAGTGTGCGCTTACTTAGTCTGTTCAAATGTTTTAATATATTTAACGCTTTTTCCGAACCTACACGTATTACCAGCGGGTCTGCAACTTGTATAGACGATGTGTTCTGCAAACAGTGCATTGTCGCATATTCTTCGCTGGTTTGAATTAAATAACGAAATGTGTCGAATTTACATTGCCTAACGTAAAAAAGCAAAATTTTAGCCTGATTTAAATGAATAATGAAACACTGGAAATAACTGAATTAGCAGTATTTATAGGTATAACACTAGACTCTAAACTCCAGTGGAATGCCCATCTCTCAACACTTGCAGGTAAACTCAGCTCCGGCGCCTATGCAGTTAGGAAAATTAAAAACTTAACGGATATTAACACTGCCCGACTTGTATATTTTAGTTATTTTCATAGCATTTTTTCGTACGGAATACTTCTTTGGGGCAGTGCCGCGGAAATTAATTCGATATTTATTCTTCAAAAAAGAGCAGTACAGGCTATTTATGATCTAAGAGCTCGTGATTCCTTGCGAGACGTTTTGAAAAAAATTGGTATTCTTACGGTCGCGTCACAATATAGACTGTGTAATATATTATTTGTTCGCAAAAATCTAAATAATTATGAAAAAAACAGTGATAGACACACATTGAATACTAGGAATAGAAATAAGCTTGTTACGCCTAGATTTCGGCTCCAAAAGGTGAATAAATGTTTCATAGGCCTGAGTATACGCTGTATATGCATATATAATAAGATTCCACAAATTGTCCTAGATTTACCTTTTCAAAAATTTAAAGATAAAATTAAAAATGTTTTATTGAGCAAAGCGTATTACACTGTTGAAGAGTTTCTTGTTGATGAAAAGGTGTGGAGTTTAGTATTATTGACTCATAATATGCGGGCTATCTATATTGTTATGTTAATAAAATAAATGTAACTTCGATATTTAAAAGAGCAACTGTTGAGTTTCTCGCCGGCTCTTCTCAGCAGAACTGCTTTCCGAGCTGGTGGTAGCTTCCTCACGGACAGACTACACTGACGTTTACATTAAATTGATGATTCAAAAGCACTTGTAATAAGTCTAATTGAATAAAGTTTATTTTATTTCATTTCATTTCTTTTTTTGTCAGTGAAAATTATCAGTGTACCGTATGTTTATTACAAAAAAAGGTTGTGGCATGTTTTTTGCGAATGATCTTCCCATCGCACCGTATGTGAAAAAGAAATATTCCCTCCAAAATAATTTATTTAATATTAATAAATAATTATTAATAGTTAACGAATATTTATTGAATGTTAAGAAATATATGTCCCTATTTAATAAATAAATAAATGGTTTCCAAAAATGAATTTATTAACAATTAATAAATTCTTCTATCAGTGCATAATTAAACTAGAGATGAGCGTTGAATAAACGAACTAGTTGAATCAACCGTTGATCTTCTGTCAACGTTTTAACTTTAACTGTCTAAGAATCAACTAGTTGAATTCATCAACGACGTTTATAAACTTAATTCGTTAAATTCGAGAACGCAAACACAACGAGCAAATTAAAAAAACTTCATTGTAAATAATATCATAGATTGCGAGCGACTTTCGAGTGTCATGTAATAGAATAGAATAGAATTTGAAGTTTGAAGTTGAAAACTAAGTAATTTATCCAAAAGTAAATTTTTGAAATATTGAAGTAAAATTTCTTTAGGATCTTTGTGGTTTGAAACTCGACAAAAAGACAAGCACATAAATGTATAGGATTAAGCCGGCGAGATAGAGATAACAACACTCGCTAAACATCGAAACCGTTCAACGAATGAATGGTTTACGTTGCAAGTTGACATTAGTTAACTCGTTAACTCATTGACAAATTTAACTAGTTAATCGACTAGTTGACGAACGTAAATCAACGTTAACGTTTCGTTAACAAAATAACCGTCAACGACTCATCACTAAATTAAACCGCAATGAATCTATACTATAGAATTCTATACTAATAATATTATAAAGCTGAAGAGTTTGTTTGTTTGGTTGAACGCGCTAATCTCAGGAAGTACTAATCTGATTTAAAATAATCTTTTTGCATTAGATAGCCTGTTAACTGAGGAAGGTTATAGGCTATATATCATCCCGGTGATCCCGGCTATATATCATCCAAAATGTACGGTTCCCTTGGGGTAGATATGTTTTTGTCTAGGGACGAACCTGAAGCGAAGCGTGGGTGAGTCACTAGTATTATTATATAATTTGGGCTAAAGTATGAAATTGCCATTTTATTGTAATAGGTAATTCGAATTGACATAGAACCTTCATGGTTTGAGATTTTTGAGTGAAACTTTTTTCACATGGTACCTATGTAGTTCTTCTTTTAAAAAATGTGCAACATTTGATTATCGACTTTCTGTTGTTTTTTTATTCAGCTTAGACAAGAAAGATGGATACTTCGAAAATTCGAGTGATTTTTGAATATGGATTCCGACGCGGAACTATCGCGGCAGAAACAGCTTGCAATATCAATGTTGCGTTTGGAGAGGGGACTGCTAATGAACGCAACGTACGATTTTGGTTTAAACGCTTTCGTGATGGAAACTTTGATTTGAAGAACGAAGCACGTGGAAGACCGTCCACACAGGTGAATAACAATGAATTGAGAGAGATGGTGGAAGCCGATCCGAGCCAAACTACTTAACGGCATGGTTTAACGTTACCTTACCAACAATATTGACTCATTTGCGTCAAATCAATAAAATAAAAAATATGAAAAATGGGTGCCTCATGATTTGACTGATCTGCTGAAAGAAACGCGTGTTGTGTTGCCTTGCTGAATCGATAGAGAAATAAAGGAATATTGGATCGAATTGTGACATGTGATGAAAAGTGGATTCTTTACGATAACCGTAAGCGAAAAATGCAATGGCTGACCCCAGGTCAAACGCCGCAACAGTGTTCTAAAGCAAAGCTTACCAATAAAAAGGTAATGGTAACTGTTTGGTGGTCTCAGCATGGTGTTATTCACTACAGCTTTCTCCGATCTGGTCAAGCAATAACGGCAGATGTCTACTGTGCCGAACTCCGAAAAATGATAGCAAAACTAGCAGTGAAATAGCTCCGACTCATGAATCGATCTTCACCATTATTTCTCCATGATAACGCGTTACCTCATACAGCACGAGAAAACATTTTAACTCTACAGGACCTACAATTAGAATCCATTCATCACCCTCCATATTCGCCAGACCTTGCTCCAACGGTCTACCATTTTTTTCATGATTTCGACAATTTTCTACGTGATCACCAGAGTTCTATCGCAAAGGTATAAATTACCTTCCTATTAGACGGCAGCAATTTATAGATAATAATGGTAATTATTTTAATTAAATAAGTATGTTAAATTAAAAAAAAATATGTATTTCAATTTTTCAGAACAAATCGGCAATTTCCTACTTTAACCCCTACTTTAATATGTCAATAACGTCAATTGTGTCAAAGAAGAAATTTTTTCCATTTTTATTATACATTAATAATAAAAATTTTATAGCAAAATGAGTTGTAAAAAAATCAAAGATATTAATAATGTAACGCAAAGGCGCGTTAAGCCATCGACATCATCTGTGCAAAGTTCGCCAACAACATTGGATAGTCTTGATCCAGGTATGACTCAGTTAATTCGAAACGAAATTCGCCTAGCAATACGTGAAGCAATAACAGAGGAAATTGAAAGAATTAAGAAAGAATTATCATGTTTTGAGGAATCCATAATGTATATGAACGCACAGTTTGATATATTACAGAATACAGTTTTTGAATGCAAGAATGAAACAAAAAAAATTAAAATTGAAAACGAAAATCTGCAAGCGACTGTAAAGGATTTAGAATCAAAAGTGTTACTGCTGGAGCAAGAATCTTACCAAAGTAATATAGAGATTCAATGTCTTCCCGAGTATAAACAAGAAAATTTAGCTAGCACGATTCAACAAATTGGCAAAGTAATATCCTTCCCAATCACTGAAAAAGATATTCAATCATGTTTTCGTGTAAGAAAGCAAGATCAAAAATCTAAAAAACCCAAAGCTGTTATTTGTAAATTGTCTAATAGGCTACAAAGAGACAACTTTTTAGCGGCTGTTTTAAGATACAACAAATCACATTCAAATGAAAAATTAAATACTAAGTTATTAGGTTTCGGAGATAGTGGCTCACCTATATACATATCTGAGCACCTAACAAAAACAAATAGAGATTTACATGCAGCTACAAGAATTAAAGCCAAAGAAAAGCAATATAAATATGTTTGAATTCGAAGTGGTAAGATATTCATTCGTAAAGATGACAACTCTCCTGCAAGATTAATCACTCATAAAGAGTGCCTAAATTCAATTATTTAATTTTATCATAATATCATGTCTCATTTATTTTATATTTTTCTTACATGTAGTTTTACTTACAGACATAAAATTCGATCAATTATTTTTGTACTATCAAAACGTTAGGGGCATGCGTAGTAAACTGTCAGAAATTTATCACAATGCGTTAAAAAATAACTTTAATATTATTATTTTAACTGTAACTTGGCTTAATAATAAAGTCTTCGATGCTGAAATATTAGATGAAAGATATCGGGTGTTTCGAAGGGACAGGGAATCATTAACTTTTTCAGAAGGTAAGGAAGGTGGTGGTGTTATTATAGCCGTACACAAATCACTAAATTCTTTTAGGAATTACTCATATGAAAGTCATTGTGAGGATCTATGGATAACTATAGATATTAACGCTAAAAGAAAAATACACTTGTGTGCACTGTATTTACCTCCTCCAGTTCAATTAGAACACTTTGAACACTTCAGCAACAAGATAAGCACGTTTATAAATGAATTAGATTCAGTCATGATAGTTGGTGATTTTAATATGAGTGGAATATCATGGTCAATGAACTGTACAGATACGCATAGTGTTCCCAATAACTATAATAATCAACTCGGCTATGCATTGATGGACTTTATGTCTACCTATAATTTATTGCAATATAATACAATTTATAATGATAACAATAAAATCCTTGATTTAGTATTAGCAAACTTCTCTGATCCAATTTCAGTAATTAGGTCGGACGAAATATTATCTAAGGTAGATAAGTATCATCCTCAACTACTTATACAAATTGGAATTAGCTCCCTTAAGTTATTATCATCAACAGTGAGTTCAAGATATAAATATTTTAAGGCTGATTATCAAAAAATTGAAGCATATCTGGCCAATGTAGATTGGGAGATCGAATTTACAAAATGTGAGACAGTGAACCAACAACTTCATAAATTCTATGAAATTTTGTATAAAGTTATAAAAGAATTTGTCCCAATTCAACAAAATTATAAAAGAAAATATCCTATCTGGTACAGTTTTTCTCTGATTAAAATTCTAAAAGAGAAAGAAAAACTTAGAATAAAAGCAAAAGTATTTAATAATGATCTTGATAGATATGAATACGAACTATTAAAAGAAAGAACCAAGAAAAAGATGAATACTGACTATTCTGCTTATATTGAGAATGTGCAATTTAATATATGTAAAAATTTTAAAAATTTCTGGCTTTATGTCAAAAATAAATATAGAAATAATGGCAGTATACCACAAAAGATGAAGTTAGAAAGTCGAACTGCTGAGGATGGGGTGTCTATAGCCAATTTATTTGCAGACAACTTTGCTGCTGTCTATAATCCTTCATCTTCTCTTAACTTAGAAAATTTAGCTCAAAGCCAAAATAATAATCATCATTGTTTAGGTTTTATTCATTTATCTGAAAAGTCTATTGAAACATCACTCAAAAAACTAAATGTAAATAAAGGTGCAGGAGAGGACGATATTCATCCAGTATTTTTTAAAAGGTGTGCTACAACTCTATGTAAGCCTTTATATATTATTTACAATAAATCTCTTCAAGACGGTGATTTTCCTAGAATTTGGAAAAAAGCAAAAGTAATACCAATACCGAAATCAGGTGATAAATCAAATGTAAAAAACTATCGTCCCATAAGTATACTTTGTGTTCTTGGTAAAGTATTCGAATCACTATTATGTCCAATTTTGACATGGCATGTAAAGCAGATGATTACTGAACATCAACATGGGTTTTTTCGAAATCGTTCTACTACCACTAACTTAGCTGTTTTTATGGAAAACACAATTGAAGCTATTAGCTCAGGTAAAGAAATTGATGCTATCTATTGTGACTTTAAAAAAGCTTTCGACAAAGTAGATCACAATATACTTATTAAAAAGCTCCATGAACATTTTGGAATCTTTGGGTCACTCTTACAATGGTTTCAATCATATTTAAATGGAAGAACTATGACAGTGAATGTAAATGGACATAAATCATATGAGTTCACTCCAACCTCAGGTGTACCCCAAGGATCTCATTTGGGACCAATACTATTCTTAACCTTTGTTGACGATATCAAACACTGTATTCTTAGCTCTAATTTTGAATTTTATGCTGACGACTTAAAGTTATATAAAAGTGTTGACTCTGAAATTAGTAGGCAAGAACTTCAAGATGATATAGGAAGGTTATGTACCTGGTGCAAGGATAATTTAATGGAACTTAATCGAGAAAAGTGCTTTCATATGAAGTTTTCAAGAAAAAAAGTTATTTTTAATACGACGTATGACATCAATGGGTTTAAACTAAATCAAGTGACAGAAATAGAAGATCTTGGTATAATCATGGATAAAGAATTGCGTTTCATTAGTCAAATTAATACCGTAATAAGCAAAAGCCTAAGAATGTTAGGTTTTATTCACCGTAATACCAAAAAGTTTAAATCAATACTTGCACTAAAAATTTTATATTTTTGCCTTGTTCGCAGCAATATTGATTACTGTAGTCTGATTTGGTACCCTGATTATCAGAATAATATTCAACGAATAGAAAATATACAAAAAAAGTTTTTAAAAAGACTTGTTTATACCAGTCGCCACAATTTTATTGATACTAAATACGAAGAAAAACTTGAACACTTTAACATGAAAACTTTACGCCAAAGATGCGACTTTTTGCGACTCATATTTGTTTTTAAATTAGTCAATAATTATATAGATTGTCCGTCACTACTGTCGCTAGTAAATATACAAACACCAAGACCTGCAGCAAGAGCTATTAACTACAAACCACTATATATCCCACAACGAAAAAATAGATACGGTTACAATTCACCACTCTTACGAAGCTTTAAATTATACAATTTTATATTTCAGCATTGTGATATAGATATTTTTTCTGATAGCCTAAATTTATTTAAAAAGAAACTGTATTTAAATATTTAGATTCATTTTTTTTTCCGCTTGTTGTACAACTTAAATGGCTCCTTATACACTCGTAAAATAAAATTTAAATAAAATAAGTACTTCTATAAAAAGCTGTGCATACTTTTAAATTAAATTTATATAAAAATAGCGAAATATTATTATGTTAAATTAATGCTTTATGTAAATTTAGTTAGTAAGCCTTTATAATAAATAAATAAATAAATAAACCCCTATTATGATCTAGCCATATTTAAGTGGAGACACATTTTTTACTTAAATTAAGCCAATCCTTTCGCAATTTTACATTGTTTCTTACGGAAAAAAAAATTACGTGATATTTTCCGAGACCACCCCCTCCCCCACGTGAGATTGAGTGAGGTTTTGCTCAACCCACAATTTTTAAAAGTTTTGTCTCTCTGTCTGTTTTTTCCGGCTAATCTCCGAAACGGCTGGACTGATTTTAACGGGACATTCACTGGCAGATAGCTGTTGTTATAGGGAGTAACGTAGGCTATTTATACTTTAGAAAAAGAATTAGGGTTCCGCTCAAAAAAATAAAACCTACCTAAGGACGAACCCGAGCGGAGCGAGGGTAAATTGCTAGTTGAAAAATAAAATACAATAAATAACAAATCAATCCCATCACTACTAGTATAGTATTATATTATCTGTGTCATCAGTAAGAAAGCACGAAGTCGTTCAAACAGATGTAAGTAGATGGCGGTATATATATATATATATATATATATATATATATATATATATATATATACACCATGGAAAAATTCATTTAAATCGGCCCAACAGTTTCGGAGATTAGCCCGTACAAACAAAGAAACAGACAGAGAAACAAAATTTTGAAAAAAAAAACAAAACTGGATTTATTCTATTTCTCTTCTTACATCTCTCTGACTCGGTTTTTAACATTTTTTTCTATGTACAGACATTCGACCTCTACAGTTTTATTATATGTATAGATAGTAACTACCTAGTAAGCAACTTTTTCAATTCTATTTAAAATAATTTATAAAAATAAAAAAACACCGACTGCGAAACGATGAGAACAGGTTGACGAAGGAATACAGTACTATGCAGTAGTTTTGTAGTATTAGTATTCGCTATAGTACGAGTATAACATGTAAAGAACATCATTACAAAATTTTGTTTTCACAAGGCTGATTATGAAAACATAAGAAAAGGTCTAAATGAAATTGACTGGAGAGAAATTTTGGGTGAATGTCTTTGTGTTGACGATATAGTCGCTAGGTTTTATGATGAAATTCGTAAATTAATACGGAAATATGTACCTAAGACGAAATCACGTAGTCATAAATACCCAGTTTGGTTTACTCCGTGTCTAATCAAGTGCATTAAAGAAAAATATAAATATAGGATGAAGGTTCGCAGATATAACAATCCTCGCGATAAGTTCTATTTTGATTAATTTAAAAAAAAGATGTGAGGTATTGCTAGCATACTCCTACGCTAAATATATAGAACGTCTTGAAATCTCCTTAAAATCAAACCCAAAATTAATTTGGTCATTCTTAAAACAAAAGAGAGGCAAAAGTTCGTATCCTTCAAAAATTAAAAACGACAATAAATCTGTTTCCAATGGAACGGGCATTTGTAATGTTTTCGCTAATTATTTTTCGTCAGTACACAGTTGCAATAATAGTAATCAAAATCTTATTAATATTTCTAATCTTATGAACCCTTGTTGTAATGTGTACCTTGATTGTATATCTTATACAGTGGACCAGGTTTATAATGTTTTAAAAAGACTTGATATTAGGAAAGGAGCTGGAGCACATGGTATTCCATCAATATTTGTCCGTAATTGCGCTAGTGCTTTGGCTTTACCACTTGCGCTGATTGTCAACAGATCTCTTAGGACTAGTACATATCCAACCTTATGGAAAAAAGCCCTGGTGTTGCCCTTGTTCAAAACCGGTGATAAAGAGGAGGTTAAAAATTATAGACCTATTTCCATCATTTCCGTTTTTGCAAAAGTGTTTGAGCTACTTATATGTCCCGTCATTTCATGGCACTTCAAAAATTTTGTTACATCTGAGCAGCATGGGTTTGTGAAAGCTCGATCAACAGTCACTAACCTTGTTTCCTTTGTGGAAGACATTACTGAGGCTCTTGATACTGGCAAATCCGTTGATGCAATCTACACAGATTTCAGTAAGGCCTTCGACAAGGTTGATCACTCTATTTTACTTGTGAAACTCAAAAGCATAGGTATAGCAGGCCCGTTGCTGGACTGGTTTAAATCGTATCTTGCCAATCGATCATCAACTGTTGTCGTTAATGTTTATGCTTCTGAGCCGTTTTTTGCCTATACTGGTGTACCTCAAGGGTCTCATCTAGGGCCTTTGTTGTTTAAATATTCATTAACGACATCAGTAACTGCTTTAGGAATTCAAAGTTTTATTTGTTCGCTGACGATCTAAAGATCTTTAGACCTGTCTCTTCAAACTCTGATGCAGAGATTTTACAGGAAGACTTAAATAATTTGTTATTATGGTGTCGTAACAACGGCACGTTGTTAAATGCCAACAAGTGTCATGTTATAAAATTTTCTAGAAAGAAAACATCTCTTGCAACAACATATAATGTTGATGGTCGTATTTTGTCTGAAGTTCCTCACATACGCGATTTAGGAATTACGTTCGACAATAAGCTCAGCTTTAACATCCACATAGATAATATTGTTAGGAAGGGTTTTAAGACTCGTGGCTTCCTATTCCGTAACTGTAAGCAATTCAAGAATGCACGCACTAAAATAATTATTTACTCAGCTTTAGTACGAAGTATCTTGGAATACTGCAGCGTTGTATGGAATCCACACTTTAATATTTATTTAAATTAACACAAAAGAATTGTATTGGTGCCATGATAACTACTGATATCAAACAAAAGGATAGAAAAGTTGACATTGACATTTTTTCCGATAATCTTTCGACATTTAAACGTAATTTATTTCATTTATACCCATCGAATAATTGTAATTTATAGTCAATAAGCATATTTTTTCTTACCGGTAATGTTTTTATATTACTAGTAGGAAAAAATAAATAAATGGAGAAAATTTTAAGTCTAATTCAACATTGAACAATAAATTAATAAGTTTATTCTTGTTATGTTTAATGATTAATTATTAATATAATTAGAAAATGCATGTTTTAAATTATTTTATTAATTCCTGATTCAATTTATATACAATTTAATTTATATAATAGTCCCATAATTTTTGTATTCAATTTAATTCACTTCTTGTATTTGTGTCTATCTTTTATGAAATGTGTGTAACACCTGTAATTAAGCCAGCACTTAGAATTTATTATTTATTGTAATTATGTAATTATGCTTTTGTTAGTGTGTGTCTTGTTGGTGTTAAATAAATAAATAAATAAATAAAAAATAAAAAAAGGTTAAATAAAACTTAATACACAAAAATTTAAATGAACACTCACTTTATATAAAGCTAATCCACACTATAAAAATCTCATAGAAGAATAATTTCTATTGCAATTAGTTACAAGAGTTACTTCATTCTTCGTTACAGTTAAAAGACAGTGCTGTTAATTAAAGATAAACATATTTTGTCCGTATTTCAGACAATGGTAAACAATAACGCAAATAAAACTTTTGTGGAGCCAGAGATGGAAAGTGGAAAATCTGGAGATAGAGTCTTCATAACGGGAATGTCAGGGTTGTATCCAGACTCCCATAACGTGAAGGATTTGTCAAATATTTTATATAATAAGGTATGTATCACAACTATTTACACATACACAATATGTATGTGTAAATAGGCAAAGACAAGACAGTTCAGTTTCTCCTCTGTTATTGAATGTTTTTTTCTTTTCTTGTTTAGTAGCCATTGACGAGCTTCAATGGTATCAATAAATAAATAAATAAATAAACAAATAAAGAAACAAAGAAAGAAAGAAACAAACAAACAAACAAATAAATAAATATTTCAATAATGTTTTTTTTTTATTGCGACCACTTTTTTTTAATGTTGAGAAATGCATAGTTGAGGTATACCACCACATACAGGTTATTATGTGGGACTCACTGATTTGAAAAGCCAGTACTACCCTCTAAAACCCAATAGAACCCTCCCCGTCTTAACGGGGCGTCGCAGGATCGTTTACGCACTCAACCACGACGCCCCGACGGCAGGTCTGCCGAAGCAAACCACACAACCAAGGAGTTGCTTCCACGATCCACTCTGCTGTCTGAGAAGTACCAGGAGCAACACGCATGGTACACCACCCACCGAAGTGGGCCACCTCCCTGTGTTTTTTTTATGGTGTTCAGTGACAAACGAGCAGACAGATGACTTAAAAGTAGGCAATAACTAAACGAGTTGTTTCGTTTACATAAGATTCCAAATCTATTTTTAAAGCTGATGTCACTTAAAAAAATGACTGAAACTGATGACTGACGGTATATAAACCTAAATAAGGACACTTGATAATTGTTGTACATGAAATGTCTACGTAGAAAAACGGCAAGAATATGATATAGTAAATAACGACGTTCTTGCTCCAAATCGCAATGTCATTTTTTTAGGCAAAAACTTAGGCGATAAGATAACTAACTAAATTATGTAATAATGTTGACTAAGAATAAGTCCTTATCATGTTTTGTTAACCGACAGATCAATCCTGTTAACGCGGAAAAATGTCGTTGGCAATATAATCATCCTGAAGTTACTCAGTACACTGGAAAAGTGCCTGAGCTCACGTTATTTGATGCACAATTTTTTAAGGTCTATTATCGCTTAGGAAATTCTATGGACGCAATGGCTCGTAAACTTTTAGAACAGGCCTACCAAGCCATTTATGATGCTGGTAAGTTTAAACACTGAATGCATGTATTTAAGACAATTTGTCAAGCCTTTTAGACTTACTTAATTTACTTAATTTAAGTATAATACTTAATTTTTTGTCATTTTCGTTGAATGTATGTATATGTAATGTCTTGAGGGACGTGGGCACACCGGTGTGTCAATAAACAATTAATTTCTTAGAAATTATCCTGGCGTAGTTAAAATTGTGCCCACCATATTTTGTAGGAATCAGCCCAGTGGAACTCTCCGGGAAAAAAGTAGGCGTATATGTTGGCAGTAGCTATTCTGAAACCGAAAAAACTCTTTATTATAGCGCAAGTGCTTTGAGAGGTTCTTGTATTACAGGGTAAGTGTGATTATCTTCAGCCTTTGTTGTCTTTCCTTCAGCCTTTTAAATAATTTAGTTGAATTTACCAATTTATAACTGTTGTTGTATGTAGTTTTAGCTTAGATCGGGTCGGTCGGGTGTCTATGTGTAACACCAGAATCCAAATTCGTCTAACAGTTTCATCATTAAGGAGGAACAAACACACATACTTATATTATTTATTTATATTAGTAGTTTGTTAATTATATTACTAATGCAAAATTATGCCTATTTCATAATGTGTGGGCTTTGAAGGTCGGGTATTTGAGTTTTTTGGATAAGGATGAAATTTTCTTCTTGGTTCCGTGTTTCATTTAATATTTTATTAAAATTTATGACTGAGACATGATTTTATTCCATCCTATTGAACAAAAAAATTTAAAATTAATATTTTCACTATAAAACGTTAATATCTTTTCATCAAATTGATTTTTTAACTCTTCATGATACTATGCGAAAAATTCCACGGGTTATGTAATTTCTTCTGAGTCGTTACACTCTTGACAGAGTGGTCGTGGTCGTTACTTGAGCGCTGTGGCACGCTTGACTATTCGTCGTCACTTCAGAAGGTTATGCTGCTGCTAAGGTTATGCAAGCCCTAACAGCAGGTTATGTAGTACTTTTAATTAAATGATATGTTTTTTCTACAAGTTTAGTTTACACTCCTTATGTAATTGTTATAATTGATTTTTTTACAGATGTAGCAAAACAATGTTTGCCAATCGAATCTCGTACTGGCTAAACGCCAAAGGGCCATCTATGGCTATAGATGAGGCTTGCTGCAGTTCTACTCGTGCACTAGAGCAAGCTTACCTAGCTATCACTCGTGGAGAATGTGATGCTGCAATTGTTGGAGGAGCCCACCTGTGCTTGCATCCACAGTCCTCTATCCAATTTGGGAGGTAATAATAAAACGAGCATTATAATTTTACATTATTATTAGTGTCACGTCTGTATTGAATATTGATCTGCGATATTGTAGCTTTGAAACTCTAAATGGATATACAAAATTCAATGCTTTTAGTTGGTATGGCTCTTAGTTGTATTTAATGAATATCTGAAGCCCCTTATCTTATTGCATCTTATCCGAATTAGAATAGAAATTTTATATGATGTTTTTTTTTTCTGATTTTCTTAAAAACGGTAAAAAAATACAGGACCCCCTCGAAACCCATCTTAATAGAATACAGTTTAAGTACAGTTTAAAGTAGCAAAATCAGTTAAGCCGTCTTCGAGAAATCGGTGAACATAAATCTTCTGGTCTCACTATCAATCAGCTCCAAGATAGCAAATTACTATACTATCCTCAAAATTACAAAAACTTGTAGTTTCAAGTCGATGTGACAACTAGAAATAGGTAAAAAAGTGTAATTAAATCTGTTAACTTACATGAAATTTCATGGTTTTCCCTGATTTTCTCGAAAACGACATACTCTATATGAAAGAAAATTTTATGGGACCACCTCGAGACCGATTAAAGTAGCAAAATCGGTCGAACTGTCTCCAAGAAATCGGTGAACATAAATAAAAAAGAAAAACACATACAGACGAAGATAGAACCTCCTTCTTTTTGTAAGTCGGTTAAAAACAGAATTGAATTTACCTAACTGTATATGTAGGTATATGTTTTAAATTTTTTTTACAAAAATGAAAAAAAAATCCGACCGCGTAAAAAGTGAACTAAACAGAAGACAGCAAAAGTGAGGCAATTGCAGTCGGAGCCATTTTTTTAACGTGTGGAAACCCTTGTTCGCGGGTACCCGCCGCTTTGGGGATGCTGACGGGTTATGTGAGGCTACTCCCGCGAGAAGCGCAGCGGCCTACCCACTAAAACCGCACGGTGTTCCTCCTCGATCGCCTATCGGCCGGGGCACGGGTGTCCAATTACGTCCGCGCCCCGACGGCGGAGGCCGTTTGACCCGCCTCAGATGTTAGGGTTGAAGCAACACTATAGGGTTCGGAGCGGGAGTGCAATGAGACAACCATTAGGTTTGATTACACTTTAATTATGCGCGCATATAATAGGATACACTAGCTTAAATACTAACTTAAAGTAGGCTAAATGAAATCACCATAAAACTAACACCACACGCCCCATCAAAATGAAAAAAAAAAACATTGTATTTTTTTTTTTTACTCTACATACAATTTCGTCCTATTCTTATGTATAATTTCTTCCTTATTATTACGTAAAATTTTAACATTAGGCTCCATATCTCTTAAAACTTTATAAGGACCAGAGTACACATCACTGAATTTATTTCCTGTTTCATTTTTAACTAATAACAAATCATTTTTATTATATATTACAGGTTTTAAATATTCATCATATTTATATTTTCTTTTTTCTTTAGATAAATTCAAATTTTTCCTTGCATCACTATGCGCTTTTTGAAGGCGGAACTTTAATTCTAGTGGATAATTTTCAAAGTTATATAATGGTTCAATTGTATAATTTCTTAAATTAGAAGGTATATTACATGGTTTACCGAAAACAAGTTCGTATGGGGTAAACTTAGTCGCTGAATGTACAGAAGTATTGTATGAAAAACACCAATATGGTAGCCAATAACTCCAATCTCTAGAATTGTTGTCAGTTTGAATTCTCAAATATGCATTAAGACATTTATGTGAGTTCTCAAGTGAACCAATAGATTCGTGATGATATGCACAGGATACAGTTTGTTTTATATTTAGTAATTTACATACCTCGGACATTGTTTTAGAGATAAATTCCGATCCTTTATCGGTGGCGATCTCCCGTGGGATACCATACCTTAGAATGAAGTTATCTACGAAGGCTCGTGCTACACTTACGCTATCCTTACTTACTAATGGGAATGCTTCAACATACTTACTTAATTCACACTGAAGAGTGAGAATATATGAGTAATTATAGTAATCCTTATCTAAGGGCCCAACTATATCTAAGAAAACCTTATCAAAGGCAGACTGCGCAGTCGTAGTAATAGGGGTGCTTAGTCAGGTAACCTCCACGTGGTGCACCCTGGGCACTAGTCAATAGTTTGTAACTTTAGTTGGCAAGCTATTGACTAGTGGCAAATCACCTGACGGGATGGGCAGATGTATTATGCATCGGGGAAATTTTCACGTGGGTTGCTCCTGGTACTTCTCTGAGTAGCAGAGAAGACTGTGTGAGCAACCCCTTGGCCATCGTGAGAGGAGGAAGATAACCTCAGTAAAAAATCCCTAATCTCAAGGTCGAGCGTGCCGAGGAGATGAATGGCCGGAGGGGATCCGGTCGTTAGCGCTTTGGGGGGGTTGGGATAATGGGGACCTTACCCCTTATAAAAAGGCTAAGCTGTAGTTCAGCAACTATATGAATGGCAAACATAAAGAATAAACTACCCCAGGAGGGTACCGGCTGCATAGGCCGGGAATCCCTCACGGAGCCTATAGACTCCGTCTGCCCCGAGAATTCTGGGGGGGGCAATGTGTGCCATCCGCGCATCCATTCGGATGCCCAGAGCCGAGGAGGCTCATGTTATCAAGGGGTCGAAAAAGTAAATTCTGCTACCTCTGGATTCACACCTATGTGTTCAAACAGCCATGCTGATGAATCAGACGAAACTTCTCATAATCCAATAGTTAGAAAGGAGATGCAAGTTACAGGGGATTCTTCTAGGTTTTGCAGTGATGTTGAACAGTCAGACTGTTCTTTGCTATCATCCGCGTCAACTGCATCTGGAGCCCCGCAAACACGAAAGAGGAGAGGTTCTCGTATTACAACGAGACAAGCGAAAAAGCCAGCTGTTGATGATACGATGGCTCCTCCAGCAACAAGGACGAGGAAAAACTTACCTAGTGTTGAAGACTTTCAGGAGGAATTAAGGGCTCAGCCGACTGAACTCATCAGTGCTAAGATTAATGAAGCAATTCAGACAGTGGAGAAAATTGCAGATTCATCTCGCAATTTTAAAGGATCGAATGTTCACAGCCTACGTATTGCAATGCGATCAGTTCAGGCTGCTGCTATAGAATTAGCCGATCGAGTATCAGTATCTGAAGTTGAGAGGTTAAAAAAAGAAAATGAAGATCTTCGATCACATATTGCGGCTATGGAATCAAAGTTGATTAAACTGAGCCAAGAGGTGGACAAACTCCAACAAGGGGCCTCTGCAAACTCACAAAATAGCGAGAAAGATGAAACTCGGCAATCAAGTGACACATTGGTACAAAAGATGTCTGCTTTAATTGACCGTAAATTAGCGGAATTTAGAAAAGAACTTTTTCCAGGACGGGCAATTAGACCACCTTTAGGAAAGCAGACAAAAGATACTACTAATTCTAATAATTGCGAAAATACAGAGGAAGTAATAAGTCCGATAGAAAGCGCTATTCCGCCTACTAGTCTTTCTGCTCATTCACAAGAGAAAGAGGGCCAGCAATCAGAAAATTCTTCGTGGGTTACAGTAGTGAGTCGTAAGGCAAAGAAAGCTGCCTCCATTGCGAAAAAGTCAACAACTGCACTACCTGTGTCAACTGCCCCGCAGGTAAATAAAAAAGCAGAAAAGTCCCTTTCTGCCCCTAGATCTGCAGTAGTTACTTTAACTGTGGCTGAGGGTTCCGAGATTGGATATGGTGCTGTTATGGCCACAGCAAAAGAACGTGTTAAGTTGGCAGATTGCGGGATAACGCAAGTGCGACAAAAAAGGGCCTTAACTGGAGGCCTTATACTTCAAATCCCAGGACCTGATAGTGCCCAAAAAGCTGATGCCTTAGCAGACCGTCTTCGTGTTGCTCTCGGTGACATGAATGTCAAAATTGGGCGGCCTGTTAAAATGGGAGAAATTAGGGTAATGGATTTAGATGAATCTATTTCTAAGAAAGACATAGCTGAAGCAATTGCTGGGGCAGGAGAATGCCGTGAGGAAGAGATTAAGGTTGGAGAAATTCGACTTAGTCCTGCGAAGCTAGGAACAGTCTGGGTTCGATGCCCCCTAACTGTGATTCATAAACTTAATAATGCAAAACACGTGCAAATAGGTTGGATCAGGGCAAGAATACAAACTTTAGCAGCACGACAATTGCAGTGTTATCGCTGCTTGGAGGCAGGACACATTCGTCATCAATGTCAAAATTCCGTGGATAGAAGTTCACTTTGCTATTTCTGTGGTGACAAGGACCATAAAGCTCGAGAATGTAAAGCAAAAATACCAAAGTGTCCTGTATGCGCAGACAGTGGAAGACCAGCAGATCACCGACTGGGAAGTGAAAAATGTAAACCCTATAGGGCAAGAGATATGCTGCAAGCTGGTTCTGGACAAACTAGAGCGAACACATTAGCGTCTGTTTCTCCACAAGAAGCTGAGATGAGCCAACAGAGGGAGGAGACTATGGAAATACAAAATTCGCAGAGCTAAAAATCCTTCAAGGCAATCTTAACCATTGCCGTGCAGCTCAAGACCTTCTCATGCAATCCGTTATGGAGCGGTCAATTCTATTGGCAGTTGTAGCTGAACCTTACACGGTTCCAGACCATCCTCGTTGGTTTAGTGGAGAAAGTGGCGACATAGCTATATACTGGAATGCTTCTAGTGGAAATATTCCGTGCTCTTTGATCGAAAAAGGGCATGGTTACGTTGCTGTTAAATGTGGCATTTTAACACTAGTAGGTTGCTACATCTCACCGAATAGTGGGATCATCGCATTTGAGTCATATTTGGATGAACTTGCTGCTTGCATACGCAGATGCTTGCCTCACCCAACAATAGTTCTTGGTGATTTTAACGCCCGTTCAAGAGCATGGGGCGACTCTAGAGATGACCGACGAGGCATAATAATTCAGGAGTGGGCGGCAAGCCTTGACCTCCGAATTTTAAATCAAGGATCTATTAGCACTTGTGTACGATGGCAAGGAGAGTCAATAGTAGATTTAACATGGGCTACTACATCTGCGTCGCGTATGGTGTCAGACTGGAGAGTAGCTGAAGACGTAGTAACATTGTCTGATCACCGCTATATTTTCTTTAATATTGTTCTTCAACCAGATTCCAATGACAGCTCTCTGAGAAGGAACAACTTGCACACAAGAAGATGGTCACTAAAGCAGCTGAAATATGACGTACTAGTTGCTGCTGTGAATATTATAGCCTGGTCAGTAGAACACCAGGAGGGATCGGTGGATCCAGAAATAGAGGCGGCCTGGTTTCAAGAAAGTATGACATCAATATGTAATATGTCAATGCCTAGAATTAAACAAGGCCAAAGGAGAACGGCGTATTGGTGGTCAGAAGACATCGCAAGATTACGCAGAGTTTGTCTACGGGCTAGGCGCCAATACACTAGGGCTCGTAGAAGACGAAACAGTACATCTGAAGCTATAGCAAGGGCGTATGTAGCCTACCGTCGTGCAACGAAGGCACTACAGATTGCAATAGCCAATGCTAAATCGAAGTGTTGGAATGAGCTTCTTGAAAAGCTCGATAGAGACCCGTGGGGTCGTTCCTATAAAATAGTGTTGGGAAAACTTAGACCATGGATTCCTCCATTAACATCAACTATGGATCCAGAATTCGTAGTAAGTGTAATCAATTTGCTCTTTCCTAGTGCACAGGATACATCACCCATGTTGGCGCCAACTGAACACCTTGTTACATCTGCCGAGCTAGAGGTCCCTGAAATAGAGATATCTGAAGCCGAGCTCAAAAAAGCGATCAAACGCATGGCAAGTCGTAATACTACACCGGGACCAGACGGTGTTCCGGGTCGAGTACTGGTAATAGCGTCAACTATCTTGGGTCACAGATTGAGACAGCTATTTGGCATGTGTTTACGTTCAGGTGTTTTTCCATCCAGCTGGAAAAGAGCAAGGTTAGTCCTTATTAAAAAACCTGATAGACCGGCGGATTCGCTCAATGCATACCGTCCAATATGCTTGCTTAACGAAACAAGTAAGCTCTTTGAAAGGATCATTGCAAATCGACTGATTGACCATATGTCTCTCGTTGGCCCAGATTTCTCTGATAGCCAGTTCGGCTTTCGGCAAGGAAGATCTACAATAGATGCTGTTTCTCGGGTTCGAAGCTTATCCGAGCAGGCTGTTTCCAATGGTAGAGTAGTTTTGGCAGTAAGTTTAGACATTGTTAATGCCTTTAACTCTCTTCCATGGGCTGCTATTAGAAGATCTCTTATTTATTTTAACGTGCCGAAATACCTGCGTGATATAGTCGGGGCATATTTGCACGACAGATCAATAGAATATATTGGTCGGGACGGTATATTGCATCAAAAAGAAGTGACTTGCGGTGTCCCACAAGGTTCCGTATTGGGGCCGCTCTTATGGAACTTAGCTTACGATGTGATACTACGTAGTGTTCTGCCTCCTGGTGTTACTATTATTTGCTATGCAGATGACACTATGGTGCTAACTGAAGGATCTGACTTTGCAACAACTGCTAGGCTTGCCGAAATTGGAGTAAGATGCGTAGTTACCAGAATTCAGGACCTGGGTCTTAAAATAGCCCCTCATAAAACGGAGGCAATATGGTTTCATAAACTTTCAAATCGTATGAAACCGCCCAGCACATTGATTCGCGTGGCTGACGTAGACATCGAAGTAGGAAGTCATCTTAAATACCTAGGTCTTATTTTGGATAGCCGCTGGAGTTTTCAAAAGCACTTTGAGCAACTAATTCCCAAGATACAAGGGGTAGCTGGTGCATTACATCGTTTACTACCTAATCTTGGGGGTCCACAAGAGGGAGTCCGACGTTTGTATATGGGAGTGGTGCGATCAATGGCTCTTTATGGAGCACCCATATGGTCACAAAAGTTATCTGGCAGTAGACGCATCAGGACCAAGCTCCATAGCGTTCAGCGTCGGTTAGCTATAAGGGTTGCGAGAGGTTACCGCACTATTTCATTTAATGCGGCTACTGTGTTGGCTCGTTTTCCACCCTTAGATATCCTAGCGAATATGGATGCCAAAACATATAACAGCATTCGAGAGCTTTATCAGAGAGGCGAAATTATTACAGCAGCAGAGATCGAGCAAATGCGACGGCAAGCACACAGACAAGTATCTATTGAATGGCGTGCACGACTGGAGAGTGAGAATAATTCACGCGCTGTTAATGCTATCCTTCCAAGCTTTGAAGCCTGGTTAGAAAGAAAGAAGGGTAGTATTACATTCAGATTAACTCAGATACTTACTGGACATGGATGTTTTAGTGAGTACCTTCATCGGATTGGACGTAAAACGACTCCACAGTGTCACCACTGCAATGGTGAACGGGATGACGCACAACATACGCTAGAGCACTGTTCAGCGTGGAATTCCGAACGGAGTAATCTAATAGAAATAGTTGGAGAAGATCTCTCCTTGTCGTCTATAGTGGCAAGTATGTTGGCAGACGACACTGTATGGAATACAGTGACCTCCTTTTGTGAGACAGTCCTTATTAAAAAAGAGATTTCAGAACGAGAACGAGAGAGGGCCGATCCCGCTCGACGAAGACGAAGGCGAAGCGACGCTGGTAATACACGTTCAACGACATAAATATTAAATGAAGATAGGACCATGGAAGCAACTTTAAGCTCCTAAAGGACTGTTGAATTTAAAATAGAGATGTGCTTAATTAGCATCGCGCAAGGAGAGTACCGGTGCGTTCTTAAAGAGATCCCGGTGCTTTCCATTATACGCAGTAGATGGTAACCGAGGGGGTTTTAGTAGGTAAGAATCCTACATATCCTAACCATTTCGTACATTGGTTGGATATCTTTAGAAGATTTCCCCCTCGTTAAATAAAAAAAAAAAAAAAAAAAAAAAAAAAGTCGTAGTAATAACCATTGGTTGTTTAGTGTGTAACGAATGTTTCTGTTTTTGACATTTGTTACACTTTTTTACATATTCCGTTATATCTTCTACCATTTTTGGCCAAAAGTAATATATTTTAATATTATTGAGCATACGCCGTATACCTGCGTGCCCACTTGTAGGAAGTAAATGAAAATCATAAAGTATAACTTTTTTGTCGTCATCGTTTTCTATGCTTATTACATTTTTTAAAATATAAATACGAGGACTTGCCCGATTATTATTTATTTTATAACTTTTGGTTAACCATTCTATATACTTTTTACTTTCATTATTTTTTATTAAGAAAAGTTCATCGATCGATATCCTTTTGCACATAGAATCCAAATCTCTCACGAAGACGTCTCGCGTCGAACATGATCGAGAAAATGGGTCTATAAAAATCTTATCCTTATTTGGTACGTACACGAAATTGTTAAAGAGCACGTATTTCATATTCTTCCCTAATTTATAAGGTGAAATAATTAATTCAGTGCAATTCTTTGGTTTTCCAAGAATTTCAACGACTTTCGGTTGATCAGGCCGATTGTCTTCGACACTCTTGTTAAACAAAGTATTGTCAGTATTGTCTGTTGGTTTATCATATAGTCTGTTCGCCATTTGCCGTGTCATTACATTCAAAAATTCCGTGTTCATATTTTTTAACTCATCAGATGTTAAAATAATGCGCGATAATGCGTCTGCAGCCACATTACTCACACCTTTAACATATTCTATTACGTAATCATACTCATCTAGGGTTAATCGAAATTTTAACAATCTACTGGAAGGGTTATTAATACTAAATAAATAGACTAAGGGCTTGTGATCCGTTTTAATTGTAAATTTCTTGCCAAATAGATATGGTCGGAAATATTTCACAGACCATACAATAGATAAAAGCTCTTTTTCTATTGTTGGATAGTTTACCTCGGCTTTATTTAAAGAACGACTTGCATATGCTATTGGTAAATCATTTTTATTACATAATACCGAGCCTATAGCTAATCCGGAAGCATCTGTGCGCAATATAAATTCGTTTTCTTCATCAAAATTAGGTATTGTAAAATGGGTGGATTGACCAGGGATTGTTTAAGTTTATTAAATGAATTTTTGCATTCGGTACTCCACACAAAACTAGAACCTTTCCTACAAAGTTTATTCAATGGTATAGTTATATTAGCAAAATTTGGGATAAATTTACGATAATAATTAGCGAAAGCTACAAACCGTCTAACTTCATCGACATTTTTCGGAGTTGGATAACATTGCATTACTTTGGTTTTTTCTGGATCAGGTAAGATACCTTTAGAAGATACTACATGGCCTAAATATAGCAGTTGCTTAGTTAAGAATTTACATTTTTCGGGATTTATTTTTAAATTTACCTTTCGAAATCTCTCAAAAATGTCAATTAAATTATTGTTATGGGAATTTAGACTCCTCCCAAAGCATATGACGTCATCGAGATAAACAAGACATTTTTCATATTATAAACCAGACATTGCTACTGTCATCATTCGACTAAAAGCTCCTGGGCTAATTTTGAGACCCATCGGAAGTCGCTTCATTTGATATTGCCTATCGGTAGTAAATGCAGTATACTTTCTGCTATCTGGACATAACTCTAATTGATAATAACTTTGACTAAGGTCTAAATGCGTAAAATAAATAGCACCTGATAAAGAGTCAAGTATCTCTGTTATATTAGGCAATGGAAACTTATCGTCTTTCAGCCTATCATTCAATTTCCTATAGTCAATTACAATCCTCCATTTTTTGTTTCCATGACTATCACTTTTCTTTGGAACGAGAAGAACTGGGCTAGACCATTCGCTCCTACTTTCCTCTATAATATCGTTATCTAACATTTGTTTAATTTGCTTATCGATTTCATGTTTCTGACTTTTTGGCAATCTATAAGGCTTTGTGTACGTAGGAATAGCATTATCTTTTAAATGTATTGACTGCCGGTATAAATTTGTAACGCCTAATTTATATCCTGGCAATAAAAATATATCAGAGTACTTAGCACATATATTTTCGATAGAAATTTGCTCTTCTTTGTTAAGATCTTTAAGACTCAAAATAGAAAATAACTTTTTCACACGTTCAGCATTCACGTTACTTTTTTCAAACGAACACAAGAAATAATCATTGAGACTGACTATATCCGGAACGAAATAACTTAGTTTTACTTCTTCTTCTCTAGTGTTTAAAATTTTTAGTGGAATTTTACCACATATAGGGCTAACCAAAATAGATGCTAAAAATACTCCATCACTCAATTGCTTAGGCATAACTATATATTCATTTTTTAAGTTAGTTCGCATAAAATAAGTAAATTCACACCTTGGCGGGATTGTTATATAATTATTATAGCCAAGTTTACCCATTTGTAAGGGTATTTCAATAGATGACCCTTGTTGAAGCGTCAAAATATTTCGTTCAAAGTCTAATATAGAATTAAATTTACTTAAAAAATCTTGTCCTAATATACCATCTGTTCTACAAGAAAAGTTTTTCAATACATAAAATTTATGTTCAAAATAGAAGTTATTAAAGTTTAATTTTAAACAAACGAAACCATCGCAAAATATATGTCCTCCAATACCGTTTATCTTAATGCGCTCTATATGGAAAGGAACATCCCATTTATATAATAACTCGTGTCTTATTACCGAGAGTGACGCACCGGTGTCAATTAGCCAACTACAAGTCTCATTAAAAACATTTATATGAACCGAATTAATATTTTCGCAATAAAAATGCTCATGCTCGAAAAAACCAATTATTATCTTTGTTACTATTGTCTTGAACCTCAGACTTTTGGTTTGAATCATCTCTAATATTCATTTCGGCTAAGTTTATTTGATTACGTCGCGCCTGACTACGAACCCATGTTTGGCCACGAGAACCGCTAGAACCGTGATAATTATTTTGTCCCCGAGAAGCGAAATTACGAATATTACCACGATTACTAAAACTACAACCACGACCACGATTATTCAAAATCCGAGGAGCGGGCATCCCCCTAGAATACCCTTTAGAACCATTTTTATGAAACCCTGCTGGTGGGTTACGATTTCCAAAAGTGTTATAAAAACTGGACCTACCTCTGTTATGATAAAAATTCATCACTCGCTCTTCCCTACCGCTCGATAGGTTCTCGTCCAATGCACCTTGAATCGCGTCCTTTAGCGAGCTGTAGTTTCTGGCCGCTATGATCGTACTAAGACGACTATTCCGCAGACCATCGGCAAATCTTTTTATTGCAATACGCTCGTTTATTGGCTTTAAAATTTCATAGGAGCTAGAATTACCGTTGGCCTGGGAAACCGTCAAATCAACAAATAATTTTTCGATTTGCTTACCGAACTCTTGAATACTTGTGTTATCCTGCCGAATACATTGCAGCTGAGACTGAATCGCTGTGTCGGATTTTTTAGGCAACAATATATCTCGCATATCCTTGATTAAGTCTGTAACAGATAAATAATTAGAGCACATGCGCAGCTTAGCGCTTTCTGACAACCTAGATTTTAAAACAAATTGTATCAGTAGTTTTTTGCTATCATCATCATTCATTAACTCATACATCTCTATATTAGAAATTAACTGTTTGGTGACATTCTCATCACCCGTCATAACTGGCAACAGAGAAACTGCAGTTCTTAACTCAAACTTCTCCATGGTTGTTGTACTCTGATACATATCTATATTTTCAGTACAAAGTTGAAGTATTTTCGAATAAATCGAATTAATTGTATCGAAGTTTACACAAATATTTTGGCTATATGAACTTTTTATTTCCTTACTTTCTACTTGATTTACAATAGTATTACTTAGTAAACAAAATTTATCATATAAATATTTTGCTTCGGCCCTCTTTTTTTCTCTTATACTAGATGACCTTCTACTAGGCCCTAATTTCGTAAGGTAATCTTTAATATGTTGTAATTCTTTTAATATTTCTTTGATTTCATTTGCCATAACCTAAAGATACATAATACATTTGTATAAATGCATTTGTAATAAATGCGGTTAGATAGCCTTAAACTTAATAATTATTATTGATGAATACATAATATGATTAAGCAGAATTACACAACATAGGTACTTAACTAACACTTAATAGGTACATAACAGTATTTACGCATTTACACTTTATGATTTACCACGCACACACACTCACACTGGTGAATCTTTTGAAGCAGCAGACTCACGTTGCATGCTCATTGACCTTCGTAAGTCATAAGCATCGATCCCTCGCTGGATCCATTCGCCATGGCATTTCCGATAGTATCGGAACAGGATTATCGCGGCCCCAATAAACAGCAGAGCACAAATGGCAATTAATGCATACGAAGTTGAGGTGGCATGCCACAATAATTGTTCTGTGGAGGCAGAGTTCCCAGCTCCGTTTTGGGCGATTATAATTTCTTGCTCCTTTGATTGCTGTTTGCCCATTTTATTTTTTGAAAATTTTTTTGCCACAAAAAATTCACAGTTACTCTGGATGACACTCCACAATATAATAACGCCATAATTATAATTGTCTTTAACACTGCATTTTCACTCAATGTTTATTGTAACATTGCCTTTTACGTCCGGTCACCGAACTCGCGCAGGCGCTGGCAGGGTCGCCATATAGGGTTCGGAGCGGGAGTGCAATGAGACAACCATTAGGTTTGATTACACTTTAATTATGCGCGCATATAATAGGATACACTAGCTTAAATACTAACTTAAAGTAGGCTAAATGAAATCACCATAAAACTAACACCACAACACCCCCCTATGGCCAGCCCGAGTAGCGTGCGAGAATTTACTAGCACACGCTATCTCTGCCAGATTTCTTGGAAGGCCGACTTCCCCAAGTCGACCGCCCTCTGGCTCATCATGCGGGATAAGACGCTTTCCAGTCGTCGTCTTCGTCTTCTTCTATGACGCTGTCTTGGCACAGGCCGCAGGCTCAAGGCATGATCCGCCGGAAGCCTCGCAGGTCCACACACAAGGTAATGTGGCACACCCGCACACTGGCTCGCCCTATTTCTATCTGCTCCACACCTGAAGCACTGCCCGCTCTTATCCATAGTGCTCCCACATCTAGCTGCCACGTGACCAGTCTCGTAACACCTGTAGCATCTGATGGGCTGTTGGCTAAGAAGCCCAACTCGCGCCGACACCAAATCGACCACCAATCGACCATTCTTCAACAACTGCTTGGCACCCACAACAGGGCGGCGGAGCCAGGCGGAACCCAGACCGGAGGGACCCCGCCGGACTTCCCCATTTCTAATACCTTCCACCTCACAATCACCTGCACGACTTATAGCATCAGCCGCAGCGTGACCGAATCATCCAGGCCGCTTACCCGCATCTCCACACACTTGGTGGGCCTAGATATTGTAGTGTGCGCCGAGCCTTATATTATACTTTATAAGATGTGACTTAGGTTAAGATGATGCTATTCAATAAACGCGCTTCTAATAGTAAAGTCGTAGTCTTATTATTACCTGGCTTTGAACCTAACAATACATGGCGACCCTGCCAGGATGTAGTGCAATTAATTAAATCAGAAGTAAATAAAAAATAAATAAAAATGAAGTAAATTCCTAAATAAAAGATGTGCCAATCAAGTGCGAGGAAGGAGGAAGTTATAATAGCCCAGAATGCGGCTGGGAGCAATTCTGGAAGCATTGAAGATATAGTGGGCCATCTCAGTACTCAAAGTATACTAATGAGTATTTTTTTGGTCATTTTGGCAGTTTTTATGGTTTATGGAATTTACCGCGCATACAAAAGATGCCATACAAAAATGATCACGAGAGAAATTAACCGAGAGATCGTAAGGTCTACGTCTTCACGAAGATCTGGCCGCAGTAAGGCAGAAAAATCGAGTATTAGTGAAAAGTGAAGTGTTAAAGAAAAAGTGTTAGAGTCAGTGTACCAGTATAAATACTAGAGTTAGTTATCATTATCAATACCCTCTTTTTGTTTAATCGGTTAAAGACGCTAATAAGGGACATTAAGATCATAGTTTATAATATCTCTCATCCTAATAAGGTAACTCATCGCATGCCAATGTTATTTGAGCGCATGTCGCGCCGGTAAGTCGATGCTTTTATTAAGGCGCGTACACACTCTCGTATTGTATTAAAATTTATTATATTTTTATGTAATGTCAAGTATCATACAAAAGATATACAATGATTTGATTTTAATTAGAACTTATTTGATTAAATTAGGTCCTAAAAGAAGGCGAGATAAGGATTTAAAACATAAAATATTGGAAGCAAATAAATTAAAAGTAGCTTTTGATAACGAAATAAAATTATTTTTAAATAAATTTGAAAAGAAATAGCTAGTGAAACTTTTTCTAGAATTACTTCCTTGTGTGAAGATTTTGATAAGAATTATAAGGATATTGTAGTTTTATGTTCAATGTGTAGCAGTAATAGTGGTAGTGAAGAGAATTTAACTAAGATGGAGGATTTTAATTTAAAAACGGCATGTACACTATTACCAGTTATGACGGGAAATGAGGAGGTCACGAAACAATTGATAGAAAATATCGAATTATATGATTCTATGTTAAAGGGTGATCACAAAAAATATTTGATAAATTTTGTTTTAAAAAGTCGCCTTTCCAGTTGTGCAAAACTAAAACTTACCCAAAAATATGAGGACGTAAAATCGTTAGTTAGCGATATGAAAAGGCATTTACTCACTAAAAATCCGCTTCATCGATCCAAGCACAATTACACTCAATTAAGCAAAATTCAAAATCTATTAATGAGTTCGGTACAGAAATTGAACAATTGTTTGTTGACCTTACCATTTCTCAGTCAGATGGAAATGAAACATCTTTTGATATTTTACGCCCAGTAAACGAAAAAATGGCAATAAATAGATTTTCTAATGGTCTTAACAATAAACGGCTGAGCACCATTATAGCAGCCCGTGACTACAGCTCCTTGAAGGATGCCATACGTGCTGCAGAGGATGAGGCGTTAGAGCTACCTTCTACTTCTGCGTCAAGCTATGTGATGCAAAAAGGTCGTGGAAGAGGTAAGGCTTCTCAATGTAATAGTAGGTCCTTTTCATTCCCTGTTCAAAATAAGTATCGCACTCGAGGGCAAATTAATAGTCGTCGTCCCTATAGAGGTTTTCGTCGTGGTCAACCTACCCATGGTACGTATAGAGGTAAGTACCTTAAAAACAAACCTAACTTTAATACTAATGTAATTACGCATACCAATGCCGATAACGACGGGGATACTAGGGATTCGTTGAATCATTTTTTTCGATCCTAACTATATATTGACTTGTGGTAGTATTAATAAAGTAATTTTTTATGTTAATAAACAGCCATTAAGCTGGTTGTTAGATACGGGTGCATCTTTATCAGTTATTCAATTAGATTGGTTAAAGAAATTTAATATTCCTTTTTATTCCGAAGAAATTGAAGTAAAAGGTATTGGAGGTAAAATAGTATCAAAAGGATATGTATACTTAGATTTAAAAATAAGGAATGAGAAATTCAAGCATAAGTTTTATATCTTTAATAATTTGCCGTGCAAAACCAATGGAATCTTGGGCCAAGACTTCTTTAAACGATATAATGGTATTTTAAATTTCGAGAAAAATTACTTAATTTTACAATCTAGCAAAAATAAAAGAGTAACTTTAAATTTTGATTTATCGCAAAACACGCTAAATAATTTTATTAGAGTACCAGCACGATGTGAATATATACATTGGACTGAAACTAGTAAAAATCAAGATTGTGTCGTTAATTGTCAAGAATTATGTGTCTTTATAGGGTATTAGGGTATTAAGGTGTCTTTATAGGGAATATTATAACACGGCCGGTCAATGGAAAAATGCCTATTAAGATTTTAAACGTTAGAGAGCAAGATGTGTATTTAAGTTATTTTTCAGTAAATACGAGTAAGCTTAAAGATTATACGATATGTAATTTTAAACAACCAGTCATAAATTCTGATAGGGTAAAAAAGTTATTTTCCGTGTTAAATTTAAAAGGGCTTAATCGCGAAGAACAAATTTCGATAGAAAATATATGTGCTAAATTTCCAGATATTTTTTATTTATCGGGCGATAAGCTAACCACAACTAATCTGTATGAGCAAAATATTCCGTTAAAAAATAACAGTACTCCAGTTTATACTAAGCCCTATAGGTTACCATTTTCGCAAAAATTCAAAATCAATAATCAGATACAAAAAATGCTAGCTGAAGATATAATCGAAGAGTGTAGTAGTGAGTGGTCGAGTCCTTTACTCTTAGTGCCTAAAAAAATCGACAGTAATGGTAATAAAAAATTTAGAATCGTAGTGGATTATCGTAAAGCAAATAAGCAGATTCAAGATGACAAATTTCCTCTCCCAAACGTTACCGAAATATTAGATTCTTTGTCGGGGGCAGTGTATTTCACTCATTTAGATTTATTTTCAGGATATTATCAGGTTGCATTAAATGAAAGTAGCAGAAAACTAACAGCCTTTACAACTTGTACAGGCCAGTACCAGATGAAAAGATTACCGATGGGACTTAAAACTAGCCCGAGTGCTTTCAGTCGTATGATGACTGTAGCCATGTCTGGTCTCACATACGATAAATGTTTTGTGTATTTAGATGATCTCATAGTTTTCGGTCGTAACTTAGATACACATAATAAAAATTTACTCGATGTTTTTAGCAGATTGCGTAAAGTTAACTTAAAATTAAATCCGTCAAAATGCGTATTTTTGCAAAAAGAAATATTATATTTAGGCCATAGGGTTTCAGATAAAGGTATATTACCGGATCCAGATAAAGTTAGAGCGTTAAGAAATTTTCCAAAACCTAATAATGCTGATGAAGTACGAAGATTTACAGCCTTTGCAAACTATTACCGTAAATTTATACCAAACTTTGCACAGATAGCGTATCCACTTAACAGTCTTTGTCGTAAGGACGTACCGTTCATATGGACAGATGAATGTGAAATGTCATTTCAAACATTAAAATGCTCGTTAGTATCTCCCCCAATACTTCAATATCCAAATTTTTCGAAAAATAACACGTTTATATTAAAAACTGACGCATCTGGTATTGCAATCGGATCAGTATTATGTAACGGTGATGACCTACCTGTAGCTTATGCAAGTCGAAGTCTAAACAAGGCAGAAATGAATTACCCTACTATAGAAAAAGAATTGTTAGCTTTAGTATGGAGCGTCAAGTACTTTCGACCTTATTTGTACGGTAGGCATTTTAGAATCCAAACAGACCATAAACCCTTAATTTATTTATTTAGTATGCGTGATCCTTCTAGCAGGTTAACAAAATTTAGACTTTGTCTTGAGGAGTATGACTTTACTGTGGAATATGTGAAAGGTTGCGACAATGTGGCTGCAGACGCATTGTCACGTGTGAATGTATCTTCAGATGAATTGAAAGAGATGTGTGAAAGGGTCATGAATGTGATGACAAGAGGACAGTTAAGACGATTACATGATAAAGAACTAGACAAGACTAATGACGAAACGTTGACTTATCGTGACGATAATGTTAAAAATGGTTCAAGGACTGATCACCCGCGAATCATTGAAATTCTTAAGAAACCAAAAAATTTTATTGAGTTGACTTTGACGTCTAAGCGTAAACTAAATAAATTACAAAGAAACGGTCTTATTGAAGCTGAATTTAATGATTTTGCATACGTACCTACTAAAGGTGTTATTTATTTCGTACCTACTTCTCAATCGCTATCTACGCGAGCCGTGCTAGTGAGAGATTTAGAGTCTTTATGCGAAATGATAAAAATAAATGAGATATGCATTATACAAAATAAAGAAAATGAAAATTTTGTTAAAGGGTTAACCAAAGAAATAAGAGAAACTCCTAAGTGGTCCGGGCCACGATTATGTATTATAAAAGGAGTAAAAAGAATAAATAATATTGATGACAGACGTGTCATAATTAATGATTTTCACCTACTGCCCACAAGTGGCCACGCGGGTATTAGGCGAATGGTTAATAATATAAAGAAGTTTTACTTTTGGCCTTCTATGGAAAAGGATATTCGCGAATTTGTCTACAAGTGTGACAAATGTCAAAAACAAAAACATTCTATTAAGACAAAACAACCTATGGTAGTAACTACAACTGCGAAATCAGCTTTTGAAAAAGTATTTCTTGATATAGTCGGACCTATCGGTAAAGGCAATAACGATTATGTTTATATTTTGACGTTGCAATGTGAGTTAACAAAATTTATAGAGGCATATCCGTTACAACGTAAAGATACAATTACAGTAGCGAGGGCATTTGTTGAGAATTTTGTTCTTCGATATGGTATACCTAAAGAAATAGCTACGGATCGTGGATCGGAGTTCATATCCTCGACGATGACAGAGGTTTGTAAGTTATTGCATGTTTCACAGGTGACTTCAACAGCTTATCACCACGAAAGTATCGGCGCTCTGGAGAACTCTCACAAGACTATGGGTGCGTATTTAAGGATTCAGTCAGAGAATCAAATTGATTCTTGGAGTAGCTGGTTGCCATACTGGTGCTTTGCGTATAATAATACAACACATTCGGAAACGAAGTATACACCTCATGAGTTAGTCTTTGGAAAATCGTGTAATATTCCAACTAATTTAAGAGATGGATATATTGAACCGTTAAATAATCCGGAAGACTATGCCCTAGAACTTAAGTATAGGTTAAAAATAGCACAAAAAGATGCTAGAGAAAATTTATATAAGAGTAAATTAATAAGAAAAAAATATTATAATAAATATGTTAATCCAATAACCTATAATAAAGATGATTTAATTTTAATTAGAAATACAGTAAATGATAAAAGTAAAAGTATCTATTTAGGACCATATAAAGTAATAGAAGATTTAAATGTTAATGTAAAGGTATTAAAAAATGGAAAACATGAAGTTATTCATAAGAACCGAACAAAATTGTATGTTTCTTAAATTTAAAAAAAAAAAATACATAATTGTATGTTTTTTTTTTGTTTTTATGGGGAAGGTGTAGTGTGCGCCGAGCCTTATATTATACTTTATAAGATGTGACTTAGGTTAAGATGATGCTATTCAATAAACGCGCTTCTAATAGTAAAGTCGTAGTCTTATTATTACCTGGCTTTGAACCTAACAATACAATATCTGGAGCTCGCCTGGATCCACAATAGCTCGTAGCTGTTGAGCTAGAACATCAGCTTTCCCTCCTTTGTCTCCTGGCAACTCCAGCATCCTCGCCCCAAACGCATACAGTTTAATTTGGATGTCGTTGATACCGATCGACGTCAGGTCAACTCGCCTTGAATCCCATCAAGTCTTCCGCATAAATAAGCCCACGCTCCTCAGTGTCCAGCTGCAGCGTGATAGACACTGCCGCCAAACGTGGGAGGCGAAGCCTCGGCTTCCTCGCTCTTTCCTTCTTCTTCATCGGCGCCTGATCGGCTGAAGCCACCTTTCTTTTGTTTTTTTTTTTTTGCGCTTCACCTCTTCTCTCTAGCCCTCCGTTGTTAGTGGAGGTTTGGGGAGCAGGATGAAGGCTCTGCGGTGACACTCTTCTTCTTTTTGCTCTTCTTGCCGGTGGTCCTGTCTGACGCGGCATTGGCAGACGCCATAAGAGTGGTGACCCTCACCTCAGGTGTGACAGCAACTGGAGCGAATTCGTCTTTCACCTTGTCCGCCCTCAATGGTGGGCGGGAGCACCTCTCTGGAAGCAGTCTTTCTTCCAGGGCCTCGAATCTTACGCTTATCGTGGTGCCCACCTGCACCATGATTGTACATGCTAGCTCTTCGTTCCCTCCTTTAGCGTTCTTAGAGTTTGGCGGAGCCACACGCATCCTCACTTCAGAGCGCTCAAATTCCTCTCTCATTGTTCTAAACTCGGTGTGCAACTCGGCCAACTAAGTACACAGGCGAGTGTTAGCTGCGCGAAGGTGATTCACTTCTTCTGACGTGGTCCTTTTGGCAAGGGTATTGACTGACATGGTGATGTTCTCCGCCACTTCCTTCAGGGCTTTTGTAAAAGTATCCTTCAGGTTTTTCGATCTACTGGCGACCTTGTGTATGATCGCCAGGCTTACGTCCACCAAACTCTTCAGGTCATCAACCAGCGCCTCCTCCGTTTTTCCCATTTTGGACATCGAGTAGTCCGAGAGACGAGATCTTGCCCTCGTTCGTACTGCCTAGCACCCACTCACTAAGAGAGAGTGGCGTTCCCCTATCCGCCGCCTGGGGACGCGCCCGGTAGGAGACCAGCAACTCTCTCGGGATGTAGTCGGAGACTGCATCCCGAGAGCTGCGTGTATGTATGTCTCCGACTGCATTATGCTATGTACCTTGGTCAACTTGTTCTCTTCTTTTTAGTTCACTTTTTAGGCAGTCGGATTTTTATATTTTTGTAAATATTTTTTTATTAACATCTTTTTAGTTTTAGTCAGTTAGACATGTTTAGTTTTATTTAACAATTTCTTACCCTAAATTACTTTTAAACATATAAGTTGAATAAATTTTTGTAATCGCTTCTTAAAAACCTGTCTTTTGATGCTCCACTCGATTGATTCGGATGAAAAAAAAAGACACAACACACATTTTCAAGACACACAAATTGGTGCCTAGGATCCATCATTTTAATTTTTTTTTTATAGGATTAACGGGGCAAACGAGCAGGAGGCTCACCTGATGGAAAGTGATTACCGCCGCCCATGGACATCTGCAACACCGCAAGGCTTGCAAATGCGTTGCCGGCCTTTTAGGAAAGAGTACGCTCTCTTCTTGAAGGTCGCCAGGTCGTAACGGTTCGGAAAGACCGCCGGCGATAGCTGGTTCCACAGAGTGGTTGTGCGGGGCAGAAAATGTCTTAAGAATCGCACTGTTGTGGAACGCTGGACATCGAGGTGGTGTGGATGGAATTTACTATTTTGGCGCGATGTCCGATGGTGAAATTCAGCGGCCGGGATCAGTCCGAACAATTCCTCGGAACATTCCCCATGATAAATGCGGTAGAAGATGCAGAGTGATCCAACATCTCTACGCAGGGCTAAAGAATCAAGCCGATCGGAAAGAGCTTGATCGTCGATAACTCGAGCCGCCCTACGTTGAATGCGGTCAAATGGGAGTAGCTGGTAATGGGGAGCCCCCGCCCAGAGATGAGAACAGTACTCCATGTGCGGCCGAATTTGCGCTTTATAAAGATTAAGGCGCTGACGCGACGTGAAGTACTGTCTCGCTTTACTGAGCACACCAAGCTTCTTTGAGGCCAGTTTGGCCTTATCTTCCAATTGACCACGGAACTGGACATTGCTCGAGATATCGACGCCAAGTATTCCGATATTGGCTGTGGCAGACAGGGGAGTGTCCGCAAAATGAGGAGTTACGACAAACGGTGACTTTTTAGCGGTTAACGCGCAGACTTGTGTCTTTTTGGGGTTGAATTGGACTAGGTTTAGTCGACCCCAATCCGAGACTTTCGTTAACAAAGATTCGACTTCAGACACAAGTTTGTTCCGGCACTGGTCGACGTATTCCCGAGAAATATTAGCGCGGCCAGTACAGTAGTACAGGGCCTCCACAGTGCTATCGTCCGCATAGCAATGAATGTTGCTGATTTGCAACATGTCATTGATATACAGAAGAAACAGAGTAGGAGACAGTACGCAGCCTTGTGGAACACCAGCATTAACAAATTTTGGATCAGAGCAAGCACCGTCGACAACGACCTTAATGCTCCGATCTGCCAAAAAGCTGGTGATCCAGTTGCATAATTTCTCGGGGAGCCCATAGGAAGGTAGCTTCGAAAGAAGCGCTTTGTGCCATACCCGATCAAAGGCCTTCGCTATGTCCAGACTGGCTGCAAGCGCCTCCCCCTTGGTCTCAACTGCTTCTGCCCACCTATGTGTCAGGTAAACTAGAAGATCACCGGCTGAGCGACCTCGACGAAAGCCGTACTGGCGGTCACTGATCAGCCGGTGCTCCTCTAGGTACCGCAGGAGCTGGCAGTTGATAATGGACTCCATTATCTTTGAGAACAAGGTGGTAATGGCTATAGGCCTGTAATTGGACGGATCCGAGCGGTTGCCCTTTTTTGGGATCGGGTGCACTAAAGCGGCCTTCCAAGATTTCGGGACTACGCCTAATGAATAGGAGTGCCGGAAAAGACGCGTTAAGACCGGTGCCAACTCCGGAGCACATGTCTTCAGCACGATCGGAGGGATGCCATCGGGCCCACTCGATTTATGAATGTCCAAGGAAAGAAGTGCTTTGCGAACTGCACTTTGCCGGAACTGAACTTCCGGCATCGTAGTATCGCACCGCGGGATTGTCGGTGGTGAGTTTCCTTGGTCATCCAGAGTTGAGTTGGACGCGAAGAGAGAGCCCAGTAGATAAGCTTTCTCCTTCGCGGCATGAGCCAGCGAGTCATCCTCCGTGTGCAGAGGTGGAAAAGAAGGCTGACAGAAGTTCCCTAAAACAGCTTTGGCGAGAGACCAAAACGCACGTGTTCCTGAAGGGAGACGCCCCAATCTCTCGCCAATTCTGCCGATGTGCTTCGACTTCGCATTAGCAATAACACTTTTGAAGGACCTGGAGGCAAAGTTATACTCCTTTTTAAGGTTGCTAGTATTTACGTCACTAGACGCCGACGCGACAGCCCAGGCTTGGTAGCATTCCAGCTTTCGGCGCGATGCCGTCTTGCAGGAGCCACCAAACCAAGGCTGGGATTTGCCTCCGATGGGCACTGCAGAAAACGGAATAAACAGTTCCATACCCTGAAGTACCACATCTGTGACAGAGTCAGCAACGACGTCTGGATCATCTGGCGAGAAGCAAATCTGCCCCAATGGGTAGGACGCAAAGAATGACCGCATCCCGTCCCAATCCGCTGACCTGTAGTGCCAAACACGGCGACAGCCCGCAAAGCGAGGACGTGTTGAGCGCGTAACTGGCACTGTACTCCGGACAAGACAATGGTCCGACGAACCAAGAGGAGGATCGACGGAAACCAGGTAGCCGTCCGGATGAGAGGTCAACAGAAGGTCCAACAGGGAAGGTGTATGATCTTCCACATCAGGGATTCGCGTTGGTGAGGTGACCAGTTGTGTCAGATCATATGCTAATGCGAAATCGTGAACAGATCTCCCCGCATGATCGGTAGTGCGTGATCTAAGCCATTCGGAGTGATGGGCGTTAAAGTCGCCGAGAATCACGATCTCTGCGGATGGGATCTGCTGCAGCACGGAATCTGTAGCCATTTGCATGTGCTCAACGAGTCGGTCAGTTTCGGCATTTCCGCTATGGGACCTATACAGGCATGCGTAGATTCGCGGATGGTCGTCGCAGTCTACACATAGCCAGAGGATGGAAAGGTCCTGCCCTTCAAGGCTGCCGAGGCGACGAGAGCAGATATCCTCTCTGACGTACACGCACACCCCAGCCCGCGGTACAAAGGAATGCTCCAGTTTATACCCCGGGTAAGAGAGGAAAGAGGTGTCAGCCGGAGACGATATCTGCGTCTCAGTGAGGAAGAGCAAGGCCGGCTGCGCCGTCTCAAGGTGGAAGTGGACGGCGTTCAAGTTGGAATTCAACCCCCTTATGTTGCAGAAGTCCACAGCAATCGTGAAAGGGGTAGCCTTTTGTTGCCTGCTCCGTTTGCCCCGAACAGAAGACGAGAGCGCAAAATTGCCCCCCCCCCCCCCCCCCCCAGAATTCGGAGGGCAGCCTGGGCATCCACGCTCAGGTAGTTATACGACCTGAGCATTGATGCCCAGAGAGGGATTCTCCACCGCGATGTGCGCTGGTGGTACCCTCCTGGGGTAGACTAACCGAATTTCGCACTATCATGGAATTTAGTGGTGTGGGGGAGGGGTGGGGAGTGGGCCTCCGGGACTCTCACGTACCGAACGAAACGCGACAGCGTAGCTGCCACTTCACGTCGGTCTTCTGTGAGAGAGTGGTACTTTGCGGGGCGTGCCGGCCCATTCGGCTGCTACCCGAAGGTAACAAGCGTGGCACTACCACTGGTTTGGTTGACTGATTGCACTGGTGGAATAATCTCTGTCACTAGATTATCCCATCGGTGGGCGGTGGGGTCGTCACGTCCCGACGCCTACATTTTTAATGATATCTATAATCTTTAGACTTTGTGAGATTCGAATTACGTATGAATCATCAAAATCGCCGGTTAGTAATTACGAGGGAACATAGAATCGGACGAACATACATATATGCAGGTCAAACACATAATCCTCCTATGGACTTCGCCACAGTCGGGTAAAAAGATAATTCCAACGTTTTATATACATGTATATACTTTTATAAATAAATATTTTTCAGAATCATGGAACTAAATATGGATGGCAAAACAAAATCATTTGATAGTAATCCCGCTGGATGTTCTAAATCGGAATCAATCAATGTCCTTTTCTTGCAAAAAGCTAAAGATGCACTAAGGTATGTTTCCATGTTTACATAATTATTAATTATTTATGTTAAGAAAACCAATAAAGAAATTAATCTTAACAAAGAAAACTACCATTTTGTCCATTTGATTACGGGTGAAAATAGTAAAAATAACTTACCACATATTTCAGAGTTTATGCAGAAGTTGCTTATATCAAATGTGAGTTTACTCAACTAGAAGAAAATGAAAGTGGTCCAAAATACGGTTTCTACAGAAATGCTACCATCTCGGCTGATTTTATAAAAAAATTCTACCAAGAAGCTGACGTTTCACCGAATGTCGTGCAATATGTTGAAGCGGTTGGTTCAGGTAAAATAGTTACAAAAGTAGCACATAAATCTGGATAACATAAATTCAATATTTATTAATTGAATTGTAACATTTATATTTAATTATACTTTTTACAGCTGTTGCTGAAGCTGATAAATCAGAATTACAATCGATTGATGAAGTTTTTTGCAAAAATAGAAGTGACCAACTAAAAGTGGGAAGTGTCATGTCTAACATTGGTTATACAGAAGCCGCTTCAGGGATATGTGCCATTACTAAAGTAAGCTACGAATAAAAAAGCAAATTAAAGTGTTATTAAGTAATTTTTGTTTATTTATTGATTTTTTTTTTATTTAAAAAAAAGGTTCTCCTGGCTTATCATACTGGAAAGATCGCAGCGAATTTACATTGTGGTTCACCGCGGCAGGATGTTGCGGCACTCCGTGATGGTCGAATGTGCATTGTCACCGATCACATGGACTTCAACCACTCATACGCAGCTGTAAACGGCCTGTCGTTCACAGGCGTCAACTCACACATCTTACTAAAAGGCCATTACAAGCAAAAGGTACATATATGATTATGTCACCTCACTAAGTGTGTGACTCATCACAAAACTCATCTTTGTAAAATACCATTCAGATAGTACCTCTGTTTTATCGGTTATTAATTTACGTTTTAAGCTTTCACTGCAACACCACAAACTGTCGTTGGTAAAATTTTGAATATGCTAATATAATTGTTGATATGTTAATATAAACTGTTGATATGCTAAAATATCCAATGCAAATAAAGTTGCAGGAATTTGCTGATATAGTTAATGGGAAAAAATAAGATTTAATGTTCGATTTTTTTTAGTTCTCTTATGTAGTAATTAGAATTTTTAAAATAAAACATGATTTTTAGCGCATATTAACAACCATTAAAGTAATTAATTTAATATTCCGTTTAAGGATCTATCTCGTTACAAGACTACTATTCCACAATTAGTGACACTCTCAGGAAGACAGGAATCATCAGTAATAAAAATAATGAACGATTTAAAAACACGTCCCATTGATCCGGAGGAGTTAGCTTTGCTTCGAAATATTCACAAAAATAGAATTTTCGGTCACTTGGGTAGAGGATACACGATCCTTGGTAAGTTAATATACTATTTAATGACCAGCGTTTTTTTGTTTTAAATAATTGCTTAAATACATTATATCAACCATTATATCTCTTTATACTTAAGATACCAACAAGGAAGGTAGTACGGTTAGTTTATGTGAAACATCTAACTACTTCGATGATGTCAAGGGACCACTTTGCTTCATGTACAGTGGAATGGGATCACAATGGTTAGGAATGGGAACACAACTTATGCGCATACCAGTTTTTGCTGCAGCTATCGAACGGTAAATAATACACTACATAATTTTTTTTAATACAACAAACTAAAAACCACAAAAAATTATAAATGAATTTATTTTATTTGTATGTTACAGTTGTCGCCGAGCTCTTGAATCTAAAGGAATTGATATAGTACATATTATAACTTCCACAGATAAAACAATATTTGATAATATCTTACACTCCTTTGTTGGAATCGCAGCAATTCAAATAGGGCTTACCGATGTTTTAAGAGAATTGGAAATTTTCCCTGATATGATTATAGGTATTTAATGTTTTTTTTATTATACTTTCAGATAAATTTCCTACTTTTATGATATTACTTCATCTTGAGAACTCAGTTTAAATTCAGATGATATACCTAAAAACATGTTAGAAGACTATTCTGAAATTTAAATAATTTTAAATTTTTAACAGGACACAGTGTGGGGGAATTAGGATGTGCATACGCTGATGGTTGTTTTACAGCTGAAGAGATGATTTTATCTGCTTACAGTCGTGGCTTAGTATCTTTGCAAACACCATTCATAAAAGGATCGATGGTTGCCGTCGGTCTTGGATACGAACAGGTAAAAAACAGTATTAAAAAATATATATTTTTTTTAACTTAATATTCCAGAATTTTTTAATACATTTTGCTCATATTAATATTTCTTTGTTATAGATTGTTAAAATGTGCCCTCCAGAAATAGACGTAGCATGCCATAACGGTCCTAACTCGAGTACTATCTCAGGACCAGCGGGTGTAATGGAAGAATTTGTAGTTCAATTAACTTCCAAAGGTATTTTCGCTAAGGAGGTGCCAAGCTCAAATATTGCATATCACTCGCGCTATATTGCTGAAGCAGGTAAAGTAAACAAATTATAATAACATATTTATTTACAAACGTTCAAATAAATAATTACTCAAATAAATACGAGTTATATTTTATGCTCTTATTATTAAGGTCCCGGCTTACTTAAAAAATTAACTGAAGTCATCAAATCTCCAAAGCCCCGTAGTGAGAAATGGGTATCAACTTCGGTACCAAAAGAAAGATGGGGAGAAGAAATTGCTAAGTATTCTTCAGCTGAGTATCATACAAATAATTTATTGGTTAGTAAAATTCTGTATTGTAATATTTACGATTCGATTCAATTAAGATAAAATAAAAAGAACATGAATAATGAAAAAAAAGATAAACTTAAAAAAGTATTTATTGCCTAACGTAAAGCTATAAGCTATAACAGTTAACCTATAATAATGCTAGCAATATTATGGACTGTTACTAGTATGAGAATAGAATAAATGTAGTTGTCACTATTATTTAGAGTCAAATGAAATACTTATTTCCTGCCAAGCTTGTAGAGATGGCAGCACCAAAAACTGTGTTTAATATGAATTATGATTTTTAAAATAAAGTCAAAAAGGTATACCCTTTAACTTAAATATGTGAAAGTGGAAGAATTGTAAAGTACAAAAAAAAAGTATTTTGTAAAAAGAAAGGCAGTGTATTTTCTGGAGAGAAATAATTTTGATCATATTAAATTAGCAACTCACCCTCGCTTCGCTTCAGGAACAGACAAAAGCAAATCTATTCCACGGGAACCGTACATTTTTCCGGGATGATATATAGCCTATAGCCTTTCTCAGTTAACGGGCTATCTAATGCAAAAATAACTTTTCAAATCGGGTTAGTAGTTCCTGAGATTAGCGCGTTCAATCAAACAAACAAACAAACTCTTGAGTTTTATATTATTATAGTATAGATAAGTGATGTGAAAGTAAAATATATATGGTAAACTACGAACGGGTTTCTTATGAAGTGAGTCAAATTCTTACAATAAGAAAAAGTTTTAAATAAAACTATCTTTTCGGATTATTTCGCGGATTTATTTTGATTTTTGGTTCCCGACGTTTCGAATGCTTTACAGCAATCATGGTCACGGGAGAGACTAAGGTCTTAGACATCTCAAAAGCGTTATATACTTGTTACAGACAGTGCCTACCCACAAATTTACAAAAATGATTTTGAAAATTCAAAAATGGCACCAGAGTACCTTACAATATTTGTTGATTTAATTCTAAACATATTAAAAATATTAAAAAGTTTAATAAGTATTATAATTAAATATTATTTGTTTAATTTTAGCTGTTATTATTATAAATATTACAATATTTTAAAAACTTTTAATATTATTTAGTGTTGCTATTACTATAATATGTCTAACCACAAAGAAAATCAAAATATTAATTATTTATTAAATACTAATTATTTATTAAAGTATTATTATTGTTTTATATGTAATTTAGAAAATTAAATATTTTAATTTAGATTTCTAATGTAATTTTAAGATATAAAATTAATATTATATCTAAAGCAACACTATCTTCACAGATAAAATATATATTAATCCGAATCATTGTTATAGCGATCCACACAGTATGAACTAACTACATCTACAGGTCTGTTATCTTTGTTTTTGCTGTTAGATTTTATTATGTTTTATTTTATCTGTGAAGATAGTGTTGCTTAATATTATATCTTAAAATTACATTAGAAATCTAAATTAAAAAATTTAATCTTCTAAATTACATATAAAACAATAATAATACTTTAATAAATAATTAGTATTTAATAAATAATTAATATTTTGATTTTCTTTGTGGTTAGACATATTATAGTAATAGCAACACTAAATAATATTAAAAGTTTTTAAAATATTGTAATATTTATAATAATAACAGCTAAAATTAAACAAATAATATTTAATTATAATACTTATTAAACTTTTTAATATTTTTAATATGTTTAGAATTAAATCAACAAATATTGTAAGGTACTCTGGTGCCATTTTTGAATTTTCAAAATCATTTTTGTAAATTTGTGGGTAGGCACTGTCTGTAACAAGTATATAACGCTTTTGAGATGTCTAAGACCTTAGTCTCTCCCGTGACCATGATTGCTGTAAAGCATTCGAAACGTCGGGAACCAAAAATCAAAATAAATCCGCGAAATAATCCGAAAAGATAGTTTTATTTAAAATGTCAAATATTTGCGTAAACCTAAGGAAGTATTAAGAAAAAGTTTTATATTATTGACATATGAAAAAATGTTCAATGCAGAATTCGGTGCTCTTTGAGGAGACGTCACGGTTAATTCCAGCTAATGCAGTGGTGATCGAGATTGCACCGCATGGTTTGTTGCAAGCCATCGTCAAACGGTCGCTACCTGATTCATGTCGGCACATACCACTCACTAGGCGTGGACACGTGGACAATGCACTATTCTTGCTAGAAGCTATAGGAAAGTTAGTTTATAAAATGCAGATATTTAATGTCGATAATATGTCGGAATTATTAATTAATTAATCCCTCCCGGACAAATTCTAAGAAATCCGTGCGAATTTCCGAGAATTCAATTGTTATCTAGCACACCGGTGTGCTCGCGGTCCGCGAGGAGTTAATATATCTTTCGCAGACTTTATATGGAAGGATTTAATCCTAAAGTTGAAGCTCTGTATCCTAAAATCGAGTATCCTGTTTCGACTGGAACACCAATGTTATCACATTTAGTGCAATGGGCTCATACTGAAGAATGGTAAACATGAATAGCTGTAATACAAAATATTATTTTTTATTTAATCTAATTAATGATTTGTGAACCAGACTAATGATTAATGAAAACTATGATTAACTTTTAGTATTATGACATTTTTAATTTACGCAGTTATTTTTTCATACATGTATATGTGTGTATATGTTACCGGCTAAACCCGATTTTAGGCCAAACTAGTTTGTCCTAGGCCAAACGATTCCTCCTAAGTGTGTCAGGATATACTAGTTTAGCCCAGGACAATCTAGTTGGTTCTATATAATTTAGATTTAACTAGTTTAGCTTAGGCCGAACTGATTTTGAGTTATTATTCGGCTGCAGTTTAGTAAATTGGAAGCGGCTTCTGGAGGAGTGGGTGGTATTATTATATGATAGACCCGACTTGGATAACGTAGGTTATTAGTCAGCTTTTTTTTTATTTCAAATCCAGAACCCTCAATACCATAAGTACTATAATGAAATAATAAAAATAATTTTTTGTCACACTATAATTAATAATGAACTTTTAGTGCTACTTAGGGTTACAAGGATGTTTATTTTGTTACTTGCAACGATTCAATCATTTCGGCCTTTTTTTTAATATTAGGAAATGCATTGACATATACCACCTGTAGACATACAGGTAATTATGTGGGACTCACCGACTAGAAAAGCCAGTACTACCCACTAAAATCCAACAAAACCACCCCCGTCTTAATGGGGCGTCGCAGGATCGCTTACGCACTCATCTACGACGGCAGGTCTGCTGAAGCAGACCATGAGGTTGCTCCACAGTCCACTCTGCTATTAGAGAAGTACCAAAAGCAACCCGCATGGTATACCACCCACCGAAGTGGGCCACCTCCCTGCGCGTTTCTTGGCTTCGGGCCCGGCTGGATTGCGCACAACTGCGCACGACAAGGTGAACGCACGTTGGGGGGGGCAGTAATTTCGGCCTAGGCTAAACTAGTTAAGCCTATAATCAAGTTTGACCGATATAATATTGTTATGTATACTGTACTCATAATTTCTATAAACTTTCATTTAAACAAATAAATATTACAGGAATTTACCTTTGTATGTATCGGCGCATAAAAGAATAGCTGCCGCTACAAAATGTGTGATATCCACGTATGATAACGATCACGCATATTTAAAAGGCCATGTCATTAGAGGTGATAATATAAAATTTATATTGCCTTTTTAAATATCATAATTTGGAATTCCTGTAAATAATAATAACATATTTTTATTTGTTTAAATAATAATATTAATTTTTAATTTTAGAAAAGAACTTGTATCCATTTTCTGGAGCACTCGTAGGGGTTTGGGACACATTGGCAATGGTTTTAGGAGTAGAGAAGAAACAGTTGTCAGTCCAATTTACTGATGTACATTTCTTTACACAACCAATTCTTCATAAACAGCGAACCTTGCGTTTAAATATAGCTTTACATAGAGGAAATGGCCGCTTTGAAGTAAGCTTGTCTAATGATTTAAATATCGTTTAATTGATTTATCCTATGGTTCTTCTAAATAACTTAGTACATTAATTACCTATAATTTACTTATGTATATATATATACATATATAATTTAGGTATCAGATGACAGTACTACAATCACAACCGGTTATATAACTGGAGAACTAACAGAAGAAGAAGATAATCAAGACAAAGTTAATTTAAATTGTAAGGAAGAAATGCAACTTAAATCAGACGATATTTATAAACTCTTTTCTATAAAGGATTATAATTATTCGTAAGTAACCTAACAAATTGAAAGAATATTTAAAAATTGTGCAACAGTTTAAAAGAAAAAAAAACTTAAATTTACAGGGGTGTATTTCGTAGTATTTACAATGCTAGTTTGTCATTATCTGAAGCTAATATAAAATGGGAAGACAATTGGGTGGCCATGATTGACAGTATGCTCCAATTAAATGCGCTCAGAAGAATTCATGAAACAGTTTCTCAGCCAAACTTTATAAGAAAAATAATAATTGACGTAAATAAGCATCTTGATGAAATGTATGAAATAGATGGAATAAAAGTTATACCTGCGAGGATATTTGATGCTCGTGATTATACGAGGTATGATATACATATTTATGGGTATGATTTCGCATTCCTTTTCCCTATAATTTTTATTTTATCAATATTCATATGAAATATTTGTTTTAGATGCGGTGCTATAATCATGAAAAATATAAGATTTCATGATTTACCAACTGTTTGTGAAAATGTTGGACTAAGGGCCCTAAAATTTAGTCCTCACTTTTCTACAAACACCATTGATGTATGTATAATAATAACATTTGTTTATGAACATGATGATAATGATGATAGAAATGATTCGCACATGATATCAGAAATGCGAGACCCGGGATTTGAACCCGCTTCACTCGAATTTCCCAAGCGAGCGCGTTACTACTGGGCTACCACTGCCTAATATCTACTTAATATAGAATATAATTCTGTTGCATTATTTGTATGAAATGAGTAAATCAAAGACGACATGATATTCAGACTGTAGCATTAGTAGTCGATTACTTTTTAATTGTTGATGACATTTCAGACAAGCTAATAAAACTTATGGAAATTATGTTAGGATTACCTATAGGTCGATACTTCTAGTCGTATTTATTGTTATGATACAAATGCAATGCAATCAACAATTGTCAAATAAATTATTTAAGGGCGCGTGGGGCGGAGAATACTACTTACCTACAAAAGAAACTTCAAGCAAAGGAGATCTCGGATTTGAGCTTAATATTAGAGAGTTAGGTAACCTAGACTCCTTGCATTGGGCAGAAGTACCAGAGCCTAGAGCCGCAGGCATAAATGTAAAGGTAAAATCAAATACACTTTGTTACAAAAAAAATATATTTATCTAATTGCAAAGTAAACATTTATCAATATATTTCAGGTTCATTTTGCTGGAGTAAATGTTGTTGAAGTACAGAAAAAAATGGGAGTAATTTCATGCGATAAAGAAAACTTACAATTTTTCGATTTTAGTGGAACTACTGATAGGTAAATATTTTTTACGAACGATAAATCTAATTTGATTTCACTTTTAATTATCTCTTTGTCGTGTCAATAGCGGAGCTCGAGTAATGGGTATTGCGAATTATGGATGTATAAGAACACATGTAAGCGTGAAACCGGAATATCTGTGGCCTGTGCCGGCACACTGGACTATGGAAGATGCAGCTACAGTTCCATTGGCCTACTATCTCGCTCTATATTGCTTGGTACCAAATATCATTAAATATATTTACACCCCATATATAGTATAATATTATAAATAAAACTATCTTTTCGGATTTTTTCGCGAATTTATTTTGATTTTTGGTTCCCGACGTTACGAATGCTTTACAGCAACCATAATCACGTGAGAGACTAAGGTTTACGATATCTTAAAAGCGATATAAAGTTGTTACAGACAACCTACCCACAAATTAACAAGAATGTATTCAAAAAATTCAAAAATGGCACCAAAGTACCTTAAAATATATTTGTTAATTTTAATTTTAATTAAAGAAAATAAAATATTAATTATTCAAAACAACATTATTGTGTAATTTAAAAAGAATTAAAAATTGAAATTAATTAAGAATGATAATTTTAATTTAGTTTGCAATTATTTAGAAAATAATCGAAATTATAAGCAACACTATTACTACATACATTTACAATGAAGAATATTAATTTGAAAAACTGTTATTTTGATCTGCACAGTAAGAACTTACTACATCTAACTGTCTGTTATGTTTAGATTTATTATTTGATTTTCTTAAATTAATGACTGGATCCCACGACGATGGTAGTACCCAGCCATCTTCCCTATTGAAATCCGAAAAGATAGTTTTATTTAAAATGTCACATATTAGCGTAAATCTAAGGAAGTAGTATAATAGTAATTTTCATAGTATAATATTAATTATATTTAGTATAATCTATAAATATAATAAAATTGTAACTAAACCGAATCTGTACATTAATATTTTTTTGGAAAATCTTATTGAAATAGACTTTATTATCGATACAGAAGCCAAATCTATAGTTTTTAGAATTTTTGTCTGTCTGTCTGTCTGATTGTTACCGCATCACGGGAAAACGGGATGACAGCTGGTTACCCGGGTCAACATATAGGATACTTTTTCCTTTGGGAGAATATCTCATCTCTGAGCTAAACGTTAAAACGTAACTAGGGACGAACCCGAGCGAAGCGAGGGTGAGTTGCTAGTATTGTATATTATTACTATATACATAGTAGTATAATATTATATTTACCCGCAGTGTATTAAGGCAAATTTTAAGCCTGGAATAACAATTTTGGTACATGGAGGCGCTGGTGCTCTTGGTCAGGCAGTTATATCGATTGCTTTGGCATATGGCTGCCAAGTTTTCACTACTGTTAGCGATATCAACAAAAAGAGATTCCTACGAAGACTCTTACCAGAGCTCAAAGGTATGATTGGTCATTAATGCTCTTTATAATAATTTTATGAAAATAGGAGAATATCTGGTGGCGCAAAATTAATCACCCTATCGGAAGGTGTTATAATTTTTGCAAGTAGCAACGTACGTCAATCATATTTGACATTTGTGAACCAGCTGCAGTATACAAACAGACAAGCAGTGGAGCGCTATACTCCGCAAGAAAAGGTAGGAAGTGTTTCCTGGTCGCGTAATCTCTCGTTTTGGCGATTTGGCATGGCCAGCAAGATCGCCCGATTTAACCATCCCAGACTTCTTTCTTTGGGGCTACTTGAAGTCGCGGGCTTATCACAACAAGGCTCAGACAATCGCAGCTCATAAGGAGAACATTCTACAGGAATGCGAACCGTTATCACCGGAAATCTTTCATCTTGTTTCATGAAAAATGCGATAAAATGGGCACAAATGTGCATCAACACTGGCGGCAGCCAATTGACGGATATCATCTTTTCCACTTAACAGAAAAAAAGGTCCAAATAAAGATTTCTATCACTCAAAATCTTTTATTTTTTATTTACCAAAAAAGTTATTTAAAATAAAAATTGAATGATTAATTTTGCGCCAACTTGTACAATCGATTATATTCGTATTTCAGAAAGTCACATTGGAAATTCACGCGATATAACTTTCGGAGATATGGTGCTAAATGCCACAAAGGGTGATGGTTGTGATTTAATTATAAGCTGTGTTAAAGGTACCCTAAAAGATGTAAGTATATCTATAATATATTAAAGCACTAGTAGTCTATATCTATATCTATACTTATATTATAAAGAGGAAAGATTTGATTGTTTCTTTGTTTGTTTGCATCGAATAGGCTCCGAAACTACTGAACCGATTAAGATGAAATTTGGTAAGAAGATAGTTTGAGACCCTGGGAAGGATATAGGATTTTATCCCGGAAATTATACCTTAAGGGGGTGAAAATGTGGATGAAATTTTGTATGGGGAAGCAAGCTAGGAACGAACTCGAGCTAAGCGATCGTGAGTCGCTATGTTATTATAAAGAAAGTTTTGATAAAGGTATTTGAATATCTGTTTTTCATAACTATTGAATGAATTTAATGCTGATGATGAATGATGACGAATAAATGAAAATGATGCTTGCAGCTATAATATGTTTACCATAATAATTTGATACAATCTACCATAACACTTACTGTTTATATTTATAGTTGCTTTGCAAAAAATCGTGTTCTAATTACTGAGCAAAGTGACAGAAAGTTTTAGTATATGTAAAAGCAGTGGCAAGAAGTTAGCGTTTTTGTACTAGTTATTCGAGAAATTCGACCATAATTACTAATGAAAATTTGAAGAAAACATCTAATATATAAAATTCTCGTGTCACAGTTTTCGTTGCCATACTCCTCCGAAACGGCTTGACCGATTTTGATGAAATTTTTTGTGCTTATCCGGTATCTATGAGAATCGGCCAACATCTATTTTTCATCCCCCTAAATGTTAGGGGTAGTCCACCCCTAAATTTTATTTTTTAGACAAAATTTTTAATTTCTATTTTTTTATGATACAACATACAAAAATACATACAATCCTCAATTTTCACCCTTCTACGATCAACCCTTATTTTTTAATAGCCATTTTAGTAATTTAATCATTTTTCCTCTCCGGTCGAAAACTGATCAATCGTGATTTAATGCAAGCTAGGGACGAACCCGAGCGAAGCGAGGGTGAGTCGCTAGTTTATGAATAAAATCGATACATATAATAAAATTCTAACTAAGCCGAATCTGTACATTAAATATTTTTTGGAAAATCTTGTTGAAATATATATTAGTATCGATATAGAGGCCGAATCTATAGATTTTAGAATTTTTGTCTGTCTGTTACCGCATCACAAAAGAACCACTGGAGAGATTTTGATCAAGTATAATGATAGTTGTTTATCCGGGTCAACATATAGGATACTTTTTACTGCGGGTAAATATCTCTGAGAAATCTATACTAAATGTTAAAACCTAAGTAGGGACGAACCCGAGCGCAGCGAGGGTGAATCGCTAATTTACTTATCTATATAAAAAACCAACTGTTTTCAATTTTTTTATTGATAACTAAAGCTAGTCAATAGAAATTAAATAAAAAAAAGAACTTTCTTTATAGTCCAAGCGAAATGCAGTTATTTTTAAGAAAAAATTAAATATTGAAAACCTGAAGTTTTATGATTTTAAAATGTTAGTAGGTATATAAGGAATAGAAATTCATAAAATGCCCCCGATGCCCAGCCACCCCCGAGAAATGGGGGGACGCAAAGCGTTGAAAAATAGTTTTTTTCAATTTCCGGCTTACTGTGACGTTTTATCGAAAAATGTTTTCAACAAAAGTTGTAGTTCTAGTAAAAATCTACAACTTTTTTCCATAACACTTTTTACAACAACATCAAAGTTTTCGAGATATTTGCAAAAAACTCAGTTTTTAATTTTTCTTGGTTTTTTATTTTTAATTTCTATAATAATCTTTTAATTTCTATGAAACTAAGGTAATGTAATTTACAATATATATAAAATAAATAGAAAAAAATTGAAATTGAAATGTTCAGCTATTTCCGAGAAAAGTTTACATTTAAAAATTTTTTTGTACAATTTTCAGATAGGGCTCATTCTTTTCGTCTTGAACTCTACTTTTTGAAGAAATAAAAACATTGTATGGTCGCCCTGTAAGAATACTCTTAAAAATTGAAAACATTGGAGAAATCGATAATTTTTACTTTGTAAACTACATTTTTTTTAATTATCATTGGAAAAGTATACTTTATTAACCAAATTTTTATAAACTGATTATACCAGTGTATTTTTCGGAAAAAAAACGAAAGAAATGGTATTCTTAAGTTTTTAATTTGACGCTTATTATTTATACAATATCGCCGTAAACATTCCAACTTTGCAATTTGACGAGTCGTGAAGAAATAATAAAAATAGGAATTCACATAAAGTACACCGTACTCTTTTGTTTTTTTTTCCAGTAAAATCTATTTATGTTATTATTTTTTTAACTTTATCGATGTTTTATTAATTTTTGATCGATTTTGGAGTTAAATTTATTGATTTTTTCTAAAAAATTAGATTTTAAGGTAATTACAGAAAGAAACGAAATTCATTCGTAGTCTAATCTTGTTTATTCATTAGTTAAAAGTATAATTTAAAAAAATTAAGTTGATATTTACAAAATTTTGTCATAGTTTTGTAACTAACATTTTAAAATCATAAAACTTCAGGTTTTCAATATTTTGTTCCCAAACTGCATTTCGCTTGGACTATTAGCAAAGCGATGAGAAAAAGGCTCTGAACTGTTTTGTCGTTACCTACTATTTATACATAGAAGATAATATTATATATAGAATGATATGGGCTTCTATTACTTTAATAAATAACCTATTTACATATTATTCGTTAATCTATACAGATAAATAAAATTGGAGTGTCTGTTTGTAATATTAAAATAACCGGTTTTTACTAAATACATATGGATGTATACACGGTACATATATCAAAACAACATTTTTTACAATTTTTGTCAGTCTGTCTGTTTGTTCAGGCTAATCTCCGTAACAGCTGGACCGATTTAGAGTGGACTTTCACTGGCAGATAGCTGATGTTATAAGGAGTAACTTAGGCTACTTTTATTTTAGAAAAAGAATCAGGGTTCCGCAAAAAAACTAAAACCCATGAAATTGTGATCGAAATCCACGTACGGCGTAAGCATCCGAGCAAAACGAGGGTAAATCGCTATATAATTTCAATGAATATCTTAGGAGTAGCAAACTACTATTTAAGTATACCTAAACATAGCTAACCGTGAAAACGTACCTAGGGACGAACGCGAGCGAAGCGAGCGTGAGTCGCTAGTCTTATGCAATATAAAAAAGGCAAAAGTGATTGACTGATGACGCACAGGCCAAACCTTGAGGCTAGAAAATTGAAATTTTGCACACGTATTCCTCATATGACGAAAGCATCCACTAAGGAAGGATTTTTCAAAATTCAACCCCCAAGGGGGTGAAATAGGGGATAAGAGTTTGTATGAAACTTTTTATTCCTTGGATATATTTGCATGAAATTTCGTATGAATTGAGTACGGCAAAAATAATGAATTACGTATTTCAACGCTTTCCGAAATTCAACCCCTAAGAGAGTAAAATTGGGGATGAAAGTTTGTATGAAACTACCTTTCCAGAGATTTTTTTGTAGTTTTAGCGCGAGCGAAGCCGCGGATTCTGCTAGTCGTTTATAATAATATGATTATAACTTTTAATTTTGAATACTAATAAATAATTATATCAATTGATTCGATTCATTTATCAAAATAATTTCAGATTACGATAAAGTGTTGCAGTCCGTTGGGTACTGTAATTGATACAACCTTATTATTGATGAAGGAAAATTATGACTTTGGCCTGTATCATTTGGATAAACTAATAACTTACTGCACCACGAACTTATTGACAATGTTGGAATATGAAGATGACTGATGAAAAGGATATACAGGTACAAATAAGTAAAGTATAAGTTAGAACTACTTCTTTATAATAAATTTTAATTCAGAGTAATTGTTAAATTCATATTAACTTACAGTTAAAATAAATGACTATAATAATAAATAATAAATAAATATGTTGGGACATTAACACACAGCACCATCTAGTTCCATGGTAAGCTACGAGGCTTCTGTTATGGATATCAGATAGTAGATACACTATACATATGTAACTTTAAATACATACATATTATAAATATAAACACCCATGACTGGAGTACAAACATTCGTGCTCATTACACAAATGTATGCCAACGGGACTCGAACCCGCGACCGCTGGCACAGCAATTAGGGTCACTACATACTGAGCCAAACAAACTTAATGTTTAAATCGACATTGTAAATGTAATATACAATAATTTCCATTTCCGAAGTTAACAGTTTTATCTATTTTATTTCCATACCTAGGTTTTCATTTCTGCTTTAGCTGATTAAAGCTGTGAATTTAGCAGAAAGCAGGTATCGAACATTGTCACCTAATAGGTCAGTACCTGAGCGACCCAGCTTCGCTCGGTGTTTTTGCCCAAAATTACAATTTTCTTTTGAAAAAAATACCTCAAAACTTGAATAAATACAAAAAAAAAACAAAAGAAAAAATTTCGAACCCGGAATGTAAATATTACGCCTTGACCGCTTGAACGCGATGCTTTTGCCCGAGCGAGCAAAATTAGCGACCATATTGTGTGTGGAATAATGCGAAAGAAAAACGCATGAAAGCTCGAAAACACGCGTTTTCCCTGACATAAGACTCATCTAGATCGATTTTTCGCCCCCGAAAACCCCAATTACCAAATTTCAGCGAAATCGTTAGAGCCGTTTCCGAGATCGCTGGTATAAATAAATAAATAAAGATATAAATATACAAGAATAGCTCGTTTAAATATATTAGATTAATAAATTATATATTAATTTTATAGAAATTGCAATTAATGCTTACCGAGGGTATTGCACGTGGATACGTCCGGCCACTGTCTCGTGTGACGTATTCCCCACAAGATGTATCACAAGCATACAGTCTTCAAGCTAGAAGCCGTCATCGTGGACGTGTACTACTCGACTTACAAAAGGATCTATCTTACGTTCAGACAAAGTAAGGAATCTTATGTTCAGTCATTTGTCATATAATGACTTAAAGTGTAAAAGCGATAACACTCTTTAACATTTATTATTTTTTTAGAATAACTTGTTCTACTCAGCTACAACAGTTGGTAATATCAGAGGACGAATTGCTGGCGTTAAAGCTAGTAGACAGACTAGTGAGCCGTGGGGCTAGAAAGATAATATTAGTTTCTTCGACTGGATCATCCAATTGTCTGTCCCAAAAATTACGGTATTTCGCATAATCACTTACGGAATAAATTATATAATTTAATATTCAACATTGTAATTAACCATGAAAACCAATTTTCTAGAACTTGGGCCAACCAAGGAGTACGAGTACAAGTGATACCTGGAAATATGTTTAGTCCAAACAGAATTATTGATTTACCTTCTGAAGATACGTCGTTCGCAGGCATTGAAGGAATATATTACATAGTTTCTGCTAATGAAATAAATGAGAATAGTTATGAAATGTTGGAGCAGACCAAACTAATATCGCAAAGATTATGCTCAAATTTAAAGTAAGTATTATATATAATATAGCGACTCACCCTCGCTTCGCTTCGGGTTCGCCTCTAGACAAAAACAAATCTATCCCACGTGAACCGTAAATTCTTCCGGGATGATATATAGCCTAAAGCCCTCAGGTAACGGGCTATCTAATGCAAAAAGAATTTTTCAAATTGGATTAGTAATACCTGAGATTAGCGCGTTCAACCAAACAAACAAAGAAACAAACTCTTCAGCTTTATAATATTAGTATAAATTATATTTTAACGAAATTAGATATTACACACGACATTTTAAGAATTTAATTATTTCAATAATTTTATTGTAGATATTTTGCTGTTATTAACAGCGGAAAAGATGATTTTGAAAGAACAGTTTTATCTAAAATTGATAATCAATTATTAACATGGATTAAGCTGCCTGCTTTGAATATATCACATAAGGTAAATACACCTTACCTTGCCTATCTAATGGCTATATTTTATTTAAAATGTCATCATTAATAGTGTAAGTACTATTATAAAACCATTGAAAAAATTTACAGATGAATGAAAACGAATTTAATGAAGCTATTTCAGCAGTAAATGCCATCGATGCCATTGAAAAAGCAATTTGTCTGAAACAACGTGCTATACTAATAGATTCCTTAAGAAAATCTCATGCTGTATCCTTAGTAAACGAATTAAGTTCAAAAACAGGTTAGATCCTTTAATAAAGTTTTGTACCAAAACGTTTATTATACTTTTTATGTATTGTATTGTATTCAGCCCTTTTTTTTAACGTCCCACTGCTGGGCACGGGCCTCCCTTCAATACGAGGGGGATCAGGCCATAGTCCACCACGCTGGCCTAGTGCGGGTTGGCGGACATACTTTTTATACGATATGTTAATTAGTTCATTTTTATAATTGTAATTACCTATCTTTTCAGGCATTAGTATACCGGATGATATACCGGAAAGTACTTTTATAGCAGATTTGGATATTGAGCCTGCTATGTTAGAAATATTTAGATGTTATTTGTATAATACTTATCACATATTCTTAGATGAAAATACTTTACCAGCCTTAACTATTAAATCGTAAGTATTTTGTAAGATTATTAAATATATATATATATATATTATACTATGTACCTGGGTGACCGAGCATCGCTCGGAGTTCTTATTTGTTATATCGTGTTTTTTAGATAAAAAAACTAAAAACTTGAATAAATACAAAAAAAAAAGTGAAACTAGAAACTAGAAAAGTATACGATCGAGATTCGAACTCGGACATACCTATGATTGTTAATCTTGCACCTTGATCGCTTGACCACGATGCTCATGCCTAAGTGTAAGAAATTGTCGAGCATATTCTGTGTAGAATAATGCAAAAGAAAATCGCATGAAAACTCGAAAACATGCGTTTCCCCAGACATGAGACTAATCTAGATCGATTTTTCGCCTCCGAAAGCCCCTTTAATAACATCTAAACCTATTTATTTATTTATACACTTCATTGTACACCAGTAATGACAAAAATGGAAAAACAAAGCACTTATGTGAAAGAACGTGCACAAAAGGCGGTCTTACGTATAATAAGCTAGATAGCAAATTCTTCCACAGAATCTTTAGGTTAGGCAATATGACGACACGTTTGGCTCAGTTTTATTGGCCCTACTTGCTGTGCCAGTGGCCGCGGGTTCGACTCCCACTGGGGACATTCATTTGTGTGATGAGCACGAATGTTTGTACTCCAATCATGGGTGTTTATATTTATAATATGTATGTATTTAAGAGTTATTTATGTCTAGTGTATCAACTATCTGGTATCCATAATAGAAGTCTCGTAGCTTACTATGGAACTAAATGGCGCTGTGTATTAATGTCCCAATATATTTATTTATTTATTTAATTAAATTTTACAAATAAGATTTCAAATACAGGGTGATTACTAGTTTTAATCTTTACACACATATTTTGCACATTATATTATACTAGCAGAAACCGCGGCTTCGCTCGCGATCAAACTTTATTACTTGTAAAAATAAGGAAAACAAATTTCATATTAACGACTGTATCTCAAAATATCCAGTATTTTAAAAGATGTTACGCGTGTATTCGGTAAATAAATGTACATTTTAGGTATTTAGCAAGCTCAACTACCTCCTGTATTTTTTGCACATTTTTCTTCTCTCCTTTTTTCCAAAGTTAGAGGAAGAGAATACAATGATACAATCGCGTACTATGTTTACGACTTTCGGCTGATAGGGATCATTTAACTCGGCTAATAGGGTTTTTTAACTAACATACTCGTACTAAAAGACTAACATCTACGGTTTTTTTAAAGACCCAATGCTACGTACACCTGAAGCTTACAGTCTTCCTTCTTCTCCTTTTCTTTAAGTTACATATATAAATTGCCAATCTTATTTTGCTGTAGTTTTTTGCATGCGGCTACGCTCGCGTGGACTAATAAATTTGCTCAGTTTTAATTTCCATTGAATTTATTTGTTGTCGTATCGAATTTTTAATATTATGTCTAGAGTAAAACTCTAGATTCACTTAAGTTAGTCTACACTAAAAAACCAAACACAAATATACCACATAGATGGATGTTTTGTCTAGTTCTGGGTTCTGCTAAAATGTACCTGTGAGAAGTAATCCTCTCTTAAGTCTACACCTGCTACTTTTAAGGACTGGCTCTGAGATATATAAAAGGTCATTGTAAAGCAAACTTTTAGAAGGAATTACAATAGATTAAATTCAAAGACGTAGTCAGAAGTTATCAGTGGTATTCGAGGTATGAATTCTAATTGCCCCCGAGCACATCCAACAAACACAGTGACCACTATGATGTTTCATGAATAACTCACAGTCTAATTCCGTTACATAGCTTCGGCGACTTTTTTATTGCAGATGTGCCAACCTTCAGAAGGAGTATATAGATAACAGGATAGTCTCTAGTTAGGTTCTCTCTCTCGCGCTCTAGGTCTGTTATAGTTGTCGCTTCTGTGGCCAGTCGAAAAGTTATACATAATTTTCCTTTGTATTCGGAATAATTTCCGTTCTCTACTTTATACCCCACACAGTAAGTATGCACTTGCAAAGAACTTGAGTCAGGTTACTCTATTTAAATATATTCAACAACTCCAACTTTACCGCCCAGTTTTACTCACTTAGGGGCTGAATTTAAAAAAAATCTACAATACATGTTTATTTAATTGTATTGAAGAGCATTAATACCAAGTTTCAAGTAATTCTGATCGTAAACATTTTTTTCCTCATATAAACAGCACAATCCCCTTTTACCCTTTTAAGGGATGAATTTCGAAAAAAATTATACTTGTATTGTTTTAGTTGTCATTTTAAAGGTAAACACCATTTTCCGTGCATCAATTACAGAGTTTCATACAAACTGTCATCCCCTATTTGACAGCCTTATAGGATGAATTTCAAAAAATGCTAAAATACGTATTTATTTAATTGTATTGAAGAGCATTAATACCAGGTTTCAAGCAATTCTGATCATAAATTATGGTTTGCCCATATAAACTTTATCACCCCCTTTTACCCTCTTAAGGGATGAATTTCGAAAAAATCTAACACACATATTTCTAATTCTTTATCTTAAACCTAAATACCACTTTCTGTGCATTTCACGTTAAGAATGACAGAGTTTCATACAATCTTTCATCCCCTATTTTACCCCCTTAGGAGATGAATTTCGAAAAATCCTTTCTTAGCGGATGCCTACATTGTATAATGAATATGTCCTCCAAATTTCACGTTTCTACGACCAGCGGTTTAGGCTGTGCGTTGATCGATCAGTCAGTCAGGACAAAGCATTTTATATATATTACTAGCTGACCCGGCAAACGTTGTTTTGCCATATAAATAATTTCCTATTACTAAAATGGCTATTAAAAAATAAGGGTTGATCGTAGAAGGGTGAAAATTGAGGATTGTATGTATTTTTGTATGTTGTATCATAAAAAAATAGAAATTAAAAATTTTGTCTAAAAAATAAAAATAAAAATTTAGGGGTGGACTACCCCTAACATTTAGGGGGATGAAAAATAGATGTTGGCCGATTCTCATAGATACCGGTTAAGCACAAAAAATTTCATCAAAATCGTTTAAGCCGTTTCGGAGGAGTATGGCAACGAAAACTGTGACACGAGAATTTTATATATTAGATTATAGACTTGCGTTTTATGTTTTATTAGACTTCGTCAATTAGAAGATAAGATTGCAGAAAAAGATTATAAAGAAACTAATGGATTCGACACGTTCTGGTCAAATATTCATGATGATGAGCTACTTGCCACAGCGGAAATGGTGTTCTTACCAACACTGATAAACACTTCATCGACGGTGAGTAAAAATATAACCCACAAACCGTCTACATCTACTGAACATTATGGACTTTGTTGGACGTTAGTCTCGCTAAAACTCAAAAAACGGCTGGACCGATTTGAATAATTCTTTTTTTGTTTTGTTGGGGGTGTGTCAGGGGTGGTTTAAATATAAAAAAAATTAGCGAAAACAAAAAAAAACTGCTGGAAAATCAAAAAGTTCTGAACTGTTTAATTTGTATAGGAATCACTAACCGTTAAAACGTACCTAGGGACGAACCCGAGCAAAGCGAGGGTAAGTCGTTAGTTTTGTATATTTATAAGTCTAATTACCAAGAGATACAAAGTCACTAAAATAATGTTGTATTGTACATCTATACTTATATATAATATTATATTATAAAGCTGAAGAGTTTGTTTATTTGTTTGGTTGAACGTGCTAATATCAGGAACTACTAATCCGATTTGAAAAATTATTTTTACATTAGATAGTCCGTTAACTGAGGAAGGCTATAGGCTATATATCATTCCGGAAAAATGTACGGTCCCCGTGGGATAGATTTGTTTTTGTCTAGGGAGGAACCCGAAGCGAGGCAAGGGTGGGTTGCTATCCTATGTCCTTCCTAAGGTCCCAAACTATCTCCATACCAAATTTCTTCTAAATCGGTTCAGCGGATTAAGCGTGAAATGAAGACAGACAGACAGACAGACAGAGTTACTTTCGCATTTATAATATTGGTACCTATGGATATGTATATATATATATATATATATATATATATATATATATATATATATATATATATAAACTGCCTCGGTGGTGTAGTGGCTAGTGTAGTGTAGCTGCACATCCTGAGGTCCTGGGTTCGAGTCCCGGGTCGGGCCAAGTTTAGTTATTGAGTCTTTCTGTATAGTAAGCCTCAGTAACAGCCCGGAGTTGGGAAGTTGGCGGTGTTTCACCCCCGTGCCTCGGAGAGCACGTAAAGCCGTCGGTCCTGCGCCTTAACTCTCACCGGTCGTGTCGAGTAGTCGTCCCACCGGAGTATGAGAGTGACAGGAATAGAGAGTGCACTTGTGTCTGCGCGTACACTTGTGCACTATAATATCTCCTGCGCAGTTAGCTAGTCTCAATGAGATTGGCCGCCGTGGCCGGAATCGGTCAGGAGGACATTATTATATATATATATATATATATATATATATATATATATATATATATAGAATATAGATATATTATATCTTATGTACGAGTATTATATTATATTTAATAATATTATTAAAATAAAATCATGTTTTTTTTTCATATTTTATTTAGCAAACCCCTTCATTTGATATCCATATCATGGGGATGCAGAAAAAATCAGTCCCCTATCTTTGGGATTACGCTATAATGGATTTACAATGTCATAAAACGTAACGCATTTGAGTTAACGCTTTTATTAATTACACTCCTCATAAAATGTCCATACCGGGGGGCTTATATGAAAATCGATTCTTAAGGAGTAAACTCCAAAAATTTGAACCCTTCACGATGATTACATAAAATTTCAGCGCGAAAATGAATTTGATGTAAATCAAACGTACTTGTGCGTGGTACCAGGAGTAGAAGGTCTTCATTCACGTTTCAAAATTCTGTGCGAGCGCCTCAAGTTGGGTGCCCTCGTATTGCAGCCTGGCCTTGTTAGACCTAACGAAACGATTCAAGAAATGGCTGACAGATTTGCAAAGGTTAGATAATTCATTTAGTTCCGAAGTTTTAGACGTTTTAGTCAATTTGTTTTATCTAATTCAACTTTTAATATGTAGACTGAATTAATCAGATCAATATGAACAACATGAATTACAATGTAAGCATCAATATATGTTCTTATTTTACAGTACAGTCTTTCCTACTCGAATAAAAACCTTCATATGGGCTAATCGGCAACACGCATTCTGTGAATACGCAAAGCCCTGTTAAGATGTCACAATCAAACCTAACCACGAAAAATTTATATATGAGTAATACCAGAATCATAATATCTTTTATTGGCATTCACCAAATTCTTAATCTTTATTTACAGACCCTTCTCAAAAAGACAAAGTTAAAGAATAGATTCTACTTACTGGGTTATGAAAGCGGTGTCATGGTAGCATTGGAAATGGCGGCAATTTTGGAAGATCAAGGTAAAACATCTTGTATTTTGGAGATCATTGGTCAGCAAAAGTATATATACTTTTAATTTTCTAGTTTGTAATAGGTATATGTATATAGATTTAATATTCGGAAGTCTAAATTTAGATTTTCGGGGTATCAGACCCGTTGTGTCATCCGCCATCTTGAATTTAAGGGCTGATTTTTGTTTATTGAATAACTCGTTTATTTTCAATGTTTAAGGATAAGTAAATTTTTCTTTCTTAATTGGCAACTCCTATACATAACTGTCATCTTTCCCGCCGCCAACAACCTACGTTGGGACTGGGGATGACCGTCTCTGACCTCATTTAGTTTAAAGCGAACTATTACATATTTTTAAACAGGGTATGGTAATAATATAATAGATTTGAAGGGTAATTATAAATTGCGTCGAATGAAGCTTTTCACATAATTTTGATCGATCTTCACTTACAGGTAAATCCGTTTGATTTTAATGATGCTTAACAGCTTCATTCTTAGCGATTTATTAGTTAACTAGCGGCTCACCCTCGCTTCGCTCGGGTTCGCTTCTAGACAAACAAAAACAAATCTATCCCACGGGAATCGAACATTTTTCCTGAATAAAAAGTAGCCTATTTGTTATTCTAATGTATGAACTATATTATTGTAAAGTTTCATTAAAATCTAATCGGTAGTTTTTGTGTACTAGCTGTATAAGTTACTAAAGTTTTTTAACTATTACACGGGAACTCTTTAATTTTTCGGGATAAAAAATATCTAAAATGTTGACCGGGGATTCATAGCTGTATAGAGATATTAGGTAAATAATGTTGCAATTGCCTCATTAGACTGTTTTAATTGTATCAGTCACATTCATGATGGTTTTTCTTTTTAATTCCGAATGCATAATGGGGTTGGTAAAAAGTATTTTGTAGCCTTTGATTCAAGCGATGATTGGGTAATTGATAATGTTTAACCAATATATTATAATCATTATAATCATAATACATATATATATAACATTATAATCATTTCTAACATGATTACCACTTGCCTTCCGGTAAAGGAAAACATCGTGAGGAAAACTACATGTCTGAGAAAACCTAACAAGTTTTCAAAAGATATGTGTAGTCCGCCAACCCGCACTTGGCCAGCGTGGTGGACAATGGCCTAATCCCCCTCGTATTGAAGGGAGGCCCGTGCTCAGCAGTGGGACGTAAAAAGGGCTGAATACAACCAATATTTATAACAATAATAAAGCCAGCCAGAGTATCTTACCTCCGAGATTATATTGGACGAATCCCTTTCGGCGGTGCTGAACGAGATATCTTCCGCTGAGCGAGTTGCAACCAGCGTTATGGCTGTGGCAGGCACGCGGTGTCTTGTTGTAACTGTCCAGCTTCTTGTCAGTCCTGCGATATTAGGGCTCGTAGCCCAAACATAAATATGGCATTTATGCCTTTTAAAGCGTGGCGCCTTTGTTTCCTCGTGATGGCCACCACGTAAGCGGCGACAAGCGTCACTCAAAGGTGCCCATATATTTCTGCATTAAAGCTTAGTTTCTAATAACAGTATCTGGGGCAGCAGCCCTTGCGTCCGAACTAAGAACAAGGGAAAGTAATAATTTACAATTGGGGTATTCTTGAAAAAAGTATATCCCTTGTTTCTCTTAACAAGCACTTGACTAGAATTTCTTGCCACGCAAGGGGCTCTCAATTCTTGTGATGTTGCCCAGTATGTGCAATATTTCCTCATTCAACTCAACATCCTGAGTTTCATCGATACTATTGGTTTAGAGTCTTAACGCTAAGACAGATATAGGGGAAAATGGCTCCGGTTACATCGCATGCATCAATTCCTCCCTCGACTACATATGGCAATAACAATTTCTTGTGCAAATTGTTTTTATGTATAACAGTCATAGGGTGTATTAGTATAAATACAAATTTAACGATATACTTTGACAGAAGCAACCCAAATGTAGTTGCTCGTATCTTAGAATAAAATGACGGTAACTATCCAGGGTAGCAGAACGCATCAATAAATTGTGAGACAGAGGTAGCCCAAATAGCAGCTCGTATCTCTTTAAATGTAATAGTATTAGCCCATATTTAACATCACATATCACGATAGTAGCGCTCGATATATAGTAGCAGAACATATCAATAAACTGAGACAGAGACAACCCAAATATAGTAGCTCATATCTCTTTAAATCTTACGTATAATTCTGCATCTTCTTTCCAACCAATTCTCCAATTCCTTGATTTTCTTCCTCATTATATCTTTACTTTTGACTAAACACTTCAGGTAGATTTAGGAGTCGTGAGAAGGCTTGAGCACGAAAACGAAGAATGAGGCGAGACGGTCATCTCCAGTCCCAACTTAGATTGTTGGCGGCGGGAAAGGTGACAATTATATAAAGGAGTTGCTATTTAAAAAAAAATCTACTTATCGTTAAACATCCGTGCAAGGCTGAAGTGTGGAGACGATACTACACTATGTTAACTAATAAATCATTAAGAATAAAGCTGTTTAGCATAATTACATATGTCATTAAATTATTCAGGTATGACTGGCACTGTGTTCTGCATTGGCGGTGCTCCTAATGAAGTGCAAGCGGTAATAGAAGAAAAGCTTGAACTCTACAATACTGAGGAAGAATTACAAAATGCCGTTATACGACATATGTTTAGTTTATTTACTAAAGAAAATACACAGGAGTTAGACAAGGTTCTACAAAATAGTTCGACATGGGTAGAAAAGGTGTCACTAGCTGGACGCATTTTATATGGTCAAGTTATGCATTCAAATGAATATATTAAAGAACTTATAAATGCGGCATATGCAAGAATTACACAAGCTCGTCGCTATAATGCTGAACCCCGTCAACTTCAGTCTCTTTTGATATTAATCCGACCTTTATCGACGCTTGATCGGCATTTGAATAATAACCTACCCTCTTTGCAAAACCATCCAGTACGCAAGGTAGTCGAATACCAGTTGGAATCTCCATTTGCTTATGCTGCCTATGACTTGCGTTGCAGTGCGATAGTTAATCATCATCTTGATGAAGACATTCTGGAAGCTTTTGATAAAAGAAATTTGTGCGAAACATACATTATGAATTCTGACTTATAGATGTTATGTTGAAAAATCGCCATCGCCGAAAAGAAATACAAACTGATTGATTGATGTCTTTGGATTAATTGAACTCTGTTATTTAATAAATTAAAGCATATCTTCAATGTTTGTTTTTTACAACCTGTAGTCCGGTCAAAATAGACATAAAAATAGTGATCAAATAAGTTTTAGGATCGTGATATTTTAGAAATAGTGATAGTTAGAACAAAAAGTATTACAACCATTTTTGTAGATAATTTTATGATCTACAATTTTTGTTTAGACTATATTTTTGATAAAACTTACCGTTTTCGAGGAAAATTCAAAAAACCGTAAATGTTGATCTTTGACCTTGAATAAGTCTACTACCAGTGTTTTAAAGTATAAATCTCTTATGACACTCCAGAGGTACTGATCTTGAAATAAATATATTATATGTATATTATGTATCAGAAATGAATTATTGTATGCGGCATAAAGCTTCTGGTCTACAGTCCGTGGGGGAGACAATATCCCAGAGTAGGACAGAAATCCTACCATTTTATTTGTAGGATGATTTGATCATTCAATTATGTATATTTTTAATAATAAATACTAGGAGAATCTGCCTGTTATACATAAATTTTATAACGTTGTTATTTTAAAAAGTTCGGAGAGAGTGACGATTTGATCCAAACCATCTGTTTTGTAGGACAACACTTTTTCTTGTTTAATGTTGTATTAATACAAGATTAAATCGTAGAACAACCTGTTAGTAATAAATTTTCGAATATCACCCTTTTGACATGTTTTGTATCAATCCACAATTGTATCTACCAATATCAAATTCTCGCAGAAAGAATAGTTGGGCGTCTCGCCAAAATGAAGCTACCCAAGAAGTTTAGCTTGTTATTAATCATTAAAAGAAATCCGTTGGGTACTGTGGACTATTCAAATATAGTTTTAGAAAGTTAAATGTTGTCTGTACTTATCAATTCCTTTTTTTGTCATGGATTCCTAACGGTTGCTTGGCAACAAAAATGGCAAATATGTGAATATCAAAAATAGAGAAAGTACTTCTTTTATTCGGTTTAACTTATGAATAAAAACAATACTACAACAATACTTATAAACTACTACAGTTTGTAATGACCCTACTTGCTGTGCCAGCGGTCGTGGGTTCGAGTCCCGCTGGGGGCATTCATTTGTGTGGCATGAATGATTGCACGGCCGTGTCTATCTATACTAATAGTGATTTCGTCAGTCGATAATAAGATATTTTATTTTCTATTTTTCGCTTGAGTGATATATTAATGCAATTTTCACAAATTGAGTTGGCAGCTATTGCAATTGCCATTGATGACGAAGTATTGGAAACACGAACTACAGGGTACTTGCGCACACATTCCAGCAATTTTTCATCGTCCATTTTGTGGTTGCACTGCTCACCTCACTAATATATATCGTCGACTGCCCTCCGGGCGCCCGGCGATCACGTTCATGTTACAACGTGTCGGGGCCGGGCCAGGTCGGAGCCGGGAAACTATACCCACCGACATTTCGATGCTGTACTATGACCGTGGTACGGCCGGGGCACGGTCAACCATGAATTACTTCATACAAAAGAATACTATAGATGTTTGACCGAGTCCCGGCCATGTACCGGCCGGGGCCCAGCCCGGCTCCGACACGGCGTAACGTGAATCATCCTTTACCCCATAACATAATACCATATGTCATGACGCTATGAAAATAACTAAAGTATACTATTCTGGCTGTATCCACATTCGTTAACTGTCGAATCTTTTTACCGCAAAAACTGCAGAGCTAAGTCTATTTCATAAATTATTTATGTGGGGACCCCATTGTGGTTTAGAGTCCAATGTAATGCCTAAAAATATTGTCCTATCAACTAAATCAAGCTGTTCGTCTTTGATTATTATAGAGGGTGTCTGGGGATGTAATCGTTTTGCTGGCGTTCAATTTTAAACAAAAGAGATGTGTCATCGGCAATCAGTACTATACCATGTTTATTTCTAACAAGAAATGGCATGTCATTTATGTAGATGAGAAATAAAAAAGGACCTAATATCCAGCCTTGTAGTACGCGCATTGATCGTTCATGATCATCATCATTGATCCCAAAGATCGTTTTCCATTCACGTCCACACGCTAAACTCTATCATTTAAGTACGATTTCACTGAATTGAGAGCGGCATTTTTTACTCCATGGTGGCATAATTTCCTGTTTAGTGTTTCATGGTGGACACAATCAAACGCTTTGGATAAATCACAGAAAATCCCTAAAACATCACATGATACTTCTCAGGAATCCAAAATATTCCTAATTAACTCTACACCAGCATCAGTTGCAGATCGGTCCCGAGTGAAATCAAACGATTTACCATGCATGAGATTATGTTTGTAACAATGTTTAATTAATTGTAATAAAATAAGCTTTTCAAAGATTTTGCTTAATGTGGGTAGAATCGAAATGAGTCTAAAGTTAGTGGAGTCAGAAGTACTTCCTGATTTAAATAAAGGGATTACCTTACTGTGTTTCATTAAATATGGAAAGATACCACAATCAACAGAATTATTGAAAATTACAGCTAAGTCAGGGGCTACTGTTTCTATTAATGACTTAGTATCGTGAACAAAAATTTCCCAAAGGTCACTAGTTTTTGAAGTGATAACTTCTTATGGGAGGGTAAACCGCTCCGCAGTCAGTCTGGCTTCCCTATCTCTCACGCATACGGCAGCGGTAGGCAGGCTCCTCCTCTCTCACTCTAACCTACAGCTCTAGCCGTATTTCGGATAGACGCTTCCCCCTCTCTCTACTATTTTATAATCAATAAAAGATTTTATTAATAAATAACCTTTCCTTACATTATCCTATTAATACGAGTATACATAAACTTTGATTCCGTTTGAAGTTTTTTTTCAGTGTTTCATAGTTTTTTTTTTTCGTAGTCTTCTCAGCTAACCCTTTCATTTGATGCCCATATCATAAGGGTCACTATGGAAATAATAAATCGCCATTTTGTAACGTACGCAATATTGGATTAAAAATGGCGGCATTTACGAAATCGTGCAGTCACTCGAGTCGAACGTGTGCGCCAAATTTCAGCTCAATCGGACAATGGGAAGTGGGTCAAATTTAACTTGCAAGATTTGATTACAGACAGACACCGGGGCAGGTGAATCTAAATAAAAGCTTGTAGTAATTTTCATATCGATGTAAAACACGTGTTGCGTATAAAGAAATAACGGAATAAATATCGTCAATATAGACATCTCAATATACTAAAATGAGATTTAACGACTAACTTCATACTGTAATCTAAATCTGTCGCATCGTAAAAAAGTCACTCTCATCATCCAATTTTAGTAAGTCAATTACAAAAATAACCAAGTCCACTCTCATTTTCTATACAATAGAATGCCCGTAATTTTTTACAGTTCTCATATTTGAACTATATAAATCACGTTTCATTACTTCGGCCTACATAATGTTACAAGGGGTCGGAACTCGGAGAGCCACTTTCCCTTGTTCTATAAATTAGATAATGATTAAACTCAATATATTTTGCTACCATATATTATACTACCGTTTGCCGTCACTTTTCTTCAATATTTTAAGTTAATTTTGATTGAAGTAGAATTTTTGTTATATTCTTTATTGCACTAAACAAGTTATAAAAAAACAGTACATATTAAACATATACAAGCTACATATAGCTATATATAACTATATAGCTTCAGCTATATAGAACTATATTATGACTATTATAATTATCTGATATCCATAACACAGGGCTCGTAGCTTAGCATGGAACTAGATGGTGCTGTGTTAATGTCCCAACATATTTATTTATTTATATACTTGACAGAAGAGCGGTTTGACCATCTTAGATAAAGTAATCCGAGAACATTATAAAAAATACAAGTGAAGACTAAGCATTATATTTAGAGGAAGTAAAAAGTGGTCTCCCTTATAATATAGTTGTTACTAAGCCGAATCTGTACATTAAATATTTTTTGGAAAATCTTAATGAAATAAACATTATTATCAATACAGAGGCCGAATCCATAGTTTTTAGAATTTTTGTCTGTCTGTCTGTCTGTCTGTCTGTCTGCCTGTCTGTAACCGTATCACGGAAAAACCACTGGAGGGATTTTGATGAAATTTGGTATAGTGATAGGTCTGGGTCAACATATAGGGTATTTTTTACTGCGGGAAAATATCTCATCTTTGAGAAATCTATACTATAATAAAGCAGTAACTTAGCGAAATCTGTACATGAAATATTTTTTAAAAACAATGACTGTAACGTATTATGTATACGATATAGACCCCAAAACAATAGTTATTATTTTTTTTGTCTGTTTGTCTCTTTGTCTGTACGCGTTTCACGCAAAAAGTAATGAACCGATTTCAACGAAATTTTGTGAACTGATAACTTATTACTCGGGTCAACATTTAGGATAACTTTTAATTTTAGGAAATCTTTGTTTCCCGCGGGAAATCGCAATAACTGGTTTTATCGAGTCCTTCTTAGGAACCCTTTCGCTGGCTAAACCTAAAGACATACATCAAAACAATGAACTAAAAAATTATAGATCTTGAAAAGGCCAACAGAAATATTTACAACAGTATATGTCTATCTCTCAAGGTACACTCGCAATACCTATTCTTATCTATACCTATAGCAAAACTAACTTAGTTAAATCGATGTGCGCGTTTCACGCAAAAAGTACTGAAACGATTTCAATTAAATTTTGTATAGTGATAGCTTATTTATCGAGTCAACATTTAGGTAGGTAAAAGGTATTTTTACTACAGGCACATTTTGCGTTCCCGCGGGAAAACGCAATGACTGGTTCTATCGAGTCGTCCTTAGAAGTTTATATGGCTAACGCTGGCTGAACCTTAAGAGATACATCAAAACAATGTACTAGAAAATTGTAGGTCTTATAAAGTTCTACAGAAAAGTTCTCAACGGTATATGTCTATCTCCTAAAGTACACTCGCAATTACTAGTTTTATTCACTACTCGCGACTCACAGACTGACTTATCAACGTTTAGTTCAGTTCAGCAGTGAAACGTAATATAGCTAGCTAGTATATACTAAACGTTAAAACGTAACTACGGACGAACCCAAGTGGAGCAAGGGTGAGTCGCTAGTTTAAAATATGATAATATTTATTCGAGACGTCTTATAGACGATCTCTTATAGACGTCTGGCGCATTATTTTCATATTTAGTAGTAATAATTTAAATAAAAGTAGTTTGTAATCGAAATGGAAAATGGAATAAGCTATTACGAGTACTTTGTTCGCACGTTCTACTCTACAAGTAAAATATAGGCTGTTCTCAAATCTCATTGTATTGGGTTTAATTTAGTAGTAAAGTAACTTAAATTATGGACGTTGTTTCATTTCTTTCCGATTTGTAAGAGAAGGACATTCTATGAACTTGGTTTAAAAGTGAAAATACATTAAAAACATTTGTGCAAAAAATCTAAAACATCAATTGCATACGTGATAAGATAAATTATATCTATATATTAATATAAAGTTGAAGAGTTTGTTTGTTTGTTTGTTTGTTTGTTTGTTTGTTTGTTTGTTTGAACGCGCTAATCTCACGAATGGACTAAGATCCGGCTGCAAGATTGCTACGTTCATAGCGTATTTAATCAAAATCATTTTTTTATATACAATAATAAAAGGGACAATATGTTTTGACCGGGTTGCCTATTAAAATATGCCCGCTAGTATGTTTAATTAAATAAATAATAATTGACTTTTTGGAACAAAATCGATGCACTTGTTATTTAAATGAATTACTTCACTTCACAGAAATATACGTAGAGAACTTGAAAAGTAATAGCTGCCGTTGCGCACTTGGCCGCAACCTCTTCGCAGCCAGGTGTAAGTAGATCATATTTGTCAAAGAGTCGTTAAGTAAAACTCTTAATAACGTAGTAGTATTGAGAAGTAGATTTGATAAAAGACTTTTTCTTCGAACCGAAACTTTATTAAACCATATATATCATCGTATGAACAGAATAACATCCTCACCAGAAATATCTGAATTATTTAAAATAAATCATTCGAATTTTTAATCATTATACAAAGAAATAGCAACTATGAAATCTCAAATTTCTTTTGTCTCGTCAGAAAAACAAGGTGATCCTACAGTTCTATCCGTCACTTGCGAACGTAATTTAATATCTGATATTGGCAAACTTAAATATTCTGGTAAAACCTGTGTCCGTGCTTTTATCCAAAAAGTTGAAGAATTTGTTATTTCTAGAGGCATAACGTATGATAAGGTACTGACTTTTGCATATGAAATTTTTACCGATGACGCTCTCCATTAGTACAGATGCGTAAAGGACGATGTTGCATCATGGAACGATTTAGTACAGCGTCTTAAAGACGATTTTAGTTCTAAGGATTACGATTATCGCCTCTCAGCAGAGATTCGGTCGCGTACTCAAGGTGAAAACGAGAGTATACCTATTTATTTATCAATTATGGACGGTATGTTCTCAAGACTAGGTAAGGCTATGAATGACGAAGATAAATTAGAAATATTATTACACAACATTCGACCTTGTTATGCAAGTACGCTTTCGTCAGTAAATGAAATTAAAAATATTGAACAACTAAAAGGACTTTGCCAAAACTATGAAAACATACAATCTCGACTTACACAATTCCATGAACCACCAAAAATGTCTGCTGATACTGTTGCACCTGAATTTGTATATCGTAATTCATATTATATAAACAGTAATTATAAAAAGCACCAAAATACATAAAATAAAAGTTTTTCTAAATCTTACGCCAATAACTATAATAATAATTTTTCGTCAAATAATAAAGTAATATCAAACGCGGCTATTTCAGCTAATAGTTCAGAAAAAAAACCAACAGCGCTTTTGCTCTAGATGTAGGTCTTATACACATTCTCTTAGAGAATGCTCTAAACCACGTTTTATTATATGTTTTAAATGCGGAAAAGAAGATGTTCGTTTTCCAGATTGTCCTGACTGTAACAGTAATCCAAAAAACTAGTTACTACGGATCGAGGGGAGCGCGTCACATACAAACATAATAGGTTCTTCCTAAGTGATTGGTCTGATTGGCTAAGTGTTGTCTCAAAATTTTTTTCTTGTTACACGATCTCCTCTATCCGGGATACAAAATTTTCTCGGCCATATATAACCGTAAATATCAATCATAAATATGACTTAATAGGTCTACTTGATACTGGGTCTTCCATCTCAGTACTTGGTAATGGTATTCACGAAAAGTTAATAGATTATAATATAGAAATTAACAAATGCGATACAAATTTCAAATTTACTGCTGCTGGCGGTCAGACATTATCTCCAATAGGAATAATGCAATTGCCTATAACTTTTAGGAATCAAACTTACACTATTGAGATTTTTATTGTTCCGGAAATACAGGATCCATTGATTTTGGGTATGAATTTTTGGAGAATATTTAATATTTTTGCTAAGCATTTAGATGCAGTTGAGTTAGTGGACAAATCTTGTAGTTTACCAACTAATTCTCTGAAGGAAAATACCACTCACTTATCTTCTTATGACAATTTGGATGAATTTCAAAAAGAGAAAGCTAATGACATAATTACACAGTTTCGTAAAATCTCTTACGAAGAATGTGGTTTAGGTAGAACAACCCTTATTAGTCATGCCATTGATACTGGGGATGCTGTCCCGATATGTCAAAGATATTATAGAATGTCACCAGAAAAGCAACGCGTACTAGTTGAGAAACTTGACGAAATGCTTCAAGATGATGTTGTAGAACCATGTGAGAGCCCATGGTCTTCCCCAGCACTTTAACACCAAAAAAGAATGGGGACCTTCGGTTTCGCCTAGATAGCAGAAAATTAAATGCTGTAACTAAAAAGGATGCTTATAGCCTGCCTTATATTGCTGATATACTAGACAATCTCCGCGATGCCAAATATTTGACAAGTCTGGATTTGTCTAAAAGTTTTTGGCAAATACTAATAAAAGAAGAGGATCGTTGTAAAACAGCTTTTTATAAACCATCACGAGGAACGTACCAATTTAAATGTATGCCGTTTGGCCTAACAAATGCATTAGCCACTCAACAAAGACTTGTAGATATTTTATTTTATGGTCCAGAATTCGAGCATATGGTTTTCGTTTACATTGATGATATTATCATAGTATCACCCACATTTGATAAACACATTTCATTATTAAAACGTGTTTTAAATAAACTTAAGATGGCTAACCTTACAATAAACTTCGAAAAAAGTCAGTTTTTCCGAAAAGAACTGAAATATTTAGGATACATAGTAGACTGTAATGGCCTTCACGCAGACCCAATAAAAACTGTAGCGATTCTTAATTACAAAACTCCAAGTAATCGAAAAGAGGTAAGAAGATTTCTTGGAACTGCTTCATGGTACCGAAGATTTCATTTCAATTTCAGCTCTTTAGCGGCTCCTCTTAATAAATTAACATCCCAAGGAAAAAAGGCTCCTCCTTTTGAATGGACTACAGACGCCGAAAACTCCTTCAAAAAACTGAAAGAATGTCTTGTTGTAGCACCGGTATTATCGTGCCCTGACTATAGCTTACCATTCGAAGTTCAAACAGACGCGAGTGACTTCGGTATTGGTGCAGTACTTACCCAAAAATTTAATGGGGAGGAGAAGGTTATAGCGTACATGAGTAAGTCACTTAATCTAAGCTTTAGCTGTTCTAACGGCAGTTGAACATTGGAGATGCTATCTTGAAAATGGATTAAAATTCGTTGTTTATACTGATCACTCATCCTTACAGTGGTTTTTAAATTTAAATAATCCCACGGGCCGTTTAGCTCGCTGGGGTGTGCGGTTGTCAGCTTACAACTTTGATATTAAGCACCCACGTGATGCAGATAATATAGTTCCTGGTAGTCTTTCGCGTTCGGTACCAATTTCTGTTATTGATAGGAATTACAACAGTGATGATGTTCCTCAAATTTATGACTCTTGGTATTTACATATTTACGACAAATATGTAAATACCAAGAGTCATTACTGCTTAAAATCTCCTGAACACTTCTTAAATTATAAAATAATAAATAACAAATGATATCGTCATGTTAAAAGCTTTAATCCCTTGACTAGAGAATTTGAATGGAATGAAGTTATACCGCTAGAGCATAGACAAAAAATTATTGAAAAAAATCATTCAGATCCGATTGCCGGACACTTTGGCATATTTAAAACATTTAAACGGTTGTGCCTTAAATACTTCTGGCCAAAAATGCAACTAGATGTTGCAAAATTTATTACAAATTGTGACGTTTGCAATGCGCATAAACATCCTAATCATCTGACATTAGGTACTATGGGCAGACCTAAACAATGTTCCAGACCATTTCAGGTATTAAGTATGGATCTTATTGGACCACTACCAGTAACTCGAAAACAGAACACTGTTATATTCGTAGTAACGTGCTGTTTTTCTAAATACTGTCTGTTATTCCCTATAAAATGTGCAACTTCAGATATTCTAAGTCATATATTAGAAGAAAATGTTTTTCTAGTTCATGGAATACCAAGTACCATTTTAATGGACAATGGTAAACAATTTACTAGTAATACATTTAAAAATCTGCTTACTAAATATAAAATTCCAAACATTCAATATACACCCAAATATACACCTCAAGTCAATACAGTTGAAAGATATAATAGAACGATCAAAGTTGCTATTTCTTCATACATCGAAAATAATCACCGCTTATGGGATAATAACTTAGTTAAAATTCAATTTGCCCTTAATTCTTCAGTAAATTAAGCAACCGGTTTTACACCATCTTTTCTTGTATTTGGTCGCGAATTAGTTAACTGTGGTTCTCATTATATAGATGTAGATATGACCGATAACATAATATTTTCACCTCGAGATAACTATGCGGAAAATCTAGGAACCTTGCACAAGTACTTTGACAAAGTTCAATTGGCATTGGCAAAGCAAGCGAATTCAATGTAGGAGATGCTGTTTGGAAAAGAAAGTTTTACCAAAGTGACAAAGATAATCGTTTCCCAAGGAAACTCGCGCCTAAATTTGTTAAATGTCGTATTGTAGGAAAAAAATCCCCACTTGTTTATGAACTCGCGGACCAAGATAATAATAATTTAGGGATACGGCATATCAAGGATTTAAAAAAGTAAACGAAAGTATTATTATTACGTAAAAACAAATGAAAAGCATTAAAAACTACGCTAACTAATAAGATTAATAATTTATTATTAGTATTAAAGTTATAGTTGATAGTGGATTTTACCTAGGAAAATACTACCTTAAAAAGGGGGGTATGTAACATATTCTAATTAAATACGATTATTTCTATTTTTATACTTGTTTTAAACTATATTTTATTATTTCTTAATTATAATATGAATCTTGGACGGTAAGCGAATAATAACGGCTGACGGTAAATTTTACCTCGTCGACACCCCGTCGTCGCCGCCGTTGGCTCAGAATACTACGAGCTAAGATGCGATAAGCAACATATTAATTGTTACTTGATTAATCTTTATATTTCTACTTTATACTTTATATTTGTAATATTAAAACGAAAGTGCAATAATCCCCAGAATGGGGTTTTTGTACCTACCATTTCGGAAGTGTCTACACGGACGTTGCGAAGATTCCTCGAGCGTTCCCCTGACCTGACGAACCTACAGATTTATCCTGCCCCCGAGTGCTGATATAACTGGACTACAATCCAAAGCTACACCTGCAGTGTTGCTAGCCAGGATAGTAGTATTTCAATTTTATTATTTTGTAATTGCTAGAATTTACTTTGATGTGTGAACCCAACGAATATAGTTCATATTTTATTATATTGGATTTTTTTAGTTGTCAAGTTTAGTTTGTAATTGAATATATACGTGTTACCTCCTATCATATTTTTTTTATTTTAATATTAAATTAAGGATAACGTAACACAGGGGATGGATTATCAAGCTTAATAACAGGTTTCACAAAGTTACTTTGTTGATCTTGTAGGAAAACAATATCTCTCCTTATTAAAACATCATTTTTATGTGGGAAATATATTCTGTATCCCTTTGTTGTTTCCCCATATCCTACCATGTATCCTTTTTCACCTTTTGCATCCCACTTGTTCCTCTTTTCTTTTAGTATATAGGCGAATACAATAGTACCAAAAATTTTTAAATTGTTAATATCATAATATGTTTTATTAAGCCATAATTCATAAGGGGTTTTTCCTTTAATGCTGCTTTTACCTGTTCTATTTAATACATAATTTGCAGTATTGACTGCCTCTGCCCACAATCTCTTAGGCAAATTCTTTGCACACAGCATTGTCCGTGCAGCCTCTACTAGTGTTCTATTTTCCCTTTCTGCACTGCCATTTTACTTAGGAGTATAGGGAACTGTTGTTTGGTGAACAATTCCCTTTGCTTGGAACATTTCTAGAACCTCATTGTTAACAAATTCTGTTCCATTATAACTCCGGAAAGTTTTGATGATGTTTCCCGTCTCATTTTCGGCCTGAGCAATAAAATTTTCAATACATTTCTTTATTTTTTTTTACTTTGCACAAAGTACACTACTGTATACTTCGAGTAATCGTCCTTGAAGACTACAAAGTATTTCGAGCCTCCAACTGATTTCTCCTCCATATGCCCGCATGTGTCAGCATGAATTATTTCACAGGTTCTTGCACTTACATTGTCACTAACACGGTAAGGCAGACGGTGAATCTTGCCCTTCAAACAACTCTCACACTTGTCGAAATCGAGCATGTCAGATATGTTTTCTTCAATGTTATCTTTCTTTAATACGTCCCGCACGTAGTCCATGGTTTGGTGTACTAACTTTTCATGCCATACATGTAAGTCCGTGTATCTAACTTCTGCCATATTAACTAAACAATCAGCAAAATAACGACAGTCTAACACGTACATATTGCCGCTTCGCTTAGCGATTGCCACTATTTTATTCTGTTTATTATAAAACTCGCAAATATTCTCTTTAGTTAGCAATACATAACCTCTACTTGTTACACGATTAACAGACAATAAGTTCATCTTCAATTCAGGTACGTAAAGAACGTTGTCTATGGTCGTATGTTTCCAGTCATATCTGTTCCACGCTTCTACCGCCACCTGTCCGCAGCCATGGACACTAATTTGCGTTCCGTTACCTACAGTTACTGTTTTGTTCGTGACTATTGAATATGACAAAAAAAGTTTACGTTCACAGCACATGTGTTCGCTTGCAACAGAGTCCACTAACCACTTTGTTTTTTGAGAACTTTCAGCCATCGTACTTTCAACAACGAATGCATTAATTTCTTTATTTTTCTTATAGCGACACCGATTAATCACATGCCCAATTTTTGTACAATAAAAACACCTTTGTCCCTTTCGATTGTATTTGTAATGACCAAAATTTGAAGTTGTAGTAGATTTACATTCGCTTTGAAAATGTCCCAGCTTATTACACTTGTAACACTTTACTAATTTTTTATTAAAGTTTTTCTTAGCAACAAAGGCAGCAGAAGATTCTGAATTTTCACCCCCACTTCTTTCCTTTAATCTTTCTTCTTCTATCAGCAATCTAGCGGCTAAATTATCAAAAGTTTGCTTATCTTCAGGGGCGGATTCCCAGGCAGATACAAAGTGTATATATTTTTCCGGTATAGACATTAAAAACTTTGTTATCATCAACTTGTCAGATATATTTTCACCGAGTTGTTTTAATTGATTCTGCATCTCCTGTATTTTTGATAAAAATACAGACATTTATGCACCCTCTTCATATTTAAATTGAAAAAATCTTTGCTGCACAATATGAATGCTTGTTTCAGATTTTTGTTCATATAATCTTTGTAACTTCCGCCACATCTTTGCCGAGGTCTCGCATGATATGATATGAATCATAACTTCTTCTGAAATTCTAGTGACCAACAATGTTTGAGCTTTTGCATCTTCAGCTTCCCAACGATTCCCTTTTTGCCATCTTCCGGTCTTGTGGCCGTGCCGCTTACTATGCCGTACAACCCTTGACCTCGCAACAAAACCGTAGTTTGGAATTTCCATATGTTCCAATTTCTGGAACCTTCCAATTTTCTTGCTCCCTGTCCGTTCATTATTTCCATCGTCCTGTCTGTAACGTGTTCTTGCCTCCAACTTTGTTCAATACAAGAACAAGTAATTCCTTCCTGTCGATATTTAAACCTTGACACGACACGTGCACACAACTCACCGGTATTTCTCCGTCGATGTATTTTCGCCAGTAATCACTTCCTTTAATGCGTATTTTTACTTGTCCAGTCTGATTATGTGTTCTGGGCCATTAACCAGATAGAATTTATGAATAATACACACAATTTAACTTTTAAGACTTTTAATTTTTTACAGAACACTTTACAATTAACAACGCACACGCCGCCATGACAGTAGTGAGTGAGAGAGAGAGAGAGAGAGAGAGAGAGAGAGAGAGAGAGAGAGAGAGAGAGAGAGAGCATATGTCATTTATTACATTGCACAATCCATTCCGTTTTACAGTCTTGTTAAAAAAAGTGCATGTTAAGGTAGCATGGATACGGCTACAGGTCTCCAGGTGTAGCAGATTTTTAGTTTCTCTTTTGTTTCTGACTCTTTGGGGTGTCCTGATGCTATATGCGACTAGCAACAAAATCCATGCCACCGTCAAGTTTTAAAAACTGCACGTTAAGATAGCATGGACCCTTATAGTCGGCTACAGGTCTCCAGGTCTAGCAGGTTTTAAGTTTTTATTTTGTTGCTGGCTCTCTGGAGTATTCTGATGGTATTTGCGATTAACAACAAAATCCATGCCATGGTCTTGTTAAAAAAGTGCATGTTAACCCCAGAACCCTACTCGGGGTGCTGGAGCACCCCACATGGTTTTGTTTTCGAAATTATCTCGTTGGTTTTAAACGCACAGCTTTGAGCTCCCGCGTATTTTACTTTGAGGTCACGCGCTACGGAGTGGTGACTGGTGAGTGACGCGGCGACAGCCGAACGGTGCGTGCACGTGTGTCGTTGGGTGCTGTAGCACCCCAGTATAGTAACAACGTAAGTATTTTTTTAAATTATAGTTATATTTTTTTAAACTCACTGCGAATTTTGAATTATTTTAATACATAATATAATTATGGTTTACATAATTAATTATTGAGGTTATGTTATACAAAAACAGTTAATCTGTAAACTTGAATTTAGGTTCATTTTTCCTTTGAAATACAAAAATGCCTATAGCACAATAGCAATATTTTCTATTTTTTTATCATATTGTCTGCAGATGGTTGTGAACAGGGGATTGAATGATGAGAAATTATATTAAATACTAAATTTCTACAACTGGTTCACCAGCATACCATTGGCCAAGAATCTAGCCGAAAAGGACTTAACCATGGTCGGAACAACGCGAAAGAACAAAGGCGAAATACCAGAATCATTTTTGGAGTTAACAAATAATGGAAAAAATACCGCTATGTTTGCGTATGACGGACCTATGTTGTCAACGCTCCATTACTCTCCAGACAACAATAATGAAGTCGAGCTTCCAGAAATTATAAATTTTTATAATAAGACAAAGGGAGGAGTGGATATTTTCGATGCAATGGCAAAGAAATACTTTGTACAAAGAAAAACCAAACGTTGGCCAGTGTGCATTTTCTATGGGTTACTAAATGGAATCGGTATCAATTCTTGGGTTCTTTTCAAATGCTCACGAGTAAAGTATCGTCGCACTTTTCTTAAAGAATTGGGACTGAATCTCATAGAGGCACACTTAGAGGAACGCCTACAAAGTTCAACTTTGAGGAGGGATATAAAAGAAAATATATCAGCGATCCTCAAAAAACCTATGCCTGTCGATCCTTCTGGGTCTCAACATTACTTCCAGGGATGTTGTGGTTTCTGCCCAAGAAACAAGGACCGTAAGAGTAAGACTAGGTGCACTAGGTGCAAAATTCCAATTTGTTTGGAGCACCAAATTAAAGCATGCGAAAAATGCTCAAATTAAATTGTCATTTTAAATTATAAGTCTGATTTGTGATCTTTTTGTGTTACTTAATATAAATAAAAGTATAATTTCATAAAATTGTTTTAATATATATAGTTTACGGACTATTTCATTTTGGGGTCCTTCGTCACCCCTGTGTAGGAACACTGTATTCGCCAGACAGTGTAGGGTTCTAGGGTTAAGGTAGCATGGATACGGCTACAGGTCTCCGGGTGTAGCAAATTTTTAGTTTATATTTTGTTGCTGGCTTTTTGGGGTGTCCTGATGTTATTTTCGACTAGCAACAAAATCCATGCCATCGTGTTGTTAAAAAAAGTGCATGTTAAGATAGCATGGATACGGCTACAGGTCTCCAGGTGTAGCAGAATTTTAGTTTATATTTTGTTGCTGGCTCTTTGGGGTGTTCTGATGTTATTTGCGAACAGCAACAAAATCAATGCCATCACTTTGTTACCAAAAACTCTATGTTAATATCTCTATGATAGCATGGACACGGCTACAGGTCTCCAGGTCTAGCCAATTCTAGGGTTTTTTCAAATTTTCTTACACTATTTTTCAGCAACAAATTAGCAACAAATTCTGATGTGTAATTGCATTTAATCCATACCGATCCCGCGAGTTTACTGCTAGCTTAACGTTAAGACAGCAGTAACTCTTTTTTGTTTTGAAGTCGATCAAAGCAACAAAATCGGGGTTTTAGCAACTAATTAGCAACAAATTAGCTACAAAATACCATGTAGGTTTCGATTGATTCTACTAACCTTTCCTTGCTATCTTAACAGACCTTTCGAATCCTGGATGTATTAACATAGGTATATATTATATACCTCTGATATTTTCATGTGCAAATCATTTTCAACATGAGTACCCTTGTCTTAGTGAAGGAAAACACCATGAGGAAACCTGCATATCTGAGAGAACCTGAACGACATGTAAAGTCCGCCAAGCCGCATTTGGCCGCAATTGGCGTGATGGACTATGGTCTGATCTTCTTCATAAGGGAGACCACTTTTTACTTCCTATAAATATAATGCTTAGTCTTCACTTGCATTTTTTATAATGTTCTCGGATTACTTTATCTAAGATGGACAAACTAATAGCCTGTATTTCATAGGATACCGCTCTTTTGTCAAGTATATAAATAAATAAATATGGGACATTGACACAGCACCATCTAGTTCCATGGTAAGCTACGAGGACTGTGTTATGGATACCAGATAATTATAATAGTCATAATATATGTAGTTAAAATATAGCTGAAGGATTCTTCACTATCTTATTCGATCTTAGATTTTTATAGTTAGTGAACGTTTTTTTAAGCAGATTTTTTAACTAAATAAATAGTTTTAAATTGAATTTATTGAATTTTATATATTATTTAACAAATTCTTCGACGTCTTAACTTATATAAAGATCAGTAGGATATTTATTATTTATGTAAATTTTAATTAGCGATTTATCGCCTAGATATTCGCTATCAATGAAAATCCATAGGAACTAGTTAATGTATGGGAGTAAATAGTATTAGAGTTAGACATGGGACCATTCGTGGGCTAAATTAAAATGTAAAAAGGAACTGAAAAGCCAAATTTCTTGCTTTTGCCTTTTTCGTTTATCTTTGATTATTTGTTTTGTTTAAGAGATTGTATTATATTTTATGACTAATCTATACAAATATTAAAATCGTAACTGAGCCGAATCTGAACATTAAATATTTTTTGGAAAATCTTATTGAAATAGACATTATTATCAATACAGAGGCCGAATCTATAGTTTTTAAAATTTTTATCTATGTGTCTGTTACTGCATCACGGAAAAACCACTGGAGGAATTTTGATAAAATTTTGGTATGATAATAGCTGCTTATCTGGGTCAACATATAGGATAATTTTTACTGCGGGAAAATATCTCACCTCTGAGAAATCTATATAAGTAGGTACGAACCCAAGCGGAGCGATGTTGAGTCGCTAATATAAACTAAATAAGTAAAAACTTTCTAAAATTGCTAATAAATGGTAGTATTTTAAAAATTAGGTAGCCATTAGCCAATTAGAAGCCCCTAAGGGGTGAATATTTTTTTAAATTGTAATCGTACCAACTAAAAGGCATAATCATTAAAATTGGATTACTCTGTAAAATTTTGTGCGTGGTCAATGTCTTTACATAAAAAATATGTTTTGACTAAAGAGCCTTTATCTGAATAAAAGAATTACGTTCTGATAGTTCAAATTAAAAAAAAAATACACCCCATGCGCGGAAAATCGTAAATATTAAACAATGTTTTGAACAAAAATAAAATAAAAATTCTACTTCAATCAAAATAAATTAACTTAAAATATTGAAGAAAAGTGACGGCAAACGGTAGTATAATATATGGTAGCAAAATATATTGAGTTTAATCATTATCTAATTTATAGAACAAGGGAAAGTGGCTCTCCGAGTTCCGACCCCTTGTAACAATATGTAGGCCGAAGTAATGAAACGTGATTTATATAGTTCAAATATGAGAACTGTAAAAAATTACGGGCATTCATTCTATTGTATAGAAAATGAGAGTGGACTTGGTTATTTTTGTAATTGACTTACTAAAATTGGATGATGAGAGCGATTTTTTTACGATGCGACAGATTTAGATTACAGTATGAAGTTAGTCGTTAAATCTCATTTTAGTATATTGAGATGTCTATATTCACGATATTTATTCCGTTATTTCTTTATACACAACACGTGTTTTACATCGATAAATATGAAAATTATTACAAGCTTTTATTTAGATTCACCTGCCCCGGTGTCTGTCTGTAATCAAATCTTGCAAGTTAAATTTGACCCACTTCCCATTGTCCGATTGAGCTGAAATTTGGTGCACACGTTCGACTCGAGTGACTGCACGATTTAGTAAATGCCGCCATTTTTAATCCAATATTGCGTACGTTACAAAATGGCGATTTATTATTTCTATAGTGACCCTTATGATATGGGCATCAAATGAAAGTGTTAGCTGAGAAGACTACGAAAAAAAAACTATGAAACACTGAAAAAAAAGTTCAAACGGAATCAAAGTTTATGTATACTCGTATTAATAGGATAATGTAAGGAAAGGTTATTTATTAATAAAATCTTTTATTGATTATAAAATAGTAGAGAGAGGGGGAAGCGTCTATCCGAAATACGGCTAGAGCTGTAGGTTAGAGTGAGAGAGGAGGAGCCTGCCTACCGCTGCCGTATGCGTGAGAGATAGGGAAGCCAGACTGACTATGGAGCGGTTTACCCTCCCATAAGAAGTTATCACTTCAAAAACTAGTGACCTTTGGGAAATTTTTGTTCACGATACTAAGTCCTTAATAGAAACAGTAGCCCCTGACTTAGCTGTAATTTTCAATAATTGTGTTGATTGTGGTATCTTTCCATATTTAATGAAACACAGTAAGGTAATCCCTTTATTTAAATCAGGAAGTACTTCTGACTCCACTAACTTTAGACTCATTTCGATTCTACCCACATTAAGCAAAATCTTTGAAAAGCTTATTTTATTACAATTAATTAAACATTGTTACAAACATAAACTCATGCATGGTAAATCGTTTGATTTCACTCGGGACCGATCTGCAACTGATGCTAGTGTAGATTTAATTAGGAATATTTTGGATTCCTGGGAAGTATCATGTGATGTTTTAGGGATTTTCTGTGATTTATCCAAAGCGTTTGATTGTGTCCACCATGAAACACTAAACAGGAAATTATGCCACCATGGAGTAAAAAATGCCGCTCTCAATTCAGTGAAATCGTACTTAAATGATAGAGTTTAGCGTGCGGACGTGAATGGAAAACGATCTTTGGGATCAATGATGATGATAATTAACGATCAATGCGTGTACTACAAGGCTGGATATTAGGTCCTTTTTTATTTCTCGTCTACATAAATGACTTGCCATTTCTTGTTAGAAATAAACATGATATAGTACTGATTGCCGATGACACATCTTTTTTGTTTAAAATTGAAGGCCAGCAAAACGATTACATCCCCAGACACCCTCTATAATAATCAAAGACGAACAGCTTGATTTAGTTGATAGGACAATATTTTTAGGCATTACATTGGACTCTAAACCACAATGGGGTCCCCACATAAATAATTTATGAAACAGACTTAGCTCTGCAGTTTTTGCGGTAAAAAGATTCGACAGTCAACGAATGTGGATACAGCCAGAATAGTATACTTTAGTTATTTTCATAGTGTCATGACATATGGTATTATGTTATGGGGTAAAGGATGATTCACGTTACACCGTGTCGGGGCTGGGCCGGGCCCCGGCCGGTACAAAGCCGGGACTCGGTCAAACATCTATAGTATTCTTTTGTATGAAGTAATTCATGGTTGACCGTGCCCCGGCTGTACCACGGTCATGGCACAGCATCGAAATGTCGGTGGGTATAGTTTCCCGGCTCCGACACGTTGTAACATGAACGTGATCGCCGGGCGCCCGGAGGGCAGTCGACGATATATATTAGTGAGGTGAGCAGCGCAACTACGAAATGGACGATGAAAAATTGCTGGAATGTGTGCGCAAGTACCCTGTAGTTCGTGTTTCCAATACTTCGTCATTAATGGCAATTGCAATAGCTGCCAACTCAATTTGTGAAAATTGCATTAATATATCACTCAAGCGAAAAATAGAAAATAAAATATCTTATTATTGACTGACGAAATCACTATTAGTATAGATAGACACTGCCGTGCAATCATTCATGCCGCACAAATGAATGCCCCCAGTGGGACTCGAACCCGCGACCGCTGGCACAGCAAGTAGGGTCACTACAAACTGTAGTAGTTTATAAGTATTGTAGTGTTTTTATTCATAAGTTAAACTGAATAAAAGAAGTACTTTCTCTATTTTTGATATTCAAATATTTGTCATTTTTGTTGCCAAGCAACCATTAGGAATCCATGACAAAAAAAGGAATTGATAAGTACAGACAACATTTAATTTTCTAAAACTATATTTGAATAGTCCACAATACCCAACGGATTTCTTTTAATGATTAATAACAAGCTAAACTTCTTGGGTAGCTTCATTTTGGTGAGACGCCCAACTATTCTTTCTGCGAGAATTTGATATTGGTAGATACAATTGTGGATTGATACAAAACATGTCAAAACGGTGATATTCGAAAATTTATTACTAACAGGTTGTTCTACGATTTGATCTTGTATTAATACAACATTAAACAAGAAAAAGTGTTGTCCTACAAAACAGATGGTTTGGATCAAATCGTCACTCTCTCCGAACTTTTTAAAATAACAACGTTATAAAATTTATGTATAACAGGCTGATTCTTTTAGTATTTATTATTAAAAATATACATAATTGAATGATCAAATCATCCTACAAATAAAATGGTAGGATTTCTGTCCTACTCTGGGATATTGTCTCCCCCACGGACTGTAGACCAGAAGCTTTATGCCGCATACAATAATTTATTTCTGATACATAATATACATATAATATATTTATTTCAAGATCAGTACCTCTGGAGTGTCATAAGAGATTTATACTTTAAAACACTGGTAGTAGACTTATTCAAGGTCAAAGATCAACATTTACGGTTTTTTGAATTTTCCTCGAAAACGGTAAGTTTTATCAAAAATATAGTCTAAACAAAAATTGTAGATCATAACATTATCTACAAAAATGGTTGTAATACTTTTTGTTCTAACTATCACTATTTCTAAAATATCACGATCCTAAAACTTATTTGATCACTATTTTTATGTCTATTTTGACCGGACTACAGGTTGTAAAAAACAAACATTGAAGATATGCTTTAATTTATTAAATAACAGAGCTCAATTAATCCAAAGACATCAATCAATCAGTTTGTATTTCTCTTCAGCGATGGCGATTTTTTGACATAACATCTATTACTCAGAATTCATAATGTACGTTTCGCACAAATTTCTTTTATCAAAAGCTTCCAGAATGTCTTCATCAAGATGATGATTAACTATCGCACTGCAACGCAAGTCATAGGCAGCATAAGCAAATGGAGATTCCAACTGGTATTCGACTACCTTGCGTACTGGATGGTTTTGCAAAGAGGGTAGGTTATTATTCAAATGGCGATCAAGGGTAGATAAAGGTCGGATTAATATCAAAAGAGACTGAAGTTGACGGGGTTCAGCATTATAACGACGAGCTTGTGTAATTCTTGCATATGCCGCATTTATAAGTTCTTTAATATATTCATTTGAATGCATAACTTGACCATATAAAATGCGTCCAGCTAGTGACACCTTTTCTACCCATGTCGAACTTTTTTGTAGAACCTTGTCTAACTCCTGTGTATTTTCTTTAGTAAATAAACTAAACATATGTCGTATAACGGCATTTTGTAATTCTTCCTCAGTATTGTAGTGTTCAAGCTTTTCTTCAATTACCGCTTGCACTTCATTAGGAGCACCGCCAATGCAGAACACAGTGCCAGTCATACCTGAATAATTTAATGACATATGTAATTATGCTTAACAGCTTTATTCTTAATGATTTATTAGTTAACGTAGTGTAGTAACGTCTCCACATTTCAGCCTTGCACGGATGTTAACCAATAAGTAGATATTTTTTAAATAGCAACTCCTATATATAATTGTCACCTTTCCCGCCGCCAACAACCTAAGTTGGGACTGGAGATGATCGTCTCGCCTCATTCTTCGTTTTCGTGCTCAAGCCTTCTCACGACTCCTAAATCTGCCTGAAGTGTTTAATCAAAAGTAAAGATATAATGAGGAAGAAAATCAAGGAATTGGAGAATTGGTTGAAAAGAAGATGCAGAATTATATATATACGTCAGATTTAAAGAGATATGAGCTACTATATTTGGGTTGTCTCTGTCTCAGTTTATTGATATGTTCTGCTACTATATATCGAGCGCTACTATCGTGATATGTGATGTTAAATATGGGCTAATACTATTACATTTAAAGAGATACGAGCTGCTATTTGGGCTACCTCTGTCTCACAATTTATTGATTCGTTCTGCTACCCTGGAAAGTTACCGTCATTTTATTCTAAGATACGAGCAACTACATTTGGGTTGCTTCTGTCAAAGTATATCGTTAAATTTGTATTTATACTAATACACCCTTTGACTGTTATACATAAAAACAATTTGCACAAGAAATTGTTATTGCCATATGTAGTCGAGGGAGGAATTAATGCATGAGATGTAACCGGAGCCATTTTCGCCTATATCTGTCTTAGCGTTAAGACTCTAAACCAATAGTATCGATGAAACTCAGGATGTTGAGTTGAATGAGGAAATATTGCACATACTGGGCAACATCACAAGAATTGAGAGCCCCTTGCGTGGCAAGAAATTCTAGTCAAGTGCTTGTTAAGAGAAACAAGGGATATACTTTTTTCAAGAATACTCCAATTGTAAATTATTACTTTCCCTTGTTCTTAGTTCGGACGCAAGGGCTGCTGCCCCAGATACTGTCATTAGAAACTAAGCTTTAATGCAGAAATATATGGGCACCTTTGAGTGACGCTTGTCGCCGCTTACGTGGTGGCCATCACGAGGAAACAAAGGCGCCACGCTTTAAAAGGCATAAATGCCATATTTATGTTTGGGCTACGAGCCCTAATATCGCAGGACTGACAAGAAGCTGGACAGTTACAACGAGACACCGCGTGCCTGCCACAGCCATAACGCTGGCTGCAACTCGCTCAGCGGAAGACATCTCGTCGTGATTATGATTATAATGATTATAATATATTGGTTAAACATTATCAATTACCCAATCATTGCTTGAATCAAAGGCTACAAAATACTTTTTTACCAACTTCATTATGCATTCGGAATTAAAAAGAAAAACCATCATGAATGTGACTGATACAATTAAAACAGTCTAATGAGGCAATTGCAACATTATTTACCTAATATCTCTATACAGCTATGAATCCCCGGTCAACATTTTAGATATTTTTTATCCCGAAAAATTAAAGAGTTCCCGTGTGATAGTTAAAAAACTATACAGCTAGTACACAAAAACTACCGATTGGATTTTAATGAAACTTTACAATAATATAGTTCATACATACATTAGAATAACAAATAGGCTACTTTTTATTCAGGAATAATGTTCGATTCCCGTGGGATAGATTTGTTTTTGTTTGTCTATGCTATGTTTGTCTTGCTAGTTAACTAATAAATCGCTAAGAATGAAGCTGTTAAGCATCATTAAAATCAAACGAACTTACCTGTAAGTGAAGATCGATTAAAGTTATGTGAAAAGCTTCATTCGACGCAATTTATAATTACCCTTCAAATCTATTATATTATTATTACCATACCCTGTTTAAAAATATGTAATAGTTCGCTTTAAACTCAATGAGGTCAGAAACGGTCATCCCCAGTCCCAACGTAGGTTGTTGGCGGCGGGAAAGATGACAGTTATGTATAGGAGTTGCCGATTAATAAAGAAAAATTTACTTATCCTTAAACATTGAAAATAAACGAGTTATTCAATAAACAAAAATCAGCCCTTAAATTCAAGATGGCGGATGACACAACGGGTCTGATACCCCGAAAATCTAAATTTAGACTTCCGAATATTAAATCTATATACCTATACCTATTATAAACTAGAAAATTAAAAGTATATATACTTTTGCTGAGCAATGATCTCCAAAATACAAGATGTTTTACCTTGATCTTCCAAAATTGCCGCCATTTCCAATGCTACCATGACACCGCTTTCATAACCCAGTAAGTAGAATCTATTCTTTAACTGTGCCTTTTTGAGAAGGGTCTGTAAATAAAGATTAAGAATTTGGTGAATGCCAATATTATGATTCTGGTATTACTAATATATAAATTTTTCGTGGTTAGGTTTGATTGTGACATCTTAACAGGGCTTTGCGATTCACAGAATGCGTGTTGCCGATTAGCCCATATGAAGGTTTTTATTCGAGTAGGAAAGCCTGTACTAATACTTTCTTAGATTTACGCGAATATTTGACATTTTAAATAAAACTATCTTTTCGGATTATTTCGCGGATTTATTTTGATTTTTGGTTCCCGACGTTTCGAATGCTTTACAGCAATCATGGTCACGGGAGAGTCTCTCCCGTGACCATGATTGCTGTAAAGCATTCGAAACGTCGGGAACCAAAAATCAAAATAAATCCGCGAAATAATCCGAAAAGATAGTTTTATTTAAAAAGCCTGTACTGTAAAAAAGAACATATATTGATGCTTACATTGTAATCCATGTTGTTCATATTGATCTGATTAATTCAGTCTACATATCAAAAGTTAAATTAGATAAAATTAATTGACTAAAACGTCTAAAACTTCGGAACTAAATGAATTATCTAACCTTTGCAAATCTGTCAGCCATTTCTTGAATCGTTTCGTTAGGTCTAACAAGGCCAGGCTGCAATACGAGGGCACCCAACTTGAGGCGCTCGCACAGAATTTTGAAACGTGAATGAAGACCTTCTACTCCTGGTACCACGCACAAGTACGTTTGATTTACATCAAATTCATTTTCGCGCTGAAATTTTATGTAATCATCGTGAAGGGTTCAAATTATTGGAGTTTACTACTCCTTAAGAATCGATTTTCATATAAGGCCCCCGGTATGGACATTTTATGAGGAGTGTAATTAATAAAAGCGTTAACTCAAATGCGTTACGTTTTATGACATTGTAAATCCATTATGGCGTAATGTACAATACAACATTATTTTAGTGACTTTGTATCTCTTAGTAATTAGACTTATAAATATACAAAACTAACGACTTACCCTCGCTTTGCTCGGGTTCGTCCCTAGGTACGTTTTAACGGTTAGTGATTCCCATACAAAATAAACAGTTCAGAACTTTTTGATTGTCCAGCAGTTTTTTTTGTTTTCGCAAATTTTTTTTTATATTTAAACCACCCCTGACACACCCCCAACAAAACAAAAAAAGAATTATTCAAATCGGTCTAGCCGTTTTTGAGTTTTAGCGAGACTAACGTCCAACAAAGTCTATAATGTTCAGTAGATGTAGACGATTTGTGGGTTACATTTTTACTCACCGTCGATGAAGTGTTTATCAGTGTTGGTAAGAACACCATTTCCGCTGTGGCAAGTAGCTCATCATCATGAATATTTGACCAGAACGTGTCGAATCCATTAGTTTCTTTATAATATTTTTCTGTAATCTTATCTTCTAATTGACGAAGTCTAATAAAACATAAAACGCAAATCTATAATATACATAAAATGCTTTGTCCTGACTGACTGATCGATCAACGCACAGCCTAAACCGCTGGTCGTAAAAACGTGAAATTTGGAGGACATATTCATTATACAATGTAGGCATCCGCTTAGAAAGGATTTTTCGAAATTCATCCCCTAAGGGGGTAAAATAGGGGATGAAAGATTGTATGAAACTCTGTCATTATTAACGTGAAATGCACAGAAAGTGGTATTTAGCTTTAAGATAAAAAATTAGAAATATGTGTGTAAGATTTTTTCGAAATTCATCCCTTAAGAGGGTAAAAGGGGGTGATAAAGTTTATATGGGCGAACCATAATTAATGATCAGAATTACTTGAAACCTGGTATTAATGCTCTTCAATACAATTAAATAAATACTTATTTTAGCATTTTTTGACATTTATCCTATAAGGCTGTCAAATAGGGGATGACAGTTTGTATGAAACTCTGTAATTGATACACGGAAAATGGTGTTTACCTTTAAAATGACAACTAAAACAATACAAGTATAATTTTTTTTCGAAATTCATCCCTTAAAAGAATAAAAGGGGATTGTGCTGTTTATATGAGGAAAAAAATGTTTACGATCAGAATTATTTGAAACTTGGTATTAATGCTCTTCAATACAATTAAATAAACATGTATTGTAGAGTTTTTTTTTTAATTCAGCCCCTAAGTGAGTAAAACTGGGCGGCGAAGTTGGAGTTGTGGAATGTATTTAAATAGAGTAACCTGACTCATGTTCTCTGCAAGTGCACACTTACTGTGTGGGGTATAAAGTAGAGAACGGAAGTTATTCCGAATACAAAGGAAAATTATGTATAACTTTTCGACTGGCCACAGAAGCGACAACTATGACAGACCTAGAACGCGAGAGAAAGAACCTAACTAGAGACTATCCTGTTATCTATATACTCCTTCTGAAGGTTGGCACATCTGCAATAAAAAAGTCGCCGAAGCTATGTAACGGAATTAGACTGATAGTTATTCATGAAACATCATAGTGGTCACTGTATTTGTTGGATGTGCTCGGGGGCAATTAGAATTCATACCTCGAATACCACTGATAACTTCTGACTACGTCTTTGAATTTAATCTATTGTAATTCCTTCTTAAAGTTTGCTTTGCAATGACTTGAAAGTAGCAGGTGTAGACTTAAGAGAGGATTACTACTCACAGGTACATTTTAGCAGAACCCAGAACTAGACAAAACATCCATCTATGTGGTATATTTGTGTTTGGTTTTTTAGTGTAGACTAACTTAAGTGAATCTAGAGTTTTACTCTAGACATAATATTAAAAATTCGATACGACAACAAATAAATTCAATGGAAATTAAAACTGAGCAAATTTTATAGTCCACGCGAGCGTAGCCGCATGCAAAAAGCTACAACAAAATAAGATTGGCAATTTATATATGTAACTGAAAAAAAAGGAGAAGGAGGAAGACTGTAAGCTTCAGGTGTACATAGCGTTGGGTCTTAAAAAACCGTAGATGTTAGCCATTTAGTACGAGTATGTTAGTTAAAAACCCATATTAGCCGAGTTAAATGATCACTATTAGCCGAAAGTCGTAAACATATTACGCGATTGAATCATTGTATTCTCTTCCTCTAACTTTGGAAAAATGGAGAGAAGAAAAGTGTGCAAAAAATACAGGAGGTAGTTGAGCTTGCTAAATACCTAAAATGTACATTTTTTTACCGAATACACGCGTAACATCTTTTAAGATACTGGATATTTTGAGATACAATCGTTAATATGAAATTTGTTTTCCTTATTTTTACAAATAATAAAGTTTGATCGCGAGCGAAGCCGCGGTTTCTGCTAGTATAATATAATGTGCAAAATATGTGTGTAAAGATTAAAACAAGTAATCAACCTGTATTTGAAAATCTTATTTGTAAAATTTAATTAAATAAATAAATCAATATATTGGGACATTAATACACAGCGCCATTTAGTTCCATAGTAAGCTACGAGACTTCTATTATGGATACCAGATAGTTGATACACTAGACATAAATAACTCTTAAATACATACATATTATAAATATAAACACCCATGATTGGAGTACAAACATTCGTGCTCATCACACAAATGAATGTCCCCAGTGGGACTCGAAGCCGCAGCCATTGGCACAGCAAGTAGGGCCAATAAAACTGAGCCAAACGTGTCGTCAAAGTTAGTATAATATAATATTTATAGTCATCCATATTGCCTAACTTAAAGATTCTGTGGAAGAAATTGCTATTTAGCTTATTATACGTAAGGCCGTCTTTTGTGCACGTTCTTTCACATAACTGCTTTGTTTTTCCATTTTTGTCATTACTGGTGTACAATGAAGTGTATAAATAAATAAATAGGTTTAGACGTTATTAAAGGAGCTTTCGGAGGCGAAAAATCGATCTAGATTAGTCTCATGTCTGGGGAAACGCGTGTTTTCGAGTTTTCATGCGATTTTCTTTTGCATTATTCTACACAGAATATGCTCGACAATTTCTTACACTTAGGCATGAGCATCGTGGTCAAGCGATCAAGGTGCAAGATCATATGGTAACAATCATAGGTATGTCCGAGTTCGAATCTCGATCGTATACAAAGTTTCACTTTTTTTTTGTATTTATTCAAGTTTTTAGTTTTTTTATCTAAAAAATACGATATAACAAAAAAGAACTCCGAGCGAAGCTCGGTCGCCAGGTACATAGTATAATATATGTATATATATATATATATATATATATATATATATTTAATAATCTTACAAAATACTTACGATTTAATAGTTAAGGCTGGTAAAGTATTTTCATCTAAGAATATGTGATACGTATTATACAAATAACATCTAAATATTTCTAACATAGCAGGCTCAATATCCAAATCTGCTATAAAAGTACTTTCCGGTATATCATCCGGTATACTAATGCCTGAAAAGATAGGTAATTACAATTATAAAAATGAACTAATTAACATATGGTATAAAAAGTATGTCCGCCAACCCGCACTTGGCCAGCGTGGTGGACTATGGCCTGATCCCCCTCGTATTGAAGGGAGGCCCGTGCCCAGCAGTGGGACGTTAAAAAAAAAGGACTGAATACAATACAATACATAAAAAGTATAATAAACGTTTTGGTACAAAACGTTATTAAAGGATCTAACCTGTTTTTGAACTTAATTCGTGTACTAAGGATACAGCATCAGATTTTCTTAAGGAATCTATTAGTATAGCACGTTGTTTCAGACAAATTGCTTTTTCAATGGCATCGATGGCATTTACTGCTGAAATAGCTTCATTAAATTCGTTTTCATTCATCTGTAAATTTTTTCAATGGTTTTATAATAGTACTAACACTATTAATAATGACATTTTAAATAAAATATAGCCATTAGATAGGCAAGGTAAGGTGTATTTACCTTATGTGATATATTCAAAGCAGGCAGCTTAATCCATGTTAATAATTGATTATCAATTTTAGATAAAACTGTTCTTTCAAAATCATCTTTTCCGCTGTTAATAACAGCAAAATATCTACAATAAAATTATTGAAATAATTAAATTCTTAAAATGTCGTGTGTAATATCTAATTTCGTTAAAATATAATTTATACTAATATAAAGCTGAAGAGTTTGTTTCTTTGTTTGTTTGGTTGAACGCGCTAATCTCAGGTATTACTAATCCAATTTGAAAAATTCTTTTTGCATTAGATAGCCCGTTTTCTGAGGGCTTTAGGCTATATATCATCCCGGAAAAATGTACGGTTCACGTGGGATAGATTTGTTTTTGTCTAGGGACGAACCCGAAGCGAAGCGAGGGTGAGTCGCTATATTATACCTATATAATACTTACTTTAAATTTGAGCATAATCTTTGCGATATTAGTTTGGTCTGCTCCAACATTTCATAACTATTCTCATTTATTTCATTAGCAGAAACTATGTAATATATTCCTTCAATGCCTGCGAACGACGTATCTTCAGAAGGTAAATCAATAATTCTTTTTGGACTAAACATATTTCCAGTTATCACTTGTACTCGTACTCCTTGGCTGGCCCAAGTTCTAGAAAATTGGTTTTCATGGTTATTTACAATGTTGAATATTAAATTATATAATTTATTCCGTAAGTAATTATGCGAAATACCGTAATTTTTGGGTCAGACAATTGGATGATCCAGTCGAAGAAACTAATATTATCTTTCTAGCCCCACGGCTCACTAGTCTGTCTACTAACTTTAACGCCAGCAATTCGTCCTCTGATATTACCAACTGTTGTAGCTGAGTAGAACAAGTTATTCTAAAAAAATAATAAATGTTAAAGAGTGTTATCGCTTTTACACTTTAAGTCATTATATGACAAATGACTGAACATAAGATTACTTACTTTGTCTGAACGTAAGATAGATCCTTTTGTAAGTCGAGTAGTACACGTCCACGATGACGGCTTCTAGCTTGAAGACTGTATGCTTGTGATACATCTTGTGGGGAATACGTCACACGAGACAGTGGCCGGACGTATCCACGTGCAATACCCTCGGTGAGCATTAATTGCAATTTCTATAAAATTAATATATATTATGTTAATCTAATATAATTAAACGAGCAATTCTTGTATATTTATATCTTTATTTATTTATTTATACCAGCGATCTCGGAAACGGCTCTAACGATTTCGCTGAAATTTGGTAATTGGGGTTTTCGGGGGGCGAAAAATCGATCTAGATTAGTCTTATGTCAGAGAAAACGCGTGTTTTCGAGCTTTCATGCGTTTTTCTTTCGCATTATTCCACACACAATATGGTCGCTAATTTTGCTCGTTCGGGCATAAGCATCGTGTTCAAGCGGTCAAGGCGTAATATTTACATTCCGAGATCGTAATTTTTACTTTTGTTTTTTTTTTGTATTTATTCAAGTTTTGAGGTATTTTTTAAAAAGAAAATTGTAATTTTGGGCAAAAACACCGAGCGAAGCTGGGTCGCTCAGGTACTGACCTATTAAGTGACAATGTTCGATACCTGCTTTCTGCTAAATTCACAGCTTTAATCAGCTAAAGCAGAAATAAAAACCTTGGTATAGAAATAAAATAGATAAAACTGTTAACTTCGGAAATGAAAATTATTGTAAATTACATTTACAATATCGATTTAAACATTAAGTTTTTTATAGTCATTTATTTTAACTGTAAGTTAATATGAATTTAACAATTACTCTGAATTAAAATTTATTATAAAGAAGTAGTTCTAACTTATACTTTACTTATTTGTACCTGTATATCCTCTTCTCCTTCATGTTCCAATATTGACGATAAGTTTGCGGTGCAGTAAGTTTTTAGTTTACTCAAATGATACAGGCCAAAGTCATAATTTTCCTTTATCAATAATAAGGTTGTATCAATTACAGTACCCAACGGACTGCAACACTTTATCGTAATCTGAAATTATTTTGATAAATGAATCGAATCAATTGATATAATTGTTTATTAGTATCCAAAATTAAAAGTTATAATCATATTATTATAAACGACTAGCAGAATTCGCGGCTTCGCTCGCGCTAAAACTACAAAAAAATCTCTGGAAAGGTGGTTTCATACAAACTTTCATCCCCTACTTTACCCTCTTAGGGGTTGAATTTTGGAAAGCGTGAAATACGTAACTCATTATTTTTGCCGTACTCAATTCATACGAAATTTCATGCAAATATATCCAAGGAATAAAAAGTTTCATACAAACTTTCATCCCCTATTTCACCCCCTTTGGGGTTAAATTTTGAAAAATTTTTCCTTAGTGGATTGCCTTCGTCATATGAGGAATACGTGTGCAAAATTTCAATTTTCTAGCCTCAAGGTTTGGCCTGTGCGTTGATACATCAGTCAATCACTTTGGCCTTTTATATATAAGACTAGCGACTCACGCTCGCTTTGCTCGTGTTCGTCCCTAGGGACTTTTTCACGGTTAGTTATGTTTAGGTATACATAAATAGTAGATTGCTACTCCTAAGATATTCATTGAAATTATATAGCGATTTGCTCTCGTTTTGCTCAGGTGCCTACACCGTACGCGGATTTTGATCACAATTTCATGGGTTTTAATTTTTTTTCGCGGAACCATGATTCTTTTTCTAAAATAAAAGTCCCGTCTAAATCGGTCCAGCTGTTTCGGAGATTAGCCGGAACAAACAGACAGACAGACAGACAGACAGACAGAGTAAATAGAACACGATTTTTTGCAAAGCAACTATAAATATAAACAGTAAGTGTTATGGTAGATTGTATCAAATTATTATGGTAAATATATTACAGCTGCAAGCACCATCCAAAATCATTCAATACTTATGAAAAACAGATATTCAAATACCTTTATCAAAACTTTCTTTATAATAACGTAGCGACTCACCCTCGCTTCGCTCGAGTTCGTTCCTAGCTTGCTTCCCCATACTAACTTTCATTCACATTTTCACCCCCTTAAGGTATAATTTCCGGGATAAAATCCTATATCCTGTCCAGGGTCTCAAACTATCTTCGTACCAAATTTCATCTTAATCGGTTCAGTAGTTTCGGAGCCTATTCGATGCAAACAAACAAACAAACAAACAAACAAACAATCAAATCTTTCCTCTTTATAATATAAGTATAGATATAGACTACTAGTGCTTTAATATATTATAGATATACTTACATCTTTTAGGGTACCTTTAACACAGCTTATAATTAAATTACAACCATCACCCTTTGTGGCATTTAGCACCATATCTCCGAAAGTTATATCGCGTGAATTTCCAATGTGACTTTCTGAAATACGAATATAATCGATTGTACAAATTGGCGCAAAATTAATCATTCAATTTTTATTTTAAATAACTTTTTTGCTAAATAAAAACTATAGATTTTGAGTGATAGAAATCTTTATTTGAACCTTTTTTTCTGTTGAATGGAAAACATGATATCCGTCAAGTGGCCGCCGCCAGTGTTGATGCACATTTGTGCCCATTTTATCGCATTTTTCATGAAACAAGATGAAAGATTTCCGGTGATAACGGTTCGCATTCCTGTAGAATGTTCTCCTTATGAGCTGCGATTGTCTGAGCCTTGTTGTGATAAGCCCGCGACTTCAAGTAGCCCCAAAGAAAGAAGTCTGGGATGGTTAAATCGGGCGATCTTGCTGGCCATGCCAAATCGCCAAAACGAGAGATTACGCGACCAGGAAACACTTCCTACCTTTTCTTGCGAAGTATAGCACTCCACTGCTTGTCTGTTTGTATACTGCAGCTGGCTAGTTCACAAATGTCAAATATGATTGACGTACGTTGCTATTTGCAAAAATTATAACACCTTCCGATAGGGTGATTAATTTTGCGCCACCAGATATTCTCCTATTTTCATAAAATTATTATAAAGAGCATTAATGACCAATCATACCTTTGAGCTCTGGGAAGAGTCTTCGTAGGAATCTCTTTTTGTTGATATCGCTGACAGTAGTGAAAACTTGGCAGCCATATGCCAAAGCAATCGATATAACTGCCTGACCAAGAGCACCAGCGCCTCCATGTACCAAAATTGTTATTCCAGGCTTAAAATTTGCCTTAATACACTGCGGGTAAATATAATATTATACTACTATGTATATAGTAATAATATACAATACTAGCAACTCACCCTCGCTTCGCTCGGGTTCGTCCCTAGTTACGTTTTAACGTTTAGCTCAGAGATGAGATATTTTCCCAAAGCAAAAAGTATCCTATATGTTGACCCGGGTAACCAGCTATCATCATACCAAATTTCATCAAAATCTGTCCAGTGGTTTTCCCGTGATGCGGTAACAGTCAGACAGACAGACAGACAAAAATTCTAAAAAACTATAGATTTGGCTTCTGTAATAAAGTCTATTTCAATAAGATTTTCCAAAAAATATTTAATGTACAGATTCGGTTTAGTTACAATTTTATTATATTTATAGATAATACTAAATATAATTAATATTATACTATGAAAATTACTATTATACTACTTTCTTAGATTTACGCTAATATGTGACATTTTAAATAAAACTATCTTTTCGGATTTCAATAGGGAAGATGGCTGGGTACTACCATCGTCGTGGTATCCAGTCATTAATATAAGAAAATCAAATAATAAATCTAACCATAACAGACAGTTAGATGTAGTAAGTTCTTACTGTGCAGATCAAAATAACAGTTTTTCAAATTAATATTCTTCATTGTAAATGTATGTAGTAATAGTGTTGCTTATAATTTCGATTCTTTTCTAAATAATTGCAAACTAAATTAAAATTATCATTCTTAATTAATTTCAATTTTTAATTCTTTTTAAATTACACAATAATGTTGTTTTGAATAATTAATATTTCATTTTCTTTAATTAAAATTAAAATTAACAAATATATTGTAAGGTACTTTGGTACCATTTTTGAATTTTTTGAATACATTCTTGTTAATTTGTGGGTAGGCTGTCTGTAACAACTTTATATCGCTTTTAAGACATCTTAAACCTTAGTCTCTCCCGTGACTATGGTTGCTGTAAAGCATTCGAAACGTCGGGAACCAAAAATCAAAATAAATTCGCGAAAAAATCCGAAAAGATAGTTTTATTAATAATATTATACTATATATGGGGTGTAAATATATTTAATGATATTTGGTACCAAGCAATATAGAGCGAGATAGTAGGCCAATGGAACTGTAGCTGCATCTTCCATAGTCCAGTGTGCGGGCACAGGCCACAGATATTCCGGTTTCACGCTTACATGTGTTCTTATACATCCATAATTCGCAATACCCATTACTCGAGCTCCGCTATTGACACGACAAAGAGATAATTAAAAGTGAAATCAAACTAGATTTATCGTTCGTAAAAAATATTTACCTATCAGTAGTTCCACTAAAATCGAAAAATTGTAAGTCTTTTCTATCGCATGAAATTACTCCCATTTTTTTCTGTACTTCAACAACATTTACTCCAGCAAAATGAACCTGAAATATATTGATAAATGTTTACTTTGCAATTAGATAAATATATTTTTTTTTTGTAACAAAGTGTATTTGATTTTACCTTTACATTTATGCCTGCGGCTCTAGGCTCTGGTACTTCTGCCCAATGCAAGGAGTCTAGGTTACCTAACTCTCTAATATTAAGCTCAAATCCGAGATCTCCTTTGCTTGAAGTTTCTTTTGCTGGTAAGTAGTATTCTCCGCCCCACGCGCCCTTAAATAATTTATTTGACAATTGTTGATTGCATTGCATTTGTATCATAACAATAAATACGACTAGAAGTATCGACCTATAGGTAATCCTAACATAATTTCTATAAGTTTTATTAGCTTGTCTGAAATGTCATCAACAATTAAAAAGTAATCGACTACTAATGCTACAGTCTGAATATCATGTCGTCTTTGATTTACTCATTTCATACAAATATTGCAACAGAATTATATTCTATATTAAGTATATATTAGGCAGTGGTAGCCCAGTAGTAACGCGCTCGCTTGGGAAATCCGAGTGAAGGGGGTTCAAATCCCGGGTCTCGCATTTCTGATATTATGTGCGAATCATTTCTATCATCATTATCATCGTGTTCATAAACAAATGTTATTATTATACATACATCAATGGTGTTTGTAGAAAAGTGAGGACCAAATTTTAGGGCTCTTAGTCCAACATTTTCACAAAGAGTTGGTAAATCATGAAATCTTATATTTTTCATGATTATAGCACCGCATCTAAAACAAATATTTCATATGAATATTGATAAAATAAAAATTATAGGGAAAAGGAATGCGAAATCATACCCATAAATATGTATATCATACCTCGTATAATCATGAGCATCAAATATCCTCGCAGGTATAACTTTTATTCCATCTATTTCATACATTTCATCAAAATGCTTATTTACGTCGATTATTATTTTTCTTATAAAGTTTGGCTGAGAAACTGTTTCATGAATTCTTCTGAGCGCATTTAATTGGAGCATACTGTCAATCATGGCCACCCAATTGTCTTCCCATTTTATATTAGCTTCAGATAATGACAAACTAGCATTGTAAATACTACGAAATACACCCCTGTAAATTTAAGTTTTTTTTTTCTTTTAAACTGTTGCACAATTTTTAAATATTCTTTCAATTTGTTAGGTTACTTACGAATAATTATAATCCCTTATAGAAAAGAGTTTATAAATATCATCTGATTCGAGTTGCATTTCTTCCTTACAATTTAAATTAACTTTGTCTTGATTATCTTTTTCTTCTGTTAGTTCCCCAGTTATATAACCGGTTGTGATTGTAGTACTGTCATCTGATACCTAAATTATATATATATATACACATAAGTAAATTATAGGTAATTAATGTACTAAGTTATTTAGAAGAACCATAAGATAAATCAATTAAACGATATTTAAATCATTAGACAAACTTACTTCAAAGCGGCCATTTCCTTTATGTAAAGCTATATTTAAACGCAAGGTTCGCTGTTTATGAAGAATTGGTTGTGTAAAGAAATGTACATCAGTAAATTGGACTGACAACTGTTTCTTCTCTACTCCTAAAACCATTGCCAATGTGTCCCAAACCCCTACGAGTGCTCCAGAAAATGGATACGAGTTCTTTTCTAAAATTAAAAATTAATATTATTATTTAAACAAATAAAAATATTTTATTATTATTTACAGGAATTCCAAATTATGATATTTAAAAAGGCAATATAAATTTTATATTATCACCTCTAATGACATGGCCTTTTAAATATGCGTGATCGTTATCATACGTGGATATCACACATTTTGTAGCGGCAGCTATTCTTTTATGCGCCGATACATACAAAGGTAAATTCCTGTAATATTTATTTGTTTATATGAAAGTTTATAGAAATTATGAGTACAGTATACATAACAATATTATATCGGTCAAACCTAATTTTAGGCTTAACTAGTTTAGCCTAGGCCGAAATTACTGCCTCCCCCCAACGTGCGTTCACGTTGTCGTGCGCAGTTGTGCGCAATCCAGCCGGGCCCGAAGCCAAGAAACGCGCAGGGAGGTGGCCCACTTCGGTGGGTGGTATACCATGCGGGTTGCTTTTGGTACTTCTCTAATAGCAGAGTGGACTGTGGAGCAACCTCATGGTCTGCTTCAGCAGACCTGCCGTCGTAGATGAGTGCGTAAGCGATCCTGCGACGCCCCATTAAGACGGGGGTGGTTTTGTTGGATTTTAGTGGGTAGTACTGGCTTTTCTAGTCGGTGAGTCCCACATAATTACCTGTATGTCAGGTGGTATATGTCAATGCATTTCCTAATATTAAAAAAAAGGCCGAAATGATTGAATCGTTGCAAGTAACAAAATAAACATCCTTGTAACCCTAAGTAGCACTAAAAGTTCATTATTAATGTTAGTGTGACTCTAAAAATTATTTTTATTATTTCATTATAGCACTTATGGTATTGAGGGTTCTGGATTTGAAATAAAAAAAAGCTGACTAATAACCTACGTTATCCAAGTCGGGTCTATCATATAATAATACCACCCACTCCTCCAGAAGCCACTTCCAATTTACTAAACTGCAGCCGAATAATAACTCAAAATCAGTTCGGCCTAAGCCAAACTAGTTAAATCTAAAGTATATAGAACCAACTAGATTGTCCTGGGCTAAACTAGTATATCCTGACACACTTAGGAGGAATCGTTTGGCCTAGGACAAACTAGTTTGGCCTGAAATCGGGTTTAGCCGGTAACATATACACACATATACATGTATGAAAAAAAAACTGCGTAAATTAAACATGTCATAATACTAAAAGTTAATCATAGTTTTCATTAATCATTAGTCTGGTTCACAAATCATTAATTAGATTAAATAAAAAATAATATTTTGTATTACAGCTATTCATATTTACCATTCTTCAGTATGAGCCCATTCCACTAAATGTGATAACATTGGTGTTCCAGTCGAAACAGGATACTCGATTTTAGGATACAGAGCTTCAACTTTAGGATTAAATCCTTCCATATAAAGTCTGCGAAAGATATATTAATTAATTAATAATTCCGACATATTATCGACATTAAATATCTACATTTTATAAACTAACTTTCCTATAGCTTCTAGCAAGAATAGTGCATTGTCCACGTGTCCACGCCTAGTGAGTGGTATGTGCCGACATGAATCAGGTAGCGACCGTTTGACGATGGCTTGCAACAAACCATGCGGTGCAATCTCGATCACCACTGCATTAGCTGGGATTAACCGTGACGTCTCCTCAAAGAGCACCGAATTCTGCATTGAAAATTTTTTCATATGTCAATAATATAAAACTTTTTCTTATTGTAAGAATTTGACTCACTTCTATAAGAAACCCGTTCGTAGTTTACCATTTATTATATATTTTACTTTCACATCACTTATCTATACTATAATGTTATAAAGCCACGAGTTTGTTTGTTTGTTTGATTGAACGCGCTAATCTCAGGAACTACTAACCCGATTTGAAAAGTTATTTTTGCATTAGATAGCCCGTTAACTGAGAAAGGCTATAGGCTATATAGCATCTCGGAAAAATGTACAGTTCCCGTGGAATAGATTTGCTTTTGTCTGTTCCCCAAGCGAAGCGAGGGTGAGTCGCTAATTTAATATGATCAAAATTATTTCTCTCCAGAAAATACACTGCCTTTCTTTTTACAAAATACTTTTTTTTTGTACTTTACAATTCTTCCACTTCCACATATTTAAGTTAAAGGGTATACCTTTTTGACTTTATTTTAAAAATCATAATTCATATTAAACACAGTTTTTGGTGCTGCTAACTCTACAAGCTTGGCAGGAAATAAGTATTTCATTTGACTCTAAATAATAGTGACAACTACATTTATTCTATTCTCATACTAGTAACAATTCATAATATTGCTAGCATTATTATAGGTTAACTGTTATAGCTTATAGCTTTACGTTAGGCAATAAATACTTTTTTAAGTTTATCTTTTTTTTCATTATTCATGTTTTTTTTTATTTTATCTTAATTGAATCGAATCGTAAATATTATAATACAGAATATTACTAACCAATAAATTATTTGTATGATACTCAGCTGAAGAATACTTAGCAATTTCTTCTCCCCATCTTTCTTTTGGTACCGAAGTTGATACCCATTTCTCACTACGGGGCTTTGGAGATTTGATGACTTCAGTTAATTTTTTAAGTAAGCCGGGACCTTAATAATAAGAGTATAAAATATAACTCGTATTTATTTGAGTAATTATTTATTTGAATTTTTGTAAATAAATATGTTATTATAATTTGTTTACTTTACCTGCTTCAGCAATATAGCGCGAGTGATATGCAATATTTGAGCTTGGCACCTCCTTAGCGAAAATACCTTTGGAAGTTAATTGAGCTACAAAATCTTCCATTACACCCGCTGGTCCTGAGATAGTACTCGAGTTAGGACCGTTATGGCATGCTACGTCTATTTCTGGAGGGCACATTTTAACAATCTATAACAAAGATATATTAATATGAGCAAAATGTATAAAAAAATTCTGGAATATTAAGTTAAAAAAAATATTTTTTAATATTGTTTTTTACCTGTTCGTATCCAAGACCGACGGCAACCATCGATCCTTTTATGAATGGTGTTTGCAAAGATACTAAGCCACGACTGTAAGCAGATAAAATCATCTCTTCAGCTGTAAAACAACCATCAGCGTATGCACATCCTAATTCCCCCACACTGTGTCCTGTTAAAAATTTAAAATTATTTAAATTTCAGAATAGTCTTCTAACATGTTTTTAGGTATATCATCTGAATTTAAACTGAGTTCTCAAGATGAAGTAATATCATAAAAGTAGGAAATTTATCTGAAAGTATAATAAAAAAAACATTAAATACCTATAATCATATCAGGGAAAATTTCCAATTCTCTTAAAACATCGGTAAGCCCTATTTGAATTGCTGCGATTCCAACAAAGGAGTGTAAGATATTATCAAATATTGTTTTATCTGTGGAAGTTATAATATGTACTATATCAATTCCTTTAGATTCAAGAGCTCGGCGACAACTGTAACATACAAATAAAATAAATTCATTTATAATTTTTTGTGTTTTTAGTTTGTTGTATTTAAAAAAAATTATGTAGTATATTATTTACCGTTCGATAGCTGCAGCAAAAACTGGTATGCGCATAAGTTGTGTTCCCATTCCTAACCATTGTGATCCCATTCCACTGTACATGAAGCAAAGTGGTCCCTTGACATCATCGAAGTAGTTAGATATTTCACATAAACTAACCGTATTACCTTCCTTGTTGGTATCTTAAGTATAAAGAGATATAATGGTTGATATAATGTATTTAAGCAATTTTTTAAAATAAAAAAACGCTGGTCATTAAATAGTATATTAACTTACCAAGGATCGTGTATCCTCTACCCAAGTGACCGAAAATTCTATTTTTGTGAATATTTCGAAGCAAAGCTAACTCCTCCGGATCAATGGGACGTGTTTTTAAATCGTTCATTATTTTTATTACTGATGATTCCTGTCTTCCTGAGAGTGTCACTAATTGTGGAATAGTAGTCTTGTAACGAGATAGATCCTTAAACGGAATATTAAATTAATTACTTTAATGGTTGTTAATATGCGCTAAAAATCATGTTTTATATTAAAAATTCTAATTACTACATAAGAGAACTAAAAAAATCGAACATTAAATCTTATTTTTTCCCATTAACTATATCAGCAAATTCCTGCAACTTTATTTGCATTGGATATTTTAGCATATCAACAATTTATATTAACATATCAACAATTATATTAGCATATTAAACATTTTACCAACGACAGTTTGTGGTGTTGCCGTGAAAGCTTAAAACGTAAATTAATAACCGATAAAACAGAGGTACTATCTGAAAGGTATTTTACAAAGATGAGTTTTGTGATGAGTCACACACTTAGTGAGGTGACATAATACATATATGTACCTTTTGCTTATAATGGCCTTTTAGTAAGATGTGTGAGTTGACGCCTGTGAACGACAGGCCGTTTACAGCTGCGTATGAGTGGTTGAAGTCCATGTGATCGGTGACAATGCACATTCGACCATCACGGAGTGCCGCAACATCCTGCCGCGGTGAACCACAATGTAAATTCGCTGCGATCTTTCCAGTATGATAAGCCAGGAGAACCTTTTTTTTAAATAAAAAAAATTTCAATAAATAAACAAAAATTACTTAATAACACTTTAATTTACTTTTTTATTCGTAGCTTACTTTAGTAATGGCACATATCCCTGAAGCGGCATCTGTATAACCAATGTTAGACATGACACTTCCCACTTTTAGTTGGTCACTTCTATTTTTGCAAAAAACCTCATCAATCGATTGTAATTCTGATTTATCAGCTTCTGCAACAGCTGTAAAAAGTATAATTAAATATAAATGTTACAATTCAATTATCTATAAATATTGAATTTATGTTATCCAGATTCATGTGCTACTTTTGTAACTGTTTTACCTGAACCAACCGCTTCAACATATTCCACGACATTCGGTGAAACGCCAGCTTCTTGGTAGAATTTTTTTATAAAATCAGCCGAGATGGTAGCATTTCTGTAGAAACCGTATTTTGGACCACTTTCATTTTCTTCTAGTTGAGTAAACTCACATTTAATATAAGCAACTTCTGCATAAACTCTGAAATATGTGGTAAGTTATTTTGACTATTTTCACCCGTAATCAAATGGACAAAATTGTAGTTTTCTTTGTTAAGATTAATTTCTTTATTGGTTTTCTAAACATAAATAATTAATAATTATGTAAACATGGAAACATACCTTAGTGCATCTTTAGCTTTTTGCAAGAAAAGGACATTGATTGATTCCGATGTAGAACATCCAGCGGGATTACTATCAAATGATTTTGTTTTGCCATCCATATTTAGTTCGATGATTCTGAAAAATATTTGTTTATAAAACTATATAGTATGTATATAAAACGTTGGAATTATCTTTTTACCCGACTGTGGCGAAGTCCATAGGAGGATTATGTGTTTGACCTGCATATATGTATGTTCGTCCGATTTTATGTTCCCTCGTAATTACTAACCGGCGATTTTGATGATTCATACGTAATTCGAATTTCACAAAGTCTAAAGATTATAGATATCATTAAAAATCAAAATGATGGATCCTAGGCACCAATTTGTGTGTCTTGAAAATGTGTGTTGTGTCTTTTTTTTTCATCCGAATCAATCGAGTGGAGCATCAAAATACAGGTTTTTAAGAGGCGATTACAAAAATATATACAACTTATATGTATGTTTAAAAGTAATTTAGGATAAGAAATTGTTAAATAAAACTAAAAATGTCTAACTGACCAAAACTAAAAAGATGTTAATAAAAAAATATTTACAAAAATATAAAAATCCGACTGCCTAAAAAGTGAACTAAAAAGAAGAGAACAAGTTGACCAAGGAACATAGCATAATGCAGTCGGAGACATACATACACGCAGCTCCCGGGATGCAGTCTCCGACTACATCCCAGCAACAGAGTTGCTGGTCTTCTACCGGGCGCGTCCCCAGGCGGCGGATAGGGGAACGCCACTCTCTCTTAGTGAGTGGGTGCTAGGCAGTACGAACGAGGGCAAGATCTCGTCTCTCGGACTACTCGATGTCCAAAATGGAGAAAACGGAGGAGACGCTGGTTGATGACCTAAAGAGTTTGGTGGACGTAAGCCTGGCGATCATACACAAGGTCGCTAGGAGATCGAAAAACCAGGAGGATACTTTTACAAAAACCCTGAAGGAAGTGGCGGAGAACATCACCATGTCAGTGAACACCCTCGCCAAAAGGACCACGTCAGAAGAAGTGAATCACCTTCGCGCAGCTAACACTCGTCTGTGTACTTAGTTAGCCGAGTTGCGCACCGAGTTTAGAGCAATGAGGGAGGAATTTATGCGCTCTGAAGTGAGGAGGCGTGTGGCTCCGCCAAACCCTAAGAACGCCGAAGGAGGGAACGAAGAACTGGCATGTATAATCATGGTGCAGGTGGGCACCGTGATAAGCGTGAGATTCGAGGCCCTGGAAGAAAGACTGCTTCCAGAGAGGTGCTCCCGCCCACCATTGAGGGCGGACAAGGTGAAAGATGAGGTCGCTCCAGTTGCTGTCACACCTGAGGTGAGGGTCACCACTCTTATGGCTTCTGCCAACGCCGCGTCAGACAGGACCATTGGCAAGAAGAGCAAAAAGAAGAAGAGTGCCCCCGCAGAGCCCTCATCCTGCTCCCCAAACCTCCACTAATAACTCGGAGGGCTAGAGTAAAGAGGTGAAGCGCAAAAAAAAACAAAAAAAAAGGTGACTTCAGCCGATCAGGCGCCGATGAAGAAGAAGGAAAGAGCGAGGAAGCCGAGGCTTCGCCTCCCACGTTTGGCGGCAGTGTCTATCAAGCTGCAGCCGGACGCTGAGGAGCGTGGGCTTATTTATGCGGAAGATTTGATGGGATTCAAGGCGAGTTGACCTGACGTCGATCGGTATCAACGACATCCAAATTAAACTGTATGCGTTTGGGGCGAGGATGCTGGAGTTGCCAGGAGACAAAGGAGGGAAAGCTGATGTTCTAGCTCAACAGCTACGAGCTATTGTGGATCCAGGCGAGCTCCGGATATCTAGGCCCACCAAGTGTGTGGAGATGCGGGTAAGCGGCCTGGATGATTCGGTCACGCTGCGGCTGATGCTATAAGTCGTGCAGGTGATTGTGAGGTGGAAGGCATTAGAGTTGGGGAAGTCCGGCGGGGTCCCTCCGGTCTGGGTTCCGCCTGGCTCCGCCGCCCTGTTGTGGGTGCCAAGCAGGTGTTGAAGAATGGTCGATTGATGGTCGATTTGGTGTCGGCGCGAGTTGGGCTTCTTAGCCAACAGCCCATCAGATGCTACAGGTGTTACGAGACTGGTCACGTGGCAGCTAGATGTGGGAGCACTGTGGATAAGAGCGGGCAGTGCTTCAGGTGTGGAGCAGATAGAAATAGGGCGAGCCAGTGTGCGGGTGTGCCACATTACCTTGTGTGTGGAGCTGCGAGGCTTCCGGCGGATCATGCCTTGGGCCTGCTGCCTGTGCTAAGACAGCGGCATAGAAGAAGACGAAGACGACGACTGGAAAGCGTCTTATCCCGCATGATGAGCCAGAGGGCGGTCGACTTGGGGAAGTCGCCGTCCAAGAAATCGGGCAGAGATCTGTGCTAGTAAATTCTCACACGCTACTCGGGCTGGTCATAGGGGGGTGTTGCTTCAACCCTAACATCTGAGGCGGGCCAAGTGGCCTTCGCCGTCGGGGCGCGGACGTAATTGGACACCCGTGTCCCGGCCGATGGGCGATCGAAGTGGAACACCGTGCGGTTTTAGTAGTTTGAGCGCTGCGCTTCTCGCGGTAGGAGTCTCACATAACCCGTCAGCTTCCCCAAAGCGGCGGGTACCCGGGAACAAGGGTTTCCACACGTTAAAAAAATGGCTCCGACTGCAATTGCGTCACTTTTGCTGTCTTCTGTTTAGTTCACTTTTTACGCGGTCGGATTTTTTTTCATTTTTGTAAAAAAAAATGAAAAAATATACCTACATATACAGTGAGGTAAATTCAATTCTAGTTTTAACCGACTTACAAAAAGAAGGAGGTTCTACCTTCGTCTGTATGTGTTTTTCTTTTTTATTTATGTTCCCCGGTTTCTCGGAGACGGTTCGACCGATTTTGCTACTTTAAACGGTCTCGAGGTTGTCCCATAAACTTTTCTTTCATATAGAGTATGTCGTTTTCGAGAAAATCAGGGAAAACCATGAAATTTCATGTAGGTTAACAGATTTAATTACACTTTTTTACCTATTTCTAATTGTCACATCGACTTGAAACTACAAGTTTTTGTAATTTCGAGGATAGTATAGTAATTTGCTATCTTGGAGCTGATTGATAGTGAGACCAGAAGATTTATGTTCACCGATTTCTCGAAGACGGCTTAACTGATTTTGCTACTTTAAATTGTATTCTATTAAGACAGGTCTCGAGGGGGTTCTGTATTTTTTTACCGTTTTTGAGAAAATCAGAAAAAAATCGCCATATAAAATTTCTATTCCAATTCGGATAAGGCGCTATAAGATAAGGGGCTTCAGATATTCATTAAATACAACTAAGAGCCATACCAACTAAAAGCATTGAATTTTGTACATCCATTTAGAGTTTCAAAGCTACAATATCGCAGATCAATATTCAATACAGACGTGACACTAATAATAATGTAAAATTATAATGTTCGTTTTATTATTACCTCCCATATTGGATAGAGGCCTGTGGATGCAAGCACAGGTGGGCTCCTCCAACAATTGCGGCATCACATTCTCCACGAGTGATAGCTAGGTAAGCCTGCTCTAGTGCACGAGTAGAACTGCAGCAAGCCTCATCTATAGCCATAGATGGCCCTTTGGCGTTTAGCCAGTACGAGATTCGATTGGCAAACATTGTTTTGCTACATCTGTAAAAAAATCAATTATAACAATTACATAAGGAGTGTAAACTAAACTTGTAGAAAAAACATATCATTTAATTAAAAGTACTACATAACCTGCTGTTAGGGAGAAGTGGCGACGAATAGTCAAGCGTGCCACAGCGCTCAAGTAACGACCACGACCACTCTGTCAAGAGTGTAACGACTCAGAAGAAACTACATAACCCGTGGAATTTCTCGCATAGTATCATGAAGAGTTAAAAAATCAATTTTATGAAAAGACTAGCAGAACCCGCGGCTTCGCCCGCGATCGAACGACGAAAAAAATAAACTTTTTCGCAATACATACTTTATTACTTGCAAAAATAATGTAAGTTTTATTATTTGTTAAAGTATATATGGAAACAAATTTAATTTTAGCGATCGTAACTCAAAATATCCAGTATTTTAAAAGATGTTAAGCGTATATTTTGTAATTAATTTTACACTTTAGGTATTTAGCAAGCTGCACTACCTGTATTTTTTGTACATTTTTCTACTCCATCTTTCCAAATTTAGAGGAAAAGAGTACAATGATACAATCGCATACTTTTTTTTTTTAACTAACATACTAACAGGCTAACATCTACGTTATTTTCAAAGACCCATTACTATGTACACCTGAAGCTTACAGTCTCCCTCCTTCTCCTTTTTTTTTTAAGTTACGTATATAAAGTGTCATTCTTATTTTGTTGCAGCTTTTTGCCCGCGGCTACGCTCGCGTGGACTGAAAAATTTGCTCAGTTTATTTTATTTTTTTTTATTTAGGTAAGGCTCTCTCTCTCGCGCTCTAGGTCTGTTATAGTTGTCGCTGCTGTGGCCAGCCGAAAAGTTATACATAATTTTTATTTGGATCCTGCTTTATATCTCACACAGTTAGTGTGCACTTACAGAGAACTTGAGCCATGTTACTCTATTTAAATATATTCAACAACTCAAACTTCACCGGCCAGTTTTACCCACTTAGGGGCTGTATTAAAAAAAATCTACAATACATGTTTATTTAATTGTATTGAAGAGCATTAATACTAAGTTTTAAAGTAATTCTGATCATAAAGATTTTTTTTCCTTATATAAACAGCACAACCCCCTTTTACCTTTTTAAGGGATAAATTTGGAAAAAAAATGATATCTGTATTGTTTTAGTTTTAATTTTAAATGTAAATACCATTTTCCGTGCATCAATTACAGAGTTTCATACAAAATTTCATCCCCTATTTGATAGCCTTATGGGATGAATTTCAAAAAATGTTAAAATACATATTTATTTAATTGTATTGAAGAGCATTAATACCAAGTTTCAAGTAATTCTGATTATAAATAATTGTTTGCCCATATAAGCTTTATCACCCCCTTTTACCCTTTTAAGGGATGAATTTCGAAAAAAATCTAATACATATATTTCTTATTTTTCATCTTAAAGCTGAATACCACTTACCGTGTATTTCGTGTTAAGAATAACAGAGTTTCATACAATCTTTTATCCCCTATTTTACCCCCTTAGGGGTTGAATTTAGAAAAATTCTTTCTTAGCGGATGCCTACATTGTATAAGGAATATGTCCTCTAAATTTCACGTTTCTACGACCAGTGGTTTAGGCTGTGCGTTGATCGATCAGTCAGTCAGGACAAAGCATTTTATGTATATATAGATATTAACGTTTTATAGTGAAAATATTAATTTTAAATTTATTTGTTCATTAGGACGGAATAAAATCATGTCTCAGTCATAAATTTTAACAAAATATTAAAAAAACAAGGAACCAAGAAGAAAATTTCATCCTTATCCAAAAACCAAACTCAAATACCCGACCTTCAAAGCCCACACATTATGAAATAGGCATAATTTTGCATTAGTAATATAATTAACAAACTACTAATATAAATAAATAATATAAGTATGTGTGTTTGTTCCTCCTTAATGATGAAACTGTTAGACGAATTTGGATTCTGGTGTTACACATAGACACCCGACCGACCCGATCTAAGCTAAAACTACATACAACAACAGTTATAAATCGGTAAATTCAACTAAATTATTTAAAAGGCTGAAGGAAAGACAACAAAGGCTGAAGATAACCACACTTACCCTGTAAGAATAAAACGTTTCCAAACACTTGTGTTAGAAAAAAGAGTTTTTTCGGTTTCAGAATAGCTATTGCCAACATATACGCCTATTTTTTTCCCGGAGAGTTCCACTGGGCTGATTCCTACAAAATATGGTGGGCACAATTTTAACCACGCCAGGATAATTTCTAAGAAATTAATTGTTTATTGACACACCGGTGTGCCCGCGTCCCTCAAGACATTACATATACATACATTCAACGAAAATGACAAAAAATTAAGTATTATACTTAAATTAAGTAAGTAAGTCTAAAAGGCTTGACAAATTGTCTTAAATACATGCATTCAGTGTTTAAACTTACCAGCATCATAAATGGCTTGGTAGGCCTGTTCTAAAAGTTTACGAGCCATTGCGTCCATAGAATGTGCTAAGAGATAATGGACCTTAAAAAATTGTGCATCAAATAACGTGAGCTCAGGCACTTTTCCAGTGTACTGAGTAACTTCAGGATGATTATATTGCCAACGACATTTTTCCGCATTAACAGGATTGATCTGTCGGTTAACAAAACATGATAAGGACTTATTCTTAGTCAACATTATTACATAATTTAGTTAGTTTTCTTATCGCCTAAGTTTTCGCCTAAAAAAATGACATTGCGATTTAGAGCAAGAACGTCGTTATTTACTATATTATATTCTTGCCGTTTTTTTACGCAGACATTTCACAGCAATTATTAAGTGTCCTTATTTAGGTTTATATACCATCAGTCATCAGTTTCAGTCATTTTTTTTAAGTGACATCAGCTTTAAAAATAGACTAGCGACTCGCCCTAGCTTCGCTTCGGGCTCGTCCCTAGACAAAAACAAGTTTATCCCACAGGAACCGTACATTTTTCCGGGATAATATATAGCCTATAGACTTCCTCAGTTAACGGGCTATTTAATGCAAAAAGAATTTTTCAAATCGGATTAGTAGTTTCTGAGATTAGCGCGTTCAACCAAACAAACAAACAAACAAACTCTTCAGCTTTATAATTTTTTTTTTTTTTTTTATATTATTCTGAATTAGTGCTTGACTACGTTCCACCTGATGGTAAGTGGTAACGCAGTCGTAGATGGTAAGTCGCACCTAATTCAGTAGCCACCTATTCACTCTTGCCTTGAAGACACCCATATTGTAATCGGACGGAAACACCGACGCAGTCAAGTTGTTCCAATCCTTAGCCGCACGTATAATAAATATTAGTATAGATTTGGAATCTTATATAAACGAAACAACTCGTTTAGTTATTGCCTACTTTTAAGTCATCTGTCTGCTCGTTTGTCACTGAACACCATAAAAAAAAACACAGGGAGATGGCCCACTTCGGTGGGTGGTGTACCATGCGTGTTGCTCCTGGTACTTCTCAGACAGCAGAGTGGATCGTGGAAGCAACTCCTTGGTTGTGTGGTTTGCTTCGGCAGACCTGCTGTCGGGGCGTCGTGGTTGAGTGCGTAAACGATCCTGCGACGCCCCGTTAAGACGGGGAAGGTTCTATTGGGTTTTAGAGGGTAGTACTGGCTTTTCAAATCAGTGGGTCCCACATAATAACCTGTATGTGGTGGTATATCTCAACTATGCATTTCTCAATATTAAAAAAAGTGGTCGCAATAAAAAAAACATTATTGAAATATTTATTTATTTATTTGTTTGTTTGTTTTTTTCTTTCTTTGTTTCTTTGTTTCTTTATTTGTTTGTTTATTTATTTATCTATTGATAGCATTAAAGCTCGTCAATGGCTTCTAAACAAAAAAAGAAAAAAAAACCATTCAATAACAGAGGAGAAACTGAACTGTCTTGTCTTTGCCTATTTACACATACATACCTTATTATATAAAATATTTGACAAATCCTTCACATTATGGGAGTCTGGATACAACCCTGACATTCCCGTTATGAAGACTCTACCTCCAGATTTTCCACTTTCCATCTCTGGCTCCACAAAGGTTTTATTTGCGTTATTGTTTGCCATTGTCTGAAATACGGACAAAATATGTTTATCTTTAATTAACAGCACTGTCTTTTAACTGTAACGAAGAATGAAGTAACTCTTGTAACTAATTGCAACAGAAATTATTCTTCTATGAGATTTTTATAGTGTGGATTAGCTTTATATAAAGTGAGTGTTCATTTAAATTTTTGTGTTTTAGTTTTATTTAACCTTTACATGTTATACTCGTACTATAGCGAATACTACTACTACAAAACTACTGCATAGTACTGTATTCCTTCGTCAACTTGTTCTCATCGTTTCGCAGTCGGTTTTTTTTTATTTTTATAAATTATTGTAGATAGAATTGAAAAAGTTGCCTTCTAGGTAGTTACTATCTATACATATAATAAAACTGTAGAGGTCGAATGTCTGTACATAAAAAAAAAATACTAAAAACCGAGTCAGAGGGATGTAAGAAGAGAAATAGAACAAATCCAGTTTTTTTTCAAAATTTTGTTTCTCTGTCTGTTTGTTTGTTTGTACGGGCTAATCTCCGAAACTGTTCGACCGAATTAAATGAAATTTTGCATGGTAATACCTTATATCTCCGGTCAACATCTTAGATACTTTTCTTCTAGAAAAATTAAAGAGTTCCCGCGGGATAATTAAAAACTATAGTTACTATAGTTACATTTCAGTACACAAAAACTATTGATTGAATTTTAATAAATCTTTACAATATATATTAATATATATTTATATATATATATATATATATATATATATATATATATATATATATATATATATATATATATATATGTATCAGCTTCAGCTTTATAATATTAGTATAGAGTTCTATAGTATAGATTCGTTGCGGTTTAATTATGCACTGATAGAAGAATTTATTAACTGTTCATAAATTCATTTTTTGGAAACCATTTATTTATTTATTAAATAGGGACATATAACTATTAATAAATATTTATTAATAGTAAATAAATTATTTTGGAGGGAATATTTCTTTTTCATATACGGTGCGATGGGAAGATCATTCGCAAAACACATGCCACAACCTTTTTTTTGTAATAAACATACGGTGCACTAATAATTTTCACTGAAAAAAATGAAATGAAATAAACTTTATTCAATTAGACTTATTACAAGTGCTTTTGAATAATATATAGATAGCCATAACAATATAGATAGCATGCATATGAGTCAATAATACTAAACTCCACACCTTTTCATCAACAAGAAACTCTTCAACAGTGTAATACGCTTTGCTCAATAAAACATTTTTAATTTTATCTTTACATTTTTGAAAAGGTAAATCTAGGACAATTTGTGGAATCTTATTATATATGCGTATACTCAGGCCTATGTAACATTTATTCACCTTTTGGAGCCGAAATCTAGGCGTAACAAGCTTATTTTTATTCCTAGTGTTTATTGTGTGTCTATCACTGTTTTTTTCATAATTATTTAGATTTTTGCGAACAAATAATATATTACACAGCCTATATTGCGACGCAACCGTAAGAATACCAATTTTTTTGAAAACGTCTCGCAGGGAATCACGAGCTCTTAGATCATAAATAACCCGTACTGCTCTTTTTTGAAGAATAAATATCGAATTAATTTCCGCGGCACTGCCCCAAAGAAGTATTCCGTACGAAAAAATACTATGAAAATAACTAAAATATACAAGTCGGGCAGTGTTAATATCCGTTAAGTTTTTAACTTTCCTAACTGCATAGGCGCCGGAGCTGAGTTTACCTGCAAGTGTTGAGAGATAGGCATTCCACTGGAGTTTAGAGTCTAGTATTATACCTATAAATACTGCTGATTCAGTTATTTCCAGTGTTTCATTATTCATAATAAGGCTAAAATTTTGCTTTTTTACGTTAGGCAATGTAAATTCGACACATTTTTAACCGACTTCCAAAAAGGAGGAGGTTCTCAATTCGTCGGAATCTTTTTTCTTCCTTTTTTTTATGTATGTTCACGGATTACTCGAAGACGGCTGAACCGATTTGGAAAATTTTTTTTTTGTTTCAAAGGGTATTCTTCCCCGGTGGTCCTATATAAATTTTATCGAAATCGGTCAAGCGGTTTTTAAATAAATGGCTAAATCAAATATGTTTTTATTAATAAAAATCTTTCTTCTTATAAACTACAAATTACCTGCTTATTACATCTATACAAAAATGGAAAAATAAAAACTTTAAAAAAAATAATAAAAACCAATACAAATCAAAGCACACCGACTTCGAAAATATCTGATTAAGTATCTATTCTAAATGAAAACCCCTGTTTAGTTATTTTTTACTTTTCAGTGCCTGGAAGTCGGTTTTTTTTTTTTGCATTTAATACTAGGTTATTTAATTCAAACCAGCGAAGAATATGCGACAATGCACTGTTTGCAGAACACATCGTCTATACAAGTTGCAGACCCGCTGGTAATACGTGTAGGTTCGGAAAAAGCGTTAAATATATTAAAACATTTGAACAGACTAAGTAAGCGCACACTAAGAGAAGTTACCTGTAATATATCTACATTAAAATCACCACAAACTATTATAAACTTACTACTATTGCTGAGACGTTTAAGGATGTCCTCTATTCCAGCTTCAAAATCATCAAAGTTACCGGACGGAGGTCGGTGTACAATAATATGTTTAATGAGCTCAACGCAGGATACTTCAATAGTACGCTCGACAGAGAGAGCAACTATGTCCTGTCGAGACTTATAAACAATATCGTTTCTTATTAATATAAGTGAACCACCGCGAATAGCCTTCTCTCTAACAAACGAACTTGACAGTTTTTAATTTTCTATAGTAATAATTTTAGTATAATTTGAGAGCCAGTGCTCTGTGACACATAATAAATGTATATTAAATTTTTTTAGAAATAGTTCCACTAAAATCTCTATAACTTATTACGACCATTGTTTTATTATTAATTTTATTTTCTCCACATTTTAAAAATCTCACGTTAGATTAGGGGAGGGGGGAGGTGGTCCAGCAAAATCTCACGAAATCTTACCAATGGGGCAGGTGAGGTCGAAATTGTCTCACGTAATTAGTGGATGCCCCCTAACAGACAGACAGGCAGACAAAAATTCTAAAAACCATAGATTCGGCCTCTGTATCGATAATATTTCAATAAAATTTTCCAAAAAATATTTAATGTACAGAGTCGACTCAGTTAGAATTTTATTATATGTATAGATGATGGATTATTATTAGATCTGTAAAAGGTAAGACGGTGGGAATCGTCTTGTATGGACCCTTCGCCATGGATGGCTACCTAAATTATTTCTTACGAGAAAATATAATAAAACTTACCAATAAAGTGAAGGTTACAATCAACTGAAATGACTAAAATGAAACTTCGTGTACCTAAATGTTTCTAGGTCTTATATAGCATATTTTTAAAAATTCATTTTGTTGACCTTTTGACACATAGCTCACCTTTACCTCATAAATAAATAACAATGAATATTATATCTAATATTAATGGATGTCTATGTCTGCAATCTAAAATTTTAACGATGCTGAATATTAGTAATATAGTTTCATTCAATAGCCCTGCTTTTTGTGCACAAGTATTCTATTTGTATATGAGATGTGGCCTCAGGAGTGGGTGGTATTTTGAAATAGGAGAGGGAGGTGATAAGAAATCTAAATATATAAAAAAAAATATTTTGAAAAAATGAAGGAGTCAAAAGTTATGGAGACTTAAAGTTACAAAATATTCATATTCTTTTTGTACCTAAGTGAATTATTACTAAAGATAAACATACATTTAAAGAATAGTAAACATCCCTTTTCGTGAACAATTCATATTTTTATAACAATTAAGGTTTTTTTGTTTCGATTTTCAGTAATTTCCTTTAATTGAATTCAAATCTCTTGATGTTGGCTTCATAGCGTGCCAGTTGTTGCACGTAGAATGGAGAAGACACGAAATGGATTATTTTCTTTATTTAAAGAGCTTAGTCAAAAGTTGACTATGTCGCTTTGTAAGTTAAACAAAAAATTAAATTATTTTCCTAAATCTATACATATCTTTGCTAATTTATATAGTAATTTAGCATTAGCACTAGTAGAGAATGGTAAAAAGGATATCTATACATATAATAAAATTGTAACTTAGCCGAATTTGTACATTAAATATTTTTTGGAAAATCTTATTGAAATAGACATTATATTATCGACACAGAGACTGAATCTACAGTTTTTAGAATTTTTGTCTGTCTGTCTGTCTGTTACCGCATCACAAAAAGAGCACTGGCGGGATTTTGATGAAATTTGGTATGGTGATGGCTGGTTATCCAGGTCAACATATAGGATACTTTTTACCGCGGGAAAATATCTCATTTTTGAGAAATCTATACTAAACGTTAAAACGTAACAAGGGACCTGAGCGGAGCGAGGGTGAGTCGCTAGTAAAATATGAAAGTTAACGTTTAAGCTAATTTGTAGATATTGTCTAAAATATTCATTTTGGACACATTCCATCAAGATGTCATATACATTGTACCACATTCTGTACAATTGGGAGTATTAACTTTTTTCATAAAAAAATTAAACTTATTTAATGGAATATGTCCGGAGCGAATTCTTAATACTAAAATTAATTCACTTCAACTAAGAGTACAGTCATCAAACCATAACTTTTACCAAGGCTGTGGTTGCATTGTTCTATACCAAATCCCTTTTTCTTTTCACCGCTTGTCAAAGTATTCATTCCAAAGATCCGAACACTTTTCTTTCGTATACCAAAGTAAATCTGTATAAAAAGGAACTCCTTCTATGTTGACGCCCTCAAACGATGCTAGTGTAGCTAACCTATCAACTTTTACATTCCCTATTATACTCACATGAGATGGTATCCATTGCAGAACTATTATTTTGAGTTCAATTGGACCTTATATATTTGGTCTACTATAGTATATGCTATCGGTGCACATCGATAAGCTCAAGTGCATCGTAGTAGATACTGTAGTGAGCTCTAGGGATCAGTAAATATAACAAAATGTTTAGTATTAACTGTTTGTATATATGACAATGCCTCTGTAATTGCTAATAGTTCTAAAACCATGATGCACATATGATAATCTACTTTAAATCTACACTAATATTATAAAGCTGAAGAATTTGCTTGTTTGTTTGCTTGGTTGAACGCGCTAATCTCAGGAGCTACTAATCCGATTTGAAAAATTCTTTTCGCATTAGATAGCCAGTTAACTGAGGAAGGCTATATATATTCCCGAACAAATGTACGGTTCCCGTGGGATACATTTGTTTTTGTCTAGGGACGAACCCGAAGCGAAGCGAGGGTGAGTCGCAAGTAACATAAATTCTTCAGATTGTGGATCATAAAAAGCTGCTCCTGATCCGTTTTTATACTTTGATCCGTCAGTAAATATTTGGTAGTAATTATAATATGTTTCAGTAATAAAAAAATTTTTGTTGACTGTACTGGAGTTGTATCATATGTATTTTTGCTATTTTTAATACAATGAATTTGAGATTTAGTAAAGATGCGAACGTCTATATTGCTAATCCGAGTTTCTAAAGAAAACATTTCCAATTTATTACTAGATTGTATGTGTTTCATCTTTAAACTATCATGGACTATTACTAGTAAAGGGTTTATTTTGTTTCTCCAGTAATTCTTAGTCACACAAGGTGTGATAACTCCTCAAGCAATTTTTTAATGATTTTGATTTTAACCAAGACTTCTGAGCCAAGAAATGTCTACGAATAAATAATGGTGGTAAGTGTAATTCACTTTCCATAACATATATGGGAGTTGTATGAGTTTAATAAAACCACCTGTTATTCTCATAGCTTGATTCTGTAGCTTACCTAATTTTACTCAATGACTATTTGCAGCATTATTGTACAGAAAATTAACGTAGTCCATTCGACTTCGGATCAAAGAGCTCTAAAGAAGCCTTAAATGTTTTGGGTGGACCCCCAATTATTTCCAGCCATATACTTTAAAAATATTAAGAATTTTTGACATCTTTTGAATTGTCTCCTTTATATGTTTACCCCATCGCAAGGAACGATCCAACCACAGTCCAACCAATATTTAACTTTATTGACACACTATAAAGGAGTATTATTAATTTTAACAATGACATTTTCATTTCTTCTACATTTTGAAAATAAGCAAACTTTACTCTTAGTCGGAGAAACATCTAATCCTATTTTATTTATTAACTTGCTAAATACCGTTAAAGATTCTTGTATTTTTTGTTGAGCTATTGCGATATCATTGTTTGAAGTATATAATATAACAAAATCATCGGCAAACTGTGAAAAGCTCACATTATTAATTTGGTTACAAATCGGTATGGTAGTATAACATTGAATAATAACGGAGAAAAGGGATCTCCTTGTGCTAGGCCTAAAAACACACTCCTACGATGTTTTAATTCATTACACCAATTGTAAGTTAACGTTAGCTAAAAAGCTCCACAAATAATTACAAATCTTAGTATGTATTCAGTCCTTTTTAACATCCCACTGCTGGGGACGGGCCTCCCTTCAATACGAGGGGGATCAGGCCATAATACACCACGCTGCCCAAGTACGGGTTGGCACCCACTCCAAACTCATTTAATGTATTTAAAAGAGAAGCATACATTGACATTATTGTAGGCGTTATCTATATCCACAAAACAAGCAAGAGTAGATTTATCATTAGAAAAATTAATCTGAATTTCGATTGTTAAATTACCTAAATTGTCCTGAAATGATCTGAATTTAATGTTGCAGTTACCTGTGCAGTCAAAAAATAGTTCATTTTTTCAAAGTACCACTAATTTTTTATTCAAAATAGACTGAAAAATTTTGCACATATAAACATTAAAGAAATTGGTCGAATAGATGTAATCAATTGTGGACGTCGACTTGGTTTTGGCATCGGAACGATCAATATTTTCCTCCATTGCTCTGGTATAGAACTAAAAGTCAGAATTTTACTATACAAATTAGCTAACATCTCGATAGCCTCTTCTGGTAGATGTCTTAGCATAGACTAGGATATCCCATCAGATCCAGAAGCCGTATCCGATGATTTTATTACTGATAATATTTCTTGTTTTGCAAAAGGACTTTCTAAAACAGTATTATTTACGTTAAAGTTAGGTGTTGATGCTGTAATATAAAACATAAATAAATAATACAAATCTTTATTGGAAACGTTTTAATCATTACAGTTTATAAAATTATGTTCAATAAAGACTGTGTGTATGTATGTGTGTATGTGTATGTGCATGTGTGCGTGTATGAGTGTGTGTGTGCGTATGTGTGTCAGCCAAATAAAATGTACCTTATTTTAGTAACTTCTCGATTTTCCCATATGTCAAGTCTAACAACCAAGCTGTAATTATATTTTTGTATATATGTAAGGTTCGCGAATATACATATATTAAGAATTTTGTTTATATTGGTATATAAATTTGGGGAAAAGAAGTTATAATACTGTTTAGCCAAAGCCGATCTAATACTAATTGTTTTGCAAACTAAATCCGATCTGCGTTTATTAGAGATCAAGTGGTAATCAAAAAGTGTTTGTGAGTGCTTGCGTAGTATTATAGTTTGGAGTAAATATCGTTTCTAACAGATAGTACTTTAGAAATTCTTTACAGTTCGATGGTTGGATAATGTATAGGCTTAAAATTCTTTTGAGTACAGATCTTTGAGCCCTTTCTAGACGCAATAATTTAGTTTTATCAGAGCCTCCCCAGGCAGTGTTGCAATATGATAAGATCGATTGTACGAGGGCATAGTATACGTTCTTAAGTTTAAGAAGGATATTGCAAAAAATTTTGTACCGATTGTAAATTATAGAAAGTCCAGTTTTTTATGGGTTTTTCTTGGGTTTTCTGAAAAGTTTATCACGGTTTCGGATGCATCGTAAGAGTCCAAGTGTAATCCAGGGCTTTAGAATTCGTGTTTTACTAGTTACAGATATTTCTCTGGAGTGGCTTTTTACAATTCCAGAAAAAGTTGTTACAAGTATTGTCGCCGCCCGTTCAGCATCGTTATCCCGCAAAATATTAGAGAAATCATACTTTTCCAGCTCCCCAAGACAACCCGTTTCATTAAGTTTCATCACAGAACGCCGCATGACGTGGGGTTTTATTTTAAAATCAGAGCAAATAATTACCTGCGCGTGGTCTGTAGTCAAGGAATCGAGAACCGGAGTAGTAGAGATTTGCTTCTATTTTAGAATTACTTGATCGAGATACCTATTTCCAAGAGTCGAGAAAATATGCGCAGAAAGCAGGCCATGTGAGGACACAAGATTGAGATATGGATCAGATTGAGGATCACTGCTATTATAAGCTATATTTATATTAATATCTCCAATGACAATTATGTTATTGTACATATGTAAGTAGGCCGTGGTAGCCCAGGAGTAACGCGCTCACTTGGGAAATCGAGTGAAGCGGGTTCAAATCCTGGATCTCGCACCTCTGATATTTTCATATGCGAATCATTTCTAACATGATTACCACTTGCCTTACGGTGAAGGAAAATATCATGAGGAAACCTGCATGTCTGAGAGAACCTAGCAAGTTTTCGAAATGGAGTCCGCCAACCCGCACTTGGCTAGCGTGATAAACTATGCCCTGATCCTCTTTGTATTAAAGGGAGACCCATGCCCATCAGTAGGACGTTAAAAATTGAATATACATACGTAAGCTATGCAGGGTTTTATCTATTTTATGGGGAGCGATAAAGTGCAACGATAGCTGCGTATTCATTAATTTAAAAAGACACAAATTCTGGCTTTTCAACGGTGTGAATTATAGTTTGTCTGATGTAGGCAACAACTCCGTCATTTTTGTGAGTATGATTAGATAGATGCATAAGAAGTGAAACCGTGTAATATAGGCAAATTATTACATTTACTAAGCCAGCATTCTGATAAAACTACTACGTCAATTTTCACACTTATTCTTTCAACTAGCGACTCACCCTCGCTCCGCTCTGGTTCGTCCCTACTTACTTTTCCACGTTTAGTATAGATTTCTCAGTGATGAGATATTTTGCCGCAGTAAAAAGCATCCTATATGTTTACCCGGATAACCAGCTATGACCATACCAAATTTCATCAAAATCCCTCCAGTGATTTTATGTGATGCGGTAACAGACAGACAGACAGACAGACAAAAATTCTAAAAACTAAAGATTCGGCCTCTGTATCGATAATAATTTATGTCTATTACAATAAGATTTTTCAAAATATATTTAATGTACAGATTCGGCTTAGTTACAATTTTATTATATGTATAGGTTAATGTCAATAGGTGTATAAAATTATATCCTGTACCTACATTATTCCGGAGAACAATTCGATACCTGAATATTTTCTATTTCATTTGTTACCTCATGAATATTAATCATGCTTATAATGGAATAAATAGAAATACAATTGTTTATTTTTTCTAGAAATAAATTTTTCCCTATATAACTAAATTAAATAATAATATTAAAGGTATTTTTATGTCTAAAATTAGGTATAGTTCACTAAAAACATAGAATATGGTTGAATAAATAAATAAATATGTTGGAACATTAACACACAGCACCATCTAGTTCCATGGTAAGCTACGAGGCTTCTGTTATGGATACCAGATAGTTGATACACTACACATATATAATTTTAAATACATGCATATTATAAATATAAACACCCATGACTGGAGTACAACATTCGTGCTCATCACACAAATGAATGCCCCCAGCGGGACTCGAACCCGCGACCGTTGGCACAGAAAGTAGAGTCACAACAAACTGAGCCAAACGTGTCGTCAATAAAAATTATATGAATAAAAATTAATTGGATTGCATGTATTTTAAAATGTCGTTGGTTTTTTAACATAATGCAATGGTATTTTTGACATAAATTCTATCACTATAATTAGCTGAAGAATAGGCCCCGGGGGGCGTGTCCTTAGCTAAGACGTCAGAGTGGCGTGATGGTGGTACGAGGCGGAGAGGGGAGCGCAAGCTGGCGAGCAGAGACACTGGCAGGCATCGGCTCTCTCTTGGGCTGCAATCATCGGATCGGACGGGCGTTCACTAACAGTGTTCAATTATAGTTTAAATTCATTTTAGTGCTTAGAATATTTGATATTGTGTAATTTTCTAATCATTTTTAACAAATGTTTTTCAAATTCAAATTCAAAATATTTTATTCAGCATTAAATTATTACAATTTTTTACTGAACGTCATGAGTCTACTACCATTTCGGAAAGAAGAAGCCTCAGACCTGAAAAGAACTGGCGAAAGAAACTGAGCGGGACTAATATTTTTTTAATAAATTATAATTTACAATATTGCTATAAAGTTGAAGTAGCCTGGAGGCGATCACTTCATTCCCAAGGCGTGCTATTTTCTATAAAATCATTTATTGTATAATAGCCTTTAGCACACAAACGTTCTTTAACAATTTTTTTAAATTTAGCGATAGAAGCTTTTTGAACATTTTCTGGGATCCTGTTGTACAAGCGTATACATGGTCCATAAAAAGAATTACTGACTCTCTGTAGACGAGTCACAGGCATTACAAGTTTGCGTTTGCTCCTAGTATTAATGTTATGCATGTCACAATTCTTGGGAAATTCGTGTATATTTTTACGAACATACATAACATTTTCGTACACGTACTGAGAAGCAACAGTCAATATTTTGTTAGAGTAATCTTTTTTTTAAGCAATAATAGTCCAAAACGCTAATTCTATTTTGTTTTTTAATATCGTCCGATGTCAAGTAATCTTTTCAAAATACTTTCTTAGATTTACGCGAATATTTGACATTTAAATAAAACTATCTTTTCGGATTTTTTCGCGGATTTATTCGCGTGTCGCGGAAACGTCGGGAACCAAAAAATCAAAATAAATCCGCAAAAAAATCCGAAAGGATAGTTTTATTTAGACTTTTTAATTTTTTCTTCTTATATCTTTTTAAATTCGAGAATTATATTTTTCATGTCATTCATAAAGGAAGTTAATTGTGATTGTGCTCCACTATCGGAGTCAAAGCGTTTTCGCTTTTGACGCAGACGCAAACTCTCTGTATCCTTTTGATTTAACAAGTTAAGTTTTTAAAGTGGTAGTGCCATGCTTGTTACCTTCGGGTATAGTACCACTCTCTCACAGGAGACCGGCGTGAAGTGGCAGCTATGCTGTCGCGTTTTGTCCGGTAAGTGAGAGTCCGGGAGGCCCACTCCCCATCCCTCCTCCCTCCACTCCCTCCTCCCTCCTCCCTCCACTCCCTCCTCCCTCCTCCCACCCCCTCCTTCCTCCCTCCCTCCTCCCTGCCTCTCCATCCCTCCCTTTCCTGAAAGGCCGGCAACACATCTGCAAGCCCTGCAGTGTTGCAGATGTCCATGGGCGGAGGTGATCACATTCCATCAGGAGACTCTTGCCCGTTTGCCCCCTTTGTCCCATAAAAAAAAAGTTAGGCTCCAAACCGCAGTGTAAAATCGAAGCGGGCGTTGTCGCTACATAATCTGACGATAAAGTTTTTAATAATGTAGCAACATTTTCATTAGAATATCTGTTCTAGCCACTTTATAACCTTTAAACCATCGCATACGATCCCACATGTCATAAGCAGTTGATATTTCGTTAAAAGATTTTTTATTATTATTATTATTATCTATTTCCTTTATAAAATGAAATTATTTAAATTATTTAGATTTTTTTTTTGATTCTTATATTATTACAGTTATGATTTTTTGTACTTTTAATTGTTGAATGTGGAAATGCTATGTACACTTATAATTGACATGCATATTAGATATATTATTATTGTTATTGATTAATTTAAAAATGATGTGTATATATGTTGTAAGTGTGCTTCTCCAAATAAATAAAATAAATAAAAGATGAACAATATTTTTGCCATGACATACAGTCGGATTGCCGAATTAATTTTTGACATTCACTTAGTGACTTATCTATACATATAATACAGTTGTTACTAAGGCGAATCTGTACATTAAATATTTTTTGGAAAATCTTAATGAAATAGACATTATTATCAATACAGAGGCCGAGTCTATAGTTTTTAGAATTTTTGTCTGTCTGTCTGTCTGTAACCGTATCACGGAAAAACCACTGGAGGGATTTTGATGAAATTTGGTATGGTGATAGGTCCGGGTCAACATATAGGATATTTTTTACTGCGGGAAAATATCTCATCTTTGAGAAATCTATACTATAATAAAGCAGTAACTTAGCGAAATCTGTACATGAAATATTTTTTAAAAACAATGACTGTAACGTATTATGTATACGATATAGACCCCAAAACAATAGTTATTAATTTTTTTGTCTGTTTGTCTGTTTGTCTGTTTGTCTCTTTGTCTATACGCGTTTCACGCAAAAAGTTATGAACCGATTTCAACGAAATTTTGTGAACTGATAACTTATTACTCGGGTCAACATTTAAGATAACTTTTACTTTTGGGAAATATTTGTTTCCCGCGGGGAATCGCAATAACTGGTTTTATCGAGTCCTCCTTAGAAGTTTATATGGCTAACGCTGGCTGAACCTTAAGAGATACATCAAAACAATGTACTAGAAAATTGTAAGTCTTAAAAAGTTCTACAGAAAAGTTTTCAACGGTATATGTCTATCTCCTAAAGTACACTCGCAATTACTATTTTTATTCACTACTCGCGACTCACAGGCTGACTTATCAACGTTTAGTTCAGTTCAGCAGTGAAACGTAACTAGGGACGAACCCGAGCGAAGCGAGGGTGAGTCGCTAGTATATACTAAACGTTAAAACGTAACTACGGACGAACCCAAATGGAGCGAGGGTGAGTCGCTAGTTTAAAATATGATAATATTTATTTAAATTTTTTAGACGTCTGGCGCATTATTTTCATATTTAGTAGTAATAATTTAAATAAAAGTAGTTTGTAATCGAAATGGAAAATGGAATAAGCTATTACGAGTACTTTGTTCGCACGTTCTACTCTACAAGTAAAATATAGGCTGTTCTCAAATCTCATTGTATTTGGTTTAATTTAATAGTAAAGTAACTTAAATTATGGACGTTGTTTCATTTCTGTCCGATTTGTAAGAGAAGGACATTCTATGAACTTGGTTTAAAAGTGAAAATACATTAAAAACATTTATGCAAAAAATCTAAAAGATCAATTGCATACATGATAAGATAAATTATATCTATATATTAATATAAAGTTGAAGAGTTTGTTTGTTTGTTTGTTTGAACGCGCTAATCTCACGAATGGACTAAGATCCGGCTGCAAGATTGCTACGTTCATAGCGTATTTAATCAAAATCATTTTTTTATATACAATAATAAAAGGGACAATATGTTTTGACCGGGTTGCCTATTAAAATATGCCCGCTAGTATGTTTAATTAAATAAATAATAATTGACTTTTTGGAACAAAATCGATGCACTTGTTATTTAAATGAATTACTTCACTTCACAGAAATATACGTAGAGAACTTGAAAAGTAATAGCTGCCGTTGCGCACTTGGCCGCAACCTCTTCGCAGCCAGGTGTAAGTAGATCATATTTGTCAAAGAGTCGTTAAGTAAAACTCTTAATAACGTAGTAGTATTGAGAAGTAGATTTGATAAAAGTCTTTTTCTTCGAACCGAAACTTTATTAAACCATATATATCATCGTATGAACAGAATAACATCCTCACCAGAAATATCTGAATTATTTAAAATAAATCATTCGAATTTTTAATCATTATACAAAGAAATAGCAACTATGAAATCTCAAATTTCTTTTGTCTCGTCAGAAAAACAAGGTGATTGTAAGCGACGCATTATTAAAAATTATACTAATTACATATAATATTAAATTACCAAATTTCGTCTAAATCGGTTCAGCGGATTAAGCGTGAAAGGACAGACAGACAGACAGAGTTACTTCAGCATTTATAATATTAAGTATGGATAATATTGTTTTCCTTTGTAAGCAACGCATTATAAAAATTATTATATGAAATATACGAGTATGGTAAACGGTTCGTAATGATTGTGAAGGGGACGCGGGCGCGGGGGGGACGCACGGATTATGTTTGTTGTTCGCGAGAGCGCGCCACTATACTCTATACACTTTACTCTCATCACGAACCGCGACCCAACTAGATCTCAATTCGACTTTCATTTAACTTCGCTATAAAGTGGTCTTCGAGCCGGATTATACTGTTTTATCTATGTTTACCACACCTCCATCATCTACAATGGTCAACACGCGAAATACAGTGCGTAAAGAACTTGAAATGTCGAAACAAGCGGAAGCGTCGACCAGCCAACCGTCAACTTACCAGCCGAACGTGCAGACAGCTGAAGTGCCTGAAAATAATACATTGATTAAGAAGGAAAATATAAGAAAAAACCTGGATATTACTTCTTTGTTACCTGAAAAGTGTAAAAAAGCAGAAGGCACGCCCATTGAAGTACCCACATCTAAAAAAAGTGAATCTAAAAAATCATCATCTTCTTCTATAAAGGCTCGAAAAGCTAAGCTGGAATTATTGGCTGCTGAAGCTAAGGCTAAAATACAGATGGAATTAATTGACAAGAGGTTGGCAACCGACTTAGCAGATCTAGAAGATGAGCAAAGTGAACCTCGAGATAATTACTCACATAGTACGGTGAACAGGTGGTTAGAACACAGTCAACAAGCAATGGAAAAGGTGCAGCCAGCCAACGAGCATGGTAATGATTTAGGCGAGCTGCATCATCCAGGGTCAGTTCACCCTGGAACTTCACATGGAACAGTCCAGATGCTGGCTAGTGCACTAAGGGATCTCGCCGCCTCCTCCAACAATACTACTTCTAACGCTAAACTACTGAGCCGCTTAAGCACGCCTCGAGACTTACCAGCTTTCTCAGGCGACCCCATGGAATGGCTGCAGTTTAAACAAGCATATGAAGAATCAACGGAAGTGTGTAATTTCAGCTCTAAAGAAAACCTGTGGAGAATACGTAAGTGTCTTCGTGGACCCGCCAGGGATGCTGTCGCGGCCCTCTTAATCAGTGCCACGGAACCTGAGAAAATAATGGCTACACTAGAGCTACGATTCGGTAACCCCGACGGCATTGTGATTAAAATCATGCAAGATATAAAAAAGCTGTACCCAATTTCACAAGATTATCAGAAGGATATCGTTGCATTCTCAGTAAAAGTACAGAACTTTATAGAAGCCATTAGATCCGTTAAACGCGATGAATATCTACAAGGAATGAATATAGTGTCGCTCATTTTGTCTAAATTACCTACAGTCCTACTCTCAAAATGGTCAGACTATAGTTTCCCGCTTATCACCGAGGGCAAGAAGTCACGATTGGATATTTTAGCAGATTTCTTACAAGAAGAAGCGGTGAAAATCTCGACGACATCTAATATTCATCTTATCGGCAATAACTTCAACCGCGTACATAATACGGTGCTAGTGACAACAGACAATCATGACTTTAAGTGTTTATATTGTCGTGTTTCTAAACATAAACTAACAGAGTGCAAGCGCTTTAAAAAATCACTGCGAAAAGATCGGTGGCGTCACGTTAAACGACACGGCATCTGTTATAAGTGTTTATTATCGCGTCACGATCGAGATACATGTCCGGCCGCGCCGTGTGACATCGAAAACTGTGGACAGTCGCATCATCGGTTATTACATTATCCTATAACAAAAGACATTCGTTCCCCGGGTAATATAAACATTACGGAAATAACAGAAAGTGCAACAGTGACGAACATTAATCTATCTCAATGTAAAGTGTTTTTGAAAACCGTGCCTATCAATATCCATGGGCCGAACGGTGTAATTAGTGCAACCGCTTTGCTAGACGACGGGTCGACCGTATCGTTAATAGATTATGAACTTGTAAAAAAACTCGGACTAAATGGACATAAACAAACTATGCGTGTGAGTGGTGCGTGGAACGGTAGCTCATTAGAATGTGTTTGTGAGATAGTAGACTTAAACGTGTCAAACAAAGACGGAACTACATTTCCTATTCGCGTGAGAAGTGTAAAAGACTTAAACTTACCTGTACATGATTCAACGTCGATTGATCTTACTAATTATGAACATTCTATACCTGTAATAAAAAATTGTTTAAATAATGAACTCTGTAAACCTAAACTATTAATTGGTCAAGATAATTATGACTTATTGTTACCGCTTCAAATAATAAAATTAAAAAATAGTAACTTATATATTACACGCACTGAGTTAGGCTTATGCATTCATGGATGTTTACGCGAGGCATCCCCGCTCCACCAGACTCCGCCCATTAAGCGAGTACTTCATTCAGCGTTATTCATTACTAACGATTCAAATGAAGAAAACGAAAGTAAGTTACGAAATTTAGAAGAACAAATTCGAATGTCATTTACAATCGAATCAATGGGCATCAGCATGAAACCCAGGCAACATCCAGAAGATCTTCAAGTTATACAATATTTGGAAAATACATCTGTACTTAAAAACGGAAGATGGCATGTCGGTTTACCCTGGAAAGATAAGAACTGTAAGATGCCAAACTCGTACCCTAACGCCGCGGTAAGATTAAAAGGAATAGAGAAGAGACTGAAGACAGATAAAGATTATTCTAGAAGATACACTGAAAGAATAAGCCACTTACTTGAGAACGACTATGCTGAAAAACTTACCTGTCAAGAAGATACCTTAAAAACCTGGTACCTTCCGCACTTTGGAGTCGATAACCCTAATAAAAACAAATTACGCCTAGTTTTCGACGCCGCTGCAAAAACCTGTGGAGTTTCATTAAATGACTACCTCTTGAAGGGACCGGACCTACTTATGGGATTATTTGGCATCATGTTGAGATTTCGAGAAAATAAAATAGGCATAACCGGAGATATACGAGACATGTATTTAAGGATAAAGATTTTACCTAAAGATCAAGATGCTTTAAGATTTCTTTGGAGGGACAACCAAGAACAAAATGGCCCTATCAATACATACACTATGACATCTTTAATTTTTGGTGCTAATTGCTCGCCCTTTATTGCTCAGTTTATAAAAAATAAAAATGCAAAGCAGTATGAGTCATTATACCCGGCCGCCGTGGACGCTATTCATAAGCAACACTATATGGATGACTATATAGATAGTATAGAAAATGAAGCTACGGCTATTAAAACTATACAAGATATTATACACATACATAAAAGAGGTGGCTTCGAGATAAGAAACATTACGAGTAACAATGAAGCGGTACTAAACTGCATTCCACAAGAGACCTTAGGAACGACTGCAGTAAGGTTTAAAATTGAACAGCCAAATGAGGGCGAACGTACACTTGGATTGATTTGGTATCCGAAAGAAGATCTGTTGTCTTTTGATGTTTCTTTTAAGAAGATTCCTGTTGATATAATAACAGGCGACACGCGACCTAGCAAGAGACAGATGCTTAAAGTTTTAATGTCAATTTTTGATATATTTGGATTTCTTTCGCCTTTTACAATCAAAGGAAAAATTATGTTACAAGACGTATGGAGATTACAATTAGATTGGGATGAAAAAATACCTGAAACTATTTATGAAAAATGGATTGAATGGCTACAATTATTAAAAGAAATTAATCAGCTGCGTATACCGAGACATTATAGGACGGCCGCAAGAGTAAACGAGACGGAACATTGCACTTCCGATCCGAATGCGCATACGTCACCCGAGCGGCCGCCGTTGCCAGTGTCTTGTGTTAGTGAATCCGTCGCGCCTAACGAGCAGATAACTTTGTGTTATACAAACCTACAGCTACATATATTTTGTGACGCTTCGACTAAAGCAATGAGCGCCGTAGCTTACTGGCGTTGGACAGTGAATGATCGCTATTATGTTACGTTCGTCGCGAGTAAATGCAAAGTTGCTCCGCTTAAATATATGTCAATACCTCGCATGGAATTACAAGCTGCGCTGCTTGCTGTGAGATTAGCAGATACTTTATGTAAAGAACTTAAACATAAACCTTGCAAAAGATATTTTTGGTGTGACTCAAGTGTTGTACTGCATTGGATTCGAAACAATACGCGCAATTATACAACGTTTGTCGCTCATCGCTTAGGAGAAATAGATGAATTGTCAAAACCGAACGAGTGGCGTTACATACCTACGAAACTTAATATAGCGGATATCGCCACCAAGGAGACTTGTGATTTATCAGTGTTAAAGAATGAGTGGTTTTATGGTCCGGCGTTTCTTCGTGATCGAGATACTGAATGGCCAGTAGACACACAGCTACCGGAGATGCCCCATCTGGATCTCGAATATACTATGACCATGCAAACATACAACAAACCCTTACCAGCTGTTCCTGATCCTGAAAGATTTTCGTCGTGGTTACGTCTATTGAATGCAACCTGTAATGTACTTACCTTTATTAACAAATGCAAGAAACTGGATACTAGCTTTGATGGATACACAAGGGCGGCTGCTGAGCGATGGCTAATAAAATATTCCCAGCTACAATCCTTCCCTGGAGATATTGCCAACCTGGAAAATAAAAAAGAAATAGATAAAAAAAGTAGATTACTTACCTTATCTCCTTTTCTGAATGAACACGGAATCCTATGCGTGGGTGGTCGTATCAATGCAGCTACCGATGTCCCTCTGCATCTGAAACAACCTGTTATATTAGATGGACGTCATCACGTTGCCCGGCTTATTGTAAGATATTACCATGTGAGAGCGGCGCACGGTTACAATGAAGCTGTTGTTAATGAACTGAAACAGAAATATTGGATATTAAAATTAAGACCGACAGTAAGAAGCGTGGCTTCACAGTGTATGTTTTGTAGAATAAGAAAAGCACAGCCGTGCCCATCCAGAATGGGTGACTTACCTGCGGCCAGAATGGCATCCAGATGTCGCCCTTTCACACATTGTGGTATAGACCTATTTGGACCGATGGAAATTACTGTAATTAGACGCAGAGAGAAAAGATATGGTGTATTATTTACATGCCTTACCGTAAGAGCTATTCATATAGAACTAGTACCTTCGCTGAGCACGGACTCCTTGATCATGGCCCTCAGACGCATGGCTGCTCGTCGAGGTTGGCCTCAATTTATTTACTCAGATAACGGTACCAATTTAAGAGGTGCCGATAACGAGCTGAAAAAGGCAACGCTCGACTTGGATGAAAATATATTAAAAGCTGAGGCCGTCAACTATGGAACTACATGGACCTTCATTCCTCCAGCAAGTCCTCACTGGGGTGGAGCTTGGGAGCGACTCATTCGTTCTGTAAAAGACTCACTAAAAATTATCTTAAGAGAAAGGGCGCCGCGTGAAGAAACCTTAATAACGTTAATGGCTGAGGTTGAGCAAATAGTTAACAGTCGACCCCTTACACACGTGACGGTTGAGCCCAATAGTAATGAAACAATAACCCCTAATCATTTTTTGCTAGGTTCATCATCTAATCTACCTATTGTAGGCGCTTTTGATGACTCCGATTTATACCTAAGAAAACAGTGGAGGCTAACACAGAGGCTAGCTGATATGTTTTGGAGGCGCTGGGTGAGAGAAGTGCTACCTACTATGCTCCCCAGACAGAAGTGGAACCGCGACACAGAACCATTAAGAGTCGGTGATCTAGTACTAATCGCTGACCCCGAAAGCCCCAGAAATACCTGGCCCAAAGGCATCATACACAGAATAATCCCCGGAAGGGATGGCCGGGTACGAGTGGTTGAGGTAAAAACGAAAACAAGGTTACTACGACGTTCGGCAGCACGCGTCGCTAAAGTACCTACTGAGGTCGAGTGCTGATATAGCACTGGGGTGGAGATAGTGTAAGCGACGCATTATTAAAAATTATACTAATTACATATAATATTAAATTACCAAATTTCGTCTAAATCGGTTCAGCGGATTAAGCGTGAAAGGACAGACAGACAGACAGAGTTACTTCAGCATTTATAATATTAAGTATGGATAATATTGTTTTCCTTTGTAAGCAACGCATTATAAAAATTATTATATGAAATATACGAGTATGGTAAACGGTTCGTAATGATTGTGAAGGGGACGCGGGCGCGGGGGGGACGCACGGATTATGTTTGTTGTTCGCGAGAGCGCGCCACTATACTCTATACACTTTACTCTCATCACGAACCGCGACCCAACTAGATCTCAATTCGACTTTCATTTAACTTCGCTATAGTGATCCTACAGTTCTATCCGTCACTTGCGAACGTAATTTAATATCTGATATTGGCAAACTTAAATATTCTGGTAAAACCTGTGTCCGTGCTTTTATCCAAAAAGTTGAAGAATTTGTTATTTCTAGAGGCATAACGTATGATAAGGTATATGCATATGAAATTTTTACCGATGACGCTCTCCATTAGTACAGATGCGTAAAGGACGATGTTGCATCATGGAACGATTTAGTACAGCGTCTTAAAGACGATTTTAGTTCTAAGGATTACGATCATCGCCTCTCAGCAGAGATTCGGTCGCGTACTCAAGGTGAAAACGAGAGTATACCTATTTATTTATCAATTATGCACGGTATGTTCGCAAGACTAGATAAGGCTATGAATGACGAAGATAAATTAGAAATATTATTACACAACATTCGGCCTTGTTATGCAAGTACGCTTTCGTCAGTAAATGAAATTAAAAATATTGAACAACTAAAAGGACTTTGCCAAAACTATGAAAACATACAATCTCGACTTACACAGTTCCACGAACCACCAAAAATGTCTGCTGATACTGTTGCACCTGAATTTGTATATCGTAATTCATATTATATAAACAGTAATTATAAAAAGCACCAAAATACATACAATAAAAGTTTTTCTAAATCTTACGCCAATAACTATAATAATAATTTTTCGTCAAATAATAAAGTAATATCAAACGCGGCTATTTCAGCTAATAGTTCAGAAAAAAACCAAAAGCGCTTTTGCTCTAGATGTAGGTCTTATACACATTCTCTTAGAGAGTGCTCCAAACCACGTTTTATTATATGTTTTAAATGCGGAAAAGAAGATGTTCGTTTTCCAGATTGTCCTGACTGTAACAGTAATCCAAAAAACTACTTACTACGGATCGAGGGGAGCGCGTCACATACAAACATAATAGGTTCTTCCTAAGTGATTGGTCTGATTGGCTAAGTGTTGTCTCAAAATTTTTTTCTTGTTACACGATCTCCTCTATCCGGGATACAAAATTTTCTCGGCCATATATAACCGTAAATATCAATCATAAATATGACTTAATAGGTCTACTTGATACTGGGTCTTCCGTCTCAGTACTTGGTAATGGTATTCACGAAAAGTTAATAGATTATAATATAGAAATTAACAAATGCGATACAAATTTCAAATTTACTGCTGCTGGCGGTCAGACATTATCTCCAATAGGTATAATGCAATTGCCTATAACTTTTAGGAATCAAACTTACACTATTGAGATTTTTATTGTTCCGGAAATACAGGATCCATTGATTTTGGGTATGAATTTTTGGAGAATATTTAATATTTTTGCTAAGCATTTAGATGCAGTTGAGTTAGTGGACAAATCTTGTAGTTTACCAACTAATTCTCTGAAGGAAAATACCACTCACTTATCTTCTTATGACAATTTGGATGAATTTCAAAAAGAGAAAGCTAATGACATAATTACACAGTTTCGTAAAATCTCTTACGAAGAATGTGGTTTAGGTAGAACAACCCTTATTAGTCATGCCATTGATACTGGGGATGCTGTCCCGATATGTCAAAGATATTATAGAATGTCACCAGAAAAGCAACGCGTACTAGTTGAGAAACTTGACGAAATGCTTCAAGATGATGTTGTAGAACCATGTGAGAGCCCATGGTCTTCCCCAGCACTTTAACACCAAAAAAGAATGGGGACCTTCGGTTTCGCCTAGATAGCAGAAAATTAAATGCTGTAACTAAAAAGGATGCTTATAGCCTGCCTTATATTGCTGATATACTAGACAATCTCCGCGATGCCAAATATTTGACAAGTCTGGATTTGTCTAAAAGTTTTTGGCAAATACTAATAAAAGAAGAGGATCGTTGTAAAACAGCTTTTTATAAACCATCACGAGGAACGTACCAATTTAAATGTATGCCGTTTGGCCTAACAAATGCATTAGCCACTCAACAAAGACTTGTAGATATTTTATTTTATGGTCCAGAATTCGAGCATATGGTTTTCGTTTACATTGATGATATTATCATAGTATCACCCACATTTGATAAACACATTTCATTATTAAAACGTGTTTTAAATAAACTTAAGATGGCTAACCTTACAATAAACTTCGAAAAAAGTCAGTTTTTCCGAAAAGAACTGAAATATTTAGGATACATAGTAGACTGTAATGGCCTTCACGCAGACCCAATAAAAACTGTAGCGATTCTTAATTACAAAACTCCAAGTAATCGAGAAGAGGTAAGAAGATTTCTTGGAACTGCTTCATGGTACCGAAGATTTGTTCCAAATTTCAGCTCTTTAGCGGCTCCTCTTAATAAATTAACATCCCAAGGAAAAAAGGCTCCTCCTTTTGAATGGACTACAGACGCCGAAAACTCCTTCAAAAAACTGAAAGAATGTCTTGTTGTAGCACCGGTATTATCGTGCCCTGACTATAGCTTACCATTCGAAGTTCAAACAGACGCGAGCGACTTTGGTATTGGTGCAGTACTTACCCAAAAATTTAATGGGGAGGAGAAGGTTATAGCGTACATGAGTAAGTCACTTAATCAACAGGAACGTAATTACAGCGCGGCTGAAAGAGAAGCTTTAGCTGTTCTAACGGCAGTTGAACATTGGAGATGCTATCTTGAAAATGGATTAAAATTCGTTGTTTATACTGATCACTCATCCTTACAGTGGTTTTTAAATTTAAATAATCCCACGGGCCGTTTAGCTCGCTGAGGTGTGCGGTTGTCAGCTTACAACTTTGATATTAAGCACCCACGTGGTGCAGATAATATAGTTCCTGGTAGTCTTTCGCGTTCGGTACCAATTTCTGTTATTGATAGGAATTACAACAGTGATGATGTTCCTCAAATTTATGACTCTTGGTATTTACATATTTACGACGGCTGCTTAAAATCTCCTGAACACTTCTTAAATCATAAAATAATAAATAACAAATTATATCGTCATGTTAAAAGCTTTAATCCCTTGACTAGAGAATTTGAATTGAATGAAGTTATACCGCTAGAGCATAGACAAAAAATTATTGAAAAAAATCATTCAGATCCGATTGCCGGACACTTTGGCATATTTAAAACATTTAAACGGTTGTGCCTTAAATACTTCTGGCCAAAAATGCAACTAGATGTTGCAAAATTTATTACAAATTGTGACGTTTGCAATGCGCATAAACATCCTAATCATCTGACATTAGGTACTATGGGCAGACCTAAATAATGTTCCAGACCATTTCAGGTATTAAGTATGGATCTTATTGGACCACTACCAGTAACTCGAAAACAGAACACTGTTATATTCATAGTAACGTGCTGTTTTTCTAAATACTGTCTGTTATTCCCTATAAAACTTGCAACTTCAGATATTCTAAGTTATATATTAGAAGAAAATGTTTTTCTAGTTCATGGAATACCAAGTACCATTTTAATGGACAATGGTAAACAATTTACTAGTAATACATTTAAAAATCTGCTTACTAAATATAAAATTCCAAACATTCAATATACACCCAAATATACACCTCAAGTCAATACAGTTGAAAGATATAATAGAACGATCAAAGTTGCTATTTCTTCATACATCGAAAATGATCACCGCTTATGGGATAATAACTTAGTTAAAATTCAATTTGCCCTTAATTCTTCAGTAAATGAAGCAACCGGTTTTGCACCATCTTTTCTTGTATTTGGTCGCGAATTAGTTAACTGTGGTTCTCATTATATAGATGTAGATATGACCGATAACATAATATTTTCACCTCGAGATGACTATGCGGAAAATCTAGGAACCTTGCACAAGTACTTTGACAAAGTTCAATTGGCATTGGCAAAGCAAGCGAATTCAATGTAGGAGATGCTGTTTGGAAAAGAACGTTTTACCAAAGTGACAAAGATAATCGTTTCCCAAGGAAACTCGCGCCTAAATTTGTTAAATGTCGTATTGTAGGAAAAAAAATCCCCACTTGTTTATGAATTTGCGGACCAAGATAATAATAATTTAGGGATGTGGCATATCAAGGATTTAAAAAAGTAAACGAAAGTATTATTATTACGTAAAAACAAATGAAAAGCATTAAAAACTACGCTAACTAATAAGATTAATAATTTATTATTAGTATTAAAGTTATAGTTGATAGTGGATTTTACCTAGGAAAATACTACCTTAAAAAGGGGGGTATGTAACATATTCTAATTAAATACGATTATTTCTATTTTTATACTTGTTTTAAACTATATTTTATTATTTCTTAATTATAATATGAATCTTGGACGGTAAGCGAATAATAACGGCTGACGGTAATGTTTACCTCGTCGACACCCCGTCGTCGCCGCCGTTGGCTCAGAATACTACGAGCTAAGATGCGATAAGCAACATATTAATTGTTACTTGATTAATCTTTATATTTCTACTTTATACTTTATATTTGTAATATTAAAACGAAAGTGCAATAATCCCCAGAATGGGGTTTTTGTACCTACCATTTCGGAAGTGTCTACACGGACGTTGCGAAGATTCCTCGAGCGTTCCCCTGACCTGACGAACCTACAGATTTATCCTGCCCCCGAGTGCTGATATAACTGGACTACAATCCAAAGCTACACCTGCAGTGTTGCTAGCCAGGATAGTAGTATTTCAATTTTATTATTTTGTAATTGCTAGAATTTACTTTGATGTGTGAACCCAACGAATATAGTTCATATTTTATTATATTGGATTATTTTTAGTTGTCAAGTTTAGTTTGTAATTGAATATATACGTGTTACCTCCTATCATAGTTATTTTATTTTAATATTAAATTAAGGATAACGTAACACAGGGGATGGATTATCAAGCTTAATAACAGGTTTCACAAAGTTACTTTGTTTATCTTGTAGGAAAACAATATCTCTCCTTATTAAAACATCATTTTTATGTGGGAAATATATTCTGTATCCCTTTGTTGTTTCCCCATATCCTACCATGTATCCTTTTTCACCCTTTGGATCCCACTTGTTCCTCTTTTCTTTTAGTATATAGGCGAATACAATAGTACCAAAAATGTTTAAATTGTTAATATCATAATATGTTTTATTAAGCCATAATTCATAAGGGGTTTTTCCTTTAATGCTGCTTTTACCTGTTCTATTTAACACATAATTTGCAGTATTGACTGCCTCTGCCCACAATCTCATAGGCAAATTCTTTGCACACAGCATTGTCCGTGCAGCCTCTACTAGTGTTCTATTTTCCCTTTCTGCACTGCCATTTTGCTCAGGAGTATAGGGAACTGTTGTTTGGTGAACAATTCCCTTTGCTTGGAACATTTCTCGAACCTTATTTTTAACAAATTCTGTTCCATTATCACTCCGGAAAGTTTTGATGATGTTTCCCGTCTCATTTTCGGCCTGAGCAATAAAATTTTCAATACATTTCTTTATTTCTTTTTTACTTTGCACAAAGTACACTACTGTATACTTCGAGTAATCGTCCTTGAAGACTACAAAGTATTTCGAGCCTCCAACTGATTTCTCCTCCATAGGCCCGCATGTGTCGGCATGAATTATTTCACAGGTTCTTGCACCTACATTGTCACTAACACGGTAAGGCAGACGGTGAATCTTGCCCTTCAAACAACTCTCACACTTGTCGAAATCGAGCATGTCAGATTTGTTTACTTCAATGTTATTTTTCTTTAATACGTCCCGCACGTAGTCCATGTTTTGGTGTACTAACTTTTCATGCCATACATGTAAGTCCGTGTATCTAACTTCTGCCATATTATTCTGCAAAATAACGACAGTCTAACACGTACATATTGCCGCTTCGCCTAGCGATTGCCACTATTTTGTTCTGTTCATTATAAAACTTGCAAATATTCTCTTTAGTTAGCAATACATAACCTCTACTTGTTACACGATTAACAGGCAATAAGTTCATCTTCAATTCAGGTACGTAAAGAACGTTGTCTATGGTCGTATGTTTCCAGTCATATCTGTTCCACGCTTCTACCGCCACCTGTCCGCAGCCATGGACACTAATTTGCGTTCCGTTACCTACAGTTACTGTTTTGTTCGTGACTATTCAATTTGACAAAAAAAGTTTACGTTCACAGCACATGTGTTCGCTTGCAGCAGAGTCCACTAACCACTTTGTTTTTTGAGAACTTTCGGCCATCGTACTTTCAACAACGAATGCATTAATTTCTTTATTTTTCTTATAGCGACACTGATTAATCACATGCCCAATTTTTGTACAATAAAAACACCTTTGTCCCTTTCGATTGTCTTTGTAATGACCAAAATTTGAAGTTGTAGTAGATTTACATTCGCTTTGAAAATGTCCCAGCTTAATTACACTTGTAACACTTTACTAATTTTTTATTAAAGTTTTTCTTAGCAACAAAGGCAGCAGATGATTCTGAATTTTCACCCCCACTTCTTTCCTTTAATCTTTCTTCTTCTATCAGCAATCTGGCGGCTAAATTATCAAAAGTTTGCTTATCTTCAGGGGCGGATTCCCAGGCAGATACAAAGTGTATATATTTTTTCCGGTATAGACATTAAAAACTTTGTTATCACCAACTTGTCAGATATATTTTCACCTAGTTGTTTTAATTGATTCTGCATCTCCTGTATTTTTGATAAAAATACAGACATTTATGCACCCTCTTCATATTTAAATAGAAAAAATCTTTGCTGCACAATATGAATGCTTGTTTCAGATTTTTGTTCATATATGCTTTGTAACTTCCGCCACATCTTTGCCGAGGTCTCGCATGATATGATATGAATCATAACTTCTTCTGAAATTCTAGTGACCAACAATGTTTGAGCTTTTGCATCTTCAGCTTCCCAACGATTCTCTTTTTGGCCATCTTCCGGTCTTGTGGTCGTGCCGTTTACTATGACGTACAACCCTTGACCTCGCAACAAAACCGTAGTTTGGAATTTCCATATGTTCCAATTTCTGGAACCTTCCAATTTTATTGCTCCCTGTCCGTTCATTATTTCCATCGTCCTGTCTGTAACGTGTTCTTGCCTCCAACCTTGTTCAATACAAGAACAAGTAATTCCTTCCTGGCGATATTTAAACCTTGACAGGACACGTGCACACAACTCACCGGTATTTCTCCGTCGATGTATTATCGCCAGTAATCACTTCCTTTAATGCGTATTTTTACTTGTCCAGTCTGATTATGTGTTCTGGGCCATTAACCAGATAGAATTTATGAATAATACACACAATTTAACTTTTAAGACTTTTAATTTTTTACAGAGCACTTTACAATTAACAACGCACACCCCGCCATGACAGTAGTGAGAGAGAGAGAGAGAGAGAGAGAGAGAGAGAGAGAGAGCATACGTCATTTATTACATTGCACAATCCATTCCGTTTTACAGTCTTGTTAAAAAAAGTGCATGTTAAGGTAGCATGGATACGGCTACAGGTCTCCAGGTATAGCAGATTTTTAGTTTCTATTTTGTTTCTGACACTTTGGGGTGTCCTGATGCTATATGCGACTAGCAACAAAATACATGCCACCGTCAAGTTTTAAAAACTGCACGTTAATATAACATGGACACTTATAGTCGGCTACAGGTCTCCAGGTCTAGCAGGTTTTTAGTTTATATTTTGTTTCTGTCTCTTTGGGGCGTCCCAAAGTTATTTTCGGCTAGCAACAAAATCCATGCCATCGTCTTGTTAAAAAAAGTGCATGTTAAGATAACATGGACACTTATAGTCGGCTACAGGTCTCCAGGTCTAGCAGGTTTTTAGTTTATATTTTGTTTCTGTCTCTTTGGGGCGTCCTGATGTTATTTTCGGCTAGCAACAAGATCCATGCCATCGTCTTGTTAAAAAAAGTGCATGTTAAGATAGCATGGATACGGCTACAGGTCTCCAGGTGAAGCAGAATTTTAGTTTATATTTTGTTGCTGGCTCTTTGGGGTGTTCTGATGTTATTTGCGGTGTCTTACACTATTTTTCAGCAACAAATTCTGATGTGTAATTGCATTTAATCCGTGCCGATCCAGCGAGTTTACTGCTAGCTTAACGTTAACATTTGTGTAAGTCTATACTTCTGTTTTGTTTGTTTGTTTAGTTTTGGGCGATAAACTCTCAAACTACGGAATTCATTTTAATATTTTTTACTAATAGACAGCTATTGATTTATTTAATATTTAGCTGATTATATAAATTACATAATGGTAATTTTTCTTAATGTTAATTTGTCGCGAAACAGGGATTGGTTAGCGCTAGTTAGTAATATTTTCCAAAACAATTTTCAAAAGAAAGTGTAATAAATAAATAATTCTAAGCAAATGCTTTTTATTATTTCATATGGCTCGGCTAATATGATTAAAGTCGTAAGAATTTTATTATGTCAAAAAAAACTGAAAAAGTTTAGGTATAACAGTTCCTAAAATACTTTTGCACAGTTTTTGAGATATGGAATATTTTTAGTTACCCGCTTTGTCAGTTTAACAGCCATTAACTTGTTTTCCACTTATTTTTACGGTTAATAAAATGAGTCGATATTGCGGAAACGTAAATATTATTCGTATTTATTTTAGTGTTAACCTTACAACATACGTAAGTAAGGAAAACAACACAGAACTTTGCTATACGAAACTTACGGCTAGCAAATTGAAATTTCGCACACGTATTCCTCATATAACGAAGGCATCCACTAAGGAAGGATTTTTCAAAATTCAACCCCCAAGGGGGTGAAATAGGGGATAAAAGTTTGTATGAAACTTTTTATTCCTTGGACATATTTGCATGAAATTTCGTATGAATTGAGTATGGCAAAAATAATGAGTTACGTACTTCAGCGTTTTCTAAAGTTCAACCCCTAAGAGGGTGAAATGGGGGATAAAACTTTGTATGAAACTTTTTATTTCTTGGACATATTTGCATGAAATTTCCTATGAATTGAGTACATTAAAAATAATGAGTTATGTATTTCAGCGTTTTCCAAAATTCAACCCTTAAGAGGGTAAAATAGGGGATGAGAGTTTTAAGTAAACGCACAGGCTAAACCCTTAGGGCTAGAAACTTAAAATTTCGCACACGTATTTCTCTTATAACGTAGGCATCCACTAAGAAAGGATTTTTAGAAATTCCACCCCTAAAGGGGTACAGTAAGGGATGAACGGTTGTATGGAAATCCGTCATTTTCGAAGTTAGGAACGTGAAATTTCATATACAAACTTCTGAATTTTTTGAAAATCTATCCCCTAAGAGGGTGCAATAGGGCTTGAAAGTTTATATGGGAGGTCCGTCATTTTTGAAGTAAGAAGTATGAAATTTCTTATACAAGCTTCTGGTTAGAAATAAATAAGTACGTATTTCAGAGCTGTTGAAAATCTATCCCCTAAGAGGGTGAAATAGGGGATGAAATTTTATATGAGGAGTCCGTCATTTTTGAAGTAAGAAGAATGAAATTTAATATTCAAGCTTCTCAATAAAAATAAATACATATGTATTTCATCGTTTTTGGAAATTCAACCCCAAACGTGAGAAATAGGGTGAAAACATTAGTATAAAAATGAAAAAAAAGTTCAAAATTCCATTTCTTAGACGAGGATAGGGGTGAGAATTATTTACGTTTGTTTCGAAGGGCTAGCATGTTTGTGTGGAGATATTCCCAAAACAACTTGATGTACATACTTCTAAATACAAACAACTTAAAAAAAAACTGACTTTAAAACACTAATAAAAATAATAAATTTAATTAAAAAAATACGAGTGCGTAAAAAGCGAACTAAAAGGTGAGGACAGGTTGACAAAGGATCTTTAAAAATAACGTAGGTTTTAGCCTGTTTATATGTTAGTCGAGTTACATGATTCTTAAGTCGTAAACATTACAAGCGAGTTCTATCATTGTAGTCTCTTCTTCCAACTTTGAAAAGATAAAGTAGAAAATGTGCAAAAAATAGAAGTAGTGGAGCGTGCTAAATACTTTAAATAAAAATGAATTTACAGAATATACGTAAAATGTCTTTTCAGATAATGGATATTTTGAGTTACGATCACTGTTTTTGTGTTTTCTATAATATCTTCAAAAAATAGTATGAACCGCGAACTTATATTTGCAATTAATAAAGTATGTATTGCGAAAACAAATATATATATATATATATATATATATATATATATATATATATACATAAATAGTAGCTTGCTACTCTTAAGATATTCATTTAAATTATATAGCGATTTACCCTCGCTTTGCTCGGGTGCGTACGCCGTACGCGGCTCACAATTTCATGGGTTTTAATTTTTTCTCGCGGAACCCTGATTCTTTTTCTAAAATAAAAGTAGCCTAAGTTACTCCTTATACCATCAGATATCTGCCAGTGAAGGTCCCGTCAAAATCGGTCCAGCCGTTTCGGATATTAGCCGGAACAAACAGACAGACAGCCAAAAATTGTAAAAAATGTTGTTTTGGTATATGTACCGTGCATACATCCATATGCATTTAGTAAAAAGCGGTTATTTTAATATTACAAACAGACACTCCAATTTTATTTATCTGTATAGATATTTATGTGTAAATGTGTAAGTAACAACAACACAATATTCGGCGGTACGGAGCTCTCGATGCGCGAGCCACAATCATACATTTGCAAATCATTACAGCCATCAAATTATTACTAATAGCAAAAAGTCAAAGAGGTTTTTGTAGTACATATTTGCTTGAAATTTCGTATGAAATTAGTACGGCAAAAATAATAAGTTACGTATTTCAGCGTTTTCCAAAATTCAACTCCTAAGAGGGGATGAAAATAGGGGATGCAAGTTTTAAATAAACGCACAAGCCAAACCCTTAGGGCTAGAAACTTAAAATTTCGCACACGTATTTAAGACGTAGGTATCCACTAAGCAAGGATTTTTCAAAATTCAATCCCCAAGGGTGTGAAATAGGGGATAAAAGTTTGTATGAAACTTTTTATTCCTTGGACATATTTGCAAGAAATTTCGTATTTTTCGTAGTTTGATCGCGAGCGAAGCCGCAGGTTCTGCTAGTATATATATATATATATATATATATATATATATATATATATATATATATATTAACATTATTTACTAAACAATAAAAATTTACAAATATTTTCATTTGAAAATTGTTTCGACCAACGAAATATTACTTATATATTACTAAATTATAAAGCCAAAAAGTTTGTTTTATTGATAATTTGAACACTGGCGGGGCCGCGGGTAATTTAGTACCTAGTAATTCTAATAAAGTCATAGAAAGGTCATATCTGTACATAATTATTTTTTTGGATTAAAACTACGTATTTTAAAAACACATGGCGACATCTATTGTCAAATATCTAAATAACACATAAATAAATTTTCATCAAAATAACTATTTTAATGAATAAAATAGCGCTATTGATATTTCTTTTAAGATAATATTTTTTAAATGATTTTAACATATCAAGTTACCTTGCTAAAATGTTAATAGTATCATCTTGCTTTTATTTTAACCTGTTTTCGTATTTTTTCTCAGAAATGAGATATTTTCCTGCTGTAATAAGTATCCTATGCATTGACTCGGATAACCTGCTATCACCGTACCTTTCATCTAAATCCCTCCATTGGTTTTGCTGTGATGCAGTTACATACAGACAAAAATTCTAAAAACTATAAATTCGGCCTCTACATATATCGCTAATAATAAATATTTATTTCAATAAGATTTTCCGAAAAATATTGAATGTACGGATTCGGCTTAGTTACAATTTTATTATGTGTATAGTTACTCATTTATAAAATCAAAAGTTTGCTTTATTGATAATTTCAACACGGGCGGGGCCGCGGGTAATTTAGTAGTAGGTAATTCTACATACATTCATACATTCATTTTTTTAGAATTAAAATTAAAAGTTAAATTACTTACTTAATCAAAAATTAAAAAGTTAAAATACGTAGTATTTTAAAAACACATGGCGACATCTATTGTCGAGTATCTAAATACACATAAATAAATATTATTTAAAATAACTATTTTAATGAATAAAATAGCGCTATTGATAATTTGATTTTCAAGATAAGCTATTTTTAATAGTTTTTACCATATTTAGTAAATTACCTTGCTACACTATTTATAAATGGTATCATCGTGGTTTGTTCTAACCAGTTTTTGCGTTTTTTCTCAGAAATTAGATATTTTCCCGCGGTAAAAAGTATCCTATATGTTGACCCGGATAACCAGCTATCGTCATACCAAATTTTATCAAAATCCCTCCAGTGGTTTTTCTGTGATGTATAGACATAAAAAATATGTATTGACTAAAGAGCCTTTATCTGAATAAAAGAATTACGTTCTGATAGTTCAAATTAAAAAAAAATACACCCCATGCGCGGAAAATCGTAAATATTAAACAATGTTTTGAACAAAAATAAAATAAAAATTCTACTTCAATCAAAATAAATTAACTTAAAATATTGAAGAAAAGTGACGGCAAACGGTAGTATAATATATGGTAGCAAAATATATTGAGTTTAATCATTATCTAATTTATAGAACAAGGGAAAGTGGCTCTCAGAGTTCCGACCCCTTGTAACATTATGTAGGCCGAAGTAATGAAACATGATTTATATAGTTTAAATATGAGAACTGTAAAAAATTACGGGCATTCATTCTATTGTATAGAAAACTAGCAACTCACCCTCGCTCCGCTCGGGTTCGTCCCTAGTTACGTTTTGACGTTTAGCTCAGAGATGAGATATTTTCCCGCAGTAAAAAGTATCCTATATGTTGACCCAGATAACCAGCTATCATCATACCAAATTTCATCAAAATCTGTCCAGTGGTTTTCCCGTGGTGCGGTAACAGACAGACAGACAGACAGACAGACAGACAAAAATTCTAAAAAGTATAGATTCGGCCTCTATATCGATAATAATGTCTATTTCAATAAGATTTTCCAAAAAATATTTAATGTACAGATTCGGCTTGGTTAGAATTTTATAATATGTATAGATGAGAGTGGACTTGGTTATTTTTTGTAATTGACTTACTAAAATTAAATGATGAGAGTGATTTTTTTACGATGCGACAGATTTAGATTACAGTGTGAAGTTAGTCGTTATTGGTTACAGTGTGAAGTTAGTCGTTAAATCTCAATTTAGTATATTGAGATGTCTATATTCACGATATTTATTCCGTTATTTCTTTATACGCAACACGTGTTTTACATCGATTAATATGAAAATTACTACAAGCTTTTATTTAGATTCACCTGCCCCGGTGTCTGTCTGTAATCAAATCTTGCAAGTTAAATTTGACCCACTTCCCATTGTCCGATTGAGCTAAAATTTGGCACACACGTTCGACTTGAGTGACTGCACGATTTCCTAAATGCCGCAATTTTTAATCCAATATTGCGTACGTTACAAAATGGCGATTTATTATTTCCATAGTGACCCTTATGATATGGATATCAAATGAAAGGATTAGCTGAGAAGACTACGAAAAAAAACTAAGAAACATTAAAAAAAAGTTCAAACGGAATCAAAGTTTATGTATATTAATATGATAATGTAAGGAAAGGTTATTTATTAATAAAATCTTCTATTGATCATAAAATATTAGAGAGAGGGGGAAGCGTCTATCCGAAATACGGCTAGAGCTGTAGGTTAGAGTGAGAGAGGAGGAGCCTGCCTACCACTGCCGTATGCGTGAGAGATAGGGACGCCAGACTGACTGCGGAGCGGTTTACCCTCCCATAAGAAGTTATCACTTCAAAAACTAGTGACCTTTGGGACATTTTTGTTCACGTTACTAAGTCCTTAATAGAAACAGTAGCCCCTGACTTAGCTGTAATTTTCAATAATTGTGTTGATTACCACAATCAATCTTTCCAAATTTAGTGAAACACAGTTAGATAATCCCTTTATTTAAATCAGGAAGTACTTCTGACCCCACTAACTTTAGACTCATTTCGATTCTACCCACATTAAGCAAAATCTTTGAAAAGCTTGTTTTATTACAATTAATTAAACATTGTTACAAACATAATCTTATGCATTGTAAATCGTTTGATTTCACTCGGGACCGATCTGCAACCGATGCTAGTGTAGAGTTAATTAGGAATATTTTGGATTCCTGGGAAGTATCATGTGATGTTTTAGGGATTTTCTGTGATTTATCCAAAGCGTTTGATTGTGTTCACCATGAAACACTAAACACGAAATTATGCCACCATGGAATAAAAAATGCCGCTCTCAATTTAGTGAAATCATACTTAAATGATAGAGTTCAACGTGTAGGACAATATTTTTAGGCATTACATTGGACTCTAAACCACAATGGGGTCCCCACATAAATAATTTATGAAATAGACTTAGCTCTCCAGTTTTTGCGGTAAAAAGATTCGACAGTCAACGAATGTGGATACAGCCAGAATAGTATACTTTAGTTATTTTCATAGCGTCATGACATATGGTATTATGTTATGGGGTAAAGGATGATTCACGTTACACCGTGTCGGGGCTGGGCCGGGCCCCGGCCGGTACAAAGCCGGGACTCGGTCAAACATCTATAGTATTCTTTTGTATGAAATAATTCATGGTTGACCGTGCCTCGGCTGTACCACGGACATGGCACAGCATCGAAATGTCGGTGGGTATAGATTCCCGGCTCCGACCTGGCCCGGCTCCGACATGTTGTAACATGAACGTGATCGCCGGGCGCCCGGAGGGCAGTCGACGATATATATTAGTGAGGTGAGCAGCGCAACTACGAAATGGACGATGAAAAATTGCTGGAATGTGTGCGCAAGTACCCTGTAGTTCGTGTTTCCAATACTTCGTCATCAATGGCAATTGCAATAGCTGCCAACTCAATTTGTGAAAATTGCATTAATATATCACTCAAGCGAAAAATAGAAAATAAAATATCTTATTATCGACTGACGAAATCACTATTAGTATATGTAGATAGACACGGCCGTGGAATCATTCATGCCACACAAATGAATGCTCCCAGCGGGACTCGAACCCGCGACCGCTGGCACAGCAAGTAGGGTCATTACAAACTGTAGTAGTTTATAAGTATTGTTGTAGTATTGTTTTTATTCATAAGTTAAACTGAATAAAAGAAGTACTTTCTCTATTTTTGATATTCACATATTTGCCATTTTTGTTGCCAAGCAACCATTAGGAATCCATGACAAAAAAAAGAATTGATAAGTACAGACAACATTTAATTTTCTAAAACTATATTTGAATAGTCCACAGTACCCAACGGATTTCTTTTAATGATTAATAACAAGCTAAACTTCTTGGGTAGCTTCATTTTGGCGAGACGCCCAACTATTCTTTCTGCGAGAATTTGATATTGGTAGATACAATTCTGGATTGATACAAAACATGTCAAAAGGGTGATATTCGAAAATTTATTACTAACAGGTTGTTCTACGATTTAATCTTGTATTAATACAACATTAAACAAGAAAAAAAAGTGTTGTCCTACAAAACAGATGGTTTGGATCAAATCGTCACTCTCTCCGAACTTTTTAAAATAACAACGTTATAAAATTTATGTATAATAGGCTGATTCTCCTAGTATTTATTATTAAAAATATACATAATTGAATGATCAAATCATCCTACAAATAAAATGGTAGGATTTCTGTCCTACTCTGGGATATTGTCTCCCCCACGGACTGTAGACCAGAAGCTTTATGCCGCATACAATAATTTATTTCTGATACATAATATACATGTAATATATTTATTTCAAGATCAGTACCTCCGGAGTGTCATAAGAGATTTATACTTTAAAACACTGGTAGTAGACTTATTCAAGGTCAAAGATCAACATTTACGGTTTTTTGAATTTTCCTCGAAAACGGTAAGTTCTATCAAAAATATAGTCTAAACAAAAATAGTAGATCATAAAATTATCTACAAAAATGGTTGTAATACTTTTTGTTCTAACTATCACTATTTCTAAAATATCACGATCCTAAAACTTATTTGTTCACTATTTTTGTCTATTTTGACCGGACTACAGGTTGTAAAAAACAAACATTGAAGATATGCTTTAATTTATTAAATAACAGAGCTCAATTAATCCAAAGACATCAATCAATCAGTTTGTATTTCTCTTCAGCGATGGCGATTTTTTGACATAACATCTGTTAGTCAGAATTCATAATGTACGTTTCGCACAAATTTCTTTTATCAAAAGCTTCCAGAATGTCTTCATCAAGATGATGATTAACTATCGCACTGCAACGCAAGTCATAGGCAGCATAAGCAAATGGAGATTCCAACTTGTATTCGACTACCTTGCGTACTGGATGGTTTTGCAAAGAGGGTAGGTTATTATTCAAATGCCGATCAAGCGTCGATAAAGGTCGGATTAATATCAAAAGAGACTGAAGTTGACGGGGTTCAGCATTATAGCGACGAGCTTGTGTAATTCTTGCATATGCCGCATTTATAAGTTCTTTAATATATTCATTTGAATGCATAACTTGACCATATAAAATGCGTCCAGCTAGTGACACCTTTTCCACCCATGTCGAACTTTTTTGTAGAACCTTGTCTAACTCCTGTGTATTTTTTTTAGTAAATAAACTAAACATATGTCGTATAGCGTCATTTTGTAATTCTTCCTCAGTATTGTAGTGTTCAAGCTTTTCTTCAATTACCGCTTGCACTTCATTAGGAGCACCGCCAATGCAGAACACAGTGCCAGTCATACCTGAATAATTTAATGACATATGTAATTATGCTTAACAGCTTTATTCTTAATGATTTATTAGTTAACATAGTGTAGTATCGTCTCCACACTTCAGCCTTGCACGGATGTTTAACGATAAGTAGATTTTTTTTTAAATAGCAACTCCTTTATATAATTGTCACCTTTCCCGCCGCCAACAACCTAAGTTGGGACTGGAGATGATCGTCTCGCCTCATCCTTCGCTTACGTGCTCAAGCCTTCTCACGACTCCTAAATCTGCCTGAAGTGTTTAGTCAAAAGTAAAGATATAATGAGGAAGAAAATCAAGGAATTGGAGAATTGGTTGGAAAGAAGATGCAGAATTATACGTCAGATTTAAAGAGATGTGAGCTACTATATTTGGGTTGTCTCTGTCTCAGTTTATTGATACGTTCTGCTACTATATATCGAGCGCTACTATCGTGATATGTGATGTTAAATATGGGCTAATACTATTACATTTAAAGAGATACGAGCTGCTATTTGGGCTACCTCTGTCTCACAATTTATTGATGCGTTCTGCTACCCTGGATAGTTACCGTCATTTTATTCTAAGATACGAGCAACTACATTTGGGTTGCTTCTGTCAAAGTATATCGTTAAATTTGTATTTATACTAATACACCCTTTGACTGTTATACATAAAAACAATTTGCACAAGAAATTGTTATTGCCATATGTAGTCGAGGGAGGAATTGATGCATGAGATGTAACCGGAGCTATTTTCGCCTATATCTGTCTTAGCGTTAAGACTCTAAACCAATAGTATCGATGAAACTCAGGATGTTGAGTTGAATGAGGAAATATTGCACATACTGGGCAACATCACAAGAATTGAGAGCCCCTTGCGTGGCAAGAAATTCTAGTCAAGTGCTTGTTAAGAGAAACAAGGGATATACTTTTTTCAAGAATACCCCAATTGTAAATTATTACTTTCCCTTGTTCTTAGTTCGGACGCAAGGGCTGCTGCCCCAGATACTGTCATTAGAAACTAAGCTTTAATGCAGAAATATATGGGCACCTTTGAGTGACGCTTGTTGCCGCTTACGTGGTGGCCATCACGAGGAAACAAAGGCGCCACGCTTTAAAAGGCATAAATGCCATATTTATGTTTGGGCTACGAGCCCTAATATCGCAGGACTGACAAGAAGCTGGACAGTTACAACGAGACACCGCGTGCCTGCCACAGCCATAACGCTGGCTGCAACTCGCTCAGCGGAAGACATCTCGTCGTGATTATGATTATAATGATTATAATATATTGGTTAAACATTATCAATTACCCAATCATTGCTTGAATCAAAGGCTACAAAATACTTTTTTACCAACCCCATTATGCATTCGGAATTAAAAAGAAAAACCATCATGAATGTGACTGATACAATTAAAACAGACTCATGAGGCAATTGCAACATTATTTACCTAATATCTCTATACAGCTATGAATCCCCGGTCAACATTTTAGATATTTTTTATCCCGAAAAATTAAAGAGTTCCGTGTGATAGATAAAAAACTATAGTAACTTATACAGCTAGTACACAAAAACTACCGATTGGATTTTAATGAAACTTTACAATAATATAGTTCATACATACATTAGAATAACAAATAGGCTACTTTTTATTCAGGAAAAATGTTCGATTCCCGTGGGATAGATTTGTTTTTGTTTGTCTAGAAGCGAACCCGAGCGAAGCGAGGGTGAGCCGCTAGTTAACTAATAAATCGCTAAGAATGAAGCTGTTAAGCATCATTAAAATCAAACGAACTTACCTGTAAGTGAAGATCGATTAAAGTTATGTGAAAAGCTTCATTCGACGCAATTTATAATTACCCTTCAAATCTATTATATTATTACCATACCCTGTTTAAAAATATGTAATAGTTCGCTTTAAACTCAATGAGGTCAGAGACGGTCATCCCCAGTCCCAACGTAGGTTGTTGGCGGCGGGAAAGATGACAGTTATGTATAGGAGTTGCCAAATAAACGAGTTATTCAATAAACAAAAATCAGCCCTTAAATTCAAGATGGCGGATGACACAACGGGTCTGATACCCCGAAAATCTAAATTTAGACTTCCGAATATTGAATCTATATACCTATACCTATTATAAACTAGAAAATTAAAAGTATATATACTTTTGCTGAGCAATGATCTCCAAAATACAAGATGTTTTACCTTGATCTTCCAAAATTGCCGCCATTTCCAATGCTACCATGACACCGCTTTCATAACCCAGTAAGTAGAATCTATTCTTTAACTGTGCCTTTTTGAGAAGGGTCTGTAAATAAAGATTAAGAATTTGGTGAATGCCAATAAAAGATATTATGATTCTGGTATTACTCATATATAAATTTTTCGTGGTTAGGTTTGATTGTGACATCTTAACAGGGCTTTGAGATTCACAGAATGCGTGTTGCCGATTAGCCCATATGAAGGTTTTTATTCGAGTAGGAAAGCCTGTACTGTAAAAAAAGAACATATATTGATGCTTACATTGTAATCCATGTTGTTCATATTGAGCTGATTAATTCAATCTACATATCAAAAGTTAAATTAGATAAAATTAATCGACTAAAACGTCTAAAACTTCGGAACTAAATGAATTATCTAACCTTTGCAAATCTGTCAGCCATTTCTTGAATCGTTTCGTTAGGTCTAAAAAGGCCAGGCTGCAATACGAGGGCACCCAACTTGAGGCGCTCGCACAGAATTTTGAAACGTGAATGAAGACCTTCTACTCCTGGTACCACGCACAAGTACGTTTGATTTACATCAAATTCATCTTCGCGCTGAAATTTTATGTAATCATCGTGAAGGATTCAAATTTTTGGAGTTTACTCCTTAAGAATCGATTTTCATATAAGGCCCCCGGTATGGACATTTTATGAGGAGTGTAATTAATAAAAGCGTTAACTCAAATGCGTTACGTTTTATGACATTGAAAATCCATTATGGCGTAATCCCAAAGATAGGGGACTGATTTTTTTTGCATCCCCATGATATGGATATCAAATGAAGGGGTTTGCTAAATAAAATATGAAAAAAACATGATTTTATTTTAATAATATTATTAAATATAATATAATACTCGTATATGGATATATATATCCATAGGTACTAATATTATAAATGCGAAAGTAACTCTGTCTGTCTGTCTTCATTTCACGCTTAATCCGCTGAACCGATTTAGACGAAATTTGGTATGGAGATAGTTTGAGACCTTAGGAAGGACATAGAATAGCAACCCACCCTTGCCTCGCTTCGGGTTCGTCCCTAGACAAAAACAAATCTATCCCACGGAGACCGTACATTTTTCCGGGATGATATATAGCCTATAGCCTTGCTCAGTTAACGGACTATCTAATGTAAAAAGAATTTTTCAAATCGGATTAGTAGTTCCTGATATTAGCGCGTTCAACGAAACAAATAAACAAACTCTTCAGCTTTATAATATTAAGTATAAATGTACAATATTATTTTAGTGACTTTGTATCTCTTGGTAATTAGACTTTTAAACATACAAAACTAACGACTTACCCTCGCTTTGCTCGGGTTCGTCCCTAGGTACGTTTTAACGGTTAGTGATTCCCATAAAAAATAATCAGTTCAGAACTTTTTGATTGTCCAGCAGTTTTTTTTTGTTTTCGCTATTTTTTTTTATATTTAAACCACCCCTGACACACCCCCAACAAAACAAAAAAGAATTATACAAATCGGTCCAGCCGTTTTTGAGTTTTAGCGAGACTAACGTCCAGCAAAGTCTATAATGTTCAGTAGATGTAGACGGTTTGTGGGTTATATTTTTACTCACCGTCGATGAAGTGTTTATCAGTGTTGGTAAGAACACCATTTCCGTTGTGGCAAGTAGCTCATCATCATGAATATTTGACCAGAACGTGTCGAATCCATTAGTTTCTTTATAATATTTTTCTGTAATCTTATCTTCTAATTGACGAAGTCTAATAAAACATAAAACGCAACTCTATAATATACATAAAATGCTTTGTCCTGACTGACTGATCGATCAACGCACAGCCTAAACCGCTGGTCGTAGAAACGTGAAATTTGGAGGACATATTCATTATATAATGTAGGCATCCGCTTAGAAAGGATTTTTCGAAATTCATCCCCTAAGGGGGTAAAATAGGGGATGAAAGATTGTATGAAACTCTGTCATTCTTAACGTGAAATGCACAGAAAGTGGTATTTAGCTTTAAGATAAAAAATTAGAAATATGTGTGTTAGATTTTTTCCAAATTCATCCCTTAAGAGGGTAAAAGGGGGTGATAAAGTTTATATGGGCAAACCATAATTAATGATCAGAATTACTTGAAACCTGGTATTAATGCTCTTCAATACAATTAAATAAATACGTATTTTAGCATTTTTTGACATTCATCCTATAAGGCTGTCAAATAGGGGATGACAGTTTGTATGAAACTCTGTAATTGATGCACGGAAAATGGTGTTTACCTTTAAAATGACAACTAAAACAATACAAGTATAATTTTTTTCGAAATTCATCCCTTAAAAGAATAAAAGGGGATTGTGCTGTTTATATGAGGAAAAAAATGTTTACGATCAGAATTACTTGAAACTTGGTAGTAATGCTCTTCAATACAATTAAATAAACATGTATTGTAGAGTTTTTTTTAAATTCAGCCCCTAAGTGAGTAAAACTGGGCGGCGAAGTTGGAGTTGTGGAATGTATTTAAATAGAGTAACCTGACTCATGTTCTCTGCAAGTGCACACTTACTTGTGGGGTATAAAGTAGAGAACGGAAATTATTCCGAATACAGAGGAAAATTATGTATAACTTTTCGACTGGCCACAGAAGCGACAACTATAACAGACCTAGAGCGCGAGAGAGAGAACCTAACTAGAAACTATCCTGTTATCTATATACTCCTTCTGAAGGTTGGCACATCTGCAATAAAAAAGTCGCCGAAGCTATGTAACGGAATTAGACTGTGAGTTATTCATGAAACATCATAGTGGTCACTGTGTTTGTTGGATGTGCTCGGGGGCAATTAGAATTTATACCTCGAATACCACTGATAACTTCTGACTACGTCTTTGAATTTAATCTATTGTAATTCCTTCTTAAAGTTTGCTTTGCAATGACCTTTTATATATCTCAGAGCCAGTCCTTAAAATTAGCAGGTGTAGACTTAAGAGAGGATTACTTCTCACAGGTACATTTTAGCAGAACCCAGAACTAGACAAAACATCCATCTATGTGGTATATTTGTGTTTGGTTTTTTAGTGTAGACTAACTTAAGTGAATCTAGAGTTTTACTCTAGACATAATATTAAAAATTCGATACGACAACAAACAAATTCAATGGAAATTAAAACTGAGCAAATTTTATAGTCCACGCGAGCGTAGCCGCATGCAAAAAGCTACAGCAAAATAAGATTGGCAATTTATATATGTAACTTAAAGAAAAGGAGAAGAAGGAAGACTGTAAGCTTCAGGTGTACGTAGCATTGGGTCTTTAAAAAAACCGTAGATGTCAGCCTTTTAGTACGAGTATGTTAGTTAAAAAACCCTATTAGCCGAAAGTCGTAAACATAGTACGCGATTGTATCATTGTATTCTCTTCCTCTAACTTTGGAAAAATGGAGAGAAGAAAAATGTGCAAAAAATACAGGAGGTAGTTGAGCTTGCTAAATACCTAAAATGTACATTTATTTACCGAATACACGCGTAACATCTTTTAAGATACTGGATATTTTGAGATACAATCGTTAATATGAAATTTGTTTTCCTTATTTTTACAAGTAATAAAGTTTGATCGCGAGCGAAGCCGCGGGTTCTGCTAGTATAATATAATGTGCAAAATATGTGTGTAAAGATTAAAACAAGTAATCAACCTGTATTTGAAAATCTTATTTGTAAAATTTAATTAAATAAATAAATAAATATATTGGGACATTAATAAACAGCTCCATTTAGTTCCATAGTAAGCTACGAGACTTCTATTATGGATACCAGTTGATACACTAGACATAAATAACTCTTAAATACATACATATTATAAATATAAACACCCATGATTGGAGTACAAACATTCGTGCTCATCACACAAATGAATGTCCCCAGTGGGACTCGAAGCCGCAGCCATTGGCACAGCAAGTAGGGCCAATAAAACTGAGCCAAACGTGTCGTCAAAGTTAGTATAATATAATATTTATAGTCATCCATATTGCCTAACTTAAAGATTCTGTGGAAGAAATTGCTATTTAGCTTATTATACGTAAGGCCGTCTTTTGTGCACGTTCTTTCACATAACTGCTTTGTTTTTCCATTTTTGTCATTACTGGTGTACAATGAAGTGTATAAATAAATAAATAGGTTTAGACGTTATTAAAGGAGCTTTCGGAGGCGAAAAATCGATCTAGATTAGTCTCATGTCTGGGGAAACGCGTGTTTTCGAGTTTTCATGCGATTTTCTTTTGCATTATTCTACACAGAATATGCTCGACAATTTCTTACACTTAGGCATGAGCATCGTGGTCAAGCGATCAAGGTGCAAGATCATATGGTAACAATCATAGGTATGTCCGAGTTCGAATCTCGATCGTATACAAAGTTTCACTTTTTTTTTGTATTTATTCAAGTTTTTAGTTTTTTTATCTAAAAAATACGATATAACAAAAAAGAACTCCGAGCGAAGCTCGGTCGCCAGGTACATAGTATAATATATGTGTGTATATATATATATATATATATATATATATATATATATATATATATAATATATATTTAATAATCTTACAAAATACTTACGATTTTATAGTTAAGGCTGGTAAAGTATTTTCATCTAAGAATATGTGATAAGTATTATACAAATAACATCTAAATATTTCTAACATAGCAGGCTCAATATCCAAATCTGCTATAAAAGTACTTTCCGGTATATCATCCGGTATAATAATGCCTGAAAAGATAGGTAATTACAATTATAAAAATGAACTAATTAACATATCGTATAAAAAGTATGTCCGCCAACCCGCACTTGGCCAGCGTGGTATACTATGGCCTGATCCCCCTCATATTGAAGGGAGGCCCGTGCCCAGCAGTGGGACGTTAAAAAAAAGGGCTGAATACAATACAATACATAAAAAGTATAATAAACGTTTTGGTACAAAACGTTATTAAAGGATCTAACCTGTTTTTGAACTTAATTCGTGTACTAAGGATACAGCATCAGATTTTCTTAAGGAATCTATTAGTATAGCACGTTGTTTCAGACAAATTGCTTTTTCAATGGCATCGATGGCATTTACTGCTGAAATAGCTTCATTAAATTCGTTTTCATTCATCTGTAAATTTTTTCAATGGTTTTATAATAGTACTTACACTATTAATGATGACATTTTAATTAAAATATAGCCATTAGATAGGCAAGGTAAGGTGTATTTACCTTATGTGATATATTCAAAGCAGGCAGCTTAATCCATGTTAATAATTGATTATCAATTTTAGATAAAACTGTTCTTTCAAAATCATCTTTTCCGCTGTTAATAACAGCAAAATATCTACAATAAAATTATTGAAATAATTAAATTCTTAAAATGTCGTGTGTAAAGGAATCTGCCCACTACCCCGTCTCATACCATGTCCGTGCTAGGAGCGTGTCAGGCAAAAAAATATTCTTTGTATTGAAATGTATGAGACTCTGCCCACTAGACCGTTCCGTCACCGACCGGCACCGTCGCGTGCCGTGCACGGAGCGTCAACAATTGTCGGCGAGAATATTTTGCCGGTGCCGGTACGCTCCGAGCCTGACACGCGACGTTGTTGAACCCGTGAGCATACGGGTTATAAATGCGTATGATGACCGTTATAACCGCGTATGATGACCGTTCTAAGCCCGTTACGTATTGCCGCATGTCTTGTAGAGATGGGTGATAATCGTTATTAAAGATGGGTTAGTACCGATATTTCTCAGGATTAGGTAATATTAATATATTCGTCTGGTAATATTATAATATTGTAACTAATACTTCAATATTAGTGATATTTATCTCGAAACAACAGGTAATACTAAAACGGGAACCATACGGATATGACACGCGGATGATACGCGGTTGATACGCGGATGATACGCGGTTGATACGCGGTTGGTAAGCGGATGATACGCGGATGATACGCGGATGCTACGGTCACTATAACCGTTATGTACGGGCATGATACGCTGTTGATTCGGTCTAGTGGGCATAATAGTCCGTGCCGTGCTCGTTTCCGTGCCTGATACGTTCATAGCACGGTCATGGTATGAAACGGTGTAGTGGGCAGAGACCCTAATATCTAATTTCGTTAAAATATAATCTATACTAATATTATAAAGCTGAAGAGTTTGTTTCTTTGTTTGTTTGGTTGAACGCGCTAATCTCAGGTATTACTAATCCGATTTGAAAAATTCTTTTTGCATTAGATAGCCCGTTACCTGAGGGCTTTAGGCTATATATCATCCCGGAAGAATGTACGGTTCACGTGGGATAGATTTGTTTTTGTCTAGAGACGAACCCGAAGCGAAGCAAGGGTGAGTCGCTATATTATATATAATACTTACTTTAAATTTGAGCATAATCTTTGCGATATTAGTTTGGTCTGCTCCAACATTTCATAACTATTCTCATTTATTTCATTAGCAGAAACTATGTAATATATTCCTTCAATGCCTGCGAACGACGTATCTTCAGAAGGTAAATCAATAATTCTGTTTGGACTAAACATATTTCCAGGTATCACTTGTACTCGTACTCCTTGGTTGGCCCAAGTTCTAGAAAATTGGTTTTCATGGTTAATTACAATGTTGAATATTAAATTATATAATTTATTCCGTAAGTAATTATGCGAAATACCGTAATTTTTGGGACAGACAATTGGATGATCCAGTCGAAGAAACTAATATTATCTTTCTAGCCCCACGGCTCACTAGTCTGTCTACTAACTTTAACGCCAGCAATTCGTCCTCTGATATTACCAACTGTTGTAGCTGAGTAGAACAAGTTATTCTAAAAAAAATAATAAATGTTAAAGAGTGTTATCGCTTTTACACTTTAAGTCATTATATGACAAATGACTGAACATAAGATTACTTTGTCTGAACGTAAGATATATCCTTTTGTAAGTCGAGTAGTACACGTCCACGATGACGGCTTCTAGCTTGAAGACTGTATGCTTGTGATACATCTTGTGGGGAATACGTCACACGAGACAGTGGCCGGACGTATCCACGTGCAATACCCTCGGTAAGCATTAATTGCAATTTCTATAAAATTAATATATATTATGTTAATCTAATATATTTAAACGAGTAATTCTTGTATATTTTGTATGTTTATTTATTTATTTATACCAGCGATCTCGGAAACGGCTCTAACGATTTCGCTGAAATTTGGTACGTGGGGGTTTTCGGGAGCGAAAAATCGATCTAGATTAGTCTTATGTCAGAGAAAACGCGTGTTTTCAAGCTTTCATGCGTTTTTCTTTCGCATTATTCCACACACAATATGGTCGCTAATTTTGCTCGCTCGGGCATAAGCATCGTGTTCAAGCGGTCAAGGCGTAATAGTTACATTCCGGGTTCGAAATTTTTACTTTTGTTTTTTTTTTTTTTTTGTATTTATTCAAGTTTTGAGGTATTTTTTAAAAAGAAAATTGTAATTTTGGGCAAAAAACCGAGCGAAGCTGGGTCGCCGAGGTACTGACCTATTAAGTGACAATGTTCGATACCTGCTTTCTGCTAAATTCACAGCTTTAATCAGCTAAAGCAGAAATAAAAACCTTGGTATAGAAATAAAATAGATAAAACTGTTAACTTCGAAAATGAAAATCATTGTAAATTACATTTACAATGTCGATTTAAACATTAGGTTTGTTTGGCTCAGTATGTAGTGACCCTACTTGCTGTGCTAGCGGTCGCGGGTTCGAGTCCCGCTGGGGGCATTCATTTGTGTGATGAGCACGAATATTTGTACTCCAGTCATGGGTGTTTATATTTATAATATGTATGTATTTAAAGTTATATATGTATAGCGTATCTATTATCTGGTATCCATAAGAGAAGCCTCGTAGCTTACCATGGAACTAGATGGTGCTGTGTGCTAATGTCCCAACATATTTATTTATTATTTATTATTATATCATCATGTCATTTATTTTAACTGTAAGTTAATATGAATTTAACAATTACTCTGAATTAAAATTTATTATAAAGAAGTAGTTCTAACTTATACTTTACTTATTTGTACCTGTATATCCTTTTCATCTTCATATTCCAACATTGTCAATAAGTTCGTGGTGCAGTAAGTTATTAGTTTATCCAAATGATACAGGCCAAAGTCATAATTTTCCTTCATCAATAATAAGGTTGTATCAATTACAGTACCCAACGGACTGCAACACTTTATCGTAATCTGAAATTATTTTGATAAATGAATCGAATCAATTGATATAATTGTTTATTAGTATTCAAAATTAAAAGTTATAATCATATTATTATAAACGACTAGCAGAATCCGCGGCTTCGCTCGCGATAAAACTACAAAAAAATCTCTGGAAAGGTGGTTTCATACAAACTTTCATCCCCTACTTTACCCTCTTAGGAGTTGAATTTTGGAAAGCGTGAAATACGTAACTCATTATTTTTGCCGTACTCAATTCATACGAAATTTCATGCAAATATATCCAAGGAATAAAAAGTTTCATACAAACTCTTATCCCCTATTTCACCCCCTTTGGGGTTAAATTTTGAAAAATTTTTCCTTAGTGGATTGCCTTCGTCATATGAGGAATACGTGTGCAAAATTTCAATTTTCTAGCCTCAAGGTTTGGCCTGTGCGTTGATACATCAGTCAATCACTTTGGCCTTTTATATATAAGACTAGCGACTCACGCTCGCTTCGCTCGTGTTCGTCCCTAGGGACTTTTTCACGGTTAGCTATGTTTAGGTATACATAAATAATAGTTTGCTACTCCTAAGATATTCATTTAAATTATATAGCGATTTACCCTCGTTTTGCTCGGGTGCCTACGCCGTACGTGGATTTCGATCACAATTTCATGGGTTTTAGTTTTTTTTTCGCGGAACCCTGATTCTTTTTCTAAAATAAAAGTAGCCTAAGTTACTCCTTATAACATCAGCTATCTGCCAGTGAAAGTCCACTCTAAATCGGTCCAGCTGTTTCGGAGATTAGCCGGAACAAACAGACAGACAGACAAAAATTGTAAAAAATGTTGTTTTTATATATGTACCGTGTATACATCCATATGCATTTAGTAAAAAGCGGTTATTTTAATATTACAAACAGACACTCCAATTTTATTTATCTGTATAGATTAACGAATAATATGTAAATAGGTTATTTATTAAAGTAATAGAAGCCCATATCATTCTATATATAATATTATCTTCTATGTATAAATAGGTAACGACAAAACAGTTCAGAGCCTTTTTCTCATCGCTTTGCTAATATAAAGAAAATTCTTTTTTTTTGTTTAATTTCTATTGACTAGCTTTAGTTATCTTATTATATAAAAGGCAAAGGTGATTGACTGATGTATCAACGCACAGGCCAAACCCTTAAGGCTAGCAAATTGAAATTTCGCACGCGTATTTCTCATATGACGGAGACATCCACTAAGGAAGGATTTTTCAAAATTCAACCCCCAAGGGGGTGAAATAAGGGTTAAAAGTTTGTATGAAACTTCTTATTCCTTGGACATATTTGCATGAAATTTCGTATGAATTGAGTACGACATAAATAATGAGTTACGTGTATCAGCGTTTTCTAAAATTCAACCCCTAAGAGGGTGAAATGGGGGATAAAAATTTGTATGAAACTTTTTATTTCTTGGACATATTTGCATGAAATTTCGTATGAATTGAGTACGGTAAAAATAATGAGTTATGTATTTTAGCGTTTTCCAAAATTCAACCCCAAAGAGGGTAAAATAGGGGGTGAAAGTTTTAAATATACGCACAGGCTAAACCCTTAGGGCTAGAAACTTAAAATTTCGCACAGTATTTCTTTTATGACGTAGGCATCCACTAAGAAAGGATTTTTAGAAATTCCACCCCTAAACGGATAAAATAAGGGATGAACGGTTGTATGGAAATCCATCATTTTCGAAGTTAGAAACGTGAAATTTCATATACAAGCTTCTGATTAGAAATAAATAAATAAGTATTTCAGAGTTTTTGAAAATCTATCCCTGAAGAGGGTGAAATAGGGGTTGAAAGTTTATATGAGAGGTTCGTCATTTTTGTAGTAAGAAGCATGAAATTTCTTATACAAGCTTCTGGTTAGAAATAAATAAGTACGTATTTCAAAGCTGTTGAAAATCTATCCCCTAAGAGGGTGAATAGGGGATGATGAAATTTTATATAAGGAGTCCGTCATTTTTGAAGTAAGAAGAATGAAATTTAATATTAAAGCTTCTCAACAAAAATAAATAAATACTTATTTCATCGTTTTTGGAAATTTAACCCCAAACGTGAGAAATAGGGTAACATTAGTATAAAATTTAAAAAAAAATGGCCTGATTTGCTTGAAATTTACTGTTTGTCTTTCTTGATTGAACTGATAAGCAAACTATAAACATGTATTTCAAAGTTTTTCAAAATTCCGTCTCTTAGACGAGAGAAGAGGTGAGAATTAATTTATGTTTGTTTCGAAGGGTTAGCATGTTTGTATGGACATATTCCCAAAAAACTTGATGTACATACTTCTGAATACAAAAAACTTAAAAAAATAATAAAAACTGACTTTAAAACAGTAATAAATGTAATAAATTTAATTAAAAAACACGACTGCGTAAAAAGCAAACTAAAAGGTGAGAACAAGTTAACAAAGGATCTTTAAAAATAGCGTAGATTTTAGCCTGTTTATAATATGTTAGCCGAGTTACTTGATTTTTAAGTCGTAAGCATATGCGAGTTATATATCATTGTAGTCTCTTGCTCCAACTTTGAAAAGATGGAGTAGGAAATGTGCAAAAAATAGAAGTAGTGGAGCGTGCTAAATACTTTAAATAAAAATGAATTTACAGAATATACGTAAAATGTCTTTTCAGATACTGGATATTTTGAGTTACGTTCACTAAGTTTTGTTTTCTATAATGTCTTCAAAAAATAGTATGAAACGCGAACTTATATTTGCAATTAATAAAGTATGTATGGCGAAAACAAATATATATATATATATATATATATATATATATATATATATATATGTGTGTGTGTGTGTGTGTGTGTGTGTGTGTGTGTGTGTGTGTGTGTGTGTGTGTGTGTGTGTGTGTGTGTGTGTGTGTGTGTGTGTGTGTGTGTGTGTGTGTGTGTGTGTGTGTGTGTGTGTGTGTGTGTGTGTGTGTGTGTGTGTGTGTGTGTGTGTGTGTGTAGATGTATAAGTAACAACAACACAATATTCGGCGGTACGGAGCCCTCGATGCGCGAGTCACAATCATACATTTGCAAATCATTACAGCCATCAAATTATTACTAATAGCAAAAAGCCAAAGAGGTTTTTTGTAGTACATATTTGCTTGAAATTTCGTATGAAATGAGTACGGCAAAAATAATAAGTTACGTATTTCAGCGTTTTCCAATATTCAACCCCTAAAAGGGGATGAAAATAGGAGATGAAAATTTTAAATAAACACACAAGCCAAACCCTTAGGGCTAGAAACTTAAAATTTCGCACACGTATTTCTCTTATGACGTAGGTATCCACTAAGGAAGGATTTTTTAAAAATCAAATCCCAAGGGGGTGAAATAGGGGATAAAGGTTTATATGAAACTTTTTATTCCTTGGACATATTTGCATGAAATTTCGTATTTTTCGTAGTTTGATCGCGAGCGAAGCCGCAGGTTCTGCTAGTCAATAAAAAAATTGAAAACAGTTGGTTTTTTTTATATAGATAGGTAAACTAGCGATTCACCCTCGCTCCGCTCGGGTTCGTCCCTACTTAGGTTTTAACATTTAGTATAGATTTCTCAGAGATGAGATATTTTCCCGTAGTAAAAAGTATCCTATATGTTGACCCGGATAACCAGCTATCATTATACTTGATCAAAATCTCTCCAGTGGTTCTTTTGTGATGCGGTAACGGACAGACAGACAGACAGACAAAAATTCTAAAATCTATAGATTCGGCCTCTATATCGATACTAATATATATTTCAACAAGATTTCCCAAAAAATATTTAATGTACAGATTCGGCTTAGTTAGAATTTTATTATATGTATAGATTTTATTCATAAATGTTTTCTTCAAACTTTCATTAGTAATTATAGTCGAATTTCTCGAATAACTAGTACAAAAATGCTAACTTCTTGCCACTGCTTTTACATATAGGGTAAAACCCGGATACTCGCCTCAGTTGGATACTTGCCCCGATTTTCAATACGCTATATTAGAGATGTGCCTGACGTTAGCGCTCTTCTGTAATTTGAAGCGCATCATCCACAGACCTTAGCTGGATGCCAGTAGTAGGACTAGGTATACGTGTTTTGTATGTGTGAGCGAAAATCTTCCGCGGCAGGACGTTGACGAGCGTTGACATAATATTCGTGAGTATTTACTATTGAATATTTTTTGTTACGGTTGTCGGTTCAGTCAACTTTTCGCTTCTATGGATGCAGTGAAGTTTAAATTGTACTATCTATTACCTAATACTGTTAAATAGCTTTTAATTTTTTTTCAAAATATAAGGGCAAGTATCCGTACCGAAAAGGATAGTCGCCCCATATAATTTTGCGGATAGCCGCCCTAAGGTCAATTAGAGTTGCAAGTAGGCGAAATGCCTAGCAAATATGAGCAAGAGTTTAGCATGTCTAAAAGGGCTAAGCAATCTGCAGAAGTTTTAAATTCCAACGAAAAACTTGACCAAAAAAGAATAAAGAACAAGAAACAAACATTACTAAAGAACTAGAATGGAGACAAAGAAATAAAAAGATTATATAAGACGATAGAAAATAAATCAGCTGATAACGAGATGAAAATTATGAAGAAAAGAGGTCGAAACGAAAGTAAAAGATCAAAAAATATATCGATTTCTCTAGCAGTGTAACAGAACGTGAAAACATATATTTAATTAGACTGAATGAAGAAAGAGCTAAAGGATGATAAATAACAATCTATAGTTCCGAGAGTGAAAGTAAAAAAGCATTATAAATACAAAAATAGCCAAAGAAAATGCTACTAAAGGAGTACAAAAAAAGGAGTAAGAAATTAAAGACGACAAGAGACACTGAAAAGACAATAAGAGAGTTATAAACATTTATACAAAAATAGAAAATGCGAATGAGAAAAATTCAGTTGATGATTATTGTAAATGTTTTGAAAATTACAATAATACTAAATCCAAATCAGACTGGATTGTGTTTTCAGGAAACTTGTTCATCATTCAAAGAATATTGTGTGAGATGTGAAAAATTGTAAGTTCTGGCTTCGTAATTGATTTTAAAAATTTTCTTGGTGATATCCGCCTACCCACTAATTTTAATATTTGTGTCAAAGTTGATTGTCATATTACTTTTATCTTTAAAATTAATTATTATTTATAACCTTAATTTCTATTATTACCCACTTAATAAATTGATGTTAATAATTAATAATGGTTGATTGCATAAATTTGTTTTAACCCAAAAAAAAATCGAAGTAATTTCATAATGAGTCTTTTATCCCCGCATGAGGCAAGTATCCCCGAAAGCATTTTTAACATGTGACAACTATCCGCCACAGAGGGCAACTATCCGTTTTTGTAGAGGTCAAATAAAACAGGATTTACTGAAAAACAGTATTGATTGTGTTTAAAAAAATAGGTCACAATGAAAGATTAAAGACCAATGTTTTATTATACACGGAGCATGTTGTAAGTAGATACTTAATTTTTATGTAATTGAAGATTTTCAAAAAGTAGGGCAACTATCCGGCTTTTACCCTATTAAAACTTTCTGTCACTTTGCTCAGTAATTAGAACACGATTTTTTGCAAAGCAACTATAAATATAAACAGTAAGTGTTATGGTAGATTGTATCAAATTATTATGGTAAACATATTATAGCTGCAAGCATCATTTTCATTCATTCATCATCATTCATCATCAGCATCAAATTCATTCAATAGTTATGAAAAACAGATATTCAAATACCTTTATCAAAACTTTCTTTATAATAACATAGCGACTCACGATCGCTTAGCTCGAGTTCGTTCCTAGCTTGCTTCCCCATACAAAAATTTCATCCACATTTTCACCCCCTTAAGGTATAATTTCCGGGATAAAATCCTATATCCCTTCCAGGGTCTCAAACTATCTTCTTACCAAATTTCATCTTAATCGGTTCAGTAGTTTCGGAGCCTATTCGATGCAAACAAACAAACCAACAATCAAACAATCAAATCTTTCCTCTTTATAATATAAGTATAGATATAGACTACTAGTGCTTTAATATATTATAGATATACTTACATCTTTTAGGGTACCTTTAACACAGCTTATAATTAAATCACAACCATCACCCTTTGTGGCATTTAGCACCATATCTCCGAAAGTTATATCGCGTGAATTTCCAATGTGACTTTCTGAAATACGAATATAATCGATTGTACAAGTTGGCGCAAAATTAATCATTCAATTTTTATTTTAAATAACTTTTTTGCTAAATAAAAACTATAGATTTTGAGTGATAGAAATCTTTATTTAAACCTTTTTTTCTGTTGAGTGGAAAACATGATATCCGTCAAGTGGCTGCCGCCAGTGTTGATGCTCATTTGTGCCCATTTTATCGCATTTTTCATGAAACAAGATGAAAGATTTCCGGTGATAACGGTTCGCATTCCTGTAGAATGTTCTCCTTATGAACTGCGATTGTCTGAGCCTTATTGTGATAAGCCCGCGACTTCAAGTAGCCCCAAAGAAAGAAGTCTGGGATGGTTAAATCGGGCGATCTTGCTGGCCATGCCAAATCGCCAAAACGAGAGATTACGCGACCAGGAAACACTTCCTACCTTTTCTTGCGGAGTATAGCGCTCCACTGCTTGTCTGTTTGTATACTGCAGCTGGCTAGTTCACAAATGTCAAATATGATTGACGTACGTTGCTATTTGCAAAAATTATAACACCTTCCGATAGGGTGATTAATTTTGCGCCACCAGATATTCTCCTATTTTCATAAAATTATTATAAAGAGCATTAATGACCAATCATACCTTTGAGCTCTGGTAAGAGTCTTCGTAGGAATCTCTTTTTGTTGATATCGCTAACAGTAGTGAAAACTTGGCAGCCATATGCCAAAGCAATCGATATAACTGCCTGACCAAGAGCACCAGCGCCTCCATGTACCAAAATTGTTATTCCAGGCTTAAAATTTGCCTTAATACACTGCGGGTAAATATAATATTATACTACTATGTATATAGTAATTATATAATATATAATGTTCTCCTGACCGATTCCGGCCACGGCGGCCAATCTCATTGAGACTAGCCAACTGCGCAGGAGATATTATAGTGCACAAGTGTACGCGCAGACACAAGAGCACTCTCTATTCCTGTCACTCTCATACTCCGGTGGGACGACTATTCGACACGACCGGTGAGAGTTAAGGCGCAGGACCGACGGCTTTACGTGCTCTCCGAGGCACGGGGGTGAAACACCGCCAACTTCCCAACTCCGGGCTGTTACTGAGGCTTACTATACAGAAAGACTCAATAACTAAACTTGGCCCGACCCGGGACTCGAACCCAGGACCTCAGGATGTGCAACCGTACATGCTAGCCACTACACCACCGAGGCAGTTAAAGTAATTATATACAATACTAGCAACTCACCCTCGCTTCGCTCGGGTTCGTCCCTAGTTACGTTTTAACGTTTAGCTCAGAGATGAGATATTTTCCCAAAGCAAAAAGTATCCTATATGTTGACCCGGGTAACCAGCTGTCATCCCGTTTTCCCGTGATGCGGTAACAGTCAGACAGACAGACAGACAAAAATTCTAAAAACTATAGATTTGGCTTCTGTATCGATAATAAAGTCAATTTCAATAAGATTTTCCAAAAAATATTTAATGTACAGATTCGGTTTAGTTACAATTTTATTATATTTATAGATTATACTAAATATAATTAATATTATACTATGAAAATTACTATTATACTACTTTCTTAGATTTACGCTAATATGTGACATTTTAAATAAAACTATCTTTTCGGATTTCAATAGGGAAGATGGCTGGGTACTACCATCGTCGTGGGATCCAGTCATTAAAATAAGAAAATCAAATAATAAATCTAAACATAACAGACAGTTAGATGTAGTAAGTTCTTACTGTGCAGATCAAAATAACAGTTTTTCAAATTAATATTCTTCATTGTAAATGTATGTAGTAGGTAATAGTGTTGCTTATAATTTCGATTCTTTTCTAAATAATTGCAAACTAAATTAAAATTATCATTCTTAATTAATTTCAATTTTTAATTCTTTTTAAATTACACAATAATGTTGTTTTGAATAATTAATATTTTATTTTCTTTAATTAAAATTAACAAATATATTGTAGGGTACTTTGGTGCCATTTTTGAATTTTGTGAATACATTCTTGTCAATTTGTGGGTAGGCTGTCTGTAACAACTTTATATCGCTTTTAAGACATCTTAAACCTTAGTCTCTCCCGTGACTATGGTTGCTGTAAAGCATTCGAAACGTCGGGAACCAAAAATCAAAATAAATTCGCGAAAAAATCCGAAAAGATAGCTTTATTTATAATATTATACTATATATGGGGTGTAAATATATGTATTGATATTTGGTACCAAGCAATATAGAGCGAGATAGTAGGCCAATGGAACTGTAGCTGCATCTTCCATAGTCCAGTGTGCCGGCACAGGCCACAGATATTCCGGTTTCACGCTTACATGTGTTCTTATACATCCATAATTCGCAATACCCATTACTCGAGCTCCGCTATTGACACGACAAAGAGATAATTAAAAGTGAAATCAAACTAGATTTATCGTTCGTAAAAAATATTTACCTATCAGTAGTTCCACTAAAATCGAAAAATTGTAAGTCTTCTTTATCGCATGAAATTACTCCCATTTTTTTCTGTACTTCAACAACATTTACTCCAGCAAAATGAACCTGAAATATATTGATAAATGTTTACTTTGCAATTAGATAAATATATATTTTTTTGTAACAAAGTGTATTTGATTTTACCTTTACATTTATGCCTGCAGCTCTAGGCTCTGGTACTTCTGCCCAATGCAAGGAGTCTAGGTTACCTAACTCTCTAATATTAAGCTCAAATCCGAGATCTCCTTTGCTTGAAGTTTCTTTTGCAGGTAAGTAGTATTCTCCGCCCCACGCGCCCTTAAATAATTTATTTGACAATTGTTGATTGCATTGCATTTGTATCATAACAATAAATACGACTAGAAGTATCGACCTATAGGTAATCCTAACATAATTTCTATAAGTTTTATTAGCTTGTCTGAAATGTCATCAAAAATTAAAAAGTAATCGACTACTAATGCTACAGTCTGAATATCATGTCGTCTTTGATTTACTCATTTCATACAAATATTGCAACAGAATTATATTCTATACTAGCATTTCCCGCGGCTCCGCCCGCGTTCAGATGATCAAAAACCAAATTCTTAGGTTTTACACATTAGTATACTCTTACATTATACATTACTTTCTTTGCGCACCGCATGATTGGTAAATAGTGGCAGAGATTGACAATGCCACAAAGGTTCCTCCGTTAAATTGAACTTTTTGTTTTAGCAATAACATTTATGTATGTCTATACTTCTGTTTTGTTTGTTTTTTTTAGTTTTTCACGATAAACTTTCAAACTACGGAATTAATTTTAATCATTTTTTACTAATAGACAGCTATAGATTAATTTAATATATAGCTGATTATTTAAATTACATAATGATAACTTTTCTTAATTAGCGCTAGTTAGTAATATTTTCCAAAACGATTTTGAAAAGAAAGTGTAATAAGTAAATAATTCTAAGCGAATACATTTTTTCATTTCATATGGCTCGGCTAATATGATTAAAGTCGCAAGCATTTTATTGTGTCCTTTAATCCTTTACCTTCCAAGAAAAGGTGTCAAGAAAAAGTGAAAAAGTTGAGGTACAACAGTTCCTAAAATACTTTTTCATAGTTTTTGAGATATGAAATATTTTTAGTTACCTGCTTTGGCAGTTTAAGAGCCATAACCTTGTTTTCCATAAAATTTTATAAAATAATATAAATTGAACTTATTTTTACGGTGCAAAAAATGAGTAGGTATTGTGGAAACGTAAATATTATTCGTATTTATTTTAGTGTTAACCACACAAAACACGTAAGTAAGAAAAACAACATAGCATTTTGCTATACGAAACCTAAAATGCGCGAGTTGGATTTACATTTGCCCAATTTTTACATTATAAGATTAAAATACATTAACATTATTTACTAAATAATAAAAATTTACAAATATTCTCATTTGAAAATTGTTTCGGCCAACAAAATATTACTAATATGTTACTAATTTATAAAGCCAAAAAGTTTGTTTTATTAAAAATTTAAGCACGGGCGGGGCCGCGGGTAATTTAGTAGTAATTATAGTAAAGTCATAGAAAGGTTATATCTGTACATAATTTTTTTTTTGGATAAAACTACGTATTTTAAAAACACATGGCGACATCTATTGTCAAATAGCTAAATAACACATAAATAAATTTTCATTAAAATAACTATTTTAATGAATAAAATAGCGCTGTTAATATTTCTTTTAAGATAAGTTTTTTTTAATAGTTTTAACATAATATATAAGTAAGTTACCTTGCTAAAATATTAATAGCATCATCGTGCTTTTACTTTAACCAGTTTTTGTATTTTTTCTCAGAAATGAGATATTTTCCTGCGGTAAAAAGAATCCTATGTGTTGACCCGGATAACCTGCTATTACCACACCAAATTTCATAAAAATCCCTCTAGTGGTTTTTCTGTGATGCGGTCACATACAGACAGACAGAAAAAAACTAAAAACTATAGATTCGGGTTCTATATCGCTAATAATGAATATTTCAATAAGATTTTCCGAAAAAATATTGAATTTAGGGGTTCGGCTTAGTTACAATTTTATTGTATGTATAGTTACTAATTTATGAAGCGAAATAGTTTGCTTTACTGATAATTTAAACACGGGCGGAGCCGCGGGTGATTTAATAGTAATTCTAATAAAATCGAAAAAAGGTCATATCTGTACATTAATTTTTTTGGGATTAAAACTATGTATTTTAAAAACACATGGCGACATCTATTGTCGAATATCTAAATAACACATAAATAAATATTAATTAAAATAACTATTTTAATGGATAAAATAGCGCTTTTGATAATTATTTGATTTTCAAGATAAGCTATTTTTATAGTTTTTACCATATTTTGTAAGTTACCTTGCTAAACTGTTTACAAATAGTATCGTCGTGGTTTTGTTCCTACCAGTTTTTGTATTTTTTCTCAGAGATGAGATATTTTCTCGCGGTAAAAAGTATCCTATATGTTGACCCGGATAACCAGCTATCATCATACTAAATTTGATCAAAATCCCTCCAGTGGTTTTTCTGTGATGCGGTAACAGACAGACAGACAGACAGACAGACAGACAAAAATTCTAAAAACTATAGATTCGGCCTCTGCATCGATAATAATGTCTATTTCAATAAGATTTTCCAAAAAATATTTAATGTACAGATTCGGCTTAGTTAGAATTTTATAATATGTATAGATTAAGTATATATTAGGCAGTGGTAGCCCAGTAGTAACGCGCTCGCTTGGGAAATTCGAGTGAAGCAGGTTCAAATTCCGGGTCTCGCATTTCTGATATCATGTGCGAATCATTTCTATCATCATTATCATCGTGTTCATAAACAAATGTTATTATTATACATACATCAATGGTGTTTGTCGAAAAGTGAGGACCAAATTTTAGGGCTCTTAGTCCAACATTTTCACAAACAGTTGGTAAATCATGAAATCTTATATTTTTCATGATTATAGCACCGCATCTAAAACAAATATTTCATATGAATATTGATAAAATAAAAATTATAGGAAAAAGGAATGCGAAATAAAGAATCATACCCATAAATATGTATATCATACCTCGTATAATCACGAGCATCAAATATCCTCGCAGGTATAACTTTTATTCCATCTATTTCATACATTTCATCAAAATGCTTATTTACGTCAATTATTATTTTTCTTATAAAGTGTGGCTGAGAAACTGTTTCATGAATTCTTCTGAGCGTATTTAATTGGAGCATACTGTCAATCATGGCCACCCAATTGTCTTCCCATTTTATATTAGCTTCAGATAATGACAAACTAGCATTGTAAATACTACGAAATACACCCCTGTAAATTTAAGTTTTTTTTTCTTTTAAACTGTTGCACAATTTTTAAATATTCTTTCAATTTGTTAGGTTACTTACGAATAATTATAATCCCTTATAGAAAAGAGTTTATAAATATCGTCTGATTTAAGTTGCATTTCTTCCTCACAATTTAAATTAACTTTGTCTTGATTATCTTCTGTTAGTTCTCCAGTTATATAACCGGTTGTGATTGTAGTACTTTCATCTGATACCTAAATTATATATATATATATACACATAAGTAAATTATAGGTAATTAATGTACTAAGTTATTTAGAAGAACCATAAGATAAATCAATTAAACGATATTTAAATCATTAGACAAACTTACTTCAAAGCGGCCATTTCCTTTATGTAAAGCTATATTTAAACGCAAGGTTCGCTGTTTATGAAGAATTGGTTGTGTAAAGAAATGTACATCAGTAAATTGGACTGACAACTGTTTCTTCTCTACTCCTAAAACCATTGCCAATGTGTCCCAAACCCCTACGAGTGCTCCAGAAAATGGATACAAGTTCTTTTCTAAAATTAAAAATTAATATTATTATTTAAGCAAATAAAAATATTTTATTATTATTTACAGGAATTCCAAATTATGATATTTAAAAAGGCAATATAAATTTTATATTATCACCTCTAATGACATGGCCTTTTAAATATGCGTGATCGTTATCATACGTGGATATCACACATTTTGTAGCGGCAGCTATTCTTTTATGCGCCGATACATGCAAAGGTAAATTCCTGTAACATTTATTTGTTTAAATGAAAGTTTATAGAAATTATGAGTACAGTATACATAACAATATTATATCGGTCAAACCTGATTTTAGGCTTAACTAGTTTAGCCTAGGCCGAAATTACTGCCCCCCCAACGTGCGTTCACCTTGTCGTGCGCAGTTGTGCGCAATCCAGCCGGGCCCGAAGCCAAGAAACGCGCAGGGAGGTGGCCCACTTCGGTGGGTGGTATACCATGCGGGTTGCTTTTGGTTCTTCTCTAATAGCAGAGTGGACTGTGGAGCAACCTCATGGTCTGCTTCAGCAGACCTGCCGTCGTAGTTGTGAGCGTAAGCGATCCTGCGACACCCCATTAAGACGGGGGTGGTTTTGTTGGGTTTTAGTGGGTAGTACTGGCTTTTCTAGTCGGTGAGTCCCACATAATTACCTGTATGTCTACAGGTGGTATATGTCAATGCATTTCCTAGTATTAAAAAAAAGGCCGAAATGATTGAATCGTTGCAAGTAACAAAATAAACATCCTTGTAACCCTAAGTAGCACTAAAAGTTCATTATTAATGTTAGTGTGACTCTAAAAATTATTTTTATTATTTCATTATAGTACTTATGGTATTGAGGGTTCTGGATTTGAAATAAAAAAAAAGCTGACTAATAACCTACGTTATCCAAGTCAGGTCTATCATATAATAATACCACCCACTCCTCCAGAAGCCACTTCCAATTTACTAAACTGCAGCCGAATAATAACTCAAAATCAGTTCGGCCAAACTAGTTAAATCTAAAGTATATAGAACCAACTAGATTGTCTTGGGCTAAACTAGTATATCCTGACACACTTAGGAGGAATCGTTTGGCCTAGAACAAACTAGTTTGGTCTGAAATCGGGTTTAGCCGGTAACATATACACACATATACATGTATGAAAAAAAAACTGCATAAATTAAAAATGTCATAATACTAAAAGTTAATCATAGTTTTCATTAATCATTAGTCTGGTTCACAAATCATTAATTAGATTAAATAAAAAATAATATTTTGTATTACAGCTGTTCATATTTACCATTCTTCAGTATGAGCCCATTCCACTAAATGTGATAACATTGGTGTTCCAGTCGAAACAGGATACTCGATTTTAGGATACAGAGCTTCAACTTTAGGATTAAATCCTTCCATATAAAGTCTGCGAAAGATATATTAATTAATTAATAATTCCGACATATTATCGACATTAAATATCTACATTTTATAAACTAACTTTCCTATAGCTTCTAGCAAGAATAGTGCATTGTCCACGTGTCCACGCCTAGTGAGTGGTATGTGCCGACATGAATCAGGTAGCGACCGTTTGACGATGGCTTGCAACAAACCATGCGGTGCAATCTCGATCACCACTGCATTAGCTGGGATTAACCGTGACGTCTCCTCAAAGAGCACCGAATTCTGCATTGAACATTTTTTCATATGTCAATAATATAAAACTTTTTCTTATTGTAAGAATTTGACTCACTTCTATAAGAAACCCGTTCGTAGTTTACCATTTAGTACCTGGCGACCGAGCTTCGCTCGGTGTTCTTTTTTGTGATATATTATTTTTTAGATTAAAAAAAAAATAAAAACTTGAATAAATACAAAAAAAAAGTAGAACTTTGTATCCAATATCCAATATGATCCATATAATGTTAATTTTGCACCTTGGTCTTTTGACCACGATGCTTATGCCTGAGTGTAAGAAATACGAACATAAATATCGAACATATTCTGCGTAGAATAATGCAGAAGAAAACCGCATGAAAACTCGAAAACACGCGTTTTCCCAGACATGAGACTAATCTATATCGATTTTTCGCCCCCGAAAGCCCCCACATACCAAATTTCAGCGAAATCGTTAGAGCCGTTTCCGAGATCGCCGGTATAAATAAATATATAAAGATATAAATATACAAGAATTGCTCGTTTAAATATATTAGATTATATATTTTACTTTCACATCACTTATCTATACTATAATATTATAAAGCTCACGAGTTTATTTGTTTGTTTGATTGAAAGCGCTAATCTCAGGAACTACTAACCCGATTTGAAAAGTTATTTTTGTATTAGATAGCCCGTTAACTGAGAAAGGCTATAGGCTATATAGCATCTCGGAAAAATGTACAGTTCCCGTGGAATAGATTTGCTTTTGTCTGTTCCCGAAGCGAAGCGAGGGTGAGTCGCTAATTTAATATGATCAAAATTATTTCTCTCCAGAAAATACACTGCCTTTCTTTTTACAAAATACTTTTTTTTGTACTTTACAATTCTTCCACTTCCACATATTTAAGTTAAAGGGTATACCTTTTTGACTTTATTTTAAAAATCATAATTCATATTAAACACAGTTTTTGGTGCTGCCATCTCTACAAGGTTGGCAGGAAATAAGTATTTCATTTGACTCTAAATAATAGTGACAACTACACTTATTCTATTCTCATACTAGTAACAATCCATAATATTGCTAGCATTATTATAGGTTAACTGTTATAGCTTATAGCTTTACGTTAGGCAATAAATACTTTTTTAAGTTTATCTTTTTTTTCATTATTCATGTTTTTTTTATTTTATCTTAATTGAATCGAATCGTAAATATTATAATACAGAATATTACTAACCAATAAATTATTTGTATGATACTCAGCTGAAGAATACTTAGCAATTTCTTCTCCCCATCTTTCTTTTGGTACCGAAGTTGATACCCATTTCTCACTACGGGGCTTTGGAGATTTGATGACTTCAGTTAATTTTTTAAGTAAGCCGGGACCTTAATAATAAGAGCATAAAATATAACTCGTATTTATTTGAGTAATTATTTATTTGAATGTTTGTAAATAAATATGTTATTATAATTTGCTTACTTTACCTGCTTCAGCAATATAGCGCGAGTGATATGCAATATCTGAGCATGGCACCTCCTTAGCGAAAATACCTTTGGAAGTTAATTGAGCTACAAAATCTTCCATTACACCCGCTGGTCCTGAGATAGTACTCGAGTTAGGACCGTTATGGCATGCTACGTCTATTTCTGGAGGGCACATTTTAACAATCTATAACAAAGAAATATTAATATGAGCAAAATGTATTAAAAAATTCTGGAATATTAAGTTAAAAAAAAAATATTTTTTTTAATATTGTTTTTTACCTGTTCGTATCCAAGACCGACGGCAACCATCGATCCTTTTATGAATGGTGTTTGCAAAGATACTAAGCCACGACTGTAAGCAGATAAAATCATCTCTTCAGCTGTAAAACAACCATCAGCGTATGCACATCCTAATTCCCCGACACTGTGTCCTGTTAAAAATTTAAAATTATTTAAATTTCAGAATAGTCTTCTAACATGTTTTTAGGTATATCATCTGAATTTAAACTGAGTTCTCAAGATGAAGTAATATCATAAAAGTAGAAAATTTATCTGAAAGTATAATAAAAAAACATTAAATACCTATAATCATATCAGGGAAAATTTCCAATTCTCTTAAAACATCGGTAAGCCCTATTTGAATTGCTGCGATTCCAACAAAGGAGTGTAAGATATTATCAAATATTGTTTTATCTGTGGAAGTTATAATATGTACTATATCAATTCCTTTAGATTCAAGAGCTCGGCGACAACTGTAACATACAAATAAAATAAATTAATTTATATTTTTTTGTGTTTTTAGTTTGTTGTATTAAAAATTTTTTGTGTAGTGTATTATTTACCGTTCGATAGCTGCAGCAAAAACTGGTATGCGCATAAGTTGTGTTCCCATTCCTAACCATTGTGATCCCATTCCACTGTACATGAAGCAAAGTGGTCCCTTGACATCATCGAAGTAGTTAGATGTTTCACATAAACTAACCGTATTACCTTCCTTGTTGGTATCTTAAGTATAAAGAGATATAATGGTTGATATAATGTATTTAAGCAATTATTTAAAATAAAAAAACGCTGGTCATTAAATAGTATATTAACTTACCAAGGATCGTGTATCCTCTACCCAAGTGACCGAAAAGTCTATTTTTGTGAATATTTCGAAGCAAAGCTAACTCCTCCGGATCAATGGGACGTGTTTTTAAATCGTTCATTATTTTTATTACTGATGATTCCTGTCTTCCTGAGAGTGTCACTAATTGTGGAATAGTAGTCTTGTAACGAGATAGATCCTTAAACGGAATATTAAATTAATTACTTTAATGGTTGTTAATATGCGCTAAAAATCATGTTTTATATTAAAAATTCTAATTACTACATAAGAGAACTAAAAAAAATCGAACATTAAATCTTATTTTTTCCCATTAACTATATCAGCAAATTCCTGCAACTTTATTTGCATTGGATATTTTAGCATATCAACAATTTATATTAACATATCAACAATTATATTAGCATATTAAACATTTTACCAACGACAGTTTGTGGTGTTGCAGTGAAAGCTTAAAACGTAAATTAATAACCGATAAAACAGAGGTACTATCTGAAAGTTATTTTACAAAGATGAGTTTTGTGATGAGTCACACACTTAGTGAGGTGACATAATACATATATGTACCTTTTGCTTGTAATGGCCTTTTAGTAAGATGTGTGAGTTGACGCCTGTGAACGACAGGCCGTTTACAGCTGCGTATGAGTGGTTGAAGTCCATGTGATCGGTGACAATGCACATTCGACCATCACGGAGTGCCGCAACATCCTGCCGCGGTGAATCACAATGTAAATTTGCTGCGATCTTTCCAGTATGATAAGCCAGGAGAACCTTTTTTTTAAATAAGAAAAAATTCAATAAATAAACAAAAATTACTTAATAACACTTTAATTTACTTTTTTATTCGTAGCTTACTTTAGTAATGGCACATATCCCTGAAGCGGCTTCTGTATAACCAATGTTAGACATGACACTTCCCACTTTTAGTTGGTCACTTCTATTTTTGCAAAAAACTTCATCAATCGATTGTAATTCTGATTTATCAGCTTCAGCAACAGCTGTAAAAAGTATAATTAAATATAAATGTTACAATTCAATTAATAAATATTGAATTTATGTTATCCAGATTTATGTGCTACTTTTGTAACTATTTTACCTGAACCAACCGCTTCAACATATTGCACGACATTCGGTGAAACGCCAGCTTCTTGATAGAATTTTTTTATAAAATCAGCCGAGATGGTAGCATTTCTGTAGAAACCGTATTTTGGACCACTTTCATTTTCTTCTAGTTGAGTAAACTCACATTTGATATAAGCAACTTCTGCATAAACTCTGAAATATGTGGTAAGTTATTTTTACTATTTTCACCCGTAATCAAATGGACAAAATTGTAGTTTTCTTTGTTAAGATTAATTTCTTTATTGGTTTTCTTAACATAAATAATTAATAATTATGTAAACATGGAAACATACCTTAGTGCATCTTTAGCTTTTTGCAAGAAAAGGACACTGATTGATTCCGATGTAGAACATCCAGCGGGATTACTATCAAATGATTTTGTTTTGCCATCCATATTTAGTTCGATGATTCTGAAAAATATTTATTTATAAAAGTATATAGTATGTATATAAAACGTTGGAATTATCTTTTTACCCGACTGTGGCGAAGTCCATAGGAGGATTATGTGTTTGACCTGCATATATGTATGTTCGTCCGATTCTATGTTCCCTCGTAATTACTAACCGGCGATTTTGATGATTCATACGTAATTCGAATTTCACAAAGTCTAAAGATTATAGATATCATTAAAAATCAAAATGATGGATCCTAGGCGCCAGTTTGTGTGTCTTGAAAATGTGTGTTGTGTCTTTTTTTTTCATCCGAATCAATCGAGTGGAGCATCAAAATACAGGTTTTTAAGAGGCGATTACAAAAATATATTCAACTTATATGTATGTTTATTTAGGAATTTAGGATAAGAAATTGTTAAATAAAACTAAAAATGTCTAACTGACCAAAACTAAAAAGATGTTAATAAAAAAAAATTTACAAAAATATAAAAATCCGACTGTTTTAAATAAAACTATCTTTTCGGATTATTTCGCGGATTTATTTTGATTTTTGGTTCCCGACGTTTCGAATGCTTTACAGCAATCATGGTCACGGGAGAGACTAAGGTATTAGACATCTCAAAAGCGTTATATACTTGTTACAGACAGTGCCTACCCACAAATTTACAAAAATGATTTTGAAAATTCAAAAATGGCACCAGAGTACCTTACAATATTTGTTGATTTTAATTCTAAACATATTAAAAAATATTTAAAAAGTTTAATAAGTATTATAATTAAATATTATTTGTTTAATTTTAGCTGTTATTATTATAAATATTACAATATTTTAAAAAACTTTAAGAATTAATAATGTAATATTATTTAGTGTTGCTATTACTTTAATATGTCTAACCACAAAGAAAATCAAAATATTAATTATTTATTAAATATTAATTATATATTAAATACTAATTATTTATTAAAGTATTATTATTGTTTTATATGTAATTTAGAAAATTATTTTTTTTTTTTATTTATATTTCTAATGTAATTTTAAGATAGAATATTAAGCAACACTATCTTCACAGATAAAATATGTATTAATCTGAATCATTGTTATAGCGATCTACACAGTATGAACTAACTACATCTACAGGTCTGTTATCTTTGTTTTTGCTATTAGATTTTATTATGTTTATTACAGGATCCCACGATGATGGTAGTACCCAGCCATCTTCCCTATTGAAGTTTGGATGTTTTTTAATTTCAATAGCTTCGCGAATCATCCTGGGGCGATAACGGCTTTCTATCGCAAGTATTTGTGGATTATCAAAGCGAATGTAGTGGCTTGGGCGATCCTGGCTATGTTTACAGACTGCAGATGTTGTATTGCGACGGTGCTTCACATTAGCTATGTGTTCTTTGACCCGAGTTCTAATGGATCTCTTTGTTTGTCCGATGTAGGAGAGCCCACAATCACAATCAAGTTTGTATACCCCTGCATCTTGGAGAGGGATGTGGCACTTGACTGGTGGTAAAAACTGACTAATTTTCTTTGGCGGCTTGAAGTAAGTTTTGATTGAAGCACGCTTTAAGATGTAGCCAATCTTGTCAGTGACTCCTCTCATGTATGGCAGGACTGCAGGGACTCGCTCGACTGTGGCTGGTTTCACTCGGTCACTGTGACGCAGGCGCGGCACTTGCAGCTTGTTGTCTCGCAGAACTTGCTTGACATGTTGCAGTTCTCCGGCCAGGTGTTGCTCGTCACAGATCCCTTGTGCTCTCTGAAACAAAGATTTTCCCACGGTAGCTAACTGTGAAGGATGGTGGTGAGATTCACCGTTCAGGTACCTATCAGTATGGGTCTTCTTTCTATACACAGTGTGACTCAAGGTGTTATCTGGGTTGCGTTTAACTAAGACATCTAAGAAAGCTAAGGTATTGTCAGATTCTAATTCCATAGTAAATTGTATTTTAGGATTTATAGAATTAAGATGTTCTAAGAATACAGTTATTTTATCAGATGGTAATATTGTGAAAGTGTCATCTACGTACCGGTTGTAGAAACGAGGGGTCACGGGTGATGTGTTCAGAGCAGTCTCCTCGAAGTCCTCCATGAAGATGTCGGCTACAACGGGAGATACTGGCGAACCCATGGCCACTCCATCCACTTGCCTATAGAATTCATCATTCCACAGTAGATAGCCGGATGTTAGGCAGTGTTTTAAAAGTTCAGTGTATTCTATTGACATATTGTGATCCTGTAGCTTCCTAGATATTATTTTAATACAGTCTTCCACTGGTAGGCTGGTAAATAAAGACTGTACATCAAAACTAACCATTGTTTCATTGTCCATGAGTTTTAGGTATTTAACTTCATTGACAAAATGGTAAGAGTCCCTTGTGAACCCTCTTGTTAATCCTCTGAGTGGTGAGAGTACTTTTGCTACTAGTTTGGCCAATTTGTAAGTCGGTGAGTCGATCTGACTCACAATTGGACGTAGCGGAGCGTTAGGCTTGTGTATTTTCGGGAGTCCGTCCGTTTTTATTTAAAATGTCAAATATTCGCGTAAATCTAAGAAAGTATTATAAAAATCCGACTGCCTAAAAAGTGAACTAAAAGAAGACAACAAGTTGACCAAGGAACATAGTATAATGCAGTCGGAGACATACATACACGCAGCTCTCGGGATGCAGTCTTCGACTGCACAGATGGTCGATTGTTGGTCGACTTGGTGTCAGCGCGAGTTGGGCTTCTTAGCCAATAGCCCATCAGATGCTACAGGTGTTACGAGACTGGTCACGTGGCAGCTAGATGTGGGAGCACTATGGATAGGAGCGGGCAGTGCTTCAGGTGTGGAGCAGATAGAAATAGGGCGAGCCAGTGTGCGGGTGTGCCACATTGCCTTGTGTGTGGAGCTGCGAGGCTTCCGGCGGATCATGCCTTGGGCCTGCGGCCTGTGCCAAGACAGCGGCATAGAAGAAGACGAAGACGACGACTGGAAAGCGTCTTATCCCTCATGATGAGCCAGAGGGCGGTCAACTTGGGGAAGTCGGCCGTCCAAGAAATCTGGCAGAGATAGCGTGTGCTAGTAAATTCTCGCACGCTACTCGGGTTGGCCATAGGGGGGTGTTGCTTCAACCCTAACATCTGAGGCGGGCCAAACGGCCTTCGCCGTCGGGGCGCGGACGTAATTGGACACCCATGCCCCGGCCGATAGGCGATCGAGGAGGAACACCGTGCGGTTTTAGTGGGTAGGCCGCTGCGCTTCTCGTGGCAGGAGCCTCACATAACCCGTCAGCTTCCCCAAAGCGGCGGGTACCCGGGAACAAGGGTTTCCACACGTTAAAAAAATGGTTCCGACTGCAATTGCGTCACTTTTGCTGTCTTCTGTTTAGTTCACTTTTTACGCGGTCGGATTTTTTTTTTTTCATTTTTGTAAAAAAATTTTAATACATATACCTACATATACAGTTAGGTAAATTCAATTCTATTTTTAACCGACTTACAAAAAGAAGGAGGTTCTATCTTCGTCTGTATGTGTTTTTCTTTTTTATTTATGTTCACCAATTTCTTGGAGACGGTTCGACCGATTTTGCTACTTTAAACGGTCTCGAGGTAGTCCCATAAAATTTTCTTCCATATAGAGTATGTCGTTTTCGAAAAAACCAGGGAAAACCATGAAATTTCATGTAAGTTAACAGATTTAATTACACTTTTTTACCTATTTCTAATTGTCACATCGACTTGAAACTACAAGTTTTTGTAATTTCGAGGATAGTATAGTAATTTGCTATCTTGGAGCTGATTGATAGTGAGACCAGAAGATTTATGTTCACCGATTTCTCGAAGACGGCTTAACTGATTTTGCTACTTTAAACTGTATTCTATTAAAATGGGTCTCGAGGGGGTCCTGTATTTTTTTATACAGTTTTTAAGAAAATCAGAAAAAAAAACATCATATAAAATTTCTATTCCAATTCGGATATGATGGTATAAGATAAGGGGCTTCAGATATTCATTAAATACAACTAAGAGCCATACCAACTAAAAGCATTGAATTTTGTACATCCATTTAGAGTTTCAAAACTACAATATCGCAGATCAATATTCAATACAGACGTGACACTAATAATAATGTAAAATTATAATGCTCGTTTTATTATTACCTCCCATATTGGATAGAGGTCTGTGGATGCAAGCACAGGTGGGCTCCTCCAACAATTGCGGCATCACATTCTCCACGAGTGATAGCTAGGTAAGCCTGCTCTAGTGCACGAGTAGAACTGCAGCAAGCCTCATCTATAGCCATAGATGGCCCTTTGGCGTTTAGCCAGTACGAGATTCGATTGGCAAACATTGTTTTGCTACATCTGTAAAAAAATCAATTATAACAATAACATAAGGAGTGTAAACTAAACTTGTAGAAAAAACATATCATTTAATTAAAAGTACTACATAACCTGCTGTTAGGGAGAAGTGGCGACGAATAGTCAAGCGTGCCACAGCGCTCAAGTAACGACCACGACCACTCTGTCAAGAGTGTAACGACTCAGAAGAAACTACATAACCCGTGGAATTTCTCGCATAGTATAATGAAGAGTTAAAAAATCAATTTGATGAAAAGATATTAACGTTTTATAGTGAAAATATTAATTTTAAATTTTTTTGTTCAATAGGATGGAATAAAATCATGTCTCAGTCATAAATTTTCATAAAATATTAAATGAAACAAGGAACCAAGAAGAAAATTTCATCCTTATCCAAAAACCAAACTCAAATACCCGACCTTCAAAGCCCACACATTATGAAATAGGCATAATTTTGCATTAGTAATATAATTAACAAACTACTAATATAAATAAATAATATAAGTATAAGTATGTGTGTTTGTTCCTCCTTAATGATGAAACTATTTGACGAATTTGGATTCTGGTGTTACACATAGATCGGGTCGGTCGGGTGACCGACCCGATCTAAGCTAAAACTACATACAACAATAGTTACCAATCGCTAAATTCAACTAAATTATTTAAAAGGCTGAAGGAAAGACAACAAAGGCTGAAGATAACCACACTTACCCTGTAAGACAAGTACCTCTCAAAGCACTTGCGCTATAATAAAGAGTTTTTTCGGTTTCAGAATAGCTACTGCCAATATATACGCCTACTTTTTTCCCGGAGAGTTCCACTGGGCTGATTCCTACAAAATATGGTGGGCACAATTTTAACTACGCCAGGATAATTACTAAGAAATTAATTGTTTATTGACACACCGGTGTGCCCACGTCCCTCAAGACATTACATATACATACATTCAACGAAAATGACAAAAAATTAAGTATTATACTTAAATTAAGTATTATACTTCCACTATTTAAAAGGCTTGACAAATTGTCTTAAATACATGCATTCAGTGTTTAAACTTACCAGCATCATAAATGGCTTGGTAGGCCTGTTCTAAAAGTTTACGAGCCATTGCGTCCATAGAATGTGCTAAGAGATAATGGACCTTAAAAAATTGTGCATCAAATAACGTGAGCTCAGGCACTTTTCCAGTGTACTGAGTAACTTCAGGATGATTATATTGCCAACGACATTTTTCCGCATTAACAGGATTGATCTGTCGGTTAACAAAACATGATAAAGACTTATTCTTAGTCAACATTATTACATAATTTAGTTAGCTTTCTTATCGCCTAAGTTTTCGCCTAAAAAAATGACATTGCGATTTAGAGCAAGAACGTCGTTATTTACTATATCATATTCTTGCCGTTTTTCTACGTAGACATTTCATGTACAACAATTATCAAGTGTCCTTATTTAGGTTTATATACCGTCAGTCATCAGTTTCAGTCGTTTTTTTAAGTGACATCAGCTTTAAAAATAGATTTGGAATCTTATGTAAACGAAACAACTCGTTTAGTTATTGCCTACTTTTAAGTCATCTGTCTGCTCGTTTGTCACTGAACACCATAAAAAAAACACAGGGAGGTGGCCCACTTCGGTGGGTGGTGTACCATGCGTGTTGCTCCTGGTACTTCTCAGACAGCAGAGTGGATCGTGGAAGCAACTCCTTGGTTGTGTGGTTTGCTTCGGCAGACCTGCCGTCGGGGCGTCGTGGTTGAGTGCGTAAACGATCCTGCGACGCCCCGCTAAGACGGGGAGGGTTCTATTGGGTTTTAGAGGGTAGTACTGGCTTTTCAAATCAGTGAGTCCCACATAATAACCTGTATGTGGTGGTATACCTCAACTATGCATTTCTCAACATTAAAAAAAAGTGGTCGCAATAAAAAAAACATTATTGAAATATTTATTTATTTATTTGTTTGTTTGTTTTTTTTCTTTCTTTGTTTCTTTGTTTCTTTATTTGTTTGTTTATTTATTTATTTATTGATACCATTAAAGCTCGTCAATGGCTTCTAAACAAAAAAAGAAGAAAAAACCATTCAATAACAGAGGAGAAACTGAACTGTCTTGTCTTTGCCTATTTACACATACATACCTTATTATATAAAATATTTGACAAATCCTTCACGTTATGGGAGTCTGGATACAACCCTGATATTCCCGTTATGAAGACTCTATCTCCAGATTTTCCACTTTCCACCTCTGGCTCCACAAAAGTTTTATTTGCGTTATTGTTTGCCATTGTCTGAAATACGGACAAAATATGTTTATCTTTAATTAACAGCACTGTTTTTTTTTAACTATAACGAATAATGAAGTAACTCTTGTAACTAATTGCAACAGAAATTATTCTTCTATGAGATTTTTATAGTGTGGATTAGCTTTATATAAAGTGAGTGTTCATTTAAATTTTTGTGTATTAAGTTTTATTTAACCTTTTTTTTATTTTTTATTTATTTATTTATTTATTTAACACCAACAAGACACACACTAACAAAAGCATAATAACATAATTACAATAAATAATAAATTCTAAGTGCTGGCTTAATTACAGGTGTTACACACATTTCATAAAAGATAGACACAAAAACAAGTAGTGAATTAAATTGAATACAAAAATTATGGGACTATTATATAAATTAAATTGTATATAAATTGAATCAGGAATTAATAAAATAATTTAAAACATGCATTTTCTAATTATATTAATAATCATTAAACATAACAAGAATAAACTTATTAATTTATTGTTCAATTTTTTTTTTATGGGACAAAGGGGGCAAACGGGCAAGAGGCTCACCTTATGGGAAGTGATTACCTCCGCCCATGGACATCTGCAACACTACAGGGCTTGCAGATGCGTTGCCGGCCTTTCAGGAATGGGAGGGAGGGAGATGAAGGGAGGAGGGAGGAGGGATGGGGAGTGGGCCTCCCGGACTCTCACTTACCGGACGAAACGCGACAGCATAGTTGCCACTTCACGCCGGTCTCCTGTGAGAGAGTGGTACTATACGGGGCGTGCCGGCCCATTCGGCTGCTACCCGAAGGTAACAAGCGTGGCACTACCACTTTCAATGTTGAATTAGACTTAAAATCTTCTCCATTTATTTATTTTTTCTTACTAGTAATATAAAAATATTACCGGTAAGAAAAAATATGCTTATTGACTATAAATTACAATTATTCGATGGATATAAATGAAATAAATTACATTTAAATGTCGAAAGATTATCGGAAAAAATGTCAATGTCAACTTTTCTATCCTTTTGTTTGATATCAGTAGTTATCATGGCACCAATACAATTCTTTTGTGTTAATTTATACATAACATTATAACTCAACATTAATCTATTAATCGGAGAATAGCGCCCTTGACGTGAGCGTGTGCTTTTTTCTACGAAAGGTATAAAAGACGACGGCCTTATTGTCTTTAATGGGGCACGAATATTTATTTGAGCTAATAAATAGGAACTGTCAATGACGCCATTCACCAACTTATGCAAGAAAGTAAGATCGAGGAGCTGTCTTCGATTCGAGAGTGACTGAAGCTTAAAGTAATTTAACTTATCCTCGTAACTTCGAAGAGTTTTAACTAGATTATGATCGTAAGATAAATGCAAAAGAAATCTCTTTTGTATCCTTTCGATTCTTTGTGAATAAATATTAAAGTGTGGATTCCATACAACGCTGCAGTATTCCAAGATACTTCGTACTAAAGCTGAGTAAATAATTATTTTAGTGCGTGCATCCTTGAATTGCTTACAGTTACGGAAGAGGAAGCCAAGAGTCTTAAAACCCTTCCTAACAATATTATCTATGTGGATGTTAAAGCGGAGCTTATTGTCAAGCGTAACTCCTAAATCGCGTATGTGAGGAACTTCAGACAAAATACGACCATCAATGTTATATGTTGTTGCAAGAGATGTTTTCTTTCTAGAAAATTTTATAACATGACACTTGTTGGCATTTAACAACATGCCGTTGTTACGACACCATAATAACAAATTATTTAAGTCTTCCTGTAAAATCTCTGCATCAGAGTTTGAAGAGACAGGTCTAAAGATCTTTAGATCGTCAGCGAACAAATAAAACTTAGAATTCCTAAAGCAGTTACTGATGTCGTTAATGAATATGTTAAACAACAAAGGCCCTAGATGAGACCCTTGAGGTACACCAGTATAGGCAAAAAACGGCTCAGAAGCATAACCATTAACGACAACAGTTGATGATCGATTGGCAAGATACGATTTAAACCAGTCCAGCAACGGGCCTGCTATACCTATGATTTTGAGTTTCACAAGTAAAATAGAATGATCAACCTTGTCGAAGGCCTTACTGAAATCTGTGTAGATTGCATCAACGGATTTGCCAGTATCAAGAGCCTCAGTAATGTCTTCCACAAAGGAAACAAGGTTAGTGACTGATGATCGAGCTTTCACAAACCCATGCTGCTCAGATGTAACAAAATTTTTGAAGTGCCATGAAATGACGGGACATATAAGTAGCTCAAACACTTTTGCAAAAACGGAAATGATGGAAATAGGTCTATAATTTTTAACCTCCTCTTTATCACCGGTTTTGAACAAGGGCAACACCAGGGCTTTTTTCCATAAGGTTGGATATGTACTAGTCCTAAGAGATCTGTTGACAATCAGCGCAAGTGGTAAAGCCAAAGCACTAGCGAAATTACGGACAAATATTGATGGAATACCATCTGCTCCAGCTCCTTTCCTAATATCAAGTCTTTTTAAAACATTGTAAACCTGGTCCACTGTATAAGATATACAATCAAGGTACACATTACAACAAGGGTTCATAAGATTAGAAATATTAATAAGATTTTGATTACTATTATTGCAACTGTATACTGACGAAAAATAATTAGCGAAAACATTACAAATGCCCGTTCCATTGGAAACAGATTTATTGTCGTTTTTAATTTTTGAAGGATACGAACTTTTGCCTCTCTTTTTTTTTAAGAATGACCAAATTAATTTTGGGTTTGATTTTAAGGAGATTTCAAGACGTTCTATATATTTAGCGTAGGAGTATGCTAGCAATACCTCACGTCTTTTTTTCAATAAATCAAAAGAGAACTTATCGCGAGGATTGTTATATTTGCGAACCTTCATCCTATATTTATATTTTTCTTTAATGCACTTGATTAGATACGGAGTAAACCAAACTGGGTATTTATGACTACGTGATTTCGTCTTAGGTACATATTTCCGTATTAATTTACGAATTTCATCATAAAACCTAGCGACCATATCGTCAACACAAAGACATTCACCCAAAATTTCTCTCCAGTCAATTTCATTTGGACCATTAGGCCATTCGGGCAATTTATAACATCGGAGCTCGGGATACCCTACGAGATTTGTTTAAGGAAATTGGTATACTTACGATAGCATCGCAATATATATATTGTAATATTATGTTTGTCCGACAAAACATTCATTGTTATTCAAAACACAGTGATAGACACGAAATAAATACTAGAAACAAGGAAAAATTGGTATCGCCTAGCTTTCACCTTCAAAAAGTGAAGAGATCGTTTATGGGGCAAGGTGTACGCATGTATAATAGAGTTCCACAATCGATTTTGAGCTTGCCACTTAAACAATTTAAGACTAAAATTAAAAATGTATTAGTGACTAAGGCTTATTATACAGTAACGGAATACTTCGAAGATATCAATGTGTGGAACTAATCTGGTTGGGTCTCACTTAGGATAAATAAATATATAATAATTATTGTATTACAATATTGTACACAATTTTTATTTTAAAAGAGCAACTGTTGAGTTTCTCGCCGGCTCTTCTCAGCAGAACTGCTTTCCGAGCCGGTGTTAGCTTCCTCACGGACTGACTACACTGACATTTAATTTATTTTTAAAATGTAAAATTGACGATTCAAAAGTGCTTGTAAAAGTCTATTTGAATAAAGTATATTTTGATTTGATTTGACCTTTTCTTATGTTTTCATAATCAGCCTTGTGAAAAAAAAATTTTGTAATGATGTTCTTTACATGTTATACTCGTACTATAGCGAATACTAATACTACAAAACTACTGCATAGTACTTTATTCCTTCGTCAACTTGTTCTCATCGTTTCGCAGTCGGATTTATTTTATTTTTATAAATTATTTTAAATAGAATTGAAAAAGTTGCTTACTAGGTAGTTACTATCTATACATATAATAAAACTGTAGAGGTCGAATGTCTGTACATAGAAAAAAATGTTAAAAACCGAGTCAGAGAGATGTAAGAAGAGAAATAGAATAAATCCAGTTTTTTTTTCAAAATTTTGTTTCTCTGTCTGTTTCTTTGTTTGTACGGGCTAATCTCCGAAACTGTTGGGCCGATTTAAATGAATTTTTCCATGGTATATATATATATATATATATATATATATACCTTATTTACTTACATCTGTTTACTTACATCTGTTTGAACGACTTCGTGCTTTCTTACTGATGACACAGATCATATAATACTATACTAGTAGTGATGGGATTGATTTGTTATTTATTGTATTTTATTTTTCAACTAGCAATTTACCCTCGCTCCGCTCGGGTTCGTCCTTAGGTAGATTTTATTTTTTTTGAGCGGAACCCTAATTCTTTTTCTAAAGTATAAATAGCCTACGTTACTCCCTATAACAACAGCTATCTGCCAGTGAAAGTCCCGTTTAAGTCAGTCCAGCCGTATCGGAGATTAGCCGGAAAAAACAGACAGACAGACAGAACTTTTAAAAATTGTGGATCGAGCAAAACCTCACTCAATCTCACGTGGGGGAGGGGGTGGTCTCGGAAAATATCACGTAATTTTTTTTTCCGTAAGAAACAATGTAAAATTGCGAAAGGATTGGCTTAATTTAAGTAAAAAATGTGTCTCCACTTAAATATGGCTAGATCATAATAGGGGTTAAAGTATGAAATTGCCGATTTGTACTGAAAAATTGAAATTCATATATTTTTTTTTAATTTAACATACTTATTTAATCAAAATAATTACCATTATTATCTATACATTGCTGCCATCTAATAGGAAGGTTATTTATACCTTTGAGATAGAACTCTGGTGATCATGTAGAAAATTGACGAAATCACGAAAAAAATGGTAGACCGTTGGAGCAAGGTCTGGCGAATACGGAGGGTGATGAATGGATTCTAATTGCAGTTCCTGTAGAGTTAAAATGTTTTCTCGTGCTGTATGAGGTCTCGCGTTATCATGGAGCAATAATGGTGAAGATCGATTCATGAGTCGGAGCTGTTTCACTACTAGTTTTGCTATCATTGTTTGGAGTTCGGCACAGTAGACATCTGCCGTTATTGCTTGACCAGATCGGAGAAAACTGTAGTGAATAACACCATGCTGAACCACCAAACAGTTACCATTACCTTTTTATTGGTAAGCTTTGCTTTAGAACACTGTTGCGGCGTTTGACCTGGGGTCAGCCTTTGCATTTTTCGCTTACGGTTATCGTAAAGAATCCACTTTTCATCACATGTAACAATTCGATCCAATATTCCTTCATTTCTGTATCGATTTAACAAGGCAACACAACACGCGTTTCTTTCAGCAGATCAGTCAAATCATGAGGCACCCATTTTTCATATTTTTTATTTTATTGATTTGACGCAAATGAGTGAATATTGTTGGTAAGGTAACGTTAAACCATGTCGTTAATTCTTGGGTAGTTTGGCACGAATCGGCTTCCACCATCTCTCTCAATTCATTGTTATTCACCTGTGTGGACGGTCTTCCACGTGGTTCGTTCTTCAAATCAAAGTACCCATCACGAAAGCGTTAAAACAAAAATCGCACGGTGCGTTCATTAGCAGTCCCTTCTCCAAACGCAACATTGATATTGCGAGCTGTTTCTGCCGCGTTAGTTCCGCGTCGGAATCCATATTCAAAAATCACTCGAATTTTCGAAGTATCCATCTTTCTTGTCTAAGCTGAATAAAAAAACAACTGAAAGTCGATAATCGAATGTTGCACATTTTTTAAAAGAAGAACTACATAGGTACCATGTGAAAAACGTTTCACTCAAAAATCTCAAACCATGAAGGTTCTATGTCAATTCGAATTACCTATTACAATAAAACGGCAATTTCATACTTTAGCCCCAATTATATAATAATACTAGCGACTCACCCACGCTTCGCTTCAGGTTCGTCCCTAGACAAAAACAAATCTACCCCAAGGGAACCGTACATTTTGGATGATATATAGCCGGGATCACCGGGATGATATATAGCCTATAACCTTCCTCAGTTAACAGGCTATCTAATGCAAAAAGATTATTTTAAATCAGATTAGTACTTCCTGAGATTAGCGCGTTCAACCAAACAAACAAACTAACAAACTCTTTAGCTTTATAATATTATTAGTATAGAATTCTATAGTATAGATTCATTGCGGTTTAATAATTAATTATGCACTGACAGAAGAATTTATTAATTGTTTAAAAAACCATTTATTTATTTATTAAATAGGGACATATATTTCTTAACATTCAATACATATTCGTTAACTATTAATAATTATTTATTAATATTAAATAAATTATTTTGGAGGGAATATTTCTTTTTCACATACGGTGCGATGGGAAGATAATTCATAAAAAAAATGCCACAACCTTTTTTTGTAATAAACATACGGTGCACTAATAATTTTCACTGAAAAAAAAAAGAAATGAAATGAAATAAAATAAACTTTATTCAATTAGACTTATTACAAGTGCTTTTGAATCGTCAATTTAACGTAAGCGCCAGTGTAGTCTGTCCGTGAGGAAGCTACCACCGGCTCGGAAAGCAGTTCTGCTGAGAAGAGCCGGCGAGAAACTCAACAGTTGCTCTTTTAAATATCGAAGTTACATTTATTTTAATAACATAACAATATAGATAGCCCGCATATGAGTCAATAATACTCAACTCCACACATTTTCATCAACAAGAAACTCTTCAACAGTGTAATACGCTTTGCTCAATAAAACATTTTTAATTTTATCTTAAAATTTTTGAAAAGGTAAATCTAGGACAATTTGTGGAATCTTATTATATATGCGTATACTCAGGCCTATGAAACATTTATTCACCTTTTGGAGCCGAAATCTAGGCGTAACAAGCTTATTTCTATTTCTAGTGTTTATTGTGTGTCTATCACTGTTTTTTTCATAATTATTTAGATTTTTGCGAACAAATAATATGTTACACAGTATATATTGTGATGCAACCGTATGAATACCAATTTTTTTGAAAACGTCTCGCAGGGAATAACGAGCTCTTAGATCATAAATAGCCCGTACAGCTCTTTTTTGAAGAATAAATATCGAATTAATTTCCGCGGCACTGCCCCAAAGAAGTATTCCGTACGAAAAAATACTATGAAAATAACTAAAATATACAAGTCGGGCAGTGTTAATACCCGTTAAGTTTTTAACTTTCTTAACTGCATAGGCGCCGGAGCTGAGTTTACCTGCAAGTGTTGAGAGATGGGCATTCCAATGGAGTTTAGAGTCTAGTGTTATCCCTATAAATACTGCTGATTCAGTTATTTCCAGTGTTTCATTATTCATTTAAATCAGGCTAAAATTTTCCTTTTTTACGTTAGGCAATGTAAATTCGACACATTTTGTTATTTAATTCAAACCAGCGAAGAATATGCGACAATGCACTGTTTGCAGAACACATGTAGAACACATCGTCTATACAAGTTGCAGACCCGCTGGTAATACGTGTAGGTTCGGAAAAAGCGTTAAATATATTAAAACATTTGAACAGACTAAGTAAGCGCACACTAAGAGAAGTTACCTGTAATATATCTACATTAAAATCACCACAAACTATTATAAACTTACTACTATTGCTGAGACGTTTAAGAATGTCCTCTATTCCAGCTTCAAAATCATCAAAGTTACCGGATGGAGGTCGGTATACAATAATATGTTTATTGAGCTCTACGCAGGATACTTCAATAGTACGCTCGACAGAGAGGGCAACTATGTCCTGTCGAGACTTATAAACAATATCGTTTCTTATTAATATAAGTGAGCCACCGCGAATAGCCTTCTCTCTAACAAACGAACTTGTCAGTTTGTAATTTTCGATAGTAATAATATTGGTATAATTTGAGAGCCAGTGCTCTGTACACATAATAAATATATATTATTTTTTTTAGAAATAGTTCCACTAAAATCTCTATAACTTATTACGACCATTGTTTTATTATTAATTTTATTTTCTCCACATTTTAAAAATCTCACGTGAGATTAGGGGAGGGGGGAGGTGGTCCAGCAAAATCTCACGAAATCTTACCAATGGGGGAGGTGGGGTCGAAAAATCTCCAAAACTGTCTCACGTAATTAATGGATGCTCCCTAACAGACAGACAGACAAAAATTCTAAAAACCATAGATTCGGCCTCTGTATCGATAATATTTCAATAAGATTTTCCAAAAAACATTTAATGTACAGAGTCGACTCAGTTAGAATTTTATTATATGTATAGATGATGGATTATTATTAGATCTGTAAAAGGTAAGACGGTGGGAATCGTCTTGTATGGACCCTTAGCCACGGATGGCTACCTAAATTATTTCTTACGAGAAAATATAATAAAACTTACCAACAAAGTGAAGGTTACAATCAACTGAAATGACTAATATTAAACTACGTCTAAATGTTTCTGGGCCTTATATAACATATTTTTAAAAATTCATTTTGTCGACCTTTGACGCATAGCTCACCTTTACCTCATAAATAACTAACAATGAATATTATATCTAATATTAATGCATGTCTGTTTGTAATCTAAAATTTTAACGATGCTGGATATTAGTAATCTAGTTTCATTCAATAGCCCTGCTTTTTATTTTGAAATAGGGGAGGGAGGTGATAAGAAATCTAAATATATAAAAAAATATATTTTGAAAAAATGAAGGAGTCAAAAGTTATGGAGACTTAAAGTTACAAAATATTCATATTCTTTTTGTACCTAAGTAAATTATTACTAAAGATAAACATACATTTAAAGAATAGTAAACATCCCTTTTCGTGAACAATTCATATTTTTATAACAATTAAGGTTTTTTTGTTTCGATTTTCAGTAATTTCCTTTAATTGAATTCAAATCTCTTGATGTTGGCTTCATAGCGTGCCAATTGTTGCACGTAGAATGGAGAAGACACGAAATGGATTTTTTTCTTTATTTAAAGAGCTTAGTCAAAAGTTGACTATGTCGCTTTGTAAGTTAAGCAAAAAATTAAATTATTTTCTTTAATCTATACATATCTTTGCTAATTTATATAGTAATTTAGCATTAGCACTAGTAGGGAATGGTAAAAAGGATATACAATCATCTATACATATAATAAAATTGTAACTTAGCCGAATCTGTACATTAAATATTTTTTGGAAAATCTTATTGAAATAGACATTATTATCGACACAGAGACTGAATCTACAGTTTTTAGAATTTTTGTCTGTCTGTCTGTCTGTTACCGCATCATAAAAAAAGCAGTGGCGGGATTTTGATGAAATTTTGTATGGTGATGGCTGGTTATCCAGGTCAACATATAGGATACTTTTTACTGCGGGAAAATATCTCATTTTTGAGAAGTCTATACTAAACGTTAAAACGTAACAAGGGACCTGAGCGGAGCGAGGGTGAGTCGCTAGTAAAATATGAAAGTTAACGTTTAAGCTAATTTGTAGATATTGTCTAAAATATTCATTTTGGACACATTCCATCAAGATGTGATATACATAGTACCACATTCTGTACAATTGGGAGTATTAACTTTTTTCATAAAAAATTTAAACTTATTTAATGGAATATGTCCGGAGCGAATTCTTAATGCTAAAATTAATTCACTTCAATTAAGAGTACAGTCATCAAACCATAACTTTTACCAAGGCTGTGGTTACGTTGTTCTATACCAAATCCCCTTTTCTTTTCACCGCTTGTCAAAATATCCATTCCAAAGATCCGAACACTTTTCTTTCGTATACCAAAGTAAATCTGTATAAAAAGGAACTCCTATATTGACACCCTCAAACGATGCTAGTGTAGCTAACCTATCAACTTTTTCATTCCCTATTATACTCACATGAGATGGTATCCATTGCAGAACTATTATTTTGAGTTTAATTGGAGCTTATGAATTTGGTCTACTATAGTATATGCTATCGGTGCACATCGATAAGCTAAAGTGCATCGTACTAGATACTGTAGTGAGCTCTAGGAATTAGTAAATATAACAAAATGTTTAGTATTAACTGTTTGTATATATGACAATGCCTCTGTGATTGCTAATAGTTCTAAAACCATGATGCACATATGATAATCTACTTTAAATAACATATATTCTTCAGATTGTGTTTTGGGTGGACCCCCCAATTATTTTCAGCCAATACTTTAAAAATATTAAGAATTTTTGACATCTTTTGAACTGTCTCCTTTATATGATTACCCTATCGCAAGGAACGATCCAACCACAGTCCTAAATATTTAACTTTATTGACACTGTAAAGGAGTATTATTAATTTTAGCAATGACATTTTCATTTCTTCTACATTTTGAAAATAAGCAAACTTTACTCTTAGTCGGAGAAACATCTAATCCTATTTTATTTATTAACTTGCTAAATACCGTTAAAGATTCTTGTATTTTTTGTTGAGCTATTGCGATACCATTGTTTGAAGTATATAATATAACAAAATCATCGGCAAACTGTGAAAAGCTCACATTATTAATTTGGTTACAAATCGGTATGGTAGTATAACATTGAATAATAACGGAGAAAAGGGATCTCCTTGTGCTAGGTCTGAAGACACTTCTGCGATATTTTAATTCGTTACACCAATTGTAAGTTAACGTTCGCTTAAAAAGCTCCACAAATAATTACAAATCTTAGTATGTATTCAGTCCTTTTTAACGTCCCACTGCTGGGCACGGGCCTCCCTTCAATACGAGGGGGATCAGTCCATAGTCCACCACGCTGCCCAAATACGGGTTGGCACCAACTCCAAACTCATTTAATGTATTTAAAAGAGAAGAATATATTGACATTATTGTAGGCGTTATCTATATCCACAAAACAAGCAAGAGTAGATTTATCATTAGAAAAATTAATCGGAATTTCGGTTGTTAAATTAGCCAAATTGTCCTGACATGATCTGAATTTCCTGTTGCAGTTACCTGTGCAGTCAAAAATAGTTAAAAACATTAAAGAAATTGGTCGAATAGATGTAATCAATTGTGGACGTCGACCTGGTTTTGGCATCGGAACGATCAATATTTTCCTCCATTGCTCTGGTATAGAACTCAAAGTCAGAATTTTACTATACAAATTAGCTAACATCTTGTTAGCCTCGTCTGGTAGATTTCTTAGCATGGACTAGGATATCCCATCAGATCCAGGAGCCGTATCCGATGATTTTATTACTGATAATATTTCTTGTTTTGCAAACGGACTTTCTAAAACAGTATTATTTACGTTAAAGTTAGGTGTTGATGCTGTAACATAAAAAAATATAATAATATAAATCTTTATTAGAAACGTTTTAAACATTACAGTTTATAAAATTATGTTCAAATCAAATCAAAATATATTTTATTCAAATAGACTTTTACAAGCACTTTTGAATCGTCAATTTTACATTTTAAATTTAAATTAAATGTCAGTGTAGTCAGTCCGTGAGGAATCTACCACCGGCTCGGAAGGCAGTTCTGCTAAGAAGAGCCGGCGAGAAACTCAACAGTAGCTCTTTTAAAATAATAATTGTGTACAATATTGTAATACAATAATTATTATATATTAATTACACATAAAACCAGACATTAGTTCCACGCATTGATATCTACAAAGTATTCCGTGACTGAATGATAAGCTTTTTTCACTAAATACATTTTTAATTTTAGACTTAAATTGCTTAAATGGCAAGCTCAAAAACTATTGTGGAATTCTATTATACATGCGTACACCTGGCCCCATAAACGATCTATTCACTTTTTGAAGGCGAAAGCTAGGCGTTACCAGTTTTTCCTTATTTCTAGTGTTTGTTTCGTGTCTATCACTGTGTTTTAAATAACAATGAATGTTTTGTCGGACAAACATAATTTTACAATATATATATATATATATATATATATATATATATATATATATATATTGCGATGCCACCGTAAGTATACCAATTTCCTTAAACATATCTCGTAGGGTATCCCGAGCTCCGATGTTATAAATTGCCCGAATAGCCCTTTTTTGAAGAATAAATATAGATTTTATATCGGCTGCATTATCCCACAACAAAATTCCGTAAGTCAAGATGCTATGAAAGTAGCGGAAATAAACAAGTCTAGCAGTATCAACATCTGTAAGCTGCCTGACTTTCCTAACCGCGAACACAGCGGAGCTCAGTCTACTCGCAAGAGATGACAGATGGGGGCTCCACTGAAGACCCTAGTCCAATGTTATACCCTAGAATACTTTGGAATCTACAGTATTAAGAATATCATTATTTAAGAACAAACTAAAATTCTGTCTCCTTACATTAGAAAGAGTAAATTAAATACTCTTAGTTTTCCTGGTATTTAATGATAAAATGTTAATATTAAACCACTTAAGTATGTGAGATAATGCACTATTTACTTTGTCATAATCAGTTATATTTCTATCTACTTTAAAAATTAAAGGGGTATCATTCGCAAACAGTACAATATCACACAATTCATTAGCATAGGAAGGAAGATCATTTATATAAACTAGAAACAAAAATGGACCCAAAATAGATCCCTGCGGAACACCCATTCTTAGAGGCGATCCGGAAGAATTAACGTTATTTACAGCCACTTTCTGAACCCTATCACTAAGATATGAAGCAATGAGATCAAGAGCAATGCCACGAATACCATAATGACTTAGTTTAAGCAGGAGGGTTTCATGTTCTACGCAATCAAAGGCTTTAGATAAATCACAAAAAACACCAATTGCATTCTGTGATTTTTCCCAAGCGTTATAAATGTGTTTAAGAAGAGCAACTCCCGCATCGGCTGTAGACCTACCTTTGGTAAAACCATACTATTCACTATGGAAGATACTATTAATGTTAAAATTAATTAACAACTGGTTTAGAATATGTTTTTCAAAAAATTTACTCATAGATGGCAGTATAGAAATCGGTCTATAATTGCCAGGATCATTTTTATCTCCACTTTTTTCCGCTCCACGTTCGATAAAGACTATGTGTGTGTGTATGTGTATGTGCATGTGTGCGTGTATGAGTGTGTGTGTGCGTATGTGTGTCAGCCATATAAAATGTAAGGTACATTTTAGTAACTTCTTGGTTTCCTCATATGTCAAGTCTAACAACCAAGCAGTAATTATATTTTTGCATACATGTAAGGTTCGGGGATATATATTAAGAATTTTGTTTTTTTTTTTTATTTTTTATTTTTTTTGTATACCAAATCCGATCTGCGTTTATTAGAGATCAAGTGGTAATCAAAAGGTGTTTGTGACTGCTTGCGTAGTATAGTTTGGAGTAAAAATAGTTTCTAACAGAAAGTATTTTAGAAATTCTATACAGTTCGATGGTTGGGAAATGTATAGGCTTAAAATTCTTTTGAGTATAGATCTTTGAGCCCTTTCTAGACGCAATAATTTAGTTTTATCAGAGCCTCCCCAGGCAGTGATGCAATATGATAAGATCGATTGTACGAGGGTATAGTATACGTTCTTAAGTTTAAGAAGGATATTGCAAAATTTTTTGCACCGATTATAAATTATAGAAAGTCCAGTTTTTCTGGATTTTTCTTGGTTTTTCTAAAAAGTTTATCACGGTTTCGGATACATCGTAAGAGTCCAGGTGTACTCCAGGGCTTTAGAATTCGTGTTTTACTAGTTACAGTTATTTCTTTGGAGTGGCTTTTTACAATTCCAGAAAAAGTTGTTACAAGTGTTGTCGCCGCCCGTTCAGCATCGTTATCCCTTAGAATATTAGAGAAATCATACTTTTCCTGCCCCCAAGACAACCCGTTTCATTAAGTTCCGTCACAGAACGCCGCATGACGTGGGTTTTTATTTTAAAATCTGAGTAAATAATTACCGGCGCGTGGTCTTTAATAAAGGAATCGAGGACCAGAGTAGTAGAGATTTGCTTCGATTTTAGAATTACTTGATCGAGACAGCTATTTCCACGAGTCGAGAAAATATGCGCAGAAAGCAGGCCATGTGAGGACACAAGATTGAGATATAGATCAGATTGAGGATCACTGCTATTATGAGCTATATTTATATTAATATCTCCAATGACAATTATGGTATATGTAAGTAAGCAGTGGTAGCCCAGGGGTAACGCGCTCGCTTGGGAAACCGAGTGAAGCGGGTTCAAATCCTGGATCTCGCACCTCTGATATTTTCATATGCGAATCATTTCTAACATGATTACCACTTGCCTTACGGTGAAGGAAAACATCATGAGGAAACCTGCATGTCTGAGAAAAATTAGCAAGTTTTCGAAACATATATGAAGTCCGCCAAGCCGCACTTGGCCAGCGTGGTGGGCTATGCCTTGATCCTCTTCGTATTGAAGGGAGACCCGTGCCCATCAGTAGGACGTTAAAAATTGAATATACATACGTAAGCTATGCAGGTTTTATCTATTTTATGGGGAGCGATAAAGTGCAACGATAGCTGCTGTATTAATTAATTTGAAAATAAGACAATTTGCATTATAAAATTCTGGCTTTTCAACGATGTGAATTATAGCTTGTCTGATGTAGGCAACAACTCCGTCATTTGTGAGTATGATTAGATACATGCACGAGAAGTGAAACCGTGTAATATAGGCAAATTATTACATTTACTAAGCCAGCATTCTGATAAAACTACTACGTCAATTTTCACACCTGTTCTTTCAACTAGCGACTCACCCTCACTCCGCTCTGGTTCGTCCCTACTTACGTTTCCACGCTTAGTATAGATTTCTCAGTGATGAGATATTTTGTCGCGGTAAAAAGTATCCTATATGTTGACCCGGATAACCAGCTATGACCATACCAAATTTCATCAAAATCCCTCCAGTGGTTTTTCTGTGATGTGGTAACAGACAGACAGACAGACAAAAATTCTAAAAACTAAAGATTCGATATCTGTATCGATAATAATGTCTATTACAATAAGATTTTCCAAAAAATATTTAATGTACAGATTCGGCTTAGTTACAATTTTATTATATGTATAGGTTAATGTCAATAGGCGTATAAAATTATATCCTGTACCTACACTATTCCGGAGAACAATTCGATATCTGAATATTTTCTATTTCATTTGTTACCTTATGAATATCAATCATGCTTATAATGGAATAAATAGAAATATAATTGTTTATTTATATAGGAAAATTTTTACCTATATAATTAAATTAAATAATAGTATTAAAGGTATTATTATGTCTAAAAATACAGTTCAATAAACTTTAAATATATATATATATATATATATATATATATATATATATATATATATACACATTGATAGGAAGTAGCAATAGGTATAGTTCACTAAAAACACAGGGTATGGTTGAATAAATAAATAAATATGTTGAACATTAACACACAGCACCATCTAGTTCCATGGTAAGCTACGAGGCTTGTGTTATGGATACCAAATAGTTGATACACTATACATATCGTCGCTGCGCCTGCAAAAACCGACAAACGAAAATACTCAACTTTTCAGTAGAGACAAAAAACTGTTTTTAACTTCTGCCAACTTATGTAGAAAAAAATGGAGTATGTACAAAATTCCTTACGCTAGTCTTACAACATATCCCGTCCTTAAAGCCTACATTTTATTTCTTGTTTTCACAAAATAATTTTTTTAAGTTAAAAATGACACATAGCGTCTTTATTTTGCGCCGCAAATACAGCTATGTGTTATCCTAACACAGCGGGATTAACACAGCACTAATGCTCGAATGAATATTGTTTAAAAATACACATAGCGTTTTTATCAAACTAATAAAAGATGACTTTTATTAAAATACTAGATAATTAATTCGGTCCTAAGGTTTAGCTTGAAGTTAGATAACATAGAACTCAATAAATCTATACATACCTATAATAAAATTGTAACTAAGCCGAATCTGTACCTACATTAAATATTTTTTAAGAAAATCTTATTGAAATAGACATTATTATCGATACAGAGGCCGAATCTATAGTTTTTAAAATTTTTGTCTGTCTGTCTGTCTGTTCCGCATAACGGAAAAACTACTGGAGGGATTTTGATGAAATTCGGTGTCATGATAGCTAGTTATCCAGGTCAACATATAGGATACTTTTTACTGCGGAACAATATCTCATCTTTACAAAATAATAAAAAATAGCGTTCAAATCACATTATGATATGGAGGCAGTAAAAGCCCAGTGGTAACGTGTTCGTTTGGAAGACTGAGTGAAGCGGGTTTAAATCCCGGGTGGCACCTCTGATATTTTTATGTGCAAATCATTTCCATATCGGATAAAAGATACAAGTGCACACTCTATTCTTTTCCCTCTCATACGCCGGTCGATGGCACGGCAATTCGACACGACCGGTGAGAGATCTGGAGCAGGATCGACGACATTAAAATGAAGGCCTATGTAAAATGCAAAATAATAATGGTGCATAAATGTTTTTGACATTGCTAGTGGTAGAGTTTGCTTGTGCCAAGGGTTATTGATTGTAAATATAAGTTAGAAATAGGATACTGCAAAATAATACTGCGGCGCCGCTGTGGAAGTAAATTCCAAGATTCAGAATGTCGTAGTATAATACGTTTCTCCGTCTTTATAATATGTCCGTCTTGTAGACGTGACCCTAGTCAAAGAGAAAAGTTCAGTTAAATAGAATTTTGGGATAGAACAACTGATTATAGAACATAGTAGATAGTATACACTCTTCACTTACTTTATATACTCCAACAGATTATATGAGGAGAATCTGGCTGGTGAGATCTATCTCGCAGTAGTAAGTGGAGAGTGTACACTGACTACTGTGTTCTAAAATCAATGGTTCTATCTCATACTTCTCTTTAACTGGCACATCACTCGACGCACTTGCCGATAACTTTTTATCATTTACGTCTGTTGGAAATAAGAGTTATATATATTTCCTTTAAGCTCTTATTTTTTGCGCTATTATAAAAGCTATAATACAAAAAACAACTTCATTTGCTGTCACTCCCCCAATTTTCTTCGAGCTACATATGTAAATATGAACACGTCCTTTTATGGTTTATTTATAGTGTAACTTTTGTTTATAATACTGTGCTGATACCAATAATTTAGGGCAAACAGATTTGCATGTCTAATGTAGCAACGCAATGCTCAGCAGACATTTCAGATGTGCAACGTTTACTACGATAATGATAAGACTTCATATTTATTGCCCTCTTTTTATGAAACATGTGTCACATTGGTTTTTGCGAAGCTTAAAAAATGAAAGTTTATGTAATTCTAAAATCTCTAAGATCTTATTTCTTTATGCCAGAAGTAGCAACTTTTTAATGCACCATGTTAAGTACACACCTTGCTTTTTAGTCTATACACAGTTGATTGCAAAGTATCGTCGATGTAAATTCTAAGAGAAGAAGAGCGACAGTGACTGGAGACTTCAGATAACAGCTGTAATCATATTTCAACAGAATCAGTTTAAAATCAGTTCCAGCTTGGGATCTAGGCAAGGGCTTTGCAAAGTAGTCATCCTCCGTCGTGGAATATGGATGTTGATTTCTTGATTATCAACCCAATTAGAAAATGCGTCTTTTTTATATCAAGTATGGCTAAAAAGAAATCTCTACATAGTAGACACCCCATTGAAGTGTCATCTTGCCCTCTTCCTTAGGCAAGCAATAACACAATTACTAATAAATTTCTTTACTTTTATGTTTTTTACTAGCATTTCTAACCTCTACAGGTCCAATAATAGAGGCTTTCTACGATAATATGACCAAAAGTATTTAAGTATTATAAAAATTTTATATCAAACAACTTCATGCGAAACTTAGCGCGAATAACATTAAACATATTTAATTTATCTTGAACATTTTGCTATAATAGTATGTATATTCGTCTTTATACCCGACTTACAAATTCTATATAAATATCAACGCCAAAATACAATACCTATTTAATTCGTTTACTTTTATAGATTATAATATCATCATTAATTAATGAATCCAAAGTTTACATTCTTTGTGTTGAAACTGTGTAACTATGCAGTTCGTATTAAAGTTTAAATAATTCAAACCTTATCTGAGGGCACCCGTCAAGTTGAGCAAAAATAGGCACGCCCGTACCATCCTTTTCTCGCAGACATTCAGGACATTTTCGACCTACCTGTAACTTCGTTATGGATAAAGCTAGAAGCCTAAATTTTTAGTAACTAAGAGAACATAATATAACTAGGTACATGCCCAAATTACATTAAATTCAAACCTGTAATTTAGAACTATTGCAGGTCCAAGTTCTTGTAATTTCGTCACTCACTCACCGATCATCAAGACTCTAAGGTACTTCTAGTAGACACTTGAGCTTCAAATTTCGAACTCAATTAGTATTTAGCCTATAAAGCAAATATAAACTAAAACATCCCGTAATTTCAGTCCCGTTTTCTAGATATGCAACAAACTGCATAAATAACTTTGTAACCCTATATATAACTGGATATGCGATTACAAACTTACTATTACAGTTCATACGATAATTTTTCGTTACTACGTAAACGTTTGGGTAGGTAAATAGTAGATATATTGTACAGTAAGTCACAGATGATGTCTCCTTTAATAATATATCTATATTGTACTTATGAATAGGCGCAGCGTGGCGAAGGCAAGCTCTAAAGCTAAATTTAGTTGAAATGGCTAAGTCATTCTATTTATTCAAAAAAAGATATCTAACACTGATACGGTATTTATAAAATATTGTTATTTAACGAATTAGGTAACAATTTATGACAAAGTTGTTGGATAGATATTTCCATAAATTATAGGTACAATAAATTAACCGACTTGGTTTTACATTCGATTTCATAACTTTTTGCTGCGTTGCGAGACTTGCATTTTTTTACATGTTATGTTTTTGATCGGATTCTTTACTCTAGTACTAAATTAATTCGAATTAACAAAAAGAATTATAAACTTATATCGTGAAACACATGATATTGCGTCTAATGCAAAACCAGCTATGTGCTGCTAAAGGCGCGAAAAGTATAACTTTCAGCATATTAAAAAATACTCTATGTGCTTATAAGCACATATCGTTATTTTACATCCATTTTTGTATAAAAAATACATAGGGCATTTTGCTATTTTTGGATCCAGTAGACATATCACAAAATCTGTTTTTTTGGGAGATGTGGATTACCGAGTACTATTAAATTATGTAATAAACTCATTTTCGCAAAAAAAATGTTTGTCGGTTTTTGCAGGCGCAGCGACCATATATAACTTTAAATACAAAAAAAAATAATACTAGCTTCTAGACTATCACACATAACTCATCAACAAACCTACTTTCTTATTATCTACAATATTATACTTAATATCGACAATATTAGTACGTAAATTCACGTGAGGAAGACTTTTGTAATCATAAAATCGACATAAATACAGCTTCGCCATCTATGTCATAATATTAGAGACACATGTACATAAATGATTCGACACCATGATTTGTAGAAGTAACTTTACCAAATGGCGGTAGGTGGCACGAAAAAGAAATTCTAAGATCTACATCTTTATTTAGTTTTGTGACTTCGTTTTATTTTTTTAATAATTTCTATATATACATAAAATGCTTTGTCCTGTCTGACTGATCGATCAACGCACAGCCTAAGCCGCTGGTCATAGAAACGTGAAATTTGGAAGACATATTCCTTATACAATGTAGGCATCCGCTAAGAAAGAATTTTTCGAAATTCATCCCTTAAGCGGATAAAACACATCGGGTAACATTTATTTAAATATATGTATTTATTTTCGTACGAAATACAAGGAGATTATTATACTTACTAATTATTTATATAAAAAAAACATGCTTATGAAAGGCTATTTTAGCACCGCCTTGTAAAATTACAATAAAATTTGGTATTTTTGATAAAAAAAATAAAACAGGAAAAAAACACAGAACCTCCCTATTTGTGGAAGTCGGTTAAAAATATATTACAATGATTAAAGTAAACTTATTTATACCATACTATCGCCATCCCTTTCTAATTAAATTAAAAAGACAAAGATGGCAAGAAATAGCGAGTTAAAAGTATTTAGTAATCTATACATATTATAAATGATATATGTCAAAGTGACGTTCAACAGACTACATCGTTTTAATATACTTTAGCGAATAATTATATAAAAAAGTTATTTAAAGTGAATAAAGAACTACATACTTTGTGTGAATGTGAAGTTTTAAAGTTAATCTAGCTAGTGAAATAAAAATAGGCCGCAGTGCTATCCAATATTACATAAAAACTAAAAAATAAAAGTGCATTAACAGCTGTTTATGTGAATAATAAATTTACTTGTCGGTAGACATAAATAAAATGTACACCGAAATACAGCATAATCAATAGAACAGAAATTTCACAATCAAAGTACACGACTCGTTAGCCTAGCGTTGTAATACGCATGAGTTGTATTCGACGTTCCTTGGTTCAATCCTCGCATTACCAACAAAAAAATATATTTTTCTATCTTATTTATCTTATTAAGGAGTTGGAATTAAATTTACAAACATGCCTATCACTTGTGAAGCTTGCAAAGAAAACATAAATGTAACGCAAAAGCGAATTAAATGCACGAGCTGCTTTTCTACGTATCATTCGGAATGTGTAAATTATGGAGAGAACTCGGTTATCCGAGCAAGTTGGAAATGTCCTAATTGCATAGTATCTCAACGCAAAAGCAACAACACTAACACGCCTCTTCCACCAGAGAAAAAACAACATATTAAAAATCAACGAGTTAATGACACCCATACGATTGCATCTCAGTCTCAGAATACACAGGATATTACATCATCAAACACCGTGAACTGCTCAAATCTCATTCGATCACTTGAAGAAATGCTGGACAACAAATTAAAGATTGTAAAAGAAGAACTTATTGAACAACTAAAGGCAACTATTTTTCTGGAACTTAAAAACGAAATATTATCACTTTCCAGTTATACTTCTCAGCTTCAAGAATCTTATAATAATATTCAATTAGAAAATGACACTATAAAGAAAGACTTAGAGTTGCTTCAAAACCGCGTCAGTACAGCAGAAAGCGAAGTTCTGGAACTCCGCTCCCAAATAGGAAAACAACAACAAATTGCTAGACTAAATAATCTAGAGGTGTTAGGATTACCACAGATTAGTAACGAATGTCCAACTGACTTAATAATTAAAATTGCCAAACATGCGGGCGTAAACCTCCAAGAAAAGGACATTGAGTTTGCACACCGTGTCCAACCCTTCACAAAAGTGCAAGGAAGACCAAAACCAATAGTAACTAAATTAAAAGACCGCAAGCACAAAGATGCAATATTATCTGGCTTACGAAGACAGAGGGTTGTAAACACTTCGGATATTGGTTTAGGAGGAAAGGACAAACGGATATTTGTAAATGAACACCTAACACCGGAAAACAAGTTGCTATTAAAGAGAGCGAAAGTTATTGCTAAACAAAATGCTTTTAAATTCGTATGGGTAAAAAACTGCAACATTTTTTAAGGAAAAACGAGGACTCCCCAGTTATATATATCAATTGCGACAAAGATCTAAGCAAAGTTCCTTAGAACTTCACAGACAACAGATTCTCAAAGTATTTTTTACAAAACTTATTTTTTTCTTTTTTGTTAAGTTATCTATATATTATATACATAAAATGCTTTGTCCTGACTGACTGATCGATCAACGCACAGCCTAAACCGCTGGTCGTAGAAACATGAAATTTAGAGGACATATTCCTTATACAATGTAGGCATCCGCTAAGAAAGGATTTTTCGAAATTCATCCCCTAAGGGGGTAAAATAGGTGATATAAGATTGTATGAAACTCTGTTATTCTTAACGCGAAATGCACAGAAAGTGGTATTTAGTTTTTAGATGAAAAATTAGAAATATATGTATTAGATTTTTTTCGGAATTCATCCCTTAAGAGGGTAAAAAGGGGTGATAAAGTTTATATGGGCAAACAATTATTTATGATCAGAATTACTTGAAACTTGGTATTAATGCTCTTCAATACAATTAAATAAATACGTATTTTAAAAATTTTTGAAATTCATCCTATAAGGCGGTCAAATAGGGGATAAAGTTTGTATGAAACTCTGTAATTAATGCACGGAAAATGGTATGTACCTTTAAAATAACAACTAAAACAATACAAATTTCATTTTTTTCAAAATTCATCCCTTGAAAGGGTAAAGGGGGGTTGTGCTGTTTATATGAGGAAAAAGTTGTTTATAATCAGAATAACATAAAACTTGGTATTAATGCTCTTCAATACAATTAAATAAACATGGATTGTAGTTTTTTTTTAATTCAGCCCCTAAGTGGGTAAAACTGGACGGTGAAGTTGGAGTTGTTGAATATATTTAAATAGAGTAACATGACTCAAGTCTTCCGTAAGTGCACACTTACTGTGTAGGATATAAAGTAGAGAACAGAAATTATTCCGAATCCAAAGGAAAATTATATGCAACTTTTCGGCTGGCTACAGTAGCTACAGCAAAATAAGAATGGCAATTTATATATGTAACTTAAAAAAACGGAGAAGGAGGGAGACTGTAAGCTTCAGGTGTACATAGCTTTGGGTCTTTAAAAATAACGTAGATGTTAGCCTCTTAGTATGTTAGTTAAAAAACCCATATTAACCGAGTAACATGACTCTAAATCGTAAACATTGTATGCGATTGTATCATTGTATTCTCTTCCTCTAACTTTGGAGAGACGGAGAGTAGAAAAATCTGCAAAAAATACAGGTAGCGGAGCTTGCTAAATATACGCGTAATATCTTTTAAGATATTGGATATTTTGAGTTACGATCGCTAAAATGAAATTTGTTTTTCTTATTTTTGCAAGTAATAAAGTTTGATCGCGGGCGAAGCCGCGGGATCTGCTAGTATTTCTATAAAAGATATTCAAAAGGTGTACCACACAAAACCCTTTACTCTCTTTCACACACACACAACTTCCTAAAATTCATTCAAAATCAATCACACATAAACCTACCACTCACACATAAAACATCTTGCTGTCTTATTTTCTGCTCATGGGATTGCACAAAAATTTTGGCATCCTCTACCTTATATTACAATAATTGTTTATTATATTTTCTTTCTCAAATACTCATTATAAATGGAAACTAAATCTATTGAAATGCTTTACCAAAATACACGAGGATTACGCACCAAAACACAACAATTTAAACAAAACATACTAAATAATGAATTTGATTTGATATTAATTACAGAATCCTGGCTATGTCAGAGTATTTATAATGGCGAAATATGCGATGATAGATATGACATCTTTAGATGTGATCGACACAAAGGTACATCCCTGAAGGAAACGGGCGGAGGAGTTATGCTATGTGCATTAAAAAAATTACAAGTACAACATAAACAGGATTGGATGTGTAATGGCGTAGAGTCATTATGGATAACTTTATCTCGTAATAAAATGAATAGCTACGAAAATAAAAATCTTCATATTGGCTTGTTTTATGCCCCACCAGACAAAATGTTGCCCAGTAGGTTGGAAGCAATAACTGCTTGCATTGCCCAGGTAATATTGATCCATCCTCACGATCACTTTTTTATAGCAGGTGATTTCAATCTATCTAATACCAAGTGGAGCGAAAATGGACCTATACAAACAAGCTACAGTTCTGCTTCCTTATTAAATGCGGCCACGGATTTTTTAGATATGTGCAATCTAAATGGACTCACGCAATATAATAATATACTGAATTCAAACAATAAAATTTTCGACCTTATCTTTGCGAATATACATATTAATGTATCTCATTCCGTGTCTCCCCTCGTAATGGAAGATGCACATCACCCATGTCTAGAAATAAGCTTACCAAATCTAAATATACGTACTTTTCGCCATAAACCCATTAGCAAACCCAACTTTTATAAAGGTGATTATGAAAAAATTAATGATCATTTGCTAAATATTAATTGGAACCTAGCCTTACAAGCGCCGACAATGGATGACGTGATGGATACTTTTTACACCATATTATATAATTTAATATCTGAATACATACCTAGTAAAAATATTAACTCCTATAAATTTCCAGCGTGGTATACAAAAGCGTTAATTCATATAATCAGGGATAAAAAAAGAGCTCATAAACGTTGGAAAACCTATAATAACCCTCGAGATTACGATGAATTTGCTTTGCTTCGAACAAGACAGAAATCTAAACTAACAGAATGTTTTGACAAATATACTTTGCAAATGCAAGAATACATGAAGAAAGAACCTAAACTTGTTTTTACATACTTGAACTCATTAAAACACAACAAAAGTAGCTATCCTAATACTCTTATCTACGAAGATAATATTTATACCGAAGAGACCGAAGCTTGTAATGGATTTAGTAGGCATTTTGACAGCGTTTTTATAAAACCTGCTTCATCATATAAAAACTTAAATCTACAAATAAATAACGTAAATGATTCCATTTCTGGGTTCATCATAACTGAATGTACTGTTTTGAAACAATTAACAATGCTTAACGTGAGTAAAGGCCCTGGAAGCGATAACATACCGCCTATATTTCTTAAAAAATGTGCACAAAAGCTTGGCTAAGTCCCTTACAATTATTTTTAATTTATCCATAAATACTTTTGGTTGCTTTCCTACAAAATGGAAAGAAGCATTAGTAGTTCCAATTCATAAAAGTGGATCAAAAACTTTAATAAAAAATTATCGACCTATTTCTATATTAAATGTCATGAGCAAAATATTTGAGACAATTATATGTGATAAAATTAGTTTTAACATTAAAAAATGCATTCCTATTGAACAACATGGATTTATGCAAAGACGCTCTACAGTAACGAATTTGGGAGTTTTCACTGACTACATCCTAAAAGTAATGGATGAAAAAGATCAAGTTGACGTAATCTACACTGATTTCGAAAAAGCTTTCGATCGAGTTGATCATGTAATTTTATTGCGTAAACTTGACGTTCTGGGTATACATGGAAATCTGTTAAGATGGTTTTCATCGTATGTTAAAAATAGAATGCAGGCAGTTAAAATGGGAAGTGCTAGGAGTAACTTCTTAAATATATCATCCGGTGTACCTCAAGGCTCGATCTTGGGACCTCTTTTATATAATGCATACTTATTTGACATAAGTAACTGCTTTAAGCACTCTCGTTTCTTGATGTTTGCTGATGACAAGAAAATATTCCTCAGAGTTCGTACTATTGAAGATTGTAAAAAAGTTCAAGCAGACTTAGATAGGTTAGCTACCTACTATGAGACAAATAGAATAACGATAAATGTTAATAAATGCCATCATATTACGTTCACCCGAAAAATTAAACCTATTGACCATACTTACAATATTAACGGAACAACAATTGGCAAGGTCTCATCAGTGAGGGACTTAGGTATTACATTAGACCAAAAATTAACATTTAGCGAACACATGATATTATACACATGATATTATAATTAACAAGGCTTACAAACAACTCGGGTTTATTAAGCGTGCAACCTTTAATTTTAGAAATATAGAATGTATCAAAATGCTTTATTTTGCGTACATACGAAGTGTACTAGAATATGCCAGTAGTATTTGGTCACCTTATTATAAATCAGATATACAGAGAATCGAAAAAATTCAGAATGTATTTGTAAAATACCTACAATTTAAAAATTACAAAGTTTTTGATACAGATCGTGATGCATATGAATATTATCATATAGAAACACTCGAAAGTAGACGAGCACAAAGCGATATGAAACTGTTGCACGCAATATTAAACAATAAGATTGATTGCCCTGAACTCCTATCAAACATATCCCTTCAGGTTCCAAAGCAGCGAACGCGACATACACCCTTGCTATATGTACCTTCTACTAAAACCCAATATGCCAAAAATACCATTTTAACGCGATCAGTTAAAATTTATAATGAACAGTACTCTGATTTGGATATATTTAATTTATCTGAAGTAGTCCTTAAAAAAGAGATTAAAAAAAAAAGAAAAAAGGAGTTTCGCCATTAAGTCATAATACGTGAGCAGTCATTGACTTGTATATTTTAAGCAATAATAATAGAAATTATTACTTGAGCATACACACACAACCTCACACCACACACACACACCCACACACAACATACACACACCTTTATATTTTAGATATAATAGATATTTAGATTTTTACCGTAATAGATTTTATCTTAGATCCAAGACATCCTTTGAATATCAAAATTTTTGCTTTACCTTTTTAATGTCTGTTGTTCATTATTGTTGTACTTTTAGTGTAATCTAATTTTGGCCTTATTGTAACCTTATTGTAGACAGACAGACGGACGGACGGACGGACGGACGGACGGACGGACGGACGGACGGACGGACGGACAGACGGACGGACGGACGGACGGACGGACGGACGGACGGACGGACGGACAGACAGACAGACAGACAGACAGACAGACAGACAGACAGACAGACAGACAGACAGACAGACAGACAGACAGACAGATTAGATACGCACTCAACGACGACGCACCGACGGCAGGTCTGTCAAAGCAGATGACAACAACCATGGAGTTACTTCACGTTCCACTCTGCTATCAGAGAAGTACCAGGAGCAATGCCACACTGTCCACCGAAACGGGCTGGAGACGTTGGGTTGAAACTTTCAACCCCTCCTTTACCCTCTTCAAGTTTCATTTTTGCGACAAAAAGTAGCTCATGTTCTTTTTCATGCTCCATCCCCCTCTATACCAAAATTTCTCAAATTGGGAAATATGCGTGTGATTTAAATAAAGGTGAAATATATTTTTTTATAATCTTTATTGCTTTTGAATTATGCTTATATTAGGTAATATTTTTAATGTCATTTCTTTTTGATTAAGAAATTATTAAAAAGTGCAAAAACAGGTGGAAAATTCAAAGCAATTGAAACGCAACGCCATTGGTCAGACCGAATGTGACGTCAAAGTCTATTATAACAGAGCGCCGTTGTGTGGTGTTTGCGATTGGTACTAACAATCTAGATCAACCTGTTCATTCGTTGATCGCAATGTTGTCCTAGACTATGACGTCACGCCAAGCTCAGCAAAATGGCGGGCGTTTAAAGTATATCTGTAGGATATTTAAAAAAAATACTAAATTTTAAGTTTTTGGAGCTGGGTATTTTTTACAATTATATAACGATGTAAGCTATTGTATAAAAAAAATCACGCATATTCCCTATTGGTTCAGCGGTTTAGGAGTCAAAATATAATAGACACAGTTACTCTCGCATTTATAATATTATATAGTATGGTTTACACAGTGAAGCACTTTTCCTGGTTTAATCGTTATATAATCAGTAATTAATAAATTTATACATACAACAGAAAATCATACGTCCTGCCCAAACATCAAAATCTAATCGTCGTCATACTTTCCCTGCCTGCCTGGCACCTGCGTAGACGAACACCACAGAGATTGTACGAAAAAGCTTGATGTCTTCGACTGAACTAGCGGCGCGTAACAATATATTAGTCTTATGTAAAAACAATAGATATTCATTTATTTTATTATATTTGACAGGCGCACTGATATTCTGATCGGTTATCACCCAACGATTTCTTTAAAAATAATCCTACTTCCTACTAATATTATAAGCGCGAAAGTTTGTAAGAATGTATGTATGTATGTATGTTTGTTTGTTACTCTTTCACGCCAGAATGGCTGAATGGATTTGGATGAAATTTTACACAGAGATAGATTATAGTCTGGAAAAACAAATAGGCTACTTTTTATCCCGGAAAAATGTGCAGTTCCCGTGGGATAGGTTTGTTTTTGTTTTCCTAGAGGCGAACCTGAGCGAAGCGAGGGTGAGCCGCTAGTTAGAAATATTGTTATTATCCCACGTCAATCGTCTATTCAAAATTGCTTGTTAAAGCATATACGACACGTTTGGCTCAGTTTGTACTGAGTCGTTTGTCAAGCCTACTTGCTGTGCCAGCGGTCGCGGGTTCGAGTCCCGCTAGGAGCATTCATTTGTGTGATGAGCACGAATGTTTGTAATCCAGTTATGGGTATTTATATTTATAATATGTATGTATTTAAAGATATATACGTTAGGGATATGATCTTTCATATAGAGATCGAGCTTAGTAGCGTACCATAGGACAGGCTAATGTCCAGCAGTGAACGAGAGCTGGCTGAATGTGATGATGATGATGATGATGATTTTGGGATGTTATGGCAAATAAAAAACCAAATAAATTTGAACATAATTTCATGAAATAAACTAAACTACAAAATTTACAAATATACAAATTATTCTATAATTATATTATACATATTATAAATAAATCAATTAAATTAGATGGAGACAATTACATAATCAAATAAAAATAACAATTGCAACTCAGCATTGCGATCATTCAAAAATAGACATTATTTTCATACACTTAAAGTCCAAATCAATACTAATATTATAAATATGAAAGTATGTTGGTTTGTCCTTCTTTCACATCAAAACAGAGTGACGGATTGGCGTGATTTTTTGTGTGGAGATAGTTGGAGGGCTGGAGAGTGACATAGGCTACTTTTTACCGCGGAAGATTATCTCATTCCCACGGGGAAACACATTATAATACAACCAAAAACCACTCATCATACCTATGTATATATATATATATATATATATATATATACATACACATATATAATATATGTATATATATATAGGCTATCTATTCCATACTAACCGTTAAAACAATCTAGGGACGAACCCGAGCGAAGCGAGAATGTGTCGACAGTTCAACATAAATACAATACTGAGTTACAATATTTTACCTTGCAATTGTCAAATTGTTGAATTTATACAAAACCATTTTTTTTTGCTTTTATTTCATAAAATATAATATGTCACAATACTATTAAAATTAATTTAAAAAAAAGGCTTGTTATTTATTTAACATCCTGTCTTTTTCTATAGCACTTTTGTTTATTTTTATTAATAATAATAATAATATTATAAAATTACAAATAAATTTATTAAGTGGAAAAGATCATTTTGAAATAATCACATAATACAAACATTATTTAAGACATTCATTGTTTTATTAAAATTTATATATATATATATATATAATAGTAAAATAATATATTAACACTAACCACAAAAATAACTAAATAAGAAAACAAAGTGTTCCTTTATTATATTATAATGACTTTTTAACACAAAAAAAAGCTTATTCAAAATAACCAAAAAAAAAAACCATCATTAGAATGGAAAAATTTAAAACGAGCAATTAATAATTGGAACATTTTTCGAGGTATTCAACAAAGAAAAAAGCATTAAAATAAATTCACACTCGGTGAAGATATTACGTAACATACGTACACACATGCACACAAACATATGATTATTGCGAATTATATATATATAGACATTAGTGTAAATGAATTATTATTGTACATTATAATATCCGAATATTATTATAAGCTTAATTATTATAAGCTATAATGTCATCACAATTCATTCAATAACATGAATATTTAATGGATATAATATGAATACGTTGTTTATTAACTAATTCTTACAATTTAATTAAAAGAAAAATGCTTTACACAATAATACAAAGCGAAGTAACATAAAAAAAATTGAAATTATATATGAAATTTGTTTAACCATATTTACTGTTTAGAAGAAAGAGATAAATGTGTACTTTTTTTATTAAAAAAATGAACAAAAAAAATTGAAAAACAAAATAAATTAAAAAAATTTGTAGTGAAAAATAAAAAAAAACATTGAAACAAAAACTATGTGAATTATTGAAATAAAAGTTATAAATATGGAACAGTTAAAAGAAAAATTCACAGTCTAATAATTCCTTTATAACTTCGCTTTGTATTAATCATACATCTAACTAAATGCTATATTAATATTAAGCCATACATTAGCGTCTTATTGCTTTAGACGTAATTTTAAAACAATGTTAGTGATATTAAAAAACTTTCAATCCTGTCCAAAAAAAAAAAAAGAAAAAAAAATGGATGACAACCATTTCGAAACAACCGAAAGAAAAAAATAGAAATTAATAATCTAAAATAAACGGAAATGAAAATAAACGATTTATTTAAAAGTTATTATGATACTTTAAATAATTTCCGTTAAAAAAATATAAGAGAAAGATTTAGAATTTCCGAAAAAAAAAATGCATGTTACATATCTTTCAACACGTGTTTCAAGATGGCACCCTCGTTATTTCTCATTTGGTTTATTCCAGTTTCCATTGTATTTATTGGAATTACTTTATTATCTGATTCTATGGACACTTGGGAACTCGTTTCCAGGTTTTGGAAAAGAAGGTTGTTCGAACCCGTCGAAGGGTTTCGTTTGTGGCCGACTTCGAAGACTGGATTTGGTCCTGAAAAGTAATATTTATAAATAAATAAATATCTTGGAATATAAACACACAGCACCATCTAGTTCCATGGTAAGCTACGAGGCTTGTGTTATGGATACCAGATAGTTGATACACTACACATATTATATAACTTTAAATACATACATATTATAAATATAAACACCCATGACTGGAGTACAAACATTCGTGCTCATCACACAAATGAATGCCCCCAGCGGGACTCGAACCCGCGACCGCTGGCACAGCAAGTAGGGTCATTACAAAATGAGCCAAATGTGTCGTCAAATATTTCTTATTAGACACTCTTACAAATTACAATATTTTTAAGTACTTGTAAAGAAATTGCGGAAAAAAGATAATTATTATAAAATCCGTGATGGTACATTTTTTCTATGTAGGAGCAAAAAAATCATGAAAAATACTAATACTCTATATTATAATATATCTAATACTTATAATTCTGAGATACTATTCTAAAAATACTTCGCCAAGTGCGGGCGGAATGAGAATGTCTTTCGAAAACTTGCTATGTTTCAGACATGCAGGTTTCCTCACGATGTTCTCATACACCGTAAAACAAGTTGTAATCATGTTGGAAATGATTCGCACATGAAAATATCAGTGTTGCGGGACTCGGGATTTGAACCCGCTTCACTCGGTTTCCCAAGTGAGCGCGTTACCATTGGGCTACATTGTATTGAATTAATTTACACACTAGAAACTCACCTATAGTCGAACTCTTTCTAGAACTTGCCACAGACGCTCTGCCACCTTGCAAACCCATCATATCAGGTAACTGGGCTCTCGGTCTGGATTCATTCTGTAGAAACTTCACAAACTCCGCCGCTAAGCTGTCCCCAGCATTAGAAGGACGTACGAGACCCAATTTCTCACATTCCGTCTGATTAAAATCTAATACTGTCGACAATATCCTGAGAATTTGTGTTCTGTAAAAATATAAACGACATTTTTTTTTAAATTTCAACATCATTTTAAATAAAACTATCTTTTCAGTCAGTCTTGTCTGTAACAAGTATATAACGCCTTTGAGTTGTCTAAAACCTTAGTCTCTCCCGTGACCATGATTGCTGTAAAGCATTCGAAACGTCGGGAATCAAAAATCAAAATAAATCCGCGAAATAATCCGAAAAGATAGTTTTATTTAAAATGTCAAATATTCGCTTAAATCTAAGAAAGTATTATTCAACATCATTAATACTAGCGTTAGGTACGTTTTGACGCTTAGTATGGAATAGATAGACTATATACATATGTAGGTATGATGAGTTTTATAACCCTTCCCCTCCATTTTCACCCCCTTGAGGGATTTCCTAGATAAAACTATCCTATGTCCTTCCCAGGGTCTCAAGCAATCTCCATACTAAATTTAATCTAAATAAGTTCAGCGGATTAAGCGTGAAAAGGTAACAAATAGACAAACAGACAGTGTTACTTTCGCATTTATAATATTAGTATGGATGTCTAGGATATTGATTTGATTAATTGTGACAACCAGTCATGTAGTTCATCTTCTCTATAATACAATAAACTTCAATAAAACAAAAATGATTAAAGAAGATCTTTATACTTGACCCCTATAAAATATAGAATCTAATTTGAAATTTATTATCTACAATCTACATATACATACATATGCCTGATACCTAAAGCTCAGTTAGTTAGTTAGTTTGTTTGTTTGTTTTATTTGTTTGTTTGTACGCGCTAATCTTAGGAACTACTAATCCGATTTAAAAAATTCTTTTTGCTTTAGGCTATAGATGATCACGGAAAAATATACGGTTCCCGTGGGATACATTTATTTTCGCCAAGGGACGAACACGAAGCGAGGTTGAGTCACTAGTTCCTAAATAAAAAGGCTATAAAATGCTAAAAGATTTTTCAAATCAGAATGATATCAATCTTGGAATTCCAGAAGCTGAAATCAAAAACACTACAGTGTGTTCAGTTAACCGATTTTAAAGAAGGAGGTATTATTCCAATGGCTTTGTAAATTCCTCACCTATTAAGACTGCTTTGCCCAGCGGTCATCACATAGTTTATAACCAAGTTCTTGACTAAATTCTTATCGACTTTGTCTTGTTGGTTTGATATAGCATTGTAATATCTTTCTTCTGCCGCCGCTACAGATGTTTGTAGAGTTCGAACTGAGAGTGAAACGGGGTTCAAAATTAAACATTATGTAACTTTTTAAACAACCAGAATAATAATTAATAAGTTACAATTATTAATATAAACTAATATGTAATAATATGCAAATAATTAAAAAAATGTATTAAAAAAACAAAGCCACTGTCAATATTTAAATTGACAGATAAAAAATGTACTATTTTACAGATAATGAAAAACTAAACTAATCGAATAACTACTCTCACCATGCGTATCGTAGAATCGATGCAAGCGCCATCACGATCTCAAAGTATTATTCAGTCACTGGGTTGAGAATAAAGACACTGACAAAATGTGAAGACCAAAAAAATCATATTTCATGGTCAAGTAATATTGATATAATAGTAATAGTAATATATGTGAAAATTTGAACTTGTTTTTGAAAATATTTCCTATACTAAAAAAAAAAAACATTTTCAATCCAATTCAAAATGATTGTTGAGTCATTTAATAGATATTTTTTTAATTCTAAAATAATATACCACTTCAAAAAAGTTGGTAATATTTTGATAAAATCACAAGTGAAAGTGATCTTTGTTCTCATTTTCATTCTACCAGTACCTGAAGTAATACTCAGAGACAATGAGGCTTTCTTCTTTGGATCTCTATTCTTCTACTGGATAGGAATATAAAATATAAAAAAAAATCTTTGATAACATTATTTTTTTGTAATTTTTCGAATGGATTTAAAAAATATTTTTCATGTTATCAAAGAATATGGACATAAAACATTCAAAACGATAAAAGAGTGCTACAAAAATGCAAGTGCGAACGGAACAATCGATGCAATTAGTGTCAAAAGGTTCATTATTGATAAAAAAAAATCTGTCTAAAAGTGATATCACTAAAGTGATATTTTATAATATATTTTTAAATATTATCATAAAACTTTTGACACTTAAACATAATATAAAAACAAGCAAAAAAAAAAACAAAATGGTGAATAACACAGACGTCACGACGTGATATACCTACTCCTCAATCAAACCCCATATGGTAATCTGAGTTGAACGCGATCAACTGTCACACCAGACAGGTGTCATGAACAGCTGTCAATGTCAGTGTGACAGATCGCGATGTCAAAAAGCCTCACAGTTACCAAATGAGATTAGACCGAAGTTGGTGCAAGCTTGGCTCTGGACAACGGCTGGGAAAGCTTTGTAAATTAAAATTTTCAATTTTTTTCGAATTACATATTCTATCTTATCGTTAATTTTAATTTGATATTTTCAGCTATCACTACAAAAAAATAATATATTCATTGATAAAATATTTACTAATTATGGCATATTATTTCATAATTTAATTCAGATACTGATAAGTTGTAATTTACAACTTAGTTTGATTAATTATTATTATTATTGAAAAAAATTACATCGACGTGAAGTACAAATTAAGCAAATGCTAAAAAATGAAAGATATACGTACATAGAGCAAACTTAAAATTTTAATGATTCATGATAAATTCATAAATAAATACATTAATTAACGTTACTAACAACAAAACAACATTAAAACAGACAATACAAGACACACGTTCAAAGCAACTACACAACGATTACGTTAAATTTCACAAATGTATGGACAGTATCAACGAATAACCTGGTAAGTAGTTATATCTAAGCCAAAAAACATAAAAAAACCTATATAAATGGCTAAAATCGACTTGCCAAGTTATCCACGCACACTATCCATTCATTTATATGTAACACGAAACTTACGTGTGCCAGTTAGTTTGAAGGAATGCGACATGTGACTTTATACCAACTGATAGCCTGGGGGTGAACGACCCCAGAATTACCAGCTGATATTTAGCCGAATGCCGGATTTTCATACGAAAATTCCAATAAAAAAAAATTACAATTGAATAAAAAAATCCTCATATCATGAAAAAATTAAAAACAAAATTTGAAAGATAAAATATATATGTCTTGAAAAAAAAATACCTAAACTTATTTTTGTAAAAAAAAAAATTTAAATCCTAATTAAAAATACACCATTCTTAACACAGATAACATATACTACAGGAATCATAATAATACAAAACATTCTACATCACTATTCTATACAATGTAACTAAGGTTGCTATCAACAAAAAATCAAAAATTACCTATAACATACATTACATATGACAATAAAAACAATCTATATAAGCTTTCAGAAGGTTTAGAAAATAAATCTTAGTTATTCATATATTATAAATAAACTAGAATTTTCTCAAATACCTATAAAACTACAGTAGAAAAAAAGGCAGTTAAAAAGCTAGATGTTCCAAAGAAGAGTATATAACAATAATTTGGGACATAAACACACAGCACCATCTAGTTCCATGAACAGCTATGAGGCTTGTGTTGTGGATACCAGATAGTTGATACACTACACATATATAACTTTAAATATATACATATTATAAATGTAAACACTCATGACTGATATACAAACATTCGTGCTCATCACACAAATGATGTTTGATCACACAACTACAAACTGAGCCAAACGTGTCGTCGAGTGATTGGAAAAAAATATAATAAGCAAAGTATTATTATTAATTAAATAAAGTATTTATTACTAAAATATCTCCTTCGAATTGAGAGATCACTTGTGAACCATTAATGTAAAATTATATGATATAAGGTAAGCTGACTTTAAAATCACCATATAAATAATAAATTATTTCTCTTAGGGTTGATATTTTTCATTTATATATGATAGATTCATAAAAATAGGTTCACAATTGGCAATTATCTGCACAAATTAAATACATCCTCCATGACGAAATAAGCCAAAAAAAAAATCTGAACCACACAACAAAAATATGAATAACTAAGATTTATCCTTAAAATAGAAAAACTTTAGCAAAAATCCGAAAAAAATCCTACCTTGTTCTTTCAAGTCGTTTATTTGAGCAGATTTAGTCTCAACTTGATCACCAAGTCTGGTAGCCGCTTGGAGACCAGCTATAGAATCTTCTAGTTTACTGTTGAGACGCGCTATCTCCTTATGTAAATTCTCATTTTGACGTTTAACATCCTCCATTTTGTTTCTTATTTTCTCTGTGGCTGCGCTTATGTCTCTTTCTTTGTCTGGAATTGGGAGATTAGATTTTTTGATTGCGAGTTTTTTGTTGTTAACAATATGTTAATATTAACTGCCTTTATTGGCTTGCAATGCTGCAGATTATGAGATCCTGGGTTTGATTCCTGGGAATACAATTACAGTCGTTTTTGTGCAATTGTACCGACATGATTAATGTTTTTCTTGGATAAACAGCCTATAAAACTATATAATTAATTGCATATAGTGCAATGAAGGTCGGGTTCGATCGAAATCATCGGCCATCATCTTCTGCTGGATTTCGTTGGTTCAATATCCAAATAAATATTTCAAATATATTTCCAATGGTTCGAACATCAAAGCTACGTAGGCTTTAGAACAGACCAGGTTTTAAGACTATGTTTTATAATTTGATAAAACCTTTTACAAGTCTTTTGTATTCTATGTTTTGTAAATTTTAAAATATCTTCCAATGGTCACTTAGTCACATCTAACAGTGTAAAATCTAGATATACTAGCTATAGATTTATGCTCGCTTCACTCGAATAAGTGCCATTTATATCTATAATTTTATATATAAGCACCGCCACCTTTTGGCAATTTTTATTACTAATAGTGGCCTGTGTTATTCTACGTCATGATTAATCTGTGTATTAAATTTCATCTAAATTCGTTCAGCTGTTTCTGCGTGAAAGAGTAACAAACGTACACACATTCACAAACAAACACAGTAGTAGTGAAAAGAGAAAAAAGCTGTAAATCATTCTTACCTAATTGAAATTGTTCCAACACAACTTGCAAGTTGGTTAAAGCAGCTTCACTTTTGCTCTTGGCGTCTTCAGCGTCACTTAACTTCGATTGTACTTCTTCCCTTTGCTTTTCTAATAACTTGATCTGGTTCCTTAGAGTTTCTACTTCTTGGTTTGCTCGAATGCTGTTATGAAAAAGTTAACTATAGTATGGTTTTTAACTTAACTTCAAACGGGCAAGATTTATAATGTGCCTTTTGAAAGTTTAACTTTAGGCTATCAAAAATATATGCTTTAAAAAAATTTTTAGAAATTAAAAAAAATAATGAATAAATCTAATAAAGTTTGAAAACAAAAACAAAACTAAAAAGTCATTTTAAATGAAAATTTAATATATTTTTCTTTACAAGAATATTTATAGTGTAGCATAATTGATTAATAAATATTATTTCACTTCAAGATTACTTTAAAAAATGTTTCTATTTCTTTATTCTACAATTTTTTTCTATTTTTCGATATACAGATACACTATAACTTATAATAATAAAAAAAAAAAAAACATTTATAATTTTTTTTTAAATAACATAGTATGTAAGTATTTTCATCTTGTCTCTTTATAAAGGTGACTATAATAGTCAATGGATACATAAACTAAATACAATAATATATTGAAATAACTGTTCGTATGTCATTTACACTTGCTTTTCTATTAGCGATAGCGCTTGTAGAAAACCAAGTTATATAAGTAAAGATAGATTAAAATCATTAACTCACCTATTACTAGTATAAACAGTGCTAGTCTGTTTAGCCCTTTCTTCCACTTGGTGCAATCTCGTCTGACACTCTGTCAGTTTCTGCTCAGCCGCCATCAGTTCCTGCGTGTAACTCTCCTCTGTTTCCACCAAGTGATGACGTAGCCTTTCCAACTCCCGTGACGAGTTTTGTTCTTGTTCTGACAACTGTGAAATCAATTAAAGTTTTATTATAATTAAAGGTTTTGAAATGCCTGAATATTCTCTTATTAAAACATTATATTGCTTTGCTTTTGATGTCGGATCATCCTATATTTATTCAATTTAATTCTTCAAAACAGTAAAAACTGGCAACTTAAATGTTGACTAAACGTTTGAAAAATCAGCTAAACTCACCTGTACATTTTCTGCTGTCAATTTCTTAACAGTTTCTAATTGAATAGTCAAGCTCTTGTCCAAATCTTCACATTTTTTGTTTAACTGTTTTATTGTTTCACTGTTATTGGCAAATTCAGATCTTAACCTATCATAATCGCTTATATTTTGATTTAAAACCATTATAATTTCATCTTTTTCTTTCAAAGATAATCGTAGAGTTTCACAATTTGAACAAATTTCAGAATGGTTCTTTAAAAGCATTTCCTTCTCTTCTAATATTCTTTTAAATTCATTACTTTGTTCCAACAAAACGTGATTCAGCCTTTGAATTTCATTATGATATTGGATACTTTCATTATGCTTCAAATTAACTAAATTTATCAACTCAGTTTTTTCTACATTTGTATTGTTTATCACAGTCTGCAATTCTGTACATGTGTTTTCTAATAATAACGACTTATTTTTAATTTCATTTAATTCATTTAATTTAACTTCAAAATTACTTTTGGCTTCTTGTAATTCCTTTTCTATTGCTTGTTTTTCTTCTAATAATTTTGCGTACTCATCATTTGGCAAAGTCGTGTTTTCTGACGATTTAATTTTGTCAGTCAACTCAACTATCGACTGATTAAGTTCTTTGATTTCTTTATCTCTACTATCTATGATTAATTTATATTCAACATCCATTTTTTCTAATTCTTGCAGTTGATTTGTCAATTTTGTTATTTCTGTATTTTTGTTATTTGTCTCATCAGTAAGGTGGTGTACTTGTTGAATAGCGGCCATATTTTCTTCACGTAATTTTTTCAATTCTTCTTGGGTAAGATTAAAGTTAGTATTGGCATTTTGAAGTTGTTTCGTTACATCTTCTAACGATTGTTGGATTCGATTTATTTCCTCAGTTTTATTTTCGACATCATCTTCCAGAACTGTAATAGTTTCTTTCAGTTTATTTAAGTCCGTATTAGATTTGTTTATGGTCGAGTTTAAATTATTAATTATCGAATCTTTTTCAGCAACAGTAAGATTAACTAATGTCTCAAACTCATCTTTCAAGACCTCAATTTTGCCGTCTATAGTAGAAAAAGTATCTTGTATATGTTTTTTCTTGCTTAGGATTTCCTTATTCTCTTCTGTAAGAGCATGCAATTTAGAATCATCTTCTTGAGTATCATTTAGGTATTTTAAAGAATAATTTCCAGACTCTGTTTGTTGTTGACTCTTTAAGTTTAAGACATCATTTGTCAATGATTCTACTTTATTTTTTAATGTGGAATTTTCATTTATTATATCATTTAGCTTAGAAGCTATTTGCTTTTTTAACGTAGTAATTTTTTCGGCATCACTTGCACACGCATTTAATGCTTCATGCCCTTTAACTTTCTCTCCGAGTATAATATTTTCTTTCTCAATTTTTTCCTTTTCTGTGATAATATCATCAAACTTATTTTCAAGATCCTGTAATTTATGCTCTAGACATATTTTCGCAGATTTTGTTTGATTATGAGAATCATTTAACGCCAGGATTTCTTGTTTTAGGTCATCTACTTGTTTAGTTAGTAAGACTTTATCATTTTCTAATATATGAATATCAATAGCCAGTTGTTCATTTTTAGAATTAGCTGAGCTTACGCGCTTCTTTAAATTATCAGTCTCATCTATTGCCTTTTGAATCTTTTCATTATTATTAATATTAGAAGCACTTTCTAATTCGTTTACAGCTTGTGTTTGTGTTTTACATAATTTCAATTCATTAAGCATTGATGTATATTTATTTTTCATATCATTCAGACTTTCCTGGATAATTTTCTTTTCATTTTGTACTTCTGCAAGTTCTTTTTCAATTCTCCTTATTTCAGATTCAAAAGTTTTGTTAATTCTATTGCAATCTGCTAATTCTGATTCCAATTTTACGAGGTTATCTTCATGGGTTTCAATGATAGGCTCAAGTTTGGATGTATTTTTTAGAACAGTTATTTCTGATATTAGAAAGTCATTGTTCTTTTTCATTTCTTCTAATTCACCTTCAAGATGTTGGATATCGGATGTAAGGTATTCATTTTCTGTGGTTACGTCTTCAATTTGTGATTGCAAATGATTTATGTTGGAATTTTTTTCCGAAAGTTTTTGTTGAAGCGCGTCAATATCCTTCTTAAATGAATTTATAGTTTTGAATACACTTTCTAATTTATGCATCGCGATATTTTCAGTTCCAGAAGGCATTTCACCAACATAATCTACAGGTAAATCGAAGTTGATATAACGATTGTATAAATGTGTTATTTTATCTTGTATCAAAGTTTTCATTTCGAATTTAGCATTACTATCCACTTCACGTTGGGCGAGCTGCCGTTTTAATTCTTTTATATCCCTTTTTAATGTTTCGATTACACCCTTAGCATTATCATCTATATTTGTTTCATCTAAATGTTCCTGATTGGAATCACGTCTATGTTTAAGTTCATGAATTTCTTTTAACAAGTTGTCATATTTTTCTTTTGGAACCATATTTGATGCTTCTGTATATTTTGTTGCAATTTCTAAGTCGTGTTCTAGTTTAGTAACTTGTTCTTGCAACTTAAAAACTTCTTCGTGTAATTCCTGGTTCTCTTCTTGAAATTTCTCTGCGTTTTCTTTTAAAAGACTATGTATTCGTTCCAAATTCTGATATTTGTGATGTAGCGTATCGTAATCTAATTGGGCTGCTTTCAAATTATCTATTTCTTGGTCTCTTTCGCTGAGTTTATGGAATAATAGCTTTATCTCTGCAGAATATTCTTCATTAGAATTCTTTAAATCCTCATGTTCATTTTTTAGGATTTCAAAATTCCTTTGTAGCTCCTTCTTCAAAGTGAGTAGCTTTTCCATCGCAACTTGGTGTTGGTTATCTAAATCTTCCAAGCTACATGTTAAATTCTTATTTTCCTCCCGAAGCCGGTTAACTTCTTCATCGTTGTCTAACTTTTGCTCAGTATTATCTCGTTCCCTTAGGTTGGAAAGTTCATCTTGTAAGGCTTGTATTTGTAATTTGTATTGTTTTTCGATATCGTGATCGGTCTTCGACACTTGCGGCGGTGGATCCCAGTACCACGTCGATTCTTCTTCTTTGACGCCATTTTTTCGTGAGAGTCTCTGAAAACAAAAAGAAAATAAAATATAATTATATTATGATAAATTAAAAGTTAAAAGACGATAGTTAAAATACATCATACTAGTTTAATCTAAAATCATAACAATAAATCAGTTTGACCATTAGAATATCTAGTTTACTACGATTTAAACTCGGGAGTTTAGTTGAATTTAAAGCCATAAAATAACCTACGTCTTTTAAATTATTTAGATTTACATTGATAATTGTTGTTAAAGGATATTTTTATGGAATGAGTTATTTAATATGTAACTTAAGAAGGTTCTTAACTAAATGATAGATATGTTTTATTATTTATTTGATTATTATAGTATGTACTAATACAGCATTTTTACATAAGTGGACCCACAAAACTGTTTGCAGAGTTTGTCTGTGGGATCAGAGTCTCACGATAGACTTAGGTTATAATATTTAAGGCTTCTAGGTGAAGTATTTTAATTACGTTAAACTGTTCATGTAATGGTTTTTATAGATAAATAAATAAATATGTTGGAACATTAACACACAGCACCATCTAGTTCCATGGTAAGCTACGAGACTTGTGTTATGGATACCAGATAGTTGATACACTACACATATATAACTTTAAATACATACATATTATAAATATAAACAACCATGACTGGAGTACAATCATTCATGCCACACAAATGAATGCCACCAGCGAGACTCGAACCCGCGACCGCTGGCACAGCAAGTAGGGTCACTACAAACTGAGCCAAAAGCGTCGTCAAATAGAATAGATAGAATGGTCTATATTATTTAGGCCTTATTATTTTTCTATAATATAAAAGATATATTAAGCATCACACCCTTCGGGCCCCATGAAGTGACTTTAACAGGTCGTCGGTAAGCAACAGCATTTGCCACGGTTAATTGTAGGTAAAAGAAGTCAAGTCTTCCGTAATTACGCAAGAATTTTAAGCAATTTAAAGCATGTTAGAGCCTAGAGGTCTTTGCCAAAATAGTAAAGTAAGAACATAAATATAAATAGCAGGACCATCCATTACAATTACTAAGAATGTCAATCCTTGTCAAGTTTACAAGCGAATAAATCAAAATAAGAAAGGTACGTTTTAGACTTCTTCGAAGAGTCATACAATATATTTCTTGGTACGTAAACTTTCGACAAGTTTTAGTATGTAGTGTCTTTGAATTAGTTAAATATCCGAGTACCGTTTGTCTGTAAAGCAACGAAATTCAACATTGTTTTAAAATACATCCTAATATAATATTATAAATGTGAAAGTCTGTCTGTAAGTTACCTTTTCACGGTTAAACCGCTGAACAGATTTCCATAAAATTTGGCAAGGACATAGATAATAAATAAATAATAAATAAATATGTTGGGACATTAACGCGCAGCACCATCTAGGTCCATGGTAAGCTACGAGGCTTTTGTTATGGATACCAGATAGTTGATACGCTACACATATTATATAACTTTAAATACATACATATTTTAAATATAAACACCCATGACTGGAGTACAAACATTCGTGCTCATCACACAAATGAATGCCCCCAGCGGGACTCGAACCCGCGACCGCTGACACAGCAAGAAGCGTCACTACAAACTGAGCCAAACGTGTCGTCAAAAAAGATAGCATGGGGAGGGACATAGGATACCTTTGATCCCCACCCCAATTACCACGCGAGCGAATCGACGGGCAAAAACTAGTAACGTAGTAAATAAAACGTAAATAAGTAATAATAGGTAAGTCTATAGGTATCATATATGTATTATTCCTTTAACTGCAAGTATATTTTCACTAGCGACTCACCCTCGCTTCGCTTCGTGTTCGTCCCTAGACAAAAACAAATTGATCCCACGGGAACCGTACATTTTTCCGTAATGATATATAGCCTATAGCCTTCCTCAGTTAACGGGCTATCTAATACAAAAATAATTTTTCAAATCGGATCAGTAGTTCCTGAGATTAGCGCGTTCAACCAAACAAACAAACAAACAAACTCTTCAGGTTTATAACATTATAAGTATAGATATGACATTTTAAACTTACAATCATTTTTAACATATCCTAAAAGACATTTTTACTGAGAATCTCTTATCTCGTTTTTTTGTTGTAGACGTTCCGAATGATTTGTAGGAGCTCATGACTATGATTGCTGTAACGCATTCGAAACGTCGGGAACAAAAAAAAAACTAAAATAAAACCGAAAAAAATTCGAAAATATAGTTTTATTTAAAACCTGAAAATAGTTAATTATTGTCACTTAGTGTTAGGAGATTAGGGCTCCCTAATTAAGTCTAAGTCCATAAGCGTACCCTAAGTGTCGATGAAAATGAACTTATCGTTAGCTATTATCCAGAATAGAAGAAGAGAAGAAAAAAGAAGAATTTAGAAGTACCATAAACTCATTAGTAAAAATGAACAACGTATTTAATGTTTTAGATAAAGATGTTATTTTCTACTCATGGTTAATTAACTTTTTTCTTATAAATATTTAATGCATACAAACAGATTATTGGTTTTTTAATTATTAATTGTCGTAGTCCTCATATCGCAATCTTCAACCTCCAAATATTTCAGAAACGTGACACTTTGGAGCATCATATTGCTATATTTCTTGCTGTAAGTGTCATCTATCCATACATACTTATTCGTGCATAGCTACTTTGAAAAATTCCAAATGGCGGCGTTTCGGATTTTGACTTTTTTATATGTATATCTGTTATTACATGATATATATATACTATACGTTCTTATGTCAGATCTGTACTCAAGAGCATATTATATTAAATTATTTGCTATGAAAAGTAATATTAATATTTACATTTTTATCTAAATTAATATATATTGTTAAAGTAAAGTTAACTACGTGGCAAACTACCTTGCAGTTAAAATTTAACTAAAAAAGTTAACTTAGAAAAGTAACTAGGTATCTAACAAAGAATTAGTCAAGCTGAAGTTTTCCTTAATCCTCTGTTAATAAAGGTTAAAATTGGCCATCATATCTGAAGAGTTCTAAAACACTAGTTCAAACACGATACGTTATCTTCGCTTTATGGCTTACTGACTCACGTAACAGACACACATGCAGGTTTTCCCCTTTTTATTGCTATCGATAACCATTTAAAGGTTATGGCAATTTTAGTGGCTTTTTTAACCATAAATGCCACTTTAGGTTTATATTCGTGAAGGTTAAAATTAAACGTTTCACTAGGGTTCAAAAAATCGCGAATTTCTAGGTTTTATAAAAAAAATTAATACCTAGTTTTACAAATGAAATACTTCAATATGAGTTGAATATTACATGATTGCTGTAAAGCATTCGAAACGTTCGGAAACCCAAAAACTAAAATAATTCCGCGAACAAAATCGAAAAGATAATTTTATTTACAACTAGCGATTCATCCTCGCTTCGCTCAGGTCCCTAGGTACGTTTTGACGCTTAGTATTTAATAGTTCTTTTTCCTCAATCTTTCCATGTTTTTTAATAGTTATTATGCAATTCGGAGCGGAGGCAAATCCAATAAATCAAAGATCATAAAAATCGGTCCAGCCGTTCTTGAGTTATAAATGGTGTAAATAACCCGACTCTGTTTTATATATAGATGTCAAATATTCGCGTAAATCTAAGAAACTATTATGAAATACTTCTAAAAAGTCGGAATAAAAAAGGCAAAACTGCATAGATCGAAAGAGCCAATAGCCAAATTTAAGATACTTTAATATAGTGTGAAAAATAATATTAACATATTACATGTATGTATGTATATATAGATATATTTTTAAGCTTCTATTCTACATACACAAAATTATTATATCAAATAAATAATTGCCCGAATAATTCGGTTTTGAAGTCGGTTTGAACACAAACTGTGTAGAATGTGAGACGAATTACGTTTGTCCTTGCGCGTATGTAGTGGAACCAACGTTATATAATATGTAATATACATTTGTGTAAGTACAAATAACACCATTGAATTAAAAAAAAAAAAAAAACTTAAAGGTTATAGTTTCTAATTATACAGCCAATTATAAAATAAGGTTTGTTTTGAAAAAATAATCATATTGCCATTATTTTTTTAATACTAGAATATTATCTATATGTATACAAAATAGTTGTGTTATGTATGTGTGGTATGTTCTCTATGGACTCTAAAACGCCTGGAGCGATTTTGATAAAAATTTCCAGAAAACTTCAGATTAGCCTAGTAGGTGATTTTGTGAAGTATGGAAGCCGTACTGCTAGTATTTTATAATTGAAACACTGATAAATATTATGTTCATAGTATTTATATAACCACTAGAAATTTTGCGTCCTAAAGTGGCTTTTATATTTTTAATATTAGATAGGTATAGGCAGCGCCATCTTTGGGCAAATTCTTTATCTAACATTATATATATATTCTTGTCTGGGGTTCATTAGCGTCTGACCACCCAGGCGGGCGTGAAACCAAGAGACGCACAGAGAGGTGGGCCACTTCGATGGGTGGTGTGCCATGCGGGTTGCTCCTGGTACTTCTCTGACAGCAGAATGGACCGTGGGAGCAACCCTTTGGTTGTGTGGTCTGCTTCGGCAGGCCTGCTATCAGAGCGTCGTAGTTGAGTGCGTAAATGATCTTGCGACTTCCCATTCAGACGGGGGAGGTTCTGTTGGGTTTTAGTGGATAATACTGGCTTTTCTAGCCAGTGAGTCATAACCACCTTTATGTATGCAGGTGGTATGCGTAAATGCATATCCAAATATTTAAAAAGATAAAAAAAAACTAGGTCTTAATTTATCCTTGAGCTAAATTTCATCTAAATCGGTCCAGCTGTTTCAGCACGAAGGAGTAACAAATATACACACAGATATACAAACTTTCGCATTTATTATAGAAAAACTAATAGTATCTGTGGCGAAATTCGACCAATCCTCTTGCAATTTTTGTTCTTAGCATATTTAATTGTAATTTATTGGTATCATTTATATTATTTTGATTTCACCGCAAAATTCTTTCTCATTTTAGCTCAGCCTTAAAATTCTTAAACCTTCTTCGAGGCATAACACAAGATTCGTTCACTTGAGAAAAGCGAAATCAAGTCAAGTGCGAGTCGAATTCGCACACGAAGTGTTCCGTACCATCGTACATGCACTTTTTATTAATATGACATTTACTCTATGTATGTAGTATATTAACTTCAATGATCGATTACGAACGTTAAAAAAATGTTTTTTGAATTTTTTTTTATTTATATTCATTTTTATTATTTGCTGTTATAGCGGCAATAGAAATACATACTCTGTGAAAATTTCAACTCTCTAGTTCTTACGGTTCATGAGATACATCCCTCTGATAAACGGACGGACGGACGGACAGCGGAGGCTTAGTAATAGGCTTCCGTTGGCATAAAATTATAAGAATAACACTTATAAATTATAAAACCTTTTAATAAAAAAAATACAATAAGGATTGTGACTGTCATAGATAATGAATTATTTTTTTTTCTATTCATAAATTCTATCTATATCTAGAAAGAAGATTCGACAATGACTACATACTACTTACTAATCTACAAGAATTGCTTATTTTTAACAATATGTATATAAACGAGTTTTTTTAGTTTCCTCAATAAGTGATGCGTGAAAGCGATAACTCAGCGACAAGTAAAACCTACCGAATAGGTAAATTACTTTATGATAATACCACGTCAGGTCGTTCGTGTCAACGCAAAAATGGTGTACTATTTTCTAGCAACTTACAGCAGTAACAGCAACCGCAATTTATTATTTACTAGCGACTCACTCTCGCTTCGCTTCGGGTCCGTCCCTAGACAAATACAAATCTATCTCACGGGAACCGTACATTTTTTCGGGATGATATTATATAGCCTATAATCTTACTCAGTTAACGAGCTATCTAATGCAAAAAGAATTTTTCGAATCAGATTAGTAGTTCTTGAGTTGAACCAACCAAACAAACTTTTCAGCTTTATAATTTTAGTATAGACTAGCGACTCACCCTCGTTCCACTCGGGTTCGTCCCTAGTTACGTTTTTTTTTTTTGAGCGGAACCCTAATTCTTTTTTTAAAATAAAGTAGCTTAAGTTACTTCGTATAACATCAGCTATCTGCCAGTGAAAGTCCCGTCAAAATCAGTCCATCCGTTTCGGAGATTGGGCGGAACAAACAGACAAAAAAATTAAAAATTGTGTTTTTCTTCTAAGTACCGTATATAAATTTAAAAAGCTGTTATTTTGATATTACAAACAGACACTTCAAATTTATCCATTTGTATGGATAAAAAATTAAGGTTAGGCAGCTTTTACGGCGACCATTGTAAAAAACAAAGAACACTATTTATCGTATACGTCTATGTCCTTATCACTGAATTTAGTTTGAATTTGGTTAATTTTAAATTGTAATGAATATTAAAACAATAGGTAGGTACTAATTTATCTATACTAATATTATAAATGTGAAAGTTTGTGAGTATGTATGTGTGTTTGTTACTCTTTCATGCCAGAACGGCTGAACGGATCTGGATGAAATTTGGCACAGAGATAGATTATAGATTACAGTCTGGAATAACACATAGACTACCCGGCTACTTTTTATCCCGGAAAAATGTACGGTTCCCGTGGGATAGATTTGTTTTTGTTTTCCGCTAGTCTTATAATATTACATGAGCAATTCTTACACATATATACATATAGGTATAAATTTATTTCGTGTATCTCAGAAATGGTTCTTACAATTTGGATCCAATTTTGTATTAAGATAAGGTTCTGCTTTTTAAGTTTACTTGTATAAGTGTATTTTCTGGAAAAACGCAGCTATTCCGAACAAACACGATTTTACAAAAATTTGCCTAGATAGGCATACATAGGATACCTATTATGTATGTATATCAGGTATAGTTAGAATACTCGACAAGTTTGAATAGGTGTATTAATCTATATAGATAAATAAAATTGAAGTGTCTGCTTATATTGTCAAAATAACAGATTTATACTAAATGCATATGGAATTATATAAGGTACTTATAAGAAAAACACAATTTTCAAAATTTTTATCTGTCTGTCTGTCTGTTTGTTCCGGCTAATCTCCGAAATGGCTGGACCAATTCTAACGGGACTTTCACTGGCAGATTGTTGATATTATGAGGAGTAACTTAGGCTACTTTTATTTTAGAAAAAGGATTAGGGTTTTGCGCATGAAAATTAAAACGTACCTAGGGACGCACCCGAGCGAAGCGAGGGTAAGTCGCTAGTTTGTTTTAAAAATAGCATAACCTTTATTGAGACTGGTATAACATTATTTGTTTAACATTTTATCTATGAGTAGAACCATTACATAAAAAGCTAAACATTTTTTGATGTAATTTGTATGTATCTTTCAATCTATTTTTTACACATCAATCTACTAAACAAGCGAAACAGCTCAACATATTTACGACACAAGTTCTAAATCTAAAAATCCAGGAATTTCAAAGCTAACATAACGGTCACCAAACGGGCATTAAGATACGTTATCTCTTATCTCTTATCAGTGACCGCTGGGTAAACTAAGCTTAGGTGTAGCAATACTAAAGCTGCGTTTCTAAGTACCTGATATACAAATGTAGGATAAAAGGTTTTATATACATACATACATACATTCACATACTCCCAGCGAGCAATACAACGTGAAGATAATATTTTTTATACAAAGCTAAGCTAAGCAAACTAAGTATATAGGTACCTACTCATAACTAATCAGTGTGTTGTATTTCACTTATTTATATATATATATATATATATATATATATATATATATATATATATACAGAGTCGCCTATAGTTTTAAAAAACGATCAATATTAATTATATGTGTAAGATACTACATAAAATAAGCATAGTTTATTTTAATTCAATATTTACTTATGCCATTCAGAATAAATTTGGAACTATTGTGCAATATATTCTAGATTAAAAAATGTTTTTTTAAAAATAATAGAAAATAGGCATCTCACCCAGACATGTAGGACGAGTAATTAGTGCATAATCAGACGTACTTTGCTTAGTGACGCAAAAATCCTTTTTTTTATGCATTTAAACATACTACCTGTAGATGTACAGGTGGTTATGTGGGACTCACCGGCTAGAAAAGCCAGTACTACCCACTAAAACCCAACAAAACCTCCCCTGTCTTAATGGGGCACCCCGATGGCAGGTCTGCCGAAGCAGACTACAACAACCATGAGGTTGCTCTCACGATCCACTCTGCCGTCAAAGAAGTACCAAGAGCAACCATATGGATTAGGCCATAATTCACCACGCTGGCCAAGTGCGGGTTGGCGGACTTCATAATGTCTTTCGAAAACTTGCTAGGTTCTCTCAGATATGCAGATTTCGTCGCGATGTTTTCCTTCACCGTAAGGCAAGTGGTAATCATGTTTGAAATGATTCGCACATGAAAATATCACAAGTGCGAAACCCGGGATCTCACTTCACTCACTTTCCCAAGCGAGCCCGTTACCCACTGGGCTACCACTGCCTTAATTAGCGTCCGGATGAACTGCCGAACGCTAATGAGCTCCCCCACCACGACAAGACGGTTCCCCCCCAACGTGCGTTACGTTGGGGGGGAACCAATTAATATACTGGGCGTCTAACCCCAAAATATCATTGAGCATCTCTCCCGATCATTAGAGAGAGATGCCTATCGACTCTGAACACACCGTAAAGCATTTACAATAGAAAATGGTGGATTGGTAACAACACTAGATCACAATGTTACATTATGAAACAATTTAATACTATTTAACTAATGAATTTTGGGAAAAAAATTACTGCAAACTATCTCAAAGATTATATTCTAACGTAAAAGTTAACTCACTTATCTTATTTTACAAATTAACACCAAAATATTAATTATAAGTAATATGTCTTTGTGTAAAAACTTCCACACTGACATTGACTGTCGACTGACGTATTATGGACGCGTTCCGAATATATATATATATATATATATATATATATATATATATATATATATACATAATATATATATATATTACATACATATATGTACATAAGTTGTAATAGATAAAAATATTTTCTTAAACAAAGTCACTTGATTTACCTATATTTCATTGCTATTTTACTGAAAAATGTTTAATTTTAAACTTTAAGAAATATAATATATTACTTGACCCTTGGTTAAGGAAAACATCGCGAGGAAACCTACATGTCTGAGAGAACCTAGTAAGTATTCGAAAGACATGTGAAGTTTGCCCGCACTTGGCCAGCGTGGTGGACTATGGCCTGATCCCATTCGCATTGAAAGGAGGTCCGTGCCCAGCAGCGGGCCGTTAAAAAGGGCTAACTACGAATTGACCCTTAAAAGAGACTTTACTAAAATACACTCTATTACGTTTATATACCATTTCGATACATTTTTAAGTTTTCTACCAAAGACTACGAATGTAGAATACAAAATTGGCTAAACCTTCAGCCTCAACCCTTTCGTAGTGCACATTATATTGCTAGGTAATAAGTATAGCTTTATTGGCAGGCATGCGACATGGGTAAGTTGTAGATATTGGTTTATATATCAGTTTTCTACGACCTAAGCAGGTCTTACAATAAAGCGCTCCGTGCTTTAACAATAGCCTATAAAACACCTAACTGTGCCTAGATCAACCTTTTCCTGATTTGTGGGGCAAACGACCTGCGCAATGACTTACGTGTTGATTTAACCGACTTGAACATAAAATAGTTCAATATATAAAAACTATACGCATGTAAGTTATAATATATATTTTTTTATTATATTGATATAAAGTTTGTTGTTTGATTGAAGAAAAACTGAATGATTAATCGCTAGTATTATCGTCATAGACAGTGGAAGCCCTAACTCGCTCGCTTAGGAAACCGAGTGAAGCGGGTTCAAATCCCGGTTCCCGCACCTCTGATATTTTCATGTGCGAATCATTTCTAACATGATTACCACTTGCCTTACGGTGAAGGAAAATATCGTGAGGAAACCTGCATGTCTGATGGAACCTAGCAAGTTTTCAAAAGTGAGTCTTTTCACTTTCAAAAGCAGGCAGAATCAGCTTTTATACCTTTCACTGTTAACAAATCCTAACACTTCAGATTCAATTCCTATATCTATAGCAGTCATTGCGATCAACTTCAACACTATTTGGATTCCATACAAAAAATCAGAACTTTAAACCCTCAAAATTCCACCTATAAATATAAATAAATAAATATGTTGGGTCATTAACACACAGCACCATCTAGTTCCATGGTAATCTACGAGGCCTGTGTTATGGATACCAGATAGTTTGTACACTACACATATATAACTTTAAATACATACATGACATAAAAATAAACAGCAATGACTGGAGTACAAACATTCATGCTCATCACACAAACGAATTCCCCGAGCGGGACTCGAACCCGTGACCGTTGGCACAGCAAGTAGGTTCACTACAAACTGAGCCAAACGTATCGTCAAATCTATAAGGTGATGTCTTCCACAGGCTCATATATCAAAGATTTTAGCCGATCTCAGAGTGATCTATCCAAATTTCACGGCACTTTATAACTGGTAGGTTTAAAGGTTATTTGTCTTAAAAACAATAACATTTTAAACGGTAACAGTCTGACACGTCACGTCGCGTCGCGTGTAGGGGACAATGCTTGCGCAAGGCTAACTTCAATTATGGAAATTTGAAGAATCGACGGGAATCCGGTCAAGGCATAACTTCGTCTAACACTTGTAGTTTATAATTTTAACAAGCTGCTAATGGATGGTCCATTTTTGTTTGTTCAAAGAGAGATTTTGTAAATTTTTGTTTTGAAATTGAAGTATTTTTATTACTGTTTCCTGTTTGTTTGTTGGTTTTGGGAAAGCATAATTTTTTTATACATATATTTAAATTTGAAGAAGCTTAGCAAATATCGATGCGATCCCTGTCATATAATAACTTCTATTGTACATTCAGAAACGATAAAATATATACATAATAGTAAATGTATAAGAGGCGGTCCTATCTATACTAATATTATAAACATAATTTGTGACGTTGTAGGGGGTAATCTGTGAATCTTCTGAACCGATTTAGATGAAATTCGGTGAGAAGATAGTTTGAGACCCTAAGACGGATATAGGATACTTTTTATTCCGGAAATCATTCCCTAAGGGGGTGAAAATGGGGACGAAAGTTTGTATGGGGAATCAGCTTAAAGACGAACCCGAACGAAGCGAGGGTGAGTCGCTAGTTATCTATACAGCTATGCTTCCAGGCAACCTTCATATTTGGAAAATAGCACACTAAGAGAGGAAAGATGTGAATATAATTATTAGTGTAGTGTATACATTATTTTAAGAATAATTTTATACGTCAGTGTATTATTGAGTATTTAATATGTTCCTCTATGACACAAAAATTGTGCATCAGCAAGTCCTATAAAAGAATATCAAAACTAACTCTAGGGAATAACCAAATGTAATCGTCAGATTTCAATGAATCAATCACAATATACATTATTCAAATAGACTTTTACAAGCACTCTTGAATCATCACTTTTTACATTGTTAAAAATTTAAATTAAATGTCAGTATATAAGACCGTGAGGGATCTACCATCGTCTCGGAAGGCAGTTCTGCTGAGAAGAGCCTGCGAGAAACTCAACAGTTGCTCTTTTAAAATAATATTCGTTTACAATATTGGAATACAATAATTGCTTGCTACTTATCCCACGTGAAACCCAACAGATGATATTTAACAAAGTCTCAATAACAACTTGACCTTAATTAAGAACAAGGTAGGTTTAATGCAAATACTAATGACCATTTAACGATACCATTAAAAAGACGTGTCGCAACTCAACATTTATTATACCTGAGTGATATCCCTGAAGTGCCACGTCGAAACCGTCACTTGGAGCAAATGGCATACACCAAAAATAACTTTTTCCAATTTCATATTTCAGCATAAAAAAAATATTAACTAACTAAATAAAACTAACTGACAGAATAGTTGATTCTAAACCACATCAACAATGGCACACTAAGTATTATTTAAGCTATTCACGTGCATGGTCGAACAATCATCAGTTATTATTGCGTTCTGGAAATTATATTACATTTATGTCTACACGGTCTTTGGTTTCGTGTGACATTTCACTTTTCAACATAACATTTGTGAAGATAACAACATTGATTCACACTGTATATTTTCACATCACCAAAAATTTTTAGCACATCAGGCTCTTTGAGATTACTAATTATAACTAAATTCTCTATTAGATAATCTAACTCCGAACAATAGCTAGTACTGTAACACACTGGCAGCTGTTAGGCGTTAGGTTTTCAAAACATAGGCTTTGTATTCCACTGTGTGTGTTGTGACTAGTTTGAGATGAAACTATTTAAGAAGAATAATACTATTGTCTTATAATATCCAATCGACACTGCTTATAATCTATATAATATATGAATAAATTATTTAAGCCATCAACAACGACAAGTGGTATTATTTATGCAACAAGTAGGATAAAGTTGGTTTTTATAGAACTCTAGCCAATGCTAGTTTCTTCGCTCATATGTAAATTTTTTTTGAAACCAAAAACAATATGTGACTTTCCATTTTATATGCACGCACCTCTGATATTTTCATGTGCGAATTATTTTCATCATGATTACCACTTGTCTCACGGCGAAGAAAAACATCGTGAGGAAACCTATATGTTGGCCAGTGTGGAGGACTATGGCTTGATCTCCCTTGTATTAAAAGGAGACCCATGCCCAGCAGTGGAACGTTAAAAAGAGCTGAATACATGCATACCTTATATATATTTCTTACTTTATACATATGCATACATATTTCCTTACATATTATTTATCGATATAGAAAATGGTTGCCACTAAAGTTTTAGAGAAGAGAAATACAAAAAAAAATTACGACCACGTTACGAGCTATATATAAAATATGATATCAAGACTATAGTGACATGTAATAAAATAATAATTTACGACGACAAGGCCTGTAGGGTAAACTTTTATATCAAAAGTGCTTGTGAAAGTTTGCATCAGTATAGGATATTTTGCGTTAATTTTATGTATTAAATAGAACAAAAATATTTACCATACATTCAATGTGAATGTATACATACATATGATGTTAAAATTAAAGAAAGAATTAAAAGGAGTTCCACAGGGGTCTCAACTTGAGCCCGGAATATACCTATTATATAACTGCGAGTAGATATTCATTAAAGATAATCAAATAGAATCAATTTCACATGACTTAGCGTCCTTCGCGACTGCAATAGCGGAACGATTCGCGTGCGAGTGCAAGCATTAAGTAATTTAAGCCATACTTACGTATAATACAGTTCAATTTTGAATGACAATAAAATAGCGATGATTTATTTCATCGTTTCAATTTAAACTTTGTTTTAAAAATAATAAAGTATACATTTGATTGTGCTATGTTTCATCCAGTAAATACTATTGTACTTCAAATGCAGTTGAAATAAAGGTCATTCTCATACAACGTGGTTTCTTATTGTAAGAAGAAATACTAAAAACCTCTAATGACACATTTGGAGGACTTCACAAAACCAAACGTCTTAACTTTAGATAATGTTTCAGTAATATTAAATCTTAATGCATATTATTAAGGTTGATAATCGAATAGAGTGACAAAATATATGATGTATGCAGATGATTTTACGCCTGGTCCATTCAAAGTGCACGGGCCAATGTCACTTTGTCGGTATGTGATTGACGGTTACTTGTTCTTAGAGACTGTATATTTTAACAACCGATGGTTGTATCGCCTACGATATACTCACACAACCAATATAATCAGCCTTTTTAGAGTAGTTTTTCTACAACGATATCGTTAATAGAAAAGTAATTGAGAAATATCTACATCTACATACATCTCCACAGTTTTTTTTTATTTTCAAGTGGAAATGTTAATGGAATACTATCACATTTTTTCTATTGACGAAAAAAAATTGGTTTAAAGATTAATTTTTGCCGAAATTGCACTCTGGTGTACCTATTGATATATTTTAACGTTTAGTATAGATTTCTCAGAGATGAGATATTTTCCTGCAGTAAAAAGTATCCTTTGACCCGGATAACCAGCTATCCTCTTACTAAATTTCATCGAAATCCCCTCAGTGGTTTTACCGTGATGCGGTCACAAACATGTCTGTCTATACAAACAAAACATCTAATAACTATAGATTCAGTCTCTGTATCGATAATAATGTCTATTTCAATAAGATTTTCCAAAAAATATTTAGTGTACAGATTCGGCTTAGTTAGAATTTTATTATATCTATAGATTTAATACAAAATAATGTTTAATAGTCGCGCCGTCTCGCTCATTTGTCCCAACGACCAAATTACCGATAGAGTTTATTACAGAATTATTGTCTTTTAAATGTCAATACTATTGCTATAAAATACACATTATACTAAAAAAACCTACACACGTATTTTATCCATATATGTATATAAATCTTAGAAATAAAGCTTTGCTTTTGAAGTATAGGAAAAAAACTCTACTCCAAAGTACATCGAGTATAGGTGATTTGAACAAATAAGCAGTAAGGCTACGTAATAAAGCAAACCATAATCAAAATGTTATGCTTTTGAGTTTTTATTTATATTTTATACTAAAAATGTATTAACTACGAGTAAATATGTAAATTATAAGGAAAATAAAGAACAAAGTTACAATAGCAAATGTAAAATAAATAATAAATAAATATGTTGAGACATTAACACAGCACCATCTAGTTCCATGGTAAGCTACGGGGCTTGTGTTATGGATACCAGATAGTTGATACACTACATACATACATAACTTTAAATACATACATATTATAAATATAAACACCCATGACTCGAATACAAACATTCGTGCTCGTCACACAAATGAATGCCCTCATCGGGACTCGAACCTGCGACCACTAACACAGCAAAAAGAGTCACTACAAACTGAACCAAACGTAGTATACCTAGTTACTAAAATTATTTATGAGTGCATCACTCGTTTTAGCACTTTTTGTAAAATCCTTGCCATTTAAAAAAGGTCTCGTTTAAACTACACTGTAATCCAAACTAATATACTGCAATACTCGTATATAACACATTACTAAATTCAACGTTGTGATGCGTTATAAATGCATATACGTGAAACAGATGTGGGTGTGTACGATATAAAATACTAGTGATTCGCACTTATTTTGTTGTATTTCTATTAAAAAAAAATTATAGATTTAAAAAAAAAAGAAATCTGAAAAGTGAAAATTCAAAAGTGCTTATAAAAGTTTATTTGAATAAAGTATATTTTGATTTGATTATACACTTACATACTAACATACACTCGAATAACATATAATAATCCTTTTTCTAGGAGCTTAAAACGGGTGTCGAACTTAAAAAGTAAAAAGTTCTTCAAGCTTTGAAAAGTAGACAAAGTTGCCGCAAAAAGTCTACCAGCAAAATTCCACACTCGTCATGGGAGTTATGACAAAAATAACAATAACTCATAGAGCATGGTACCCATCAGTAATGTACAGAGGTGTCGTGCGTAACGGAAAGTCCACAAGTCGGTCAGGGCGAAACGTATTTTATGCTTCGAATTATGATCGGTGGCCTTGTTGCTGCCATAAAAACGCCATAGATGCATTATGTACCTTTGCAATTTTGCTCGACAGCTAGATAAATAACACTATAAATAATACTACACTCATCGACCTTCATTTCATTACCGTATTGAATCCGCAAAACGGACATGGCACACAAATCACAAAAAATATTTATATCAAAAAATGTTTTGTTTTCTTTTTTTTTGCCAGAAAAAGTTAAATCGAACCTACAATCTTCGACGACCATGTTAGTTATTCTACTAGTATGTATTGTATTCAGCCCTTTTTAACGTCCCACTGCTGGGCAATGGCCTCCCATCAATTCTACATGGTGTACATAATTTGTACATATATATAAAACAAAAAATTGACAGTTTATGAGGTTTAGTAATAAGTGTTACTTTTTAAAAGTACCTAACAGTCATATTTAGTTTAATTTACTCTCGCTTATTGGTAACAAATCTGATCTTCGCACTAGGCAGATTTTATTTAAAATTAAAACGAAAGAAGTACTGATTATCTAATTTTGATTACTAATAATAATTACGAATCATCGTCCATGATTATCAATCAATTAATAAAAATAGCGCAAGCTCTACATGCAACGTATTCACTTACATCTTTCATTTGGACGTAGTTATGCAAAATATATCCAACCACGAAAACTAACTTTAAGAAAATAATTTTAGTAAAATTAAATATGTATATCAAAATAACAAGACCGTCGTTTTTTTTTTAAATTCCTCTTAAATATTGGGTATTTTATCTACTTTTCTGTTGATATGTAGGTGTCATTTATGACAGTAACTCAAAAAAAGGTTTTCATGGGCCGGATCCATTTTACATAACGTCAATTTATCCATAGCGTTTATAATATCTACTAATATTTTAAACGCGAAAGTTTGTGAGGATGAATGAATGGATGGATGTTTGTTACTCTTTTACGCAAAAACTACTGTACGGATTTTGATGAAACTTTACAGTAATATAGCTTACATATTAGAAAAAGACATAGGCTATTATTAATTTATATAGGGAATATATAACTGAAATACGTGGGTGAAGCCGCGGGAAAACGCTAATTCTTGTATACATCTCCACACATCGACACTGTCATATATGTGTGCAGTTATAATAAGTCGATAAACATTATTAGCACCTACAGTGGCACAAGGCTTCAATGATCCATGTCGGATTCGAACCAATGTGTTATTAAACATAAGTATAACTTAAAAGTACTAGATGCATCTATACATATAATAAAATTGTAACTAAGTCAAAAGCCGAATCTGTACATTAAATATTTTTGGAAAATCTTATTGATATAGACATTATTATCGTTACAGTGGCCGAATCTAGTTTTTAGATATAAGATAAGATACTTTTTACTGCAGGAAAATATCTTAACTCTAAGAAATCTACACTAAACGTTAAAACGTCGCTAGTATTTTTTAATCATTTCATAGAGATTGTAATAATAAAGGCGTAGAAAAGCACTCTTCTACAGAGGTCATGGATTCCTTTCTAATTGGTCTGTTTCTGCAAATATCCAAGGCCAATTTTTTTAATCTGTTTACTGATGAAAGTTAAGATTCATTTTCAGATAACAAGCCCTCAGTTCTTGCAAAATAACTTTAGGCTTATTAGAATGACTGTGAGAATATTTGTATTGAGTACTAACTATTTGCCCTGGTTTTGCTCAGGTGTAACGATACATATGTACATACATACATACATCATAAATGTAAAGTATTGAAACCTGTACATACTTATGTCAAACGTAGACAGAACTAGAGCATTTTCTAACCCAAATTGATGGTACACGTATTGTATGGCAGAAATCAAAAATTTAATCCCAACTGTATGAACAAATAAATCATTCAAACCTTAAAAATATAACAACACAAAGACACACATACATTCATTTTCATATCTTGCATGGAAAGCCGTGTAAAGTTTTACATTTGAAACAGTCATTACTCAACTGTAACGTCACATTGTTGTAGCGCAAATTCCCTAAGCGACATCAATGGACGAATACTATGTTATTTTACTTTCAAGGATGATTTGACAATATTAATAGACTTTTTCTAAATTTGTAATCAAATTGTTTTAAAATTTAAAGTGTAATCACCAAAAATGAAGCAGAAAAAAGCTCTTCTAATGATAATATTTTACTAACCACATATCAAAATAAGTTTGTTTTTAACCCTTGACGTTTCGACGTCGCAACCTAATCATACTGAATGTACCCATAATATAAGGCTAGAAGAATAAATAAAATAAGTAGATCCCGCAAAATAAATGAATTACTATTTTTTTTTAATTTAAATAATAACAAGCGACTTTCCCTTGCTCCGCTTGAGTGAGCCCCAAGGTGCGTTTTAATTTTTTTCTAATTATTTCTAATTTTTTTCTAATCCTATCCCTCATGCATTGAAGGCCAATGCTCAGGAGTAGGACGTTAAGACTGAATTATTATTATTAATATATAAATTGCCTAAGCAAAATCAGAGTCTAAAGAATATTCATATCGAAATTATACACATTGACGACAAGTTTGGCTCAGTTTATAGTGATCCTACTTGCTGTGCCAGCGGTCGCGGGTTCGAGTCCCGCTGGGGGCATTCATTTGTGTGATGAGCACAAATGTTTGTACTCCATTCATGGGTGTTTATATTTATAATATGTATGTATTTAAAGTTATATATGTGTAGTGTATCAACTATCTGATATCCATAACACGAGCCTCGTAGCTTACCACGGAAATAGATGGTGCTGTGTTGTAATGTCCCAACATATTTATTTATTTATTTATAGTACAATTTATCTTAACTTTTTCAAAGAACCAAAAAAAAAATCAAAAAATCGAATTTGCTACCCTTAGAAAACATAATCATTTAATTCTTATCTAGAAGAACTAACGTCAAATCCACTTTCAACCATCATTGATCGTGATATAGAAGCATAGTATTTAAAGAGACAAGCTACACCTCAGCTACTAATGTTACACCTACTGACCTGATCAGTCTTAACCACTGAAAATTTACTACCGACTTTATGTAATATATTATAGCACGTGAAAGTGTAAATACTCACTTATGTAGCGTAATCACATAATAAGTACGTAAATGGTTTTAAATCTATATAAATAAAAATGAATGTTCGTAGGTTTGTCCTCTATACGTTCCTAAACCACTCATTCGATTGTGATGAAATTTTGATTTCATGAAGGTTCTTGGCGCAAAAGAAAATAAAGTTTATATGAAATTAAAAAAAAATGGGTTTAAGTCTGTAAAAACTTTTACAGATTATATTCTTCCATTCGGATAACATTTGCGTATATTATCGATCATTCAACTTCGTCACCGTGTGCTCTGTAAACAATCGTTGCCTAGCAACGTCGCCATCTTGGTTAAAGTAGGACAGAAATTTAATGACTTACAAGTGCGAGCGAGAAGGAAAATTAAACGATAAAGCGCGCGCGCAGGTTTTATTTGGTGTTAGGTTTTTATTAAGGAAATTATTACTTCCTACGTTATTATGGGCGCAGTATTGAAATTAAAGCTTTCCTTAAAGTCGTAAACTTATAATGGAAAAGGCATTTTCTTGGAGAAATTTAAATATTAAAGTATGCCTAGCACAATCTATACTAATATCATAAATGTGAAAGTTTGGGAGTATGAATGTTTGTTACTCTTTCACGCCAGAACGGAACGGATCTGAATGAAATTTGGCACAGAGATAGATTATAGTCTGAAATAACACATAGGCTACTTTTTATCCCGAAAAAATATACGGTTCCCGTGGGATAGGTTTGTTTTTGTTTTCCTAGAGCCGAACCCGAGCGAAGCGAGGATGAGCCACTAGTATGCAATAAACATTATTTACTTATTTAGAAATGTAATATCCTAAAAACATTTACTTACTAATCAAAAAGTAATATAAAAATATAAACATCCACAGATAAATATGTATATTAAAACACTATAAGCTAACCAAAATCAAATACACAATACCGATATGTCATTGCCTGAACACTGCTACAGACTATAAAAAAATCAAAAGACGCCGTCAAATATCAGCAAACACGTTCAAAAGACAAATAAGAAAAAAAAAATGAAAAACGGCGAAGGCCCACCCGCGTTTCATTCTCACTTCCGAACGCACGAGTTATTTGAAAAACAAATACATACATGCGAATTGTGTTGTGCTGGTAAAATGTAGGCTGAATAAATAGTTCCTTTATCTGTTAACATTTAAATCATGTCTTTGTTATGAATGGAGCCAAAAATATGGTTATTTTTTAACTAATAATATGATTGTAATTAACGATAACAGCACAGTAATGCTTTCTTAAAACGCGATTTGACATTTTAGATAAAACTATCTTTTCTAAGGTTTAGTCTCCTCCCCCGTGACCATGATTGCTGTAAAGCAGCGGTCGGCAACCCGCGGCCCGCGGGCCGCATGCGGCCCGCGAGGTGCCTCTATGCGGCCCGCGGCCCATGACTGTTTTATAAAGAAAAGTTTTAATGGTTTTTTTTTGAAGTATTTTGAATTTGTAATTACCGAAAAAATGAAAATGTTCCTCGTCTCATAAATAAGCATTTAAGAGTCATTTTTAGAAATTGTCACATTGAATGTTGTCGTTTTTTTTTTTTTTTGCTCTCACAAGTGCGGCCCGCCTTTACCAGGTATAGCCACCTTGTGGCCCCTGCCTGCTAAAAGGTTGCCGACCGCTGCTGTAAAGCATTCGAAACAGCGGCGGCAACCAAAAATCAAAATAAAACCGAGAAAAAATACGAAAAAAATAGTTTTATTTAAAATAGCACAGTAATTTAAAAACTTAATTTTAACTTTACTCGAATACTTCATCACAACCATTACAAATTACAATTTAGTTATATTATTATTATCTGTTTCAGTCACTAATGAGGTATTTATTATTTTTTTACTATTTATATATATATCAAGTTTCTATCTTTTCTTAGGTTATGGCTTTTAGGCGTGCCAGTTGAGTACTATTTGCCTCACCAATATCACGTAGAAAGGGAAAGACATCTCATCTATATATTAATACGTAAAGCAAAAATTTTGTACCCCTTTTTACGAAAATCGCGCGGACGGAGGAGTATGAAATTTCCCACACTTATAGTTTATATAGAGAAGGAGTGCAGAAGCTTTTTTTTTTAATTATGCATAAAAAATACATTAAATCAATAAAAAAAAAAACATTGCACACACTACCATGTATTTGACACACACACACATATACTCTTTTGTTTATTATTAATATAAAGTCTGCGGTCAAATTGAGAATAGATTAATATTGAAATATACACAGGACAATAAACATATAACTTAATGAATTACGGTTGATTTTCAACCACGCGGTGACCACTAGTATATTTAAACCGATATAATTTGACATGTCAGATAGCCGAAGAAAATCTATACATATAATAAAATTGTAACTAAGCCGAATGTGTATATTAAATATTTTTTGAGAAATCTGGTTGAAATAGACATTATTATCGATACAGAGCCCGAATCTATAGTATTTAGAAGTTTTGTCTGTCTGTCTATTTGTTACCGCATCACAGAAAAACCACTGGAGGGATTTTGATGAAATTTAGTATGGTGATAGCTGGTTATCCGGGTCAACATACAGAATTCTTTTTACTGCGGGAAAATATCTTATTTCTGAGAAATCTATACTAAACCTTAAAACGTAAGAAGGGACGAACACGAGCGGAGCGAGGGTGAGTCGCTAGTTTTAAATAACGAAAGTGTTTTACTTTAAAACAAGAAATCCATAGAACGCTACCGTCGACTGTTTCTACTATCTTTCGAAACGCAACAAAAGAAGCTTTAGGACAAACAAAATTGCATAACACATACAATATTCAGCCTAACTCGCAACATGAGCTATTTAAATTTATGTTAATCACAATAACTGCGTATTTACTTGGTAATGTACTAGTTAGGTTCGTGAGTTGCGAAAGTTGTTTAAACATACATATTTTACTTTTTAACTTAAATGGTACAAAACATCTAAACATTTTAGATGTAATTATATCACCCTTAGGGCAAGAATTTCTTGAAATTTATATATAACTTTTAATATATAACATTAAAAAAAATAACAATATAAATTCACTATTGGAAAATAAGACACAAAACAAAAAACGTACAACTAAATTAAATATCTACTCTTAAAAGTTCTTATTAACGAACGTTTGGGCCGAGGGAATCGGGTTCACATCCCGGGTCTCGCACTTCTGATATTTTTATGTGGGAATCATTTCCAACATGATTATCACTTGTCTTACGGTGAAGGAAAACATCGTGAGGAAACCTGCATGTCTGAGAGAACCTAGCAAGTTTTCGAAAGTCATGTGCAGTCCGCCAATCTGCAATTGACCAGCGTGGTGGACTATGGCCTGATCCCCCTCGTATTGATGGGAGGCCCGTGCCCAGCAGTGGAACGTTAAAATGGGTTGTAGTTTGATCCCCTTTTTTTTCCGGGAAGACTTGTTTTCAACAGTAGGACGTTAAAAATACCGAAAAAGACCTGGTAAATGTACCATTTTGTTTAAATAACTTGGATATTCTCGTTAAAAGTTTAACCCGTTACTATAGGAATCCTTAGCAATTTATACTAGCGCAATAATAACAACATTAGCCACACAACTAGTAGAATTTGCCATTTCACTTCTAGTTTTGATAACATATCAAACTTAACAGTCGTTAAAATTCAAAGCGTACAAAGATTGTAACATATAAGATAGACGCCATCTTGTTACATCTTACCCGCATTGTGCGGTTAATTCGTCCTGAACGAATTTCACTCCTCAAGCACCAGAATAAAGAGGACCACCATTATGTTATATTACACAATGATTACGGGTCAAGTAAAAATGGGTGTTACCATATGAACGTGACTAGCATACGGCCATTGATGATAATTTGTAAAAAAAAGAATGCGGGTTCGAAGCACCTGTCAAGTGTCAACCGGTGGCGGGAGTTTTTACTTGTTTTTGGTACGACTTGGCATTACGACCTCTTCGCTTTTGAACTTTTTGTACCACTTATTTCATATACATCAAAATGTAATAACGAATATTGATCTTGCAATGAAGAAGAAAAAACCGCACGTTAAAATACTAGCTTCTACCAATGTTTCAAGAAAAGCGTAAGGTCATATTATAAATATAAACACCCATGACTGGAGTACAAGCATTCGTGCTCATCACTCAAATGAATACTCAGCTGGAGTCGAACTCGCGACCGTTGTCACAGCAAGTAGGGTCACTACAAACTGAGCCAAACGTGTCGTCAAAGATGGTTAAATTCCCTTTTGTATATAAACATTTGAGACGATGATCGTCCCAAAGTAAATGTGTACAAAAAGAAATTTATCTGGCATTCCGATGGCCTATCCCGCGTTGACACAACTGAGTCAACAGCGAGTGTCATGCAGAATGTAGAGACGTTTAATACCAGTAAAATAAGCTAATACATTAAGCTATAATATAGACTAAAGTTTTAAAGGTTATATTTAATCGGATAAGTTATTCGTAGAATAAAATACAATAAAACCCTAGATTATATCTAGATTACATTACAATAGCAAAACTCATTCATTCCAGAATATCTGTCATAAATAAAAATAATTACATAGTCAATAATACCATTTTTATCTATGTAACACGTGACTGATACCCATTTTTGATGTTATACTTCTTTTGGGACGTTTGGAAAAAATTATGAGAGTAAACTTTTTACGATGCGCGCGCGCACATCGGTCACCGACAGCCAAAAAGCGACATTATGATATTAGTAGATGAAGTTAGCTGCATTCCTTTTACAAACAGAGAGTTGTGACATACGGGATAAAATCTTTAGCTATTTTGTTCTATTATATATATGTTGGGACATTAACACACAGCACCATCTAGTTCCATGGTAAGCTACGAGGCTTGTGTTATGGATACCAGATAGTTGATATACTACACATATATAACTTTAAATACATACATATTATAAATATAAACACCCATGACTGGAGTACAAACATTCGTGCTCATCACACAAATGAATACCCCAGCGGAACTCGAACCCGCGACCGCTGGCACAGTAAGTAGGGTTACTACACACTGAGCCAAACGTGGCGTCAAGAAAGAATATATATAGCAAAATACAATTTCACGACGGTCGCCGACAGCATAATACGAGTGCTTTCATTATAAGTGCCCCCATGACTTATCGACGTCATCAATGGGAAAGTGCCACCAAAAATTTCGTATACATAATACAATTTCAAATTTTTTTTTATATACCATTTTCGCACATCAATTCTGAATAATTTTTGGGTCATGAGATTTCGCAAGCTATACCAAATCAAAATAACAAAGCGAAAGATATATCAGTATATGTTACAAAATGATAAAACGTAAAAAATCTTGGTCATCGTATACAAAAGCAGTTTTAAATTTGTAATAAACACTTTGAAATTGTAATGTACAGTATACGTAGATGCATTACCATATAATACGGGTCGGCACGATGTTTTTTGACCCCTGATCTATTGTTTCTGATACTATTAAGCTGTTTAAATATGGGTTCGCGTTAAAGGCTTCCGTTATTGGGTTTGAAAAACAATTAATTAGAATTGTAAGCATCTATATATTTGATCGGAATGCTATTATAAACAAAGTTTCTATGTATGTAGGTATGTTTGTTACTTTTTCACGCTCAAATAAGTGAAGGAATTTGGACTAAATTTATTTATTTATTTATATCTATATATATAAAACAAAGTCATGTTAGTTACACCATTTATAACTCAGGAACGGCCGGACCGATTTTTATGATATTTGATTTTTTTGGATTTCTCTTAGCCCGGAATAGGATAATAAGTATTAAAACATCAGAAAAATTAACGAAAAAAAAATTAAAACTTATATGGCTAACGCTGGCTAATAACTATTTATATCTATATAAAACGTACCTAGCGACGAACCCGAGCGAAGCGAGGGCGAGCCATAAAGAGTATGTACCATAAAATACATGTTAAACAAAATAAAATAACAGAATGTCGGCAAAGGATAACTTATTTCTTTAAGAGATTTCTTCCAGAAACCCTTCAGAAGTAAGAAAATAAGTTAATTTAATTAAGTAAATTTAATTCACAGATAGGCTGTAGTAACACAAAAGCTAGCTGTTAGGCATCTAGGGATACATTCGAGCGAAACCAGGATAAGTCCTTAGTTAATAATATAAATCCTTAAGGATATGAAGAAAAGACGAAATACAGAAGGCTGTATCTAAAATGTGCATGGTCTCTTATTAGATTATCAAAGATTTCTAAATGTTTTTACCATCTTGAGATTTGAATTTCACGTGTCATTAAAGAACTGTGCCCACAACGCATTATGGGTTCGAACAAAATTGGCAAACGGAGTGGTGGCACTATAATATACTCCCTACTTATCTTAAAGCTATATGAAACATGAATTTCCTTACATAGGTATATTAAACTAGCTGTGCCCCTCATTTCACATGCGTTAAATTTGTTTGATTATAAACATAAGTTTTAACTACAATAATTAATGGAAGACTGCTCGATCTGTTGATATTTATGATTATTGCTCCGCTCCCTTAGGTAGTAGCATGATGATATATAGCCTACAGCCTTCCTCAATAAATGAGCTATCTAATGCAAAAATAATTTTTCAAAACGGATTACTAGTTCCTGAGATTAGCACGTTTAAACAAACAAACAAACAAACTCTTTATAATATTATAGTATAGATAAAATATAATGTAAATCGTTAACAATCTATAATTCAACTAATTATAATTGCATATAAAAATAGCATACAATTATTGTAACATACTGCTAACGTCTATTTGTATTTTGTAGGAATGTGGAATTTGTTGAATTCACTTAACAGCATAAAGGTGTGAGAAATAGATATATAACACCGCTCACTCAGATGTACAGTCGACCACATATATTGTATGAAAACTATTACAATATGAGCCTTATTGTAAACCAATAAGGACTTTACTAACTTGCGTGGTTGCATGTACAGCACAAAGAGGCCGCTTTCCTAGAATGTTTGTTTGTTGATCCCTTACTCGACAACTATACTATAAGTGACTAATAGTTTTTCTCTTTGTAGAACTACATATTATATGATAAATTTAAAAAAAAACAGAGCATAGTGTCATTGTCTTTATAAGTATCAATAAAATCAAAATTGAATTGAAATGATTCAATAAAATCTATACTAATATTATAGAGCTGAAGAGTTTGTTTGTTTGTTTGGTTGAACGCGCTAATCTCAGGAAGTACTAATCTGATTTAATAAAATAATCTTTTTGCATTTCACAAATCGTACTTACACTTTATTTTATGACAAAGTTGTACTTTTAGCAAAAGAAATATTTCAGTCCTTAGAAAACCGTACTTTGCTTAGAAAAAACCAGAGCTTTCATTGATTACTTTGGAATCAAAGTAAACTTTAAATCGGCTATCCGAATAAGTTACATACTTAGCATATATCAATATCAAATAACAGACAAAAAAGTCATTTTAATTTATTCAGGTTATTAACACAAATTTGTCATATAGAAATGTCAACTACATATATCACATATAATAAAATTCTGAGTCGAATCTGTACATTAAATATTTTTTGGAAAATTTTATTGAAATAGTTATTATTATCTCTATTAATCTATAGTTAATTATTGTCTGTCTGGAAACGCATCACGAGAAAACCACTAGATAGATTTTGATGAAATTTGGTTGATGATAGCTGGTTATCCGGATCAATATATAGGATATTTTTCATTGCGGGAAAATATCTCATCTCTGAGAAATCTATACTAAACGTTAAAACGTAACTAAGGAACGAACCCGAGCAAAGCGAGGGTGAGCCGCTAGTAAATATCAAAATTACTGAAAGCAAACTCCGGGACGTAGCATTCATTTTGAAAAGACAATTTTGACATAAAGTTACGACTCTGAATCTCACCCAAAGTAACTCTGACTTCAAGATCCCTAAATACAGAAAACAAATACGAGCTAAGATATGTACGCATATAAGTACATTTATATATACATATTATGTATGTATGTATATATGTTTTATTGACATAATAAACAACAAAGCTTTGCTTTTAGCAAAGCATATACTTAAAGAAGGTAAAGTCTAAATTACTGAACGTAACGAGCATCTATGTTAGGGAGCTGCTAGAAACAATCTTGTAGCTCAGTATTAAAATAATTTTAAAATAAAAATGTATTTCTCATAAAGACCAAACTTAAAAATGATTTTTAATTAAGTTACAACGTTGTTGCTTGCATGTATCATACAATAGCAGAAGCAAAGAGATCTAGATCTAGAAATAACAGATATGTAGAGCGTAGCGTTTTGTGAGAATGGATTGTATTCTGGACCTGCTCGCAAATAATACAGTTTTGAGATATTTATGTATGTATGTATGTATGTATGTATGTATGTATGTATGTATGTATGTATGTGTGTATGTATATATGTATGTGTGTATGTATGTATGTATGTGTGTATGAATGTTTTTCTAGAACCTAGTGATATAATCAATAAATTTTTACTACTGTAGTATACAATAACCATGTAGTAAAAAAACCACCAATTAAGTAAGGAAATACCAAATAGTGAAAATACGATAAATTCCAGACGCGTTATCAGATTAAATATATTCAACCACACATTATCTTGTGTAATAGCCTCTAGACAATATACGTATATATTCATTCATCACGAATAATTAGTACTAGTTAAGTATTTTATATGATAAATGATTCGACGACGCGTTTGGTTCAGTTTGTAGTGGCACTACTTGCTGTGCCAGCAATCGCGGGTTCGAGTTCCGCTGGGGGCGTTCATTTGTGTGATGAGCCCATATGTTTGTCATGGGTGTTTATATTTATAATATGTACCTATGTATTTAAAGTTATATATGTGTAGTGTATCAACTACGCGGTATCCATAACACAAGCCTCGTAGCTTACCATGGAACTAGATGGTGCTGTGCGTTAATGTCCCAACATATAATGATATGAGAGACCACCCTAGGGTTTTTATTTAAAGAATTCAATGAAAACCGGTTTAAAATTTACACAAAAATACATACTAAATAGGTATCTATTATCTACCCCTTTTTATAAATCGACGAAAAATGTATTAAAATATAAAATAATGTTTATACAACACTAATTTTGAATACGGTACAACAGCATTCCTAAACAGGGTTGATGTCAGGCAGGTGGCCGGTTGAGAAACTTTTGTCAAAATCAATCAGCAGTACAGTACCCAAGTTATTTGGGAAATAGGCAGGATGAATTTTGAATACTATAAGGCATTTCCATTTAACTGGTTAAAGCACTTTCTATGGAAAACTACGTGTATGTATTCAGCTCTTTTTAAAGTCCCACTGCTGGGCACGGGCCTCCCTTCAATACGAGGGGGTTCAGGCCATAGTCCACCCCACCACGCTGGCCGGTTGGCGGACTTCACACGTCTTTCGAAAACTTGCTAGGTTCTCTCAGACATGCAGGTTTCCTCACATGTTCGCACGTGTTGATTCACACATGAAAATATCAGAGGTGCGAGACCCGGGATTTGAACCCGCTTCACTCGGTTTCCCAAGCGAGCGCGTTACCACTGGGCTACCACTACCTACTACGTGTATGTTCACTCTATTTTACACGTTTTAAAATCGATATTGATCGATCACATCAAGGACATAATCGTTTAATCAATGTACGAAGACAAAGCAAAGGCGGGTCGCTAATAATATTTTTATGACAGCGACAAAACCATTTATTGATCATTTTACATAAAATGTATAAGTAAAATACAATAACGGCACGGTTTTAAAATACTTGTAACACTTAAAATTATCTATCCCACAAGTGAAACGTGACGGCGATAATAAAAAAAAAACTCGAACTGAAAAAAAACTGACGCATACTAATGGCGGAATGGCGGGAAATGAAATTGATAGTTACGCCTTATTGACTTAATTCGTCGTTTAATTAATAATTGTAAATTACCTACTGTTTTTTTTTTTAAATCGTGAATTAGACAAGAGTAGTTCAAGGGAGGGCATAAAATTCAAGCAGTTACGCTTTTATTTCTGTTAAAAAAAACTGTGTGTTTTAAACAGGAATCATTATAATATTGGTAAATTCAAAACAGCAATTGCAACTTTAGGGGTGTCATTTTTTTTAATTATTATAGGACCAGCCTTAAGATATTTACAATAATATAACCTAAATATTCGTTAAAAAAAAACTATGAAGACCTAACTAAAAAGACCGACAAACTAAGTACCTCCTACTTTAGAAGTCGGTCAATAAGATAGACTGTATATAAATAACAACGAACTCAAATTTCAAAGAGATAATAATATATCTATGTAATATTATTTTTAATATTCGCTGACATGTTTTTAATATTTTTACTATGCAATACATAATAACTTAGTTTATTTTGCTTCTAATTGCACATACGCTTGTGTTTGCTTCCCTTGAACTCTGCGATGGGAATGGTATTATAAGCACCTAAATCATAATACCATTTCAGTCCTCTACTATTGTCTTTTGCGCGCCCCGTCTTTTTAATAAATAAATATGTTGGGACATTATTATACAGCACCATCTAGTTCCATGTTAAGCTACGAGGCTCTTGCTATGGATACCGGATAGTTGATACACTACACATATATATAACTTTAAATTAGTACATATTATAAATAAAAACACCCATGACTGGAGTAGAAACATTCGCTCGCAGTAGTGCTCGTCACACAAATAAATGCCCCCAGCGGGACTCGAACCCGCGACCGCTGGCACAGCAAGTAGGGTCACTACAAACTTGAAGCCAAACTTGTCTTTATAACTACCATTCCAATTGAATTGACAAATTAACAAACACATATTATTTCTTTATAACACTATTAAGGATCATCGTCTACGTCTACATCAACGTCTTAAATGAGGTCACTTACAGACTAATCAAATAATAAAGAAAAAAAATAACTATTTTAATACGATACCATGTAAAGGCATTTTAGATAAAGCAAAAAAAAACGGAGTCATTAGCCCCTACTAAAAAACGTCGATAATACCTACAAAACTATAACTAGATAATTTGTTTTTTTTTTTCAGAAACTGTAAAACATATGTTTCGAATCTATATTTTATAATCTGTATCAACGATTTAGTTGTGAATTTTGTGAAATAAATAAATCAATTAGGTAATTAAAAAGGTACAACTTAAAATTACTTTATTATTTTTCAACGACTGTAAAACAAATTGTTTTGCCTGCTTCTGTCTCGAGACTATATTTTATAATCTGTATCAACGATTTAGTTGTGAATTTTGTGAAATAAATAAAATAAGTAAATAATAAGGAAAATCCACTCCAAAATAACTATAGAAAGTGATAAACATACATACACCCTAATTAACCTTCTACTTTTTTGAAGTCAAGTGAAAGTTTAACCAAGCATTTAACCAATACAGCCATTTCTATATTTAAACACGAGTATTGTAAATTAATTTCTATAGGTTTTAATATTAATCTTTTAACGACACCGGCAATGCATTCATAAACTTGAGAAATTATCAGAAATTATACTCGCCCTGACAGATAACAACAGATAAGAATAACGGTCATAGTTTCCCGCCTTTTACGTTATCTATGCTTAGGTGTAAACTCTATGCTCTATTTGTTTTTTTCTAATTACACTTGGAATTCGTAAAGCGTTAGTAAGCAGGGTTGCCACTTAAAGTTTTTTTTTTAATTCTTCTACATTAAAACAATATTAATTAATAAATAAATTATAATATAAAACACCTTCATTAGTTAAAAGTGAACATAGTTTTATGTTTAATTTGCCAAATTACGACTCAGTAATAATTTAATAACTATAAATATTCCACGAATTAAGCATTACAATAAAATAACATTATAGTAGAGTACTTCGTAAATAAGCAAAAAAATGTATACTAATATTATAAAGCTGAAGAGCTTGTTTGTTTGTTTGTTTGAATGCGTTAATCTCAGGAACTACTAATCCGATTTGAAAAATTCTTTTTGCATTAGATAGCCCGTTAACTGAGGAAGGCTATAGGCTATATATCATCACGGAACGTACAGTTCCCGTGGGATAAGTTTGTTTTTGTCTAGGAACGAACCCAAAGCGAAGCAAGAGTGAATCATTAGTTTATATATATTTTTATATACATATTGAAAAAATAATTGTAAAGGCATACTTATTTTTTACTCTGTGAAATTCTTTCACACAGATAACATGACAGCTCCTGGCTGGAGCTAAAGGACCCATAGCTATATAGCTCTAATACAATTGATAATAAGTTCAAATACTTTTTAAAAGACGAGGTCGTGGCAGTCTTGCGATAAATAGACTTGAATCGTTAATTACGTACACTGAATATGCATGAAGGTTTCTACAATTATTATTGTTGAGCGGACAAAAGATATTTTAAAATTGGAGACACACGTTCTGAATAACGATAACTAAAAAAATAGGAAATATTTTTGGGTTAAAAAATTGCAGATAAAAATTTAAGAACGTTGATACTCGTCACTACATAGTATAAAACAAAGTCGGTCTGTCTGTCCCTATGTATGCTTACATCTTTAAAACTACGCAACGGATTTTAATGCGGATTTTTTAATAGATAGAGTAATTCAAGAGGAAGGTTTATATGTATAATATATGCATATTATAGTACAGAAAAGCCGAGAAATTCATAGATTTGTATTTCATACTAACCGTTAAAACGTACCTAGAGACGAACCCGAGCGAAGCGAGTCACTAGTATTTGTATAAGTTTTCACTTCGCTTTTGAACTTCAATTTTGGTTTCACATTATGCTTCACGATAGAGTAATACAAATTTAAGACGTTAAATTTTCTTTTAGATTTAGTCTTCTCATGATGCTTTAAGCTTTGTTATAATTTCTAACCTACACTAATATTATAAAGAGGTAAAGTTTGTGAGTTTGTTTGTAATGGATAAACTAAAAATCCGCTGAAATGATTAAGATGAAATTTGGTATGAAGATAGTTTGAGATCCCGGGAAGGACATAGGATAGCTTTTATCCCGGAAATCATCCCTTAAAGGGGTGAAAAGGGGGATGAAACTTTATATGGAGAATCAATCATTTCTCAAGTAAGGGATATAAAACTCATCACACCTATGTATATACTAATATATATATATATATATATATATATATATATATATATACCAATATCTATTCCATACTAACAGTTAAAACGTACCTAGGGACAAACCCAAGCGAAGCGAGGGTGGGTTGCTAGTAACAATATAAATGGGAAAGAGTGTAGTTTTGTCTGTCCTTCTGTAACGTAACAATTGATTAACAGACTAACGAAATATTTTTTATCGAGATACTTTATGAGCCGGAGAGTGATCAATTATAGTTTTTAAGTAAGTAGTAGGTACATGGAGTGTTTCCCTTAGTATAATAGTCAGTCAAGTTATTTCTTAGTTTTTGCGCTAGTAATATAATATTATAACAATACAAAACCTGTTATTTATTATTAGATAGCATCTAACTGTACTGAGTTAAACGACATTTATGAAAAAGTTAATTTTTACATAAAAAAACAAACCTTATATAGTTAATTTTAACTTGCAACTTAACTTATATTTTAACTTAACGTACATTTTTAACGTAATCCAAAAGTCTTGTGTAATAAAACATATTTCCGTAAAGAATATATAAAACTGACATAGCAACCATTTATATAATTTAATTCAATACAACTTTAGCCTTTAATTATATACATATAAGAGATATTTTCGCGTGCAGGCGATCGTTTGATCAGCTGTATAAAGGTTCTAGTATAATAAGCACCTGATATAACACGAACGTGCAATCGTGTAAGTGATATTCATTTTCTAGAAGAACAAAATATAATTTATATATAAAATAAAATAAAAATTATAATAAAAGTTATTTTAAAAAATCAAATAAATGTGTAAAAAGCTTCAATATTCAATGTTATTTATGGATTTTCAAAACAAAAAAAAAATTATCAACGTAAATCTTACCAATATCTATAAATAAATAGGCAAAGACAAAACAGTTCAGTACCTTTTTCTCATCTGTCAATTGTTTTTTTTTTTTATTTTTTTATTTAGTAGCTATTGATGAGCTTTAGTGTTATAAATAAAAAAAGTTAGGAAACAGTTATTTTTTTATATAGATAGGGTAAATTCTTATCATATATGCATTCCTCAAATTTTCAATAATAATTACGCTCGAATTTCGACCACTGGCTGTTTGCCCAGTTTATAAAAAGCAAGAAACATTTTCGTCCGAAAACGTTCAAAATTAATAAAAGAACTAACAATAACTTAAATACTTAGTGAAGAACAAGAAATTTAACTTAAGCCCAACCAAATTAGCTGTGTCACCTTAATTACACAACTCATATGACGTTTGTATTGGCGCGAAAATCCGCCATTTTCTGTGCATAGACAATTAAAACATGTCCTCTTTTTTTTACACATCTAGACAATGGATTTGCGTGTTCAGAGGTTGTTGGAAATAATTTTATACTTGGCGATCGTATATAATTGAAATCATGAGGTAAAACCATTCAATGTCAGTCGACTCCCTTGATTATAGAATATCGATATCGGGAAAATATATAGGCTTTGCTTCGTCATTTTAAATTACTTAATAATATGATACATTATTCTGTTGTGGAATAAGATTTGCACAGTGATGTACATATCTGTTATATGAATACTATAATTAAAAAAAAAACTACTTTTAATTATTATTTAAAATTATACCGAATACTATATAAATTATTATTAGTTTAAATTAATTCATCTTAAGTAGAGTTGATATTCACACGGAAGTAAAGAATGTATTCCATAGAATGTAAAGATCTGCTTTATATATATATATATATATATATATATATATATATATATATATATATATATATATATATATATATATATAATGACATGAGGGTAAATTTCCATAGAATATCATAAGTCTTTATGTAATACATATGCATGTATCTTTAAAAATAATCTCGCAGAAATAAATGTTACTAATATTTATAGATAAATAATAAATAAATAAATATGTTGGGATATTAACACACAGCACCATCTAGTTCCATGGTAGGCTACGAGGCTTGTGTTATGGATACCAAACAGTTGATACACTACACATATATAACTTTAAATACATACATATTATAAATATAAACACCCATGACTGGAGTACAAAAATTCGTGCTCATCACACAAATGAATACCCCCAGCGGGACTCGAACGCGCGACCGCTGGCACAGCAAGTAGAGTCACTACATACTGAGAAAAACGTGCCGTCGAAATGAATAGATGATTTGTTCCCTACCATTATTATTTAAAGACTAATTTCAATAAATACTTTAAACAATACTTTATTTGAGATAATGCCCTACATACAAACAAACAAAATTTACAAATTCATAATAATATAGCAAATGGAAATAAAAAGTTTTGTAAGAACACTATTTACATAAATAATACTGTATGTATTATTTATTCTAGTATATTATATAGATACTTATATATTTACTTCTGTACTTAATATTATAAAGCTAAAGAGTTTGTTTGTTTGGTTGAACGCGCTAATCTCAGGAACTACTAATCCGATTTGAAAAATTCTTTTTGCATTGGATAACCCGTTAACCGAGGATGGCTATATAGGCTGTATATCATCCCGGAAAAATGTACTGTTCCCGTGGGATAGATTTGTTTTTGTCTAGGGACGGACCCGAAGCGAAGCGAGGGTGAAGCTAGTATTCTATAATCGCAAACGTTACTTATATACCTACTAGTATATAAGGCTATCTCCCTCCATCCTACTAATATTATAAATGCGAAAGTTTGTGAGAATGTCTGGATGTATAGATGTATGGATGTTTGTTACTCTTTCACGCAAAAATTACTGAATGAATTTTAATGAAACTTTACAATAATATAGCTCATACGTTAGAATAACACATAGGCTACTTATTATCCCGGAGAAATGTACGGTTAGCGTGGGATAGATTTGTTTTTATTCTTTAGAGGCGAACCCGAGCAAAGCGAGGGTAAGCCGCTAGTATAAAATAAAAGACGATGTCTTTCAAACGACTTTCCTAAATATGACAACATTAATATTTAAGTGTTGCCCGTAAACAATAAACGTAAGTCGTGCTAGCACAAAAATCATCATTAATTTTATTATATATTTCATTGCTTCGCCGTGCTTTACGCAAGCACTACATAAAGTTATATATCTACTTATACGTATTGATTTACTCGTAATATACTAATGTAAAATAAAATTACTTTTATTTAATCCTAATAATTATCTCTGCTTTTTTAAGCACTTAAAAATTATTACAATTTTCGAACTAGATACATATATGAGTAATACGAACCCATCGAATTAAATAAGAAAAAAAATCTTGTAAAACAGTTATGTAATATTACTTGGTAAATTTTTTTACATTAGTAAAAAAGATATTAGTATTCAATGACGACACGTTTGGCTCAGTTTGTAGTGACCCTACTTGCTGTGCCAGCGGTCGCGGGTTCGAGTCCCGCTGGAGGCATTCATTTGTGTGACGAGCACGAATGTTTGTACTCCATTCATGGGTTATATTTATGCCATGTATGTATTTAAAGTTATATATGTGTAATGTATCAACTATCTGGTATCCATAACACAAGCCTCGTAGCTTACCATGGAACTAGACGATGCTGAGTCAATGTCCCAACAAAAAAAAAAGTGAAATAGTAATTTATACGAGGCATTGAAACATTAGTCATGAATTTTTTTAAATCCATCACTGAACTTAAAACGGCACCAGCAAAACACAAATTATCTTCATATTTTATCACTAACAGTAACTAAAAACTACTTTTCGAGACTCGAGGTCAAAGGACAGGTCTTATTGAATTATGGCCCTTAAAAGCTAAACTTTCATCATTGAACAAACATAAACAATTAAAGACATACTTCAAAGGTGCTAAACGATATACCATTACACTATGACTCAGTATACTAAGTACTACAGTCCAATACCAAAAAAAAAAAACACTAATTTTTAACATTCTGTGTATGGCATATCTATACATATAATAAAATTGTAACTAAGCCGAATCTGTACGTTAAATATTTTTTGAAAAATCTTATTGAAATAGACAATATTATCGATACAGAGGCCGAATCTATAGTTTTTTGAATTTTTATCTGTCAATCTGTCTGTTACCGCATCACAGAAAAACCACTGGAGGGATTTTGATGAAATTTGGTATGATGATAGCTGGTTATCCGGGTCAACATATAGGATAGTTTTTACTGCGGGAAAATATTTCATCACTGAGAAATCTATAGAAAACATTAAAACGTAATCAAGGACGAACTCGAGCGGAGCGAGGGTGAGTCGCTAGTATTAGTATATTTTTATTTGTGGCGAAAACTGTATTTTAACATTCCTTTATCCGTTCAGTAACTAGGTGTCGGTAGCAAGTCGGTGCTGATATTGACGGTCAGTATGCCATTCTCGCGTAAGACGCACTAACATGTAGTATTTTTTAAAATAATAATATTTTTTGAAGCTAAGAGTTATAATAAAATCCATACTAATATTATAAATGTGAAGGGTTGTGAGGATGGATGTTTGTTACTCTTTCACGCCAGAACGGCTGAACAAATCTAAATGAAATTTGGCACAGAGATAGATTATAGTCTGGAATAGCACATAGGTTACTTTTTACCCCAGAAAAGTGTACGATTCCCGTGGGATAGATTTTTTTTGTTTATATGAAATGAATAACACCTGATTGATTAGTGACATGTCAAATTGTATCTTATATTAGCCATAATTGGACACAAAATCCTTCAAAACAAATATAGGTACCCTATAGGTAACCTATACGAGAATCTAAGCTGTGTCCACTTAGATAGACACACATACATACACACATATAACTACGCCATCACATACTAATGTATACAGCCTTTAAAACTTGCCACTTAAGTGTCTCACACAATCTAAACGACGCTACTGTGTTACCTGGAATAGTTAAATCTTGATACATTGTAATGTTTTTATTACAAGCTAACTAAAACCTTCGACTTTGTTTAATGTTTTAATATAGTAAGATTGATATATTGACAACATAAATAAAAAACAGAGATTCATACAGACGAACATAGAACCTCCTTCACTTATATATTTAGCAAGGGGTTCTATAAAATCTGAATATATTTTATGGTACCTACACATAAACAAAGCATGAATTTTACAAGTAAATATAGCATTATACAATAGAAGTAGAAGTCCAATGGCAACTCGCTCGCTTGGATATGCATGTAAAGCAGGATCAAGCTTTAAGTCTCGTACGTATGAGACTGTTATTTGTAGATCTCCTTTTCGCAAGGAAAATATTGTAAAAATATCGTTTTTGAAAGACGTGAGAGTGATGAGTCCCTCAAACCTGCAAGAGGAAGCCCACGCCCAGCAGTGGAACTTCAAAAATGCTGGGCAAATTTAGGTATATAAGAAAACAAGATTAAGACTTCCTAACATACCTATTTAGATTTATCGTCTCTGATGAGATAATTTATGAAGGTCTCCGATACTCTAAAATCTAAATTAAACGCGACACAGTATAATTTCTCTATCTCCATTTCTTTAAAATTCCCACAAAGAATACTCTTCCTTTCCTTTAGTTTTAGGCTTTCGATATATCAAGGTTGCTATAATCATTTAAAAAATCGTATTTTTCACTTCAATTTATTGACTGAAATCAAAACATTTAAGCAACCCTAACTCCATCGTACCATGGGCCCCAATACACATCCAGTGGAACACCGAGAAGAAAAAACGAAAAGATATACAATATGATCTGTAAATAAGCACAAGTTAAAATAACAATGCAATATTTGCGTGTAACCGCTCCTTGACCTGATTGTACAGTCTACCACACAGGTATGCAAAGATAGAACCTTTGAATTAAAAGTTGTTTAAACATCGTAGAAATATTAACGGCTTGTCATTGTACATTACTTAGCTGTAATCATTGAACAATTAATATTTTAAGGCTAAATATATCTTTTGACTGTTCTTTAGTTACGTCGTAACCAATAACATTTGCTATGAAATAAGATATTTAATACTAGCGACTCATCCTCGCTCCGCTCGGGTTCGTCCCTAGGTACGTTTTAACCGTTAGTATAGATTTCTCAAGAGATATTTTCCCGCAGTAAAAAGTATCCTATATGTTGACCCGGATAACCAGCTATCATCATACCAAATTTAACCAAAATCTGTCCAGTGGTTTTCTCGTGATGCGTTCCCAGGCAGACAGATACTGACAAAAATTCTAAAAACTATAGATACGGCCTCTGTATCGATAATAATGACTTGCCTCTGTATCGATAAAAAATATTTAATGTATAGATTCGACTCAGTTAGAATTTTATTATATGTATAGATTTACGAAATTTTAATTAACATATAAATTTTTCTTTAATTTTCCTTCAAATTTACTCAACAACGAGTGTTTTCTGGGATCGTACATTATAATAAAATATTTTAAAATGTATGATGTGTTACTACGAAACAAAAATCCACTAAATGACATTATATTCGTATATATAAACTATAAAGCTATTTGTTAATATAACAGATACTTCATTAAAAACTTCTTTGTGAGGTTTAACAATTTTAGGGTTCCGTACCCAAAAGGGTGCCAACGGAACCCTATTACTAAGCCTTCGCTGTCCGTCCGTCTGTCAAAGGGCTGTATCTCATGAACCGTAATAGGTAGAAAGTTAAAAATTTTACACTGTGTTTTTTTTTTTATTTTTTTTTTGTTTGTTGTTCGACAAGATGACTCCATGACGCCTGATGGTAAGCGACAGTGGAGTCCAGGAATGAAGTCCATCGGTTCCGGGATATGATCTCGGTACCGATCAGATTGTAGGAGGAGGGAAACACGTGAGACGGTAGTGAATTCCATTTCCTAATAGTGCGGCACAGGTAGGAATTACCAAACCTTTTGGTACGAGATGGTATGGGTAGTACCGTGTGAGGATGGAATTTCTGACCAGCACGTGTTGTCTTGGAGAGGAAAGGAGAGGAGGGTATTAGATGGAAGAGCTCTTCAGAACACTCGCCGTAATATAGGCGGTAAAAAGCGGCTAGTGAAGCAACATCTCTACGCAATTGCAGAGATTCAAGGTATTGAGTATTATATTTCTATTGCCGCTATAACAACAAATAATAAAAAACAAAATGACAAATTTCAAAAAGGCTGTCATGCAAATTTAAAAAAAAACGATTATGGTACGGAACCCTTCGTGTGCGAGTCCGACTCGCACTTGACCGATTTTTTCTAGAATACGAAGATTTTAATTTTAATACCTTTAAAGGCATATTCATTTATCTGTGACTATCGGCAGGAAATTATTCTTTATGTGTTCGTAATTACGATGATTTAACCCGAAACCTTGGTTAATAACGTTATGAATAAAATTAGTGTCTTGAGAAAGGAGTATGTATTTGCAAATGTAGCCTTGCGACTAATTAAATATTATACACTAGCGACTTACCATCGCTTCGCTCGGGTGCGTCCCTAGGTACTTTTTAATTTTTTTGAGCGAAACCCTAATTCTTTTTCTAAAATAAAAGTATCCTAAGTATCTCCTTATAATATCAGCTATTTGCCTGTGGAAGTCCCGTTGAAATTGGTCCAGCCGTTTCGGAGATTAGCCGGAACAAACAGACAGACAGACAAAAATTTTAAAAATTGTGTTTTTCTTATAAGTACCGTATATAATTTCATATGAATTTAGTATGAAGCTGTTATTTTGACATTACAAACAGACGCTTCAATTTTATTTATCTGTATAGACTAGTAATCTGCTCTTGCTTCGCTCAGGTCCTAACTATTCATACGCGTAACCCTTTACATAGGGATACTAACATCCTAAGTACAATATATGCAATTACATAAAATAGTTTCTGATGATTGTTTGAAAAAGGGACTAAATAAAGTAAGGAATTTAATTCGTTGAATTAATAATATGAGCCTTGACTACATAATATATTATGTACAGAAAAAAAAATGAATTTTGTCAAAAACAATAAAGGAATACGATTTTCTTGCATGTTCATTTTATTTTAACCGATATTAAAATAAATCAACTATATTTTAAGACAAACGTAAGTGTGAGACCCACTTGTGATATATATTATCGTCGTCGAGGACGTCATTCGTCATTCTACATACTTATTTTTAAGTTAATAGATGTTTAAGACTAGCGACTCACCCTTGCTCCGCTCGGGTTCGTCCCTACTTACGTTTTAACGTTTAGTATAGATTTCTCAAGAGATGAGATAATTTTCCGTAAAAAGTATCCTATATGTTGACCCTGATAACCAGCTATCATCATACCAAATTTCATCAAAATGCCTCCAGTGGTTTTTCCGTGATGCGGTAACAGACAAACAAAAATTCCAAAAACTATAGATTCGGCCTCTGTATTGATAACAATGTCTATTTCAATAAGATTTTCCAAAAAATATTTAATGTACCTACATATTCGGCTTAGTTACAATTTTATTATTTATATATATATTGAATAAGAAATTTCAAGACTCTCCCCCAGTTCTAAAACTATTTTAAACACCACATACGTCTTTACGTGATGCACGATTTTACTGGTTATTATTTTTTATTAGCCCATATTTATAGCGTTATAATCTTTACATACACATTTACATCGTATGTTTCATTCAAAATGAATCATAAAATTATCGCAGAGACGCCTCTTCAGCGCAAAATATATTAATTTATCTAATTGTTATATTACACAAAATCAAAACTCATTGATGCACTGCAGAGGAAGTGTCAAAAGTGACATCACGACTTCAAACGTGACTCAAGTTGAGAAAATAAGTGAAAAACAAACAGCCACAACCGCAACTGATCAAAGACAAACTTACAAAAAAAAACTAAAAAGATTATACAAAAACTCACCAAAAGAGGATATCCTAATTCGATAACCTTATATGAACAGCACAGTTACTGAAAACTAAAAAAAATATAATAAATTATATGTGTTTAAAGTTCAAAGGGACGTCTTCACGCGATGACGTCTAGAACGTAACTGAGCGTTGAGGCGGCGCTTGCGCACTGAACTACACGCCTCCACTCACACATTCAAATTTATGTGTGTAAAGAAGCCTTCGTGAAAATGCAAAGTATTCGATAAATAATGTTGCGATGCCGTGTTTTGAGTTTGAACAAAAAATAATTAATTTTAAGTTGCTGATGAATTTAAAATATTCGTATTTAAATTTTGTATTTATGCAGTAAAGTTGATAACAGTATTAAATTAAAATAGATAGTTATCGCCATGCAACGTTTCTGTATTGGCGCCAGGCTTGGATAGACAAATATATAAATATAATACTTAATAACTGTATACTGTGTGTATTATGTCGACTCCTACCGTATCCTTCCATGTCTAAGTACAGATCGCTAGCTTAACAGCGATAAGGCAGACTCGTCTTAAAAAAAACCTAATTTTATTCTAAGCTCGAGCGAGTCTAGTGTTTTAATCTTCTTCGCTTGAGTTCTTCTCTAAGTGCTTAACATTAGGTAATCTATGCATTACCTGGATGTAATAGTCTATCTGTGTACAAAATTTCATCCAAACCATTCAAGCCGTTTCAGAATAAACGTGTAACAAACATACACGCACATAAACTTTCATATTTATAATAGTTATATATGTTTATATATTCTATGTAAAATATATTAATACTTTTAATCTCTAGTCATTAACATTAAATTTGACTCTTAGGTCGCGGATTCGAGTCCCGTTTGTAACAAATAATTATATACTCTACATAAAAGCGATTTGTCGACGAGTCAAGACCAACTCTTAAAGTCATGACTGCTGCAAGAGAGTTCGTTTAGTACTCATTAATATTTTCAAAGATTTAAAATTTCTGACATTCTTCTTCTTCAAAATCTTAACCAGGATGATATGTGAGTGGTGTGTTAAATATTCATTAATAAAAAAAAAAGTATTTTGCCGAAATCTATTTATATAACGCAATATACATATGTATGTATGCACATATATAATACATATACAAACCCAAATGCACCATAAATTATTTAGAAAAAAAAATTTAACTCACGCACCATCTTCCAACGTATGTACTTTAGTAAGAACAAAATGCAGTAAGTCACAATGCTAGGTGTATGTTACGCTACAGTATGAAACTATTATAGCCGTGACACGACACAAATGGATGCAAAAATATTTCATTTTAAAGAACACTTTAGTTACTCTTGATTATTATGCACTTTCCGGTACGTACAGAAAGGTCGTGAAGATCACAAATCTTTGAAACTACATCACTAATATTATAATTTCAAAAGCGTGTATATATTTCTGTTTGTATCTATGAAGAGCAATATCCATACTTATCCATATGCTTACTTATCCATACTAATATTATAAATGCGAAAGTGACTCTGTTTGTTTGTTTGTTACCTTTTCAGGACTAAACGGCTGAATGGATCGTAATGAAACTTGGCAAGGGGATAGATTATATCCCGGAAATCATTTCTTAAGGGAGTGAAAAGCTGACTGTAAATTTATATGGGGAATCAATTATTTCAAGTTTTCGATTTAATACTCATCGTATCCATATATATAGTTATAGTCTATAAATTTCATACTAAGAGTCAAAACGTACCTAGGGACGAACTCTATAAATTATATTTCTTTGCCTACTAATATTATGAAAGTTTTAATTGTTTTTATGTTTGTTGTTATCCCTGGAAATAACAGTAAGCTTTCCTATCTCATTGAATCATGAAAAATTAATTAGACATCTATGTATATATATAAAAATCAATATGTTCCCTATGAACTCCAATAAGGCTGGAGCGATTTTGATGAAATGTTCAGGCAATCTTCAGATTAGTCCAGCGGGTGATCCTGTGAAGTTTGACAGTGATCGGATCAACAGAAAAGTTTCTAATCGCTTGAACGCGAGCGGACGCCGCGGACAATGCTAATATCTTATCTATACTAATATTATAAAGCTGAACAGTTTGTTTGTTTGTTTGTTTTGTTGAACGCGCTAATCTCAGGAACTACTAATCCGATTTGAAAAATTCTTTTTGCATTAGATAGCCCGTTAATATATCATCCCGGAAAATGTACGGTTCCCGTGGGATAGATTTGTTTTTGTCTAGGGGCGAACCCGAAGCAAAGCGAGGGTGAGTCGCTAGTAAATTATATTTTCTCAAATAATTCTGTACAGCTTCTACGATATAGCCGAGATTTTTCCAAACAATTTTCAAATAACTAAGAAAATAACTTAACCTGTTGAAAACATTAATTTCAATATTACATTGCAAATTGTTTGATTATAAAAACATAGTATATGCATAACAGAAGTATGTGCTAAGTATTTCCGTAGCTATACTTAGTAAGTATAATGTAATCTATACTAATATTATAAATCTGAAGAGTTTGTTTGTTTGTTTGGTTGAACACGCTAATCTCAGAAATAAGTAATCCGATTTGAAAAATTCTTTTTTCATTAGATAGCTCATTAACTAAGGAAGGCTATATGCTATATATCATCTCGGGAAAATGTACGGTTTCCATGGGATAAATTTGTTTTTGTCTAGGGACGAACCCGAAGCGAAGCGAGGGTGAGTCGCTAGTATTATAGATTAATAGAGACTCACCCTCGCTTCGCTCGGGTTCGTCCCTAGCTCGCTTCCCAATACAAACTTTCATCCCCATTCAAGTTCCTGCGCAATTTTCTTAATTTTTTTTAATGTAAGAACCTTCTGCTGACAATAACAAACACAACAAAAAAAGAAGTAGTGAAATCGGTCCAGCCGTTCACGCGTGATGGTGTGACCAAGAGAAATAGGGATTCATTTATATATATATATATATATATATATATATATATATATATATATATATATATTAAATATCTTTTTATTTTATCAATAACTATACTTAAGAGAAAGAAAATGTTTTAAATAGAAATTGATATACATAGGGTAAAACCCGGATACTCGCCTCAGTTGGATACTTGCCCCGATTTTCAATACGCTATATTAGAGATGTCCCTGACGTTAGCGCTTTTTTGTAATTTAAAGCGCATCATCCACAGACCTTAGCTGGATGCCAGTAGTAGGACTAGCTACACGTGTTTTGTATGTGTGAGCGAAAATCTTCCGCGGCAGGACGTTGACGAGCGTTGAAATAATATTCGTGAGTATTTACTATTGAATATTTTTTGTTACGGTTGTCGGTTCAGTCAACTTTTCGCTTCTATGCATGCAGTGAAGTTTAAATTATACTACCTATTACCTTATACTGTTAAATAGCTTTTATTTTTTTTTTCAAAATATAAGGGCAAGTATCCGTACCGAAAAGGATAGTCGCCCCATATAATTTTACGGATAGTCGCCCTAAGGTCAATTAGAGTTGCAAGTAGGCGAAATGCCTCGCAAGTATGAGCAAGAGTTTAGCATGTCTAAAAGGGCTAAACAATCTGCAGAAGTTTTAAATTCCAACGAAAAAATTGTCCAAAAAAGAATAAAGAACAAGAAACAAACATTACTAAAGAACTAGAATGGAGAAAAAGAAATAAAAAGAGTATAAGACGATAGAAAATAAATTAGCTGATAACGAGATGAAAATTATGAAGAAAAGAGGTCGAAACAAAAGTGAAAGATCAAAAAATATATCGATTTCTCTAGCAGTGTAACAGAATGTGAAAACATATATTTAATTAAACTGAATGAAGAAAGAGCTAAAAGATGATAAATAACAATCTATAGTTCCGAGAGTGAAAGTAAAAAAAGCATTATAAATACAAAAATAGCCAAAGCAAAAGCTACTAAAGGAGTACAAAAAAAGGAGTCAGAAATTAAAGACGATAAGAGACACTGAAAAGACAATAAGAGAGTTATAAACATTTATACAAAAATAGAAAATGCGAATGAGAAAAAATCAGTTGATGATTATTGTAAATATTTTGAAAATTACAATAATACTAAATCCAAATCAGACTGGATTGTGTTTCTAGGAAACACAATCCAGTCTTGTTCATCATTCAAAGAATATTGTGTGAGATGTGAAAAATTGTAAGTTCTGGCTACATAATTGATTTTAAAATTTTTCTTGGTGATATCCGCTTACCCACTAATTTTAATATTTGTGCCAAAGTTGATTGCCATATTACTTTTATCTTTAAAATTAATTATTATTTATAACTTAAATTTCGATTATTACCCACTTAACCCAGTTACTACTAGCTCACTTTTAAAGGAACACCTCAGGAAAAAAAATCTCTAGTGATCTGAGGGTAGAAAAGCAAAAATATTTTGTTGTGTATCGAAAGGTTAGAGTATACCTTTCGATTTACAAGTGATTTTGAGTACATCTGGTAACTACTTTGCGGTTATTTTTTTGAAAGTACTTCGGCGAAAAATAAGGATGAATAATAAAAGGTAAGTTTACATCAATTACAAAATATTTAGCTATTGAAACCTTAGCACAGTAATATTATCATCTTTCACAACATTTCTAACGCATTTTTCTTTTAAAATAACAATATATAGGTACATAAATTTTGCATTGAAATAGGTGTTCTTTTTATCAAACGCTAGTAATATAGCATACTATTACAATACTCATCTACTTATAATGATTTTTTGTTTTCAGATCACTTTTTAGGATATTACGGTTATTTGACGTTATTGAAGAGCTGGAACATATTGAAGATGATGAGGATATACCATCTAGCATCACCATTTTACCATCTGAGAACTCTAATTCTGATGAAAATTCAGGTGATGAAATACATATTTCTTTATCAAATCTACCCGGATCTCAATTGCGATCACCTGCAACACTTAGATGATTTGAAGAGATATTAGAGATGATGATGTTAATCAATCATCCAACAATAGTAAGGATGATATGCTAGGTTCGGTACAACTAGCAAAGAGCTTTCATATTATTATCAGACATGCAAATGAATGCTGCTCCTTCACCATCGACAATTTCCCTCATGAAAACAAAGATGTACGCATGGTTCCAAAAAGGTATTCGCCCAAAGGTCATGGATGGGTAAAACCTATGTCTAGAACAAACAGTCAGTTTTATATTATTTCAATAGTTTCTTTGATAATGAATTTGTAGGTTTGTATGTGAAGTACTACACTCTATACGCTACTCAATAATTAACAAGGAAACATCACCAAAGATGAAATAAACTAGATTTTACTTATATAGTGGTTATGTTGTAGTATTTAGTGCGTAGCACGTTTTGGAAGACTGCTTCAGATTGCAATTTTGTAACTGTGTGTAACCCTACAATACAACGAGGATATGAGCAGAGTTGATAGATCCTATTAAAATGTAGTACAGGACAGGACATCTATCCAAGAAGAAATTGATATTTTCCCCTCTTATGGTATTTTCTCCACTTCCTATTTTCCCTCTTCCGTCCCTAACCACAGTGAGTAGGATCATTTGGGTTTTCGTATATCCATTGCTACAGGTATATTGGATAGCTTTAAAAACAATGAGGTTTGTAAATTTGTTGAGATTACAAGGAACTTTCATCAATAATCACGTCACCGGTTACGATACCAAAGGCCACATGACAGAACATCAGCACACACAGACGAGGTGCTGCATTTGGCACAAAAATGCTACATTCCTTTGTGTTTTGTTTTGTGTCTGTGCTTTAAGTGTAATATTATAATTTTACACCCAAAAAAATGTTTTTATTCTACCACATGGATGGATTGAACTTATTTTAAATTCATCATAGGTGTAATTTTTCTTTCTTTTAATTGAAAATAAAAATTGTAAAATAATAACATTATTTTATTTATTTTTAACATTTACCTAAGAAACACTCTCATACTATGTGACAGTAGTCCATATTGCGAGCGTTCCTTTAAAAGAACACCATTTTCCAGCTTTTCCAAGAGTCGCAGATTTTTTTCTGTATTTTTTATATACTAATAGGACCATAATTAAACAATATTAGGAAAATTGTAAAGATATTAAAGATTTTCCACTTTCAGTAATATCTGGGTTAATAAATTGATGTTAATAATAATTAATAATGGTTGATTACATAAATTTGTTTTAATCCAAAAAAAAATCGAAGTAATTCCATAATGAGTCTTCTATCCCCGCATGAGGCAAGTATCCCCGAAAGCATTTTTAACATGTGACAACTATCCGCCACAGAGGGCAACTATCCGTTTTTGTAGAGGTCAAATAAAACAGGATTTACTGAAAAACAATACTGATTGTGTTTAAAAAAATAGGTCACAATGAAAGTTTAAAGACCAATGTTTTATTAAACACGGAGCATGTTGTAAGTAGATACTTAATTTTTATGTAATTGAAGATTTTCAAAAAGTAGGGCAACTATCCGGCTTTTACCCTATATATAGTCGCCTATTGTGAATCTATTATATATAGTTATCCTGGTTTTACTGGTTTACTTATGCGCTGTCCGCTTTAGTCTTATGCCTAAAGAAAATCTCTATACTTCTCAAATTTTAGATTATTAAAAAAAACTTATAAATCCTGCCTATATCAAATTAAAAAGTTCGTGTCGATCAATAGATGTAGATTAAATGTGTATATATGAGACTAGCGACTTGATTCCCCATAAAAAATTTCATACCCATTTTCACCCCCTTAAGGAATGATTCCCGGGATAAAAAGTATCCTATGTCCTTCCCAGGGTCTCAATCTATCTTCTCACCACATTTCATCTAAATCGGTTCAGTAGATCTCGAGATTACCCCCTACAACGTCATAAACTCACAAACTTTACCTCTTTATAATATTAGTATAGAACACCATGACTGACTGACTGATCTATCAACGCAGAGCTCAAACAGCAGAACGATTTGGATAGAAATCTGGCATACAGATAGTTATTATGACGTAGGCATCCGGATTTTTGAAAATTCAACCCCTAATGGGATGAAACGGGGGTTCACAATGTGTATGGAGAAATCATATAAAAGAGATGTATCAATTAAAAAAAATCGCAGGTTTGTCCTGTCAACCAATAAACAAACACGTGTTGTGCTTTTTCAAAAACAACTCCTTCAGGGGTTGAAGAAAAGAAAAATATTCTTAATATCAAACTTGTCGGGTGAAGTCGTGGGCAAAAGCTAGTATGAAATAAAATGTTATATTTGTCAGTTTACAGTTTTACATATTTTGTCAATAAATGTATATATACTATAGTAAAAAAAATAAAAATAAAATGAAACTTTATATTATTTCATTGTTAAAATGAACGTCATTTAAAAAGGTGCAACATTGAATAAAACAAAAATGTCAACCTCTAAAATATAACTTAAAGACGACAATAAACAGATAATTCATCGAACACAGATAAAATCGCGGGCGATTGTCTAGTTTATGAAAATGTATACAGGATGCTCACAATACACCTAATTTCCATACAAAAATTATTCCACCCGACATAACCTTTGAACTTGAATTTATAGAATTAATTATAAGCTTTCGGTTCCAATAACATCATGAAAATTAAATCGATGTGGAATTCAAAAACTTGATAAGTTTCTAATTATTTTTTACTAGCGACTTACCCACACTTCGCTCGGGTTCGTCCCTAGGTTGATTCCCCTTACAAACTTACATCCCCATTTTCACTCCTTTAAGGAATGATTTTCGGGATAAAAACAATCCTATGTCCTTCCCAGGGTTTCAAACTATCTTCTTACCAAATTTCATCTTAATCGGTTCAGTAGTTTCGGAGCCTATTCGGTGCAAACAAACAAACAAACAATCAAATCCTTCCTCTTTATAATATTAGTACCTATAGACTAACGACTTACCCACACTTCGCTCGGTTATGTCCCTAGTTTTTTTTTTTTAATTTATAACGTTATACACAGACATCGCCACCATTTACTGCTGCTGCGACTACTAAAATTTAATCCAAATTTGTCCAGCCGTTTTCTTTTTAAAACTTTCTTATTTAGGGTTAGTAATAACGAATAATGCGTTCGGTCAGTTCATTGAAAAGAGATCTTTACTAATATATTAGCTTCATGCACCGGAAAAAAAACCTTTGATACTCATTGCTTATAAAACTATATATCTCTGCAATAAAATGTAGTGGTAGCTTGGCACTATATGCTCAGAGGAAAACCGCGAGTTCGATTTCCGTATTTGACAAAATTCTATCTTGGCCTTACAAATATATTTTTTTCTGTGATTAAGCAAGTAAAACAAGTCTGAATACTATAAAAAGGGAGAGAGAGAGAGTGAAATTAGATATTTTGTCGTAATATAATAATAGTGATGATAAATTGTTTGTTCGTTTTTGAAGTGAAACTTCTTTACGCACACTTGACTTGGAGGGGGATTAGCTGGTGAATGCGTTACGAAAAAATGTACGTACGTTTGTTGCCACGTTAACCGTTGTTATTGTCCGACAAATGATATGTAATATTATATTCTTTCCTTAAATGATATTCTATATACATATGATTGTAATATGCCTAATATGCGTTATTTTTAGTATCTCGCCCATCCTAATTATTTAAAACATAAATTGAATTTCATAAAGAGTACCGATAACCTACAGAAGTTTTACTTCTTGCTCGTGTACACATTCATACACGCATTCTTTATTTTTTTTTTGAGTGACATAAGCTTTTGTCATGGTACATAGCGTCAAGGATACAAGGTATGTATGTAAAATTATGCTACTAGCGACCTACCCTGGCTTCGCTTAAACATGACGACTTCGTTACAAAACATAAAAAGTTCACTTCATTTAAAAATATATTACGCGTGTTTTATACATATAATGATTGCGAAAAAAATCTCTAAATAATGATGAAAACCGTATCAAAATCTATAGATTAGTGCAATATAATGGAATATGCGTTATTTTTTTTTATTTTATATAGGTACAATAGCTTACATTGTTATATAATTGTAAAAAAAATATCCAGCTCCAAAAAAAAAAACAAAATTTAGTAAAAAAAAAATAATTTAAAAATATCATGCTATCTGTATACTTTAAACGCCAACCATTTTGGTGAGCTTGGCGTGACGTCATAGTCTATGACAACATTGCAATCAACGAATGAACAGGTCTAGATTGTTAGTACCAATCGCAAACACCACACAACAGCGCTCTGTTATAATAGACTTTGACGTCACATTCGGTCTGACCAATGGCGTTGCGTTTCAACTGCTTTGAATTTCCCACTTATTTCTGCATTTTTCAATAATTATTTTCTTAATGAAAAAGAAATTACATTAAAAAATATTTATATAAGCTTAATTCAGAAGCAATAAAGATTATAAAAAAAATTATTGACCTTTATTTAAATCACACGCATATTTCCTATTATGCGCATAAACACAAAGACGCGAATAACGATTGTTTTATATACATACTTCTAATACTAACGTCCCTATGATATAATTAACATAACTTTTACATTTATAGTATTACACAAGGGACAACTTTTGCCTACTTAATATATATTAATGTCAAAAAATAAAAAAATAATAAAAAAAACTTAATTCCAAATACCAATAGCTGCCTATAGCTTATTTTTGCGAATTGCTCATAAATTATAACCTAAATCCCTCTTTCTATTAGTATTAACCGTATGAAAATTTTAATTTATAACATATTATAGTGATAAAAATTAAAAACAAAAAATCAAAAGAAAGTTCAAATTGTTACAAAAATTAAGTATTAAAATATATTAAATATAAGCAAGTACGTACCCTCGTAACGTGGTGACCAAACAAAGGCTCGAAAACGTTATCCGAAGCTTTTATATGCCCTTATCATCTCTGGAGATCGATCAATAGTTTTATCTGCCTTTATGGTATATTGGGAATAATAAAACTATACAGATAGGTGACTATGATATTTGATTAATTATTTAGGTCATTTTTAGTACCTATAAAGTTTGACTCCTGTTGGGCTAAATTTTTCTCGCTTCTTTCCTAGATTTCACAATAAAGTTTTGTATAAAATCATATGTCATTTATCATGCGTTGATTTATGGATATTTTCTACTGATTGCAATACTGTCCCATAAATTCCTTCAAGAAAGCTACTTATATTATAGCGACTAATTGTAACACGTTGTTGTTGTTTTCAGCCCTTTTTAACGTCCAACAGCTGGACGTTGGCTTCCCATCAATACGAGGCCATGAGTCAGGCTATAAGCCGACGACGCTGGCCAAGTGCGTGTTGGCGGACTTCACATGTCTTTCAAAAACTTGCTAAGTTCTGTCAGACATACAGGTTTCCTCACGATGTTTTCCTTCACCGTAAAACAAATGGTCATCATGTTGAAAATGATTCGCACACGAGAATATCAGAGGTGCAAGTCCTGGGATTTGAACCCGCTCCATTCGGTTTTCCAAGCATGCGCGTTACCACTGGGCTACCACTGCCTGTTCTAATAGCTACATCCGTATTAAAACCTATGTATGTATGTACGTACTAACCAATTAATTTTATGCCTGCAGTAGTTCTTGAGAACTTTTATTAGTTTATGACCTTAATGTTTCATTTTTATATACACCTTATATTATCTATACATATTATAAAACTAAGTCCCCCACCGCGTCTGTCTGTCTGTCTGAACGCGATATGCTCAAAAACTACCGAACAGATTTTTGTACGGTTTTTACCAATGGATGGAGTGATTCATGATGAAGGTTTAGGTGCATAATTTATTAAGGTTTGTGTAAATTGGCTGAAATATAACGATGATTGTTGAAGATTTCTTTCTCTCTCTCTTTCCCTCTTTCCCTCTCTCTTTCCCTCTCTCTCTCTCTATCTCTTCGTCTAATTGACATCAAAACTCAAAAGTAATATTAGGTACCTATTAATATTATTAGAGGTATTTTTTTATATATATAACTAGCGATTACACTTACTTCGCTCAGGTCCCTTAGCTTGAATGGTTTAAGAACGCATAAAACAAAAAAAAACTGTTTTAGGGTCATGAAATATATGTATGTATATATAATAACTACCAGTTTCATCGCAACCAGATCAATGGTTTAGGAACGAATAGAGGACAAACATACTAACATTCATTTTTATTTATATAATTTTAACGGTTAGTATAGATTTCTAAGAGATGAAATATTTTCCCCCAGTAAAAAGTATCCTATATGTTGACCCGGATAACCAGCTATCATCATACCAACTTTCATCAAAATCTCTCCAGTGACTTTTCCGTGATGCGATCACAGATAGACAGACAAACAGACAGACAGACACAAAAATTCAAAAACTATAGATTCGGCCGCTGTATCGATAATAATGTCTATTTCCTAATTTTTTTCCTATTTTTATGAAGATTTTCCAAAAGAATATTTAATGTACAGATTTGACTCAGTAATAATTTTATTAGATGTATAGATAATATCTTTAAAAGTTAGTTTAATACAAATTTTTTCACACAAACATTGAAAGTTTAAAGTTTTACTAAACCTATTACCTATCTATAAATAAATAAATAAATATGTTGGGACATTAACACCATCTAGTTCCATGGTAAGCTACGAAGCTTGTGTTATGGATACCAGATAGTTGATACACTACACATATATAACTTTAAATACATACATATTATAAATATAAACAGCCATGACTGGAGTTCAAACATTCGTGCTCATCACACAAATGAATGCCCCCAGCGGGACTTGAACCCGCGACCGCTGCCACAGCAAGTAGGGTCACTACAAACTGAGCCAAACGTGTATACATAAACGACAACAAAAAACTAATAACCTACTAAATATATCCGGGTGGTCCCTTAAGTAATTAAACATAAAGACGGGAAACACTTAATATTTATGATTCAAACACTCGAGCTAACGATTTGAAAATGCGATATACATCTTGACATTTACATAGAAATTTCGGACAAAAGGTTCAAATTCTGAATAACTTTGTCAAGAGGGCAATCGATAATAATATAAGGTTATCACTCGTTTGAATTTTAAGTTAAACATTAAGCTAATAGTAATACTTATAGGAAAATGGAATAAAACTAAATGGGTAAAATTATGGGATGATTTTTTTTTTAATTATATGGGGGTATAACCAATATAGTTGAAATATAACCAATTCATTAAATAAATAATAATGAAAATCAACTTACAATTATTGGCGAAGGTATCAACGTTACATTCACATGATAAAATAATACAATCGAATTTAGTATCCCCTCTTTTTTTTAAATTGGTCAAAAATCGGACGAAAACAAGGATTTTTATACTATTTACGGATTATTTGGAGTGTCTGTTTGTAATATTAAAATAGTAGCTTTATACTAAATGCATATGGATGTATACACGGTACATATACCAAAACAATATTTTTTACAATTTTTGTCTGTCTGTCTGTCTGCCTGTCTGTTTGTTCCGGCTAATCTCTGAAATGGCTGGACCGATTTTGACGGGACTTTCACTGGCAGATAGCTGATGTAATAAGGAGTAACATAGGCTACTTTTACTTTAGAAAAAAATAGAGTCCCACGGGAAAAAAAAACAAATTAATTAATTAATTTTGTTTTGAGAAGCAACCTAGGGACGAACCCGAGCGAAGCGAGGGTGAGTCGCTAGTCTAAATATAAAATTTGATCCAAATCGTTACAGCCGTTCCCGACATACACGAAATAAATTATATTTATACAGGAATTGCTCATTTATAATATTATAAGACAATACATTCTCCTCCTAATTTGTAAGCTGTGAGCCTTTCCATGTGCCTAACCATATTTTATGTGTTACTCCAGGCCAGGTCGATCAGTGTACTAAAATTTCATACAAATCTGTCGAGCTATTTTAATGTGAAGCAGTGACAAACATACACAGACGCTTTACTTTTGCATCTATACATATAATAAAATTCTGAGTCGAATCTGTACATTAAATATTTTTTGGAAAATCTTAGTGAAATAGTGCATTATTATCGATACAAACAACAACAACATAACAAGTCATCTTAAAATGTTCCATAATCACGAGATAAGAGTCCCGCTGTGGGTTTTAGTAAGAGCCTCACAATCTCCTGTCCATTGATGGCTGGATGGGAACCCATCATGGGTTTCTTTTAAAAAAAAAGAGAGATGTATTGTTTAAATTTTTTAGGTAACTTACCTCAGATTGCAATGTAGCTTGCAGCTCATCATTCAACTTTCTCAATGCTGCAATCTGTAAAATAATAAATATTTTTTATTAATAATAATTTACATATATATTACCTATATAGATTTTTTTTTGCCTAAGCGAAAAAAAAGACTATTGCGCAATCCAATAGCATAATAATTAATAATTAAAGAGGTCAAAATTTGTATAAGGTTTCAAAAATATAGATATCCGATCCATTTTTTTTTTTTACATCAAAATAATTACGTTTCATTTCGGCATGTCAATGATTTTTTTTAGTTTTCATGAAATATCTATTGCTATTATTTAGGTGTGCTAGTATCTAGAACAAGCTTTAGTCCGTGACTGCACTCGTGTAGTTCATTTATATTATATAATTACTCTTCCCTTAAGGATCGTAGACGTGATGTTAAATTCCACATAACATTCCTCACTAAATAAATTTATAAAATAAAACTTACGAATCGAATCATTTACAGAAATCATGGTCACGGGAAAGACTGCTAATTGCTGTAAAGCATTCGATTCGAGAACCAAAAATCAAATCAGATCCGCGAAAAAATCAGAAAAGATCGATCTGATTAAACTAGCAGTATCAGACATTATTATGAGTAAATAAACAAACAAAACAATAATATTTCTTATTATTATCTTTATAATATTAATCAACAAATATGCGGACGAAATTGAGCTTAAAAGCTAGTTATTCAATGTAGCAAGCTCTATTTACGCCGGAACCTCAAAGGCGTGTGAGTCACCAGATAAATCATTAAAAATATTAATAATAATTTATATAAACGACTGTACAATGTTGTGACTGGACACTTGTTGTGGGCATCTATTACACCAACATCGTAAATTAGGAAAACCAAATCTATATTAATATTATTAATATTATAAAGCTAAACTAAACTGTTCAAGTTTGTTTGGTTGAACGCGCTAATCTCAGGAACTACTAATCCGATTTGAAAAATTCTATTTGCATTAGATAGCCCCAGATTTGTTTTTGTCTAGGGATGAAGCGAAGCGAGGGTGAGTCGCTAGTAGGTAGGTACATATGTATAAAATTGTATAAAATTTTCATGGTGTGATCAAAAGACAGATGTAAGAAAAACATCATATTGTTATTTACAGTTACACTTAATTTTTGACAAAATCACTTTGAACATATCTTTTTTATCTCAATAGTGCATTTTTTCTTGAAATTCAGGCTAGCACTAACGTCAAAAAAACTATAAAAAAATATAAAAATAAGTATACAAGAATTGCTCGTTTAAATATATTATTATTTGTAAGACAAGATAGAAGACTAGATACATATATAATACAAAGGACGAATGTGTTAACATATGATCCCTAGGCTCATTATAATAAAGTTCCTATACATTTGTGGATAACCTAATACTATTGTGAGTACAAACTATCGTGATAAAGAATCATCTTTCCATCTAATAATGCATTTTTTATATATTTTTTTATTTATCTTTAATGCACATTAAAAAAGTTTAAAAACAATACATATACGAGACTTTTTTACTGAAAAATCTATACTAACCGTTAAAACGTATCGGGACAAGCCCGAGAGGAGCGAGAGTGAGTCGCTAGTTTAATATTATAAGATTATCTGCTATCTAATGAGGCTTTAAATATTTTTTAAAATGATATGGTGTTAACAAAAGTTCCTAGAGTAAAGTAAATCAATATATCGTGGATAATAATAGGTATTGAGTACACAGGAAAAGCGTCATCAAGCTATGTGCATAGAATTAGGGTTGCCTACAAACGTTTATTACGCGATAGAAATAGCTTAGCTATAAATCAAAACTTTGATTTAATATATTTATGTTTTTTTTTTTTTATTATTGAACAGGTCAAAATTTCACAGTCACATATAGACAAATGCTTAAACCTTCAAAGTTTACAGTTAAATCTTCACTTACATACATACAAATGTTGATCCATGGTCTACTTCCGCTAAGATGTACAGTGCTACAAGGATCATTTGGCACGTGGCCGACGGAAGTAACACCGCCATCTTGTAAAGTGTCACTTTTGAGAGAAGTTGGAGTTGTGGATACATCGTGCTTTTATTTCATTGAAAATATATCAAAATATGAAGTGGTGTTAGAGAGTTTAGGAAGTTTTTTTTTTATATAAAAAAAAAAAACTAATTTCACACCCATGCCCTCATGTCAATGTCACCTAAGTGCCAAATGATCCTTGTAGCACTGTAGCTTTCAGCTTTCAGACGAAAGCTGTAGCTTTAATTTTGTTACTTTTCATTTTTGTTTAAATTCAACTATTTTTATATAATAATTGCCATAGTTCTTACTAATGTTATGTTTCCGACATATAAACAGCAAGTATTACGCTTACTAAACCGAGTGAAGCGGGTTCAAGTCCCGGGTCTCGCACCTCTGATATTTTCATGTGCGAATCATTTCTAATATGATTACCACTTGCCTTACGATGAAGGAAAATATCGTGAGGAAACCTGCATGTCTCAGAAAATCTAGCAAGTTTCCGAAAGACGTTTGAAATCCGCCAAACCGCACTTGCCCAGCGTGGTGGACTATGGCCTGATCCCCCTCGTATTGAAGGGAGGCCAGTGCCCAGCAGTGGGACGTTAAAAAGGGCTGAATACATACATGTAATGTATGTATGTATAACTACATTATATATTTTATATATGTAACAACCCTATAAAACAAAGTTGAGAACAAAAAAACAAACGAACAGCCACTTACCATGCGAATACATTCCACTCTGACCTATTGCCAGTTCGCATTTAAATAGTTACATTTAAATTTCAAAACACAACGAACCGATCGTTACCTGCATTTCCAGTGCGAGTGACAGATTATTTATTTCAAATATTATTACTATATTTCATTAGAAAATTTCTTTTCTTACTATATATTAAACTCATACTCTCTACATTCGCTTTAAGCTAGAAGTCCTTATGAGACCTTTATTAGTTATACCTAGTACCTAACTTTTTTCCACTAAATAGACAATTTTAATATAAAAAAGATATTTAAAAAAAATTATATACAATATTTCCAACAAAGTTCACATAATTCTAAAACTCCACATTTTTAAAGCATAAATTAAAAAAAAAACTAACAGTCGTTGACTAATTGCTATCATTATCTGTGTATGTCACAAAGTCAGGTAGCTAGAAAATGGCGCCAAAATTATTTTGCATAATCAATCGCTTTACATTGAATGTGGACCGTAACAATAGATTAGTAGATTTTATCTCATGTTATTGACGAATAGTAGTTTTTAGGGATAGATCATTGTCCTCAATAAAAGAGAAATTCTTTGACGTGAAGCGTTCGTATTTTACGTACCTACACAAAAAATGTTATAAATTATAATATAGATTAAATGAAAATAAGTAAAGTTATATTAATTTTGATAAATAAGTCTATCATAGGTCCGACGTAGTTATTGCAGTGTCGTGTGATTACGAGGGTGATCGCGAGTTCGAGTCCCGCTCCTAGTATGAGTTGGGACCGTAGATTGTAGAGCTATTATTAAGGGTAATTTTTACTGTTACATAAATCGCATTATATGTTACATTAAATAATGCCCATTTTTAAATAATTATTTATGCTAAGCACGAAAAATTTATTTATTATAATTTATAAGTTGTTTTGTAAATTTTACTTTAATGAAATAATCAATATGGACACTATATTGTTTTTGTGACAGTGACGATAAATGTACCTAATAGTATCGACTCAACGACGGCCGAAGATGTGTGAATAATGAATATTACATTTATTCTCACTCCGATTTTCGATCAGTGCAGACAATATTTATAAACGTACCTACATAACTAGCGACACAGCCTCGCTCCGCTCGTCCCTAGTTACGTTTTAAAGTTTAGCATAGATTTCTCAGAGACGAGATATTTTTCCGCAGTATAAAGTGTTCTATATGTTGACCCGGACAACTAGCTATCATCATACTAAACATCAAAATCTGTCCAGTGATTTTCTCCTGATGCAGCCACAGACAGACAGACAAAAATTCTAATAACTATAGATTCGGCCTCTGTATCGATAATAATGAATAATGACTATTTCAATAAGATATTCCAAAAAATATTTAATGTACAGATTAGACTCAGTTAGAATTTAATTATATGTATAGATGAGTAAATTATATTTTTGTTGATATTTTAATTTTAAATACCTAGGCTAGATAGAAAAGTTAACCATGCATAGTTAAAACATAACTGCAGTCACTAAACCTTAAAAGCAGAGTTTAAGGTCAAATCTTTATTACCTGTCTATATTGTTTTTTTTATATTATAAAGCATAATTACTGAGTGTTGATGACTTTTGTGAAACTTGAAAGGGCATTTTGATATGGAAAACTGATACTTTGATTAAGAAACTGAAAAATAGGTAGGAGACGGATCAAAACTCGGCTAAGAACATATTTGAAGACACGGCCGAAATAAAGGGATCTAAAGGCTATCGTAAATCGTATCGTATTAAGCCAAGTCTAACCTTAAACAATAGATTGCACCAATAAAAGTCGTGAAAAAATGACTAGCATTTCATAGTTTTATCTAATTTTAAATTAGATGTTGAAACGTCACGGCAAATAGAAAAATCTCAAGATAAATAAATATGTGGGGACATTAACACACAGCACCATCTAGTTCCAAGCTATGAAGTTTGTGTTATGGATACCAGATAGTTGATACACTACACATATATAACTTTAAATACATACATATTATACATATAAACACACATGACTGGTACAAACATTCGTGCTCATCACAAATGAATGCCCCCAGCGGGACTCGAACCCGCGACCGCTGACACAGCAAGTAGGATCACTACAAACTAAGCCAAACGTGTCGTCATCAGGTTTAAGGACCATGTGCTGATCATAGCGCATCGAACCCTAGGTCCTCTGAGCGATGACGGATAAACAACAGCATTCCCAAAGAAGGTTGATGTCAGGCAGGCGACCGGTTGTGAAACTTTTGCCAAAACTGTAATTAGACCGTAATAAGTATAGGCTATCGCAAGTTTATATGACAGTCCAATAATTTTGCTGCTAGATGTAAAGATGAGCTTTCCTGGTTATACATAAATCTACAACGGGGACAGAGTCGTGTATAACCCTACCCTTATGTTAAATAATATAATTTAAGACAAATGTAAGATGCTAACGATCCTTTTTATAAATATTCCTGTTTGCAGCAAAGTAGCAATCTAAAAATTACCATGGAATTAGATGGTGCTGTGTGTTAATGTCCCAACATATTTATATTTATTTATTTATATTTATGTTTTCCTCAAATTTTCAATAATGATTATGGTGGAACTCTGGTTTAAATAAAACTAATAAAAGCTTTCATTCACAATATCTAATAAAACATTAAATTTGTAAGTTATATTTATAGGATAAAACAAACAAATGTATAATACAACTGGTATATAATATCAAACCCAAACTCAGGTCTGGCGTTATCTGTTATCGTTGTGCAAACACGATACCCTATCTACCCTACTAACGGCTATTCAGTGCATTGGTGGGGCTGATTTAACCGACCTTAAAAATAGAGAAGATTTTAAATAACACTACGTATTTTAGATTCGTAACGTTTCGGGAAAGACTGTCTCTCCCGTGACCATGATAGCTGTAAAGCATTCGAAACGTCGGGAACGGGGAAAAAAGATAGTTTTATTTAAAACTCGCTCTGCTCGGGTTCGTCCTTAGATACGTTTTAACGTTTAGCTCAGAGATGAGATATTTTCCCGAAGTAAAAAGTATCCTATATGTTGACCCGGCTAACCAACTATCATCATACCAAATTTCATTGAACCTCTTGGCGTAGTGTTTGTGTTGTATTAGTAGTAGTATAGCAGTACCTACTATACCCTGTACAAGTTAGCATGATATTTTTGACAGATGTAAATTTTTCTGATCGACATAACTTTGCAATGACGAACATATTATTTTCTTAATTTAATGATTTTAAAAATTGTAAAAATATTAAAAAAATAAATATAACACAAAAGTCCCTAAAGATTTAAGCGTTATCCGAAAATTTAAGACTTTTTATTGCTTCAAAGTAAAATTTAAATAGGAACACTGAAAATAATAGACGCTTGTACAATGTTACATCGGTCGGTACATGCGGATGGGACACGAATAACAGGCAGTAACTGTGACAAACATCGATTACAATAAATCATTATTAAAGATCATTGTTAAGTTGTAAATAAAAACTGTTTTAAAGATAAAACTATTTTATTTTTCTACCTTAATTTTTACATACAGGGTTATTTTTGGACCTCCCGTCAAATTTAAATAGGTGGTTCAGACCATGAAACTAAACAACTTTTCTAAAGAAACATGGGTCGAAAAGTGAAAAAAAAAATTCGACCCTCCCATAGAAAACTGCTCGATCACGTGGTCAATTTCGTATGGAAGGTCCGAATTTTTTTTTTCACTTTTCGACCCGTGTTTTTTTGGGAAAGTTGTTTACTTTCATGGTCTGAACCACCTATTTAAATTTGGCGGGAGGTCCAAAAATAACCCTATAATATTAAATAGTAGGTACTTATTATGAATATTGACCCACCGTCGCTTATCTACCCAATATTTTATATGTCTAGTGCAATAAAGAATTTCACACATAATACACCTACACCATCTCGTCACAGTTACAAGTATTTTAAAACGTTATTTTTTGTACTACTCGATATTTTTTGTTTCCATCACTAGCCCGTCTGTCAAAAAGATCAAGCTAACTTGTACAGGGTATAATAGGATATCTAAACATCTATTTTTATTGCGATTTAGTTTATTGTTCAACTATGTTGAACATAACACATTGTTTAATAGTTTATATCGTGAATAAATTAAAATATCCATTAAATTTCCTTATAATTTAAAATTTGTGAATTTAGGTATAGAGACGTTGTAGTTGTATGGACTTAGAAGTGATAAAATAATATAAGTTATGGCAATTCTCAATAAATGATCATGCGAATCTAAGACCTTTTTTTTGTTTAACATTGGGAAATGCGTGCGACACGTTTGGCTCAGTTTGTAGTGACCCTACTTGTTGTGCCAACGGTCGCGGGTTCGAGTCCCGCTGGGGGCATTCGTGTGATGAGCACGAATGTAGGCCGGCCGGAAATGCCCAAACTACCCACTAAAACCTAACGGAACCTCCCCCCTTTTAATGGACCGTCGCAGGATCGCTTACGTACTCAACCACGAAGGCGTTTCTAAGACCTAAGCCGCAACGTAAAACATAATAAAAGGCATTTTTTGGGAGTGTGTCTGTTTGTTATTTCTTGACGTCGTAAAAGAATTTAAACGTGGAAATTCTGAATGGATAGCTTATTTTTGAAAATAGCAGCTTACTCTCTCTTCTTTCGGGGATGTACCCGAAGTGACTAACAGTAACTTACTCCATAGTGGTCATAGTGTTATTCCAGGTTAAATTCTATATGTAAAGTAAATTTCATCAAAACCCGTCCAGCAGTTTCTGCATGGAGGAGTAATAAAAACACACGTACAAACTTTCGCATTTATAATAGTAACCCGATTTATATGAGACCACTTTTGAAAAATTGCATATAATGAAAAATAAACTTTTAATTCCATTCACAGTACTATAAGCACTACATTGTTAAACAAAATTACATGAAAAACAAAAAAAAAATAGATCCAAATAGTCAATCTCCTCCTTTTTTAAAGTTGGTTAAAACAAAGTTTCATACTTCCGACTAACAAATCGTTATGGAACCTCACGTGTCCATCTGTCCGTCTGGCACAACTTATCTTCTCCCAATCCACTAGACAAAGGGGTTAAAATTTTGTATATATAATTGTATTTATCTGTATATGTTCATTTTACATATATGTAATCTAATCAGGAACTGCAGGGTAAATAAATGAATCCATATATAGGGGATAATCCCGGTATTTATTTATTTATTTATTTATTATTAACACCAACAAAATACTCAATATCACATTCTTTTACATACATAGATAAACTTAGACTAGGTGAACTAAATGGTATTTCAATTACAGGTGAAAACGGCATGCAAAAATTTAGACAACAATGATATTAGATAAAAAAAAACAAGTTATTATAAACTAAAAGAAATAATAATAAACAAAGTTATATGCATCTACTGCTAACAAAGATAGGAACAAAACCAAAAATATATTATATACATATCTGTTTAAGGATTTAATTAGATATGAAGTTAATAGTTGATAGGTTCTTTTTAAATTTGTTAAGTCTGTTGTTAAATATATCAATTTCGCTGTTCTGGCTGAGTATACTGTTATAAGAATTTATAAGCCGATTGACTGAGGAGTTAATACCCAAATTAGTTTTTGACGGGTGACTTATAAAGATCTTTCTAGTTTTTAGTCTTTTTGATCTGCATGGAACACAAAAAATAATACGTGATAAGAGTTCAGGACAATCTACCATACAATTAATCAACTTATAAAAAAACATGTTATCCAGTATGCATCTTCGCTCGGAGAGTGATTTCATATTGAAGTGCGTTAGTCTGTCATTGTATTTGGTGATTTTTTTCGCTAAGCCGTACTTATACGTAAGGTGCCACATGAAACGTTTCTGGACGCTTTCTAATCTTTTAATGTATATTTTATAGAATGGATTCCATACCACACTGCAATATTCCAAACCACTACGAACGAAAGTATTGTATAACATTATGACCGTCGAAGGGTTGTTAAAGTCCCTAGAGTTACGTAGAATAAAACCTAAGTTTTTAAATGCAGTTTTACAGATTTTATCGATATGACAATGAAAACGTAATTTATTATCAAGATAAATGCCTAAGTCCTTAATTTCAGATGTTTGTTTAAGATAGCTATCCTTTACTTTATAGGTGCTCGGTGTGACTTGTTTTTTCCTAGTGAATCCTACAGAATAACATTTGTCAATATTGAGATTCATACCGTTTGTATCACACCAAGAGACAAGTCGATCTAAATCGTTTTGAAGCAGAGCAACGTCATTATTTGTGTCAATACAGCGAAAGAATTTTAGGTCGTCTGCAAATAAGTAGAAGTTGGAGTTAGTGAAACAGTTTTTTATGTCATTAATAAAAATGTTGAAGAGGATAGGTCCTAAATGAGAACCTTGTGGAACTCCTGACAAGACTTTAAATGGTTGAGATTGGTAACCATTTACGACTACTACCGAATTCCTGTCTTTCAAATATGACGAAAACCACTCTAAAAGAGGTCCTATGATTCCATACTGAGATAATTTTTTTGTTAAAATTCTGTGGGGAACTTTGTCGAAAGCCTTACTAAAGTCTGTATAAATCACATCGACGTGCTTATGTGAGTCGACTGCTGAGGATATTTTATCAAGAAAACATACTAAATTTGTCAAGGTGGACCTGCCTTTGAAAAATCCATGTTGGTGTTGGGATATTATTTGTTTAAAGTGCCAATTTATAATCGGATAAACTACCTTTTCGAAAACTTTAGCAAATGTGACAAGAATTGAGATAGGTCGGTAATTGCAAACATTCTCATGGTTCCCCGATTTAAAGATAGGGACAATTAGGGATTTTTTCCACGTAGAAGGAAAAACACCGCTGCTAAGTGATTTATTAAAAATAATGGATAGAGGATATGCCAAGGCAGTTGCACACCTAACTGCAAATACCGAAGGTATTTTATCCGCACCTGCACCCTTATATGGGTCCATTCTTTTTAAAACTCTGAAGACGTCATCTTTTGTTACCGTAATGTTGCTAGTTGTGATAAGAGAATCCCCATCCATACTAGAATTTATACCATTATCCTTAAACGACTCCGTATTATAAACAGAAGAGAATTGCTTTACGTAAAGGTCGCAGATATCAGGACCATTTGAAGCATTGAGTTCATTTAGGGTCATTTTTTCTGGATAATTGCTTCGATTATTTCGCTTACTTTTGTAAAAAGACCAGAATAGTTTAGGGTTGGATTTCAAAAGTTTCTCTATTCGCTCTTTATAATCGACATAGCAAGATGACTGCAGTTCAAAACAACGTTTTTTTATTAAACTAAATGATATTTGGTCTAGTGGGTTATAGTGATTTTTGCGCAATTTCATTCGAAGCTTGTATTTCTCTTTCAGCATCTTCTTTAGTTTAAATGAGAACCATATCGGATATGATTGCTTTTTGGGTTTATATTTTGGGACAAATTTCTCAATTATAGAATGAAGTATGTTATAAAAAACGGTAATCATTTCATTTACGTTACTACTATCCCGTAGGAGCTCATTCCATGGAACTTTGTTAAGCTCAGAAACTATTATATCATAGTCGGCTCTGTAAAAACAGAAACGTGCATCATTATTGTAAGATAGTGACTTAGAGGTTTTAAGCGAGAGAAATATCTGCAACGGAGGATGTAAAGGGTCAATCACAGACATAGGCGTGGTATTTCGCATGAGCTTAGTAATGGCTTTGTTGCATAAAATTAAATCTAAGGTTTTATCCATGCTATTCAAAACATAGTTGTATTGTGTGAGTGAATGTAATGACATAAAATCTAAGAGTTGGGAAGCAAATAGACTATTATTACAGGTGGAATAGGAAGATGAAGACCAATTTATATTCCCTAAATTAAAATCTCCAGCCATGAGAATGTTATCGGCATTACTAATATCTAATACTCGGTTAGAGTTATTTAAAAACTCGTCGAGGACATGACTTTTAATTGGAGGCGGTAGATAAGCAGCACAAATCAAAAGTGTCTCCAGGCGACCATCCTTGCTTTTGACATCGATAGAGATCCATAGATCTTCACATTTCGACTCATACAAAGGCAGTCGTCTCGAGGCAAAGTTGGTTGAGACAGCAACGAGAGCACCTCCACCATCCTTTTTTGGATGGAAACCAGAAGTTTCGCGGTCCCTCCTGTAAACTAAATATCGGTTATCAAAAAGCTCCGAGTCAAAGATGCTACTATTCAACCATGTCTCTGTTAGGATAATTACATCAAAACTACTGCATACAATATTACTGAAGAAGTCCTCGGTTTTAGTCCTTAACCCTCTCACGTTTTGGTAATAAATATCCAGTGTATCTAACATAGCTAAAAAATAGAAACCAACACTTTATTGAATTTATAATTAATTATAGGCGGTAACTTATTTTATTACTAGTCCAGATTATTCAAAGTGTCCGTATCTTTTATCCAAATAAATTTACTGTCATCGGTTTTCCTCATAAAAATTTTGCCATTACGCACCCAAACATATCTATAATTGAGTTCTTTAGATTTAGCTCTAGCAGAAGCATGTAGGGCTTTATTTTCGGGATTAAGGTTTTCAACTATGTAAATCGCCGATTTTTTTTCGCTCGCAATACCCAGATGACTTACATTCAATTTCTCTTTTGGATTCTTTTTATTGAATGTAATTGAAGCAGCCAAAAAAGAATCTCGTAAGCGAGGGCTGCTAAATTTAACCAGGATAGAGCGTGGACGTGGGGAGCTAGTATTCATTTTAGCAATCCGGGAACAGTAATGAATATCGTTGTCTTTTAGAGGGCATTGTATCGTCTTCGCCAGTTGTTGCAATAAGTTAAGCAAATTTTCGCTGCGGTGCTCTGGAACGCAATGGATTTCGATATTGCTCGAACGAGAAAGTTGGTCGACTTGCCCAAAGCGCTGAGAAATGTCGCGATTACTTTTTCGAAGCAGTTCATTTTGTTTCTGTAGCGACTGTAACTCACTAGTCTGACTTTCGATTGTCTTTTTAATGGAGTCATACTCATTACTCAAGAAGTTAATAGAATGCTCAAAAGTTGTCAGCTGGTGTTTTATTTCAAGTATTTGACTCTCGAGAGCGGAGCGCAACTCCTCGCGTATTATCTCACGAATGCTCTCAGCAGAAATACAATTACAACTGCCAGACGATGATTTGGGCTTAGTACGCATTGTGATATTCTCATGGAGCTGTGAACTAGAGGTCAAGGCTGTAGAACGAACTGGTGTATTAGAATTGTCTGATTTTGGTACTTTGCTGCGACAAGACGGACAAACCCAGTTGGCCTTATAAGCTTCATCAAAATTTTTATATTTTTTTTTCCGTAATATTTAAACATTCGTGATGATATTTGTCGTTGCATTGTGAACATTGCAATACACGAGATGAGTCCAATTTGTTTGTACAACCCGCACACTTGTTATTAACAGGCATTTTTAAGTAAACAATAAGAATTCCGTAATTTTATTAAGCCGTAGTAGGGTAAGCAGAGAGGTCTCGAAGAAGTTCATAAGCCGTATGCTTCTCGCGTTATGATTCAAATTCCTTTGCGTATCGAGTGACCGGTCGAGCTGGGATCGCGACCAAAAGGACGTAAGCGCCAGGGATATTGCGGCGCTTACGCGTTTTCTTCGTGAGTCGACGACACAAACGGTTAACACTATTACTGATATCGTTTTTTGTTGAATTTCACTTCATTTAGTAATTAATTGTTTTTGTACACTATTATAATCGCACAGATACACATTTGTCTAACGATAAATCGATAAAAATATATACTATTAGCACTTGTTATAGTAACAATCTTTTTATTTTGTTAGCAGATTTAAAAGAGATGTTGTCAGCTTGCATTTACGTATTACGTATAAATAAAAAATATATGTAAATAAAAAATATATAATGTATTACGTATAAATAAAAAAACCCTATTAGAATTACATGGTAAGCTATGAGGGATGCAAACATTTTTATAATATTTATACTAGCAACTTCATCATTTGTGGTGCATTTTTTAGTACCTGACAGTACCATATATGTTATTCCAGGTCATAGTCTGTGTACTAAATTTGCTCCAAGTTCTTGCAGCTATTTTAGCACTAAGATGAAACAAACATACACACATATATAAACTTTGGCATTTATAATAATAATCCAATATGGTTCTTGTGAACATTGAGAGACAAGTTGGGTGTATCATCAAAATGAAGTTTCTCATGAAGTTTCAGCTTAATTAAGAAAAAGGTTTAGTGTACTGTAAGTGTAGACTACATATTAATCATACATAATATATGTATATGTTTCAATCATCTCAATAGAAATAAGGTCTAATAACATTGTCAGCATTATTTACAACAGATAATACAAAACAAATTTCAATTTTAATAGTATTGTAATCAGCAATACGTTACTGATACACATATTTGCTTATATCCTTATCTACATAATAAAACCAATTCTAACAAAAGATTCACAACCCCTTGTTGATACAAAAAATTTACTATATTAGATACTATAATTTATTGTATCAAAGTATATAAATAACTAGCCAGTAAGTACAGTTAAGAATATAAACACTACATATAATAATCAAATTTAATTGCAAAATTCATTTCTAATTCATTATTTGTTTGTTTTTAAATGATTGTGGTCTTCATTAATGTTACATTCTCATGTGAAGAGATTAATTAATCAATTTATATTTTGTTTTGTAAAGCTTTAGTTACATTTTAAAGTTTGATAATAATATAAAATTACAGTTATGTAATACATAAAAATAATGAAAATATATAATTAAGGAAAATAAGTACAATAATAATAAAAGTAACTTAATTTGTGTGCAAACCTGAGCCTATAACTTGTTTATTTATAAAATAAAACATCATACTAATATTATAAATGTGAAGGTTTGTGAGGATGTTGAGATGTATAGATGTATGGATGTTAGTTACTCTTTCATGCAAAAACTATTGAATGGATTTTAATGAAACTTTAAATAATATAGCTCATACATCAGAATAACACATAAGCTACTTGTTATCCCAGAAAAATGTTCAGTTCCTATGGGGTAGATTTGTTTTTGTATTTCTAGAGGCAAACTAGAGCAAAGCAAGGGTAAGCCGCTAGTTTTAAATAACTAAAAAACATTATCATAATAAATTATTATTACATTCATGTAAGCTGATTATAAAAGTAGCTATAATACTATAATAAATATTATCAATGTAAAATTTTGGATGAATGGATGCTTGTTAGTCAATCACTCTAGAACAGCGGAATAGATCTTGATGAAATTTGTACAGAAATAGATTATAGTCTAGAATAGCAAATAGGTTACTTTTTATCCTGGAAAAATGTACAGTTCCTGTCTGATAGATTTGTTTTTGTTTTTCACAGAGCAAGGGATTGACTATCTATTCCATACTAACTTAATGTTTACTATTTGTCTTATTATCTTTTACAAATTATCTTACTATCTTTTTTATGATAAAGCGTTAAACATGTTTTAATAGTATCAATGTGATACCTATAACATTTTTGATAGAATCTTTCTAAGAAATATAAAATAACTTGGACAATCCTTTACAATCAATCAAACATTTTTAGTTAAGATTAGATACACTAATAGCAGCTCAAATAATTAAAGACAAATTAAAAAAAAAATACTTTCAGCAACAAATATATTAAATTATTTTTATAATGAGTATTAATTTAAACACTTTAATGGTATTTTTTTAAAATATCTTTGATACTTACAATTAGTGAATATTTTGATTATAATATATTATATGGATAACATAATAAAAGAGGGATTTATTTGAAAAACTTAATGTTAAACTTAAACTGCTATTGTTTTGTTTGATAGTTATATGACTCCTATTAACAGATGCAACAGAAGCATATATTATGTACTGTCTATTACATCATATTATACATATAATTCGATACCTTAATTTGCAAACCAGCCAACTCCACATTTCGTCAAAAAATATTTTTTGGTTTAGATTGTACGCAACAGTAATTCAGTAGGATTATTTTAGTAGGATTTTACAGTATCAAAAAAACAGCTTACAATATTATCTACCAACGATATTTTAGACTTTTAATAAGTAGTGTACAAAAAAATATTATAAAGTTTTAAGTGTCGCCTGAAAAATTTGCTCATATGGAGTTAGCTGGTTTGCAAATTAAGGTATATATTATGCTTGTTATAGGTATGTAATATATTAAGGAACGATACATCTTCAAATTGTTTAATTGAATGTAGGCAGCAGATTGTGAAGGATGTTCAAGGACATATGCAGCATACTTATTACTTTATACCGCAGTTTTTAGCAATTACGACAACATAACCTTTATACCATCTGTCAAATTTTATACTTATTTATCAATGTGATATTACAACAACACTTACCTCAAGCTCTTGGTTATGGCATTTGTCTTCAAGTTCTTTAACAATATGTTCATTTTCAGAAGGTTCATTGCTTGTAGCAGGTTCAATTCCCTCGGATAACACTTCTGTAGCAAAATTTGTAATCTGCCCTTTCAAACTGCTCAAACTTTGATTTAAATTAAGCCACGACATTTTAGGCACGTATTTTTAGAGTCACATATCACAGGCAAACGTTTGGTATCAAAATATTATTGAAATACTGATGTAAACAATAAATAAATCGCATTATTTTGCAAATGACAAGACATTGTCTAGTTGGCAAAACAAGTTAGTTTGACATTTGTTTTGTGTTCTATTGAAACTGTTTTCTGAACTTTAATATGTACTATTTTTTATTTTAGTATAAAATCTTACATTGATTACTATTATTTAAATAAAATATTTTTAAGTAATTGTAACGATTTTAATTTTTAGAATATTATCTGTAACTAGATGACGGCATCCATTATGGCCGACTTTAGAGATGTGCCAACTCGGAAAAAATATGACTCGATTTAACTCGAATTGAAATTCACGTAACTCGAATTGAACTCGAGTTACATAACTCGAGTTAACTGGATGAAAATTGAAGTGAATGATTTGTTTTGTTTAAACCAATTTAATGACTCAGCTCCGCAGCAATATTGAAAAAAATGATATAGATTCGTAATAAATATGTATTGGGACAATTAACTCAAGTAGGTGAATTGAAATAAAAGACGAATTTGTTGTATATATCATGTATTTATGTAATTTTGACTTAAATCTTCGTAACATATAGTCACAAATGATCGGCAAACTTCGCGCCATATCGCTGTCATTCGGTTAATACGTCATACGCTATGGCGGGAGTACGGACGAAAGCGATTTAAGTTAAACACTGTAGCATTTTATCCGATTGTAATAGGAGCGATTTTGCAAAAAAACGAACGAATTGCCGTCCGTAAGAATGCCAAATTCGAGTCAGAGAGAATTCAACTCGAGTTAATTCGAGTTAAGCCCAACTCGAGTTAACTCGAGTTAGTAAATCGAGTTGACACATCTTTAGCCGACTTGGCTTGACATTTAATTGGTGCTTGACGTTGTGTCATATAGCTATATAACTTATTTCACTATTTTTGTTATTTTTGTGAATATTTGGGACAAAATAGAAGCATTATTGTTAAGAATTATTTATTTCACTTACATATTAATGTAATTTGTTTTATAATGGAGCAAAATTTCATCAACCTGAAGGAGTTGAAGATTTATCCTAAATCGTATAAAAAAGCTAAAAACGTGTTTAATAATGAGACTGATAATGAAAAACAAGGAGAAAAGGTTCCTTTAACTACCAAAAATGCGATAAAATATCTTTTAGATGGAACTTTGAGGTTACGAGTATGTAGATATTGTTTAAATGTTACAAGTGTGCTATCAGAGTTAGACGAAGTCCTGGTTATAGCTGTAAATGGTTCTCTCCATGAGGTCACAGTAAGAGATATGGTTGCCAGTTTTCATCCTTTTAAGGTAATATAAAATTGGAATCTTATGTATAACCTATGTGCATAATATAAATTCAAGATGAGTTATTTCATATTATGTGGTATCTTTCTAATACTGTCAGTATGATCATAGTTCTCTTTTATATTTGTTACATCTTAGCAAGCTGAACTTGTATAATAAATTATATTAAAGAGAGCAATAAATATTATAATTTCATAAGTCATAGGTTTATAACTAAAATTTTATGCTTATACCAATTACAGGTAAATGAAGATACAAATGTCCCAAATAAAATATGCGCAGATTGTTTAAACCATACAATAGATTGTTACTTATTTGCCCAGAAATGTGAACAAGCTGAACGAGCACTGCGCAATTGCTTTGATGATATTTATGAAAAATTTGAAAAACTTGACCCTCTAGAACCTGTTAAGAAAAGAGGGAAAAGGAAGCAAAATCCCAATCACAATACACTGTATGCAGAGCATGAAGATGTTATAAATTATGCTGAACCTGTTATAAACATTGTTAATGTGGATAGTTTCCCGGTATCAAATAAAGAGATAACTGACTTGGAATGTCAAAAGTGTTGGCAAACTTTACCGAATATGGAGTCATTATTGAACCATGAAAAGTCACATCCAAAATCAATGTGGTATACTTGTAAACTGTGTGGTAAATCTTTCGTAAAAAGATACCATTTAAAAAAACATATAAAAGAAAACCATTTCTTCGATGACGATGTTGAACCACCCAATCCTGAACAGTTTAAATGCAATGAATGCAGTCAGTTAAGCAATACGTTAGGCGAGCATTTACAACATTTAGAAAAACATAAATTTAAAGCTATCTTTGAACAATTGATTGATAGAAAAGTTGACAATTTATGTTCCGTGTGCCTGGAAAAAGGATCTCGCTTGACGAGCTTGAGTGAAGTTATAAGCTTTTATGGTGGATATCCAGATTTGATCGGTGATAAACCTATACAAAACATTCTAAATGCTACAATACCTGAAGTAAGTACTATTTTCATTTATGTTTTTTTGTTGTTCAATAAGTTAGATACTAACATAAAGAAATTTACTAACACCTAAAAGATTCAAATGTACTTTGTTATTTTATATATGTTTTTTTCATACTTAAGTAACTTTTAAACTTCATATTTTCATACTACACCTGGCCATAGTAGATCTAAAGTAAATTGTGACATCCTATAAGTTTAATGTTTTAAATAATTTATGTATACTTTAAAATTAAGTAGAAGTTATTATTTCACTTTTGACATTATGAATATTTTCTAGCAAAATTCATATAAATACAAGGAGTTGTTACTCCCAAATCAAGCCACAATTGTAAGAATTATGAAAAAAACTAAGCAAAAAGGCAGACTTCCTCTCAATCGTAATCAAAATAGTTCCTTGCGAAGGAAAGATTTATTTTTTCAATTTTCATCCCCAATAATTGTTATTGAAAAGAAATATTACAAGTTAAATGATGATTTTATGTCATATGCATTTGCTAAACCACTATTGGTTAATCCGTTTGAACAACCTAATGTAACGAAAGGAGAACAAGAAGTTGTTGTTAATTCACTAGAATTAGAGAAAGATACTTGTAATGAGGATAAAAATATGGATAAAACAGACAATATAAAATCTGATTATGTCAAAATAGATACTACATTTGAAACAGTTAATAATAATACCAGAAAAGTTGAAGATATAGTACAATCTTGTAAATTATGCTGGATTTTTAAAAAGCCAACATGTAATGATTGTTTAAATGCAACAAAATCTACAGAAGATAATGTTATAAAGAAATATCAGACAAATGATTGTAAGTTCTGTTGGTTATTTGCGAAAAGCAAGAAATGTGATTACTGCAATAAAATTAATGAAATATTAAAAATTGTCACAAATAGTAATGAAAGATGTCAATTTTGTTGGCTTTTCGGTAAGATTGGTAAATGTGATGTTTGTAAAGTTAATAATGAGAATACTATAAACACTGAAACTATACATAAAAATAGATCAAATGAATTGATTAACCAAAAATCTCATTGGCAATGTGACATTTGCTTAACTAATAATATAAACAGGTATTCTTGTGTATGTTGTGACAAGAAACATGATAATATGGAAAGAGTAACTATAAATTTTGGCAGAAAAATAATTCAAAATGAATTAAAAGAGCATCCTAATGATGCAATTAAAGAAATAAAAGATAATAGAAATGATAAAAGTATTGAATTATTTCAAATTAAATTAGAACGTACATATAATCAAGAGAATATTACAAGTGAAAATACAATAACTATGGAACATAACAAATATAATGACTTATATAACACCAATGAAGCAAATTCATCAAAAACTACAATTAATAATCAAAACGAAGATCTATCAATGGAGATAGATATAATGACTGGTAATAAAATTGATGGTCAAACTGAAAAAAATGATGAAGAATTGATGGATTTTGAAGAAAATAAAACCCAAATTATAATAAATCAAGAAAACACATTTAATTTTGTAAATGAATTTACAAAAGGATTCCATTTTAATATAGGAAGTGGAGTTTCATACCCTAGAAGAGTTAAGAAACCTTTACGAAGAGTGGCTACTAGATTTCAGAAGTAAAATAATATATATTTGTGAGATCCCTAGCAAGAAAAATTTCATAAGAACTTTTAAATATGTAGTTATATTAATTATTTAATTAATGTCTTCAAAAATATTTAGAAATAGGAAAAAAGTATTCAAAAGAATATTATTTATAGACATGGGCTATAAAAAATTATCTTTCTATGTGTAGTTCCAGTGTGTGGGTTGTAATCCTTTTTCATTGCTCGACCATTTTTTATAAGTTTTTGTTGTCTATTTTTTTATGAGAATCTGGATTATTCTTACCTATAGGTGTTCCCAGTAGATGACGATTAATCTTTTTTTTTTTTAATTCTCCATCAAATAAGTTCTGTGTCAAGACAAAGTCTGCCTACAAAGTCCTATTATTTCATTATAGATTTTTTTTATTTTAAAACATTCCTTTAAAAATGGTTAATTATTATAACTCATTTTAATACTCTCTTCTTGTAAATTGTAACCTTAATTTTATTCCAGAAGGTCCAATAATATTTTTTTATACTGGCAACTATTTTTATTTCTTATTATGCTTATTTGGAATACACATGGTAAAATATATTCTGACAAGAGAGAATGTTATTTAATTAATGTTAAATTCATATATTTTATCATGTTCAGGGTTTATTAAAAAAAATAAATCTTTTTTTTTATAGATTTGTCAATAAATTAAACAAAAAATAATTGTTTGAATATATCAATTTTGAATAATGTATTGTCTACTATTTAACTATGCTTGTAGTTGCGATAAACATTATAAAAAGTTAGAAATGCATTGCACTGTAGCTTTTCCTCAAAAATAATTTATCTGTTCAATTATGTCATTCTTAATGAACAGATAATACATAAAAGTCGAAAAGTGTTACGATGTTTATTTGTAATATTCCGCTTTTTATATTTTTTTCTTTAACCTTTTTATTTTTTGTTGCAGATGAACCTTGATAGCTACATTGGAACAAAAATTTGCGATGCATGTCTAAATCACGTTATCTCGTCATATGTTTTTATAGTAAAAACTAAATACGTTAGAAATAGATTAAACACTTGCGTTAGTTTAATGTTAAAAAATCTAAGTAACGTTGACGTTGAAAAAAATATTATGGTGGAAATTTCGCAAGAAAGTATTTTGCCGTACTTTAAAATTGACAATTTCGATGACCTTTTGACAGATAATACAGATGATAAATTTAACGTTGAGGTGCTAGAAGATGAGTTTAGAGAAAAGTCTGATTCTGAGAGCGATTTTGAAAGTAATAAAAGTGTAGACAGTCTTTCAGATCTTAATATGAATGAAGACAACGAAAGTTTAATAGAAAATCCGGCTAAAAACGTTTCGAAAACGTATATAAACAAAAAATTAGTTAATGGTTACCAATCAAAGTATGAAAATTCCGTCATGGATGACATTTGTAGCGAATTTTTGACGTTTAAAAAGAAAAAACCGGTAAAACGCGCCCCCTGTAGGTATACGTGTCCGTTCTGCAACAAACATTTCATATCAGATTACTTCGTTAAGAAACATATATTAAAACACGTCCTCTCAAAAGAACAGTGTAATATATGTTTAAAACAATTTAAATCTAAATTCTATCTCTTTGAGCACAAAAAAATGGTTCACGTATTGGAAAATGATAGTTTTCTTACCTGCAAAATATGCGGTCGAACATTCTCGAAGGCGTATAAATTAAAAACGCACGAAAAATGTCACAGAATAAAAGAATGTCAGTTGTGCGATAAAATTTTCCTAACACAAAAACACTACGACATTCACCTCCAAAGGCATGCTATCAGATTTAACATATACAAAAGTAAAGACATTCAGACTTGCAGTTTTTGTGAAAAATCGTGTTCAAATGAAAATGAGTTATCATTACATGTAAATAAAATTCATTTACAAATAAAACCCTATAATTGCGACATGTGCGACAAACAGTTTTACACAGAGTATAATTTGTGCAGTCATAAAAAGTTACATAGTCTGTATTCCAAAGAAATTTGCGAGTTTTGCAACAAAAAATTGAAATGTAGGAAAGATTTGGTGGTGCATGTTAGAAAGCATATAGGCTCCAAACCCCACCAGTGTCCAGTTTGTAGGCAATCCTTTTATTCAGACACTAAAATGAAAAAGCATATGAAAATATTCCATGGCGGCATATTTTGTTGTAGGCTATGCAAAACGGTCTTATCTAGTCAAATAGACTTAAAAAATCATATAAATGTCGCTCATAGTTCTATGTAGCATACACTTAAGCTCTAAGAGCTTACAGATTTATTAAAAGTTATAACTACCCTAACAAAGGCATTTTGGGCACAAAAAACTATGCTAATTTCTAAACACAAAAACTTAACTGATTCTTATACCTTAATACCTTAAAAATTAAAAGACTTGTTTTTTTTTTCTTAAATTAAAATGGGATTGCGCCTAAGGTATAGCATAATTATATTTACTTTTTTTACTTCGTAGTTCTCTTTTCTATAATATATTTTTGTATAAACTATGCTTAAAAGATCTTTGTCTAAAAAAAGTAATTAAATTTAATCAAAAAAACTTTTTGTGTCCTTATAAAACTTCTCTAACCTATCAAATGTGCCTTTGTTCAATGAAGGGTAGAATTGAAAAACAATATAGTGCCTATTTTGATGTATAAAATGAATATAAAAAATTCTTCCACGTTATTACAATTGTAATTCAAATTTGATTCTTATATAGAAATATATTGTACATAATGAGTTTATTTTTTAAAACTAAATTCTCTGATTTATTTTTATTGTATAGAACACTAACAGCAACCTTTTTATATGCATTAGTGTTTCCATTTAAAAAAAAAATATAAAATGCAAATTAATTTTTTTGACTTATATTTTTACGTTTTTTTTTTTATTTTATAAATTAAATAATAGTTGAGGAAAAACATTGAAAATAGCAACACTAGTGCATAACTTTCTTCCAAGTACAATAGCTTAAATTTTAAGCAAAGGTTTAAGGGTCAAGATTAAGAAATATATTTTTAATTTTAAGTTTCAGCCAAATAAGTAAATATTTATAATTACTATATATCTATAGGTCAACTTGAAGAAGAAAAAGAGATTTTTTATTGCACGCTGTTGTTGCAATAAAAGCTTTTTTATCTTTAGTTATAAGCACAACTACAGATTTAATGCATATTTGTATAAGGTAGTAAATAATATATCATATTGATAAGGAGTGTGTTGTTTTATTTCTTTATAACTTTATTATTTTTCTCTTTTTTGATTTATTTTGTTTACTGATAGCAGCTTTCAATTAAAATTCTTCCAGTATACATAAGTTATAATCACGTATTTTTTGAAGTAAAACTTCTGCAGGCGTGACTGAGGGGTAAGTCATGGAAAAATGAGTGTCTCAGAAGTGACAGTCAAATTTATTATTATTAATTAAAAAAACCGGACAAGTGCGAGTCGGACTCGTCCACCGAGGGTTCCGTACTTTGTAGGAAATCTGTTCAACTTTTAATTTTCAACGTTTTTATTTTTTGGATTTTTTTCTTTATTTGTGCTGTAAGACCTTGCTTTTTGCCAAATTTCGTGATTCTAGGTCAACGGGAACTACCATATAGGTTTTCGACCCAAAACCATATTTAAATATTATTATCAATCACTCTATTCAAATACATTATATTCCTTATAAGTTATAGTCCTTTGTAACCTGACGTTATCAGCACAATAGCGGCTCACTTTTGCTACGCCTTCAATATAATACATTTTAGATTCATCAATACTAGGTTTAATACAACAATGTCCATAAAGGAGCAAAGGCTTTGAACTCAATTTTTTTGCTTTAATCGGACCGAAGATGCCTTCAATTTTCTCTTAATATTTATTTATAATTTATGTTTTTTAATGTACCATTCACCAGCTTACCCCCCAAGTCAAGCGTGCGTAAAGAAGTTTTACTTCGAAAAGATATGATCTGTAGTATGAACTATAAGCACGGGTATGAACAGTCTCGAAATAGCAAGGGTGACGCTGACAGTCACGAAAAGTCACGCGCGTTGATTGTTTCTCTTGTCGGTATTTATTTGTATTAATGTAATCATGGTGAAATGTGCAGTTCCACGCTGTAAAAACGATTCACGGAAGCAAACTAAAAAGATCGAAGATATTTCTTTTCATCGGTAAGTAATATTTTAATCAGAAAACACAGATTTTTACAAAATTACAAAGATGCGAGCGGGTGTTGCGGGAGGCGCGCGGGCGGGTCAACACACCACGTGCTTCCGCGCCCCCCGCTTCTTACTCTCCCTCATTAAGACCTAGTGTTGTACCACGTTGTACTACTCGAATATTTTGTATAACCATTGAATTTAAATAAAGATTCTTTGTATTTGTCAAAAATAAAACCTTAGAATTTTAATTGTTATATTTAACCAAGTTAAATATCATTAAATATTATAACTGATGACCGGAATGTCCAAAGATATTTTCTTATTTTTATTTATATCTAATTTCAGATTTCCTAAAAGTTGTGAATTGACAAAAAAGTGGATGACAGCAATAAAAAGACCTAACTGGGAGCCGAACATCTGGAGTTTCGTTTGTTCCATGCATTTTAGTGCTTCGTCTTTTCTTGAAACCAAAGGTGGCCTACGTAAGCTCGTTGGAGGTGCAATACCAGAACTTAAACTTAAAGTAAGATTACACTTATTTTAAAGCGATTACAAAAGTAGCTTGCGTTTCGATATATTTACGTGGTATGTTTGCAATTTTTTCAAACTTTTAGAATTTTTTAGAATTTTCAGATTAGAATTTTTTTAAGGTGTATTCCAGAGAACGATCTTTTTTAAAATAGTTATTCCTTCCTCAATAGTCTTTACTTAAAACTTAATCTTACCAAATACCTACTATGTTTATTTTAGGATGAAGCAGAAGAAGATCCTCTAGGAGATCTGGTGATGCCGTCAATGAGTCAACAATTGTCAAATCCATCTACAAATGATAGTGTGCTGCCTTCTCGGAATGAAACCATAGTAATGCCAGGAATGAAGGACAATAAAGTAGCGCCATGTATAGATAATGATACTCCACGTGAGCGTAAACTAAAACGTCAAATCACCAATTTACAGGAAATTGCGAAACGGCGGCGATTACGTTGCAATGCTCTTTATGTACAAAGAAATCGTATGAAAAAAAAAATTGTGGCTCTGACAAAAATGATTAAGGAGCTTCGTCAAAAACAAGTAATATCAGAAAAATGAAAGGAAAAAATTAATTCAAGATTGGTTAAATAGAAAAAAATTAAAGTGTTGACGTGACCAGCGTAGACTCCCGATCTAAATCCAATCGAAACCTGGGCTTATCTCAAACGTAGATTGGTAAACGAATATGATTCACTACCATTAAATCTTAATATTTTATGGGATTTATGGATTCCATCATCCATCATTGGAGGATTATGGGAACGCATACAAGATCAGTGGAATAAAACTACACCCAGTGTGTGTGGACAACTTGTGAAAAGTGTGAACAGCAGATTAAACGTTGTTAAAAAGTCAAAAGGTCTTTGGACCAAATATTAACATCAATTTTTTTAATTTTAGGAAAAATGGTGCAAAATTAACCATTAAAAATTAGCCTAAAATAAGTATTATGATAAAATTTTAGATAATAAAGTCTATATGTATAAGTGTGAATAAGTGTATTTTATGTTAATTTACATTTTTAATTAAATACTAAAAGTTAAATTTATGATGCTGGAAGAGCATCATAAATGTAAAATTTTCAATTGTTGACTCAGTTTCGCAACTGTACCTACTTGTGTTTTATTGATCTACTAAAACCTACCTACTTGATATTTACTAAATACATGTAAACAAACTACTAATCAAACTTAACAAACACCTTCACGTATCAGATGATTGATCATGGCGCATCACTATTCAACCGCTTCATCTACGAGTATATATCAATATGTGTGTATAGAACATCTGCTTACGTTTCGCATTTATTTCTTAATCTGTGAGCATAATAGACAATGAGCGATGTGCGCGCTCTATAGCTTGTGTGTCGTAGACATATAATTATATAGACACCTACAAAGCGTGTCGCAGAAAGAGACAAAAAACATCATCATATTTAGGGTTACCGTGTAAGGAAAAATTTGCCCCACAATTTGTGTGATTCGTTATGACGAAGTAACAGTGCATTGTCGCATATACTTAGTAGGTTAGCTGGGTTGAATTAAATAACTACTATTAAATGCAAAAAATAAACAAAGTGTATCGAATTTATATTGCATAACGTAAAAAAGCAGAATTGTAGTCTGATTATGAATAATGAAACACTAGCAATAACTGAATCATCAGTATTTTTAGGCATAACCAGCAGTATATATTAGTAGTCTATGGGTATAACACTAGACTCTAAACAAGTAGAACCCCTCTCTTTCAACCTTTGCAAGAAAACTCAGCTCCGCCGCTTGTGCTGTCAGGAATGTTAAAAACCTAACGAATATTAACGCTGCCCGATTTGTATATTTTAGTTATTTTCATAGTATTTTATCTTATGGAATACTTCTTTGGGGCAGTGCCGCGGAAATTAATTTGATATTTATTCTTCAAAAAAGAGCAGTACGGGCTATTTATGATCTAAGAGTTGTGATTCCCTGCGAGATGTTTTCAAAAAATTGGTATTCTTACGGTTGCGTCACAATATTATATACCGTGTTATATTATAATATATATTGTTATATTATTATATATTACTCGTTCGCAAAACTTTAAATCATTATGAAAAAAAACAGTGATAAACAGACAATAAATACTAGGAATAGTTTGTTACGACCAGATTTCGACTTCAAAAGGTGAGAAATCCTTCATGGACCTGAGTATACACAAATATACACAAAATGTCCTAGATTTAACTCTTCAAAAATTAAAAGATAGAATTTAAAATATTTTATTGAGCAAAGCGTGTTACACTGTTCAATAGTTTTTTTGTTGATGGAAATATGTGGAATTGAGAATTATTGACTCATATGCGGGCTATCTATATTGTTATGTTAATAAAATAAATATAACTTCGATATTTAAGAGATCAACTGTTGAGTTTCTCACCGGTTCTTCTCAGCAGAACTACTCTCCGAGCCGGTGGTAGCTTCCTCACGGATCGACTACACCGACGCTTAAATTAATGAATCAAAAGTGCTTGTAGTAAGTCTAATTGAATAAAGTTTATATCATTCATTCATTCATTGTAAGGTGTTCCATAAATTGATTGAATTAGAAATTAGCATGTATAAGAGAAAATAACACTGATAAATCGATTATTATCGGTATAGGCATATAATGCGGAGGAATAATAAAGGTGTATGGACATGTTGAACTCCAATAAATTGCGATGAGGGCAGGAGGGTAACAATAGATGATGATAATATGATTCTAAATATTTACCTTTTCTTATGTGACAGTAGGTTCTAGCTTTGTGAGTAAATAATACAACATTGTTTATTTATAATTACATTTTAATTGACTTAACATGTTATTATTGTCTTTTAAATAAAACAAGCTTCGTATGAAGGTTTCGATTTTTTTGATTTGGTTCAAATCGTTTTGTTGCGTGGTGTATACGTAGTTCAAAATAGTGCATCGAGATTGCCTTAATAAGAAACTTTATGGTTTCCAACAAAAAGGTTAACTTTCAAAATGATTTGTCGTAAATACATCCTGGCACCGTTTGAAAGTCACTAAAATAGGTTTGAACAAAATATTTCTTTCTGCAAAGAATGATATTCCTTCATGTGAATGAATCCTAAATATTCTTTCTGACAACGAACATACTTTAATTACATCACGTGAAGGATAAAAAAGGCCACCCTTACCTTTTTTAAATATAAGATCTAAATATTTGTCGCTAATAAGAGCTAGCGGATAATCTTCGCATTTCATAGCTTTCCCTAATTTCCTTACCACAAACCCACCGATATTTTAAATTATTTCTTCAGTATAGGTTGTTAATATTGTGGGGTTAAAAATATGTTCGTGGTCATCATCGACAAATAAATTATTATTAGCGGGAAAATTAATTGAGTATTTGACATCTTGAGCGCAGTACATATTAATTTTATTTATTTTTTTATTTATTTATTTATTTATTTATTTAACAAGTACAAGAACAAATTAAGTTATACACTTATACAGTAATGCAGTAATACAGTAAAGGCTTGTACATTTTAATTTCAAATAGTTGGGTGAAGTACTGTACTCCTTGCTAGGTTATGAAAATAATCTGTATTAAGGAGTATCAGTCCCGTTCCCCTTTTGATATTTAAAAATATAATTATTATGTACCGTACAATATGTTTCGTAAATTACAATACTAAGTTCTAGCGTTAGCAGCAACATTAACTCGTTAAGTAAATAAATGTATGAAAATGATACTTGATAAATGGATGAATGTGTGTGTGTGTGTGTGTGTGTGTGTGTGTGTGTGTGTGAGTGTGTGTGTGCGTGCGTGTGCGTGTGCGTGTGCGTGTGCGTGTGGGTGTGCGTGTGCGTGTGCGTGTGCGTGTGCGTGTGCGTGTGCGAGTGCGAGTGCGAGTGTGAGTGCGAGTGAGTTTATGTGTCTAAGTTAAGTATTTTTCTGTTTCGTTATAGGTTTTGTTTTGCAGGAAAGAACGAACACTTTTTTTGCAGTTATAATAGGATAAGCCGAATATTGGACACTTTTGATTAATATTATTGTATAAAGATGGCCCTAGGTAATAGAAAAATCTCTTACAGAAGGCTGACCGTGCACGTGGAAGTGAACAGATTTTGTCTTTTCGACGTTTGTTAATTTTTCTGTAGGGAGTCTTGCGGTGCTGCAGAAGAATCGTTTGTAGAATAAAATGCTGACGTACGTTAAGAACGTTGCATTCATTATACAACTGTATGGTTGGAAAAAAGATTGGGCGGAAGGTACTTACCTTCAATATGGCCTTATGTGCAACCTCTAGCGGTTTTAAAGTTGTTTTAGCTACTCCACCCCAAGAAGTAATGGAGTATGTAATAATAGAAAGACACAGTGCAAAATAAACTTTTCGTATAATATTTTGGTTTGTAATACTTCTTAGAGTTTTAAAGATATATATTAGTTTGCGGACTCTGCCTGTAATTAGGTTAATATGGGCCTTAAAATTTAGATTCTTATCTATGAGTATACCTAGGTATTTTATACAGTTAACTGAAGTTATGTTAGGACATTGACAAGAAGTTGACGTTTGTGTATAGCAAGTGTGAGCTTTGAGGGATATTGGAAAATTTGGTTGAGAGGCTGAAGTGATCGAATAAGTAACAAAATTAGTTTTAGAGATATTAACAGTCAGTGTGTGAGAATGTAGCCAATTTAAGGCTAAGTTAATTCCAAGTTGTACCATATGCTCAAGTTCGGACCATGTATCTGCAACAAAAGTTATAGCGGTGTCGTCAGCATATGCTACAACTTTAGCATTTGGGATTTTAAGGTCGCATAAATCGTTGATAAAAGCTAGAAATAGGGTGGGACCTAGTATGCTTCCTTGTGGGACCCCATATTGGATGGTAAGCTCATCACTACTTTGGTTATCGATCCTGACTATCTGCGAACGGTTTGTGAGGTAATTCTGAAATAGGTCCAATTGTAACCCCCTGACACCTACTTTTTCAAGTTTAAGCATAAGAGTGGTGACGGGAATGGTGTCGAATGCCTTCGTGAGATCTAGAAACACAGTGAGAACCTTTTTATTTTCATTTAGATTTCGTACGACATAATCAGTCAAATTTAGGACAGCGTCATTAGTTGATTTATTTTTGCGAAAGCCAAACTGTTGTTGTGATATTAGATTAAAATGTTCGAGATAGTGTGTTAGTCTTTTATTAATTAAACGTTCTAGTACCTTCGATAAGGCACTCAGCACTGCTATCGGTCGGTAATTATTTGGAAGGGTTCCGTCACCTCCCTTGTAGATCGGATGAATGATTGCCTTTTTAAGTGAAGTAGGAAAGACAGCAGTCTCAAAGCAGAGATTAAATATGTGGCTTAAAACAGGTGCCAGAGCGGTTGAGTATTTCTTTAGGAATGAGGGTGATATACCATCCCAGCCAGTAGCAGCACTAGATCGTAAGGAATTTATAACTGTAATAATCTCATTAGAATCTATAGGGTCAAGGACAAAGGAAGATGTTGATGGTGTATCATTTGATTTTTGTCGGCCGGTTGCTGTGTTGTGCGGATAGTTTTTGGACTCGTTAATTATATTATTTGCTAGTTTCTCGCCAATGCTTACAAAATACGAGTTTACTATATTACACGACTCAGTTGGTGAAGAAGATAATGTTAGTAGTGGTGTTGGAGAGTTTTTAGTTTTGGTTGTGTTCGTTACTTGCTTTAGTATATCCCAGAGCGCTTTTGGGTTATTGTTTGCCTTAATAATTTCTTGTGTGTCATAAGCTCTTTTCGCTTTCTTTAGAATACTAGTACAAAAGTTTCTGTATCTCTTGTAGGTGATTTTTAAGACTTCATTATCTGGAGACTTACTTACCTTCCTATGTAAGGCATCTCTATTTCTTATACACCTTAATAAACCGGGAGTGATCCAGGGTTTGAGAATTTTCTTTTTTGATGGAACTCTTTTAGTTGTCGAATTTTTTGAAATAGCGGTAGTAATCAAGTGTATGAGTTTATCCATAATTATGTTTGCGTCCTTTAAGAGGAAAAGATGGTTAAAATCCAATTGTAACATTGATTTGTATAATATAATTCGGTATTTTTGTTCTTTGCCACTAATTTAATGCATTCTAATGATTCTGTTGTAAGTGTGGATGGGGCAGACAAGTATTAGATTGTTGTCGTACACACTTGTAAACCCCAGGGATTATAAATTGCAAGCAAAGAGCGAATTTGCGTAAAGATGGTGAATATTAATTACTAACACTGGCAGCGGGGTTCAACATTTTTCTCAAGAAATCTCTATTGGCAGAGTCAATAGATGAATCCCCATCTTCTTCTCTTTATTTTTAAGTTCCGTAATCACATTTTCTAGTTTAGCTAGTTTTTTCGTTAAACGCCTATTTTTTTCTCGAAGAGCCTTTAATTTTTTCAGTCGTTCGGATGATAGTTTTTCCGAGCTTTTCCATTTATTTCGCAACGTTCGAGGAGAATACTCTGGAGTATGGTCCTAAAATAAAAAAAACTGTTTAATGACAATAACCTTGTCACAGACATATTTTTTGGTTGTAATACTTACTATTGACGGTTCTTTAGGAATTGGAGGATACACTATTTCAACTGGCTTTTGACCACTAGTCGACGGCACTACGGCAACAGCAGGATCAATCTGGAATCATGCGATTTGTATGTTATTAAAATCTGCCACACATTTGGTTTCTTATTATCCCTCGATCAAACTGCTTGATAATGAATTATTTTACTAAAATTATGAATTTTAATATACTTACTTGAAGAATGTTTAATTCATTTTTAATTTCCATTGGTTCTTCATGTAAACTGATGGAGGAAGATGATGGAATACAGGCCTTCGTTTCCTAAAAAAAGTTAATTATCTTAAAACATTTATACAAAATAGGTGTAGGAAGATGATGTTTACGGAAAAAGATATTTTAAGTTCTTGATCAATATTAAAACTTGAATCGCGTTTCTAGTTTAAGAGAAACCTATGTCAGTCATTTATTGCTCATAAAATGGATCGAAACTTATTATGTTACTGACTGAATATTTACCGGAATAGGTACAGCATTAGGTAATAGCAGTGTAATTTTCTTCTTTTTGATTAGCATTTCTTTGTCAAAATGTCTGCTGCAAATTTTTGATGACAGTTTTGGTGACCAATCTGATCGTCCTGTAGCTACAATCCAATTTCGACGTAAGTTATCATTTTCAGGAAAACTGCAACAAGCCATTAAATCGTTCAAATATGTAATGAAATTATTATTTAAGTAGCGGATGATTCTTTAAATTGACGTAACTTTTTTTTTAGGAACCGATTAAAATAAAACAAATACTAAATGTTAAGTGAAGCTTACCACAATACATTAGTGAAAACCGCACCCACATCAGTTAAGCCGTTTTTAAGATTAGCGCGCATAAACGCACAGACAAAGAGACAAACCGACAAAGAGACAAAAAACTAAAAATCATTGTTTTGGGGTTTACTGCTTTAATAAAGATCCCCAATAATAGTTTTTCTCAAATATCTTACATATACAGACAGCGATCAGTTACAATTTTACTATACGTATAGATGTATAATTTTTTTATCAAATTATTATTTAATTTTAAATGTATTTTTTTTATTGTAATTAACTGTCAATTGTACTTATAATTTCTTATTTTGCTCGCATTATTCTATGTATTATTTAATTGTGGAAACTTGATTGGTCGATGTTTTTCGGTTTGTTTCGGTTACGGGTACGGTTTGTTTCCCAAATAAAATAAAATAAAAAAAAAAAACACAAACTACAGATTATGTACATACATATTTTCCATATTAGTGGGTAATATATTTACAGAAAAGTTGGCAACACCAAAGTTCTAAGGTTAGAAATAATAATTGTTATTTTTATATTTTTTTATCGATCGATTAATTTACATCAAGGGTACATTATACACAATATATGAACACAATAAAATGTTATTGTTACCTAATGACTGATAAAGAATGGTATACTTACGAATGAAAAGACAAGTCTGGCATTTTTGTTCCACTATCACTTTTACACCCTTTAACACTACAACGCACCATGTTTTTTTTTTAAATGGCTCAAGTACAGAGTCAATTCACAACAAAATATAACAAAACTTATTTAACTTTAAAGCACTTAAAACTGTATTCTAAAGGAAGACGATAACTATTAACTAGATGTACGCTAACTGTCAAACTTTGTTTAGCAAAGTAGAGTGCTAACCTTGAAACACGTGACCGTGAAACAAGAAAACTCATAGTTCTTTTTCATTTCTTCACACGATATCGGCGTAAGTTGCTCTTTTTCGTGTGTGAATGCAACAAAAAATATCAATTTGTCTATAGCTATATGATCTGTGTCTATAGTATATATCTGTCTACGTTGTGTACTCGTTGTATACTCTAGGATGCATGTACGTTTTTTACTTATGAATGAAATAATCCGTAACTGGTTTATTTCGGTATCAAAACCGAAATCCAACCTTTCTCTAAGAAAAAGCGTCATCTATTATTATTTTGGTTTACTAAACTGTTCGTTTTCATTAACCGGTTAAAGAACGAGCGATGAATTAACCATTACATTACCGAAATAAACTTTTTTTTTTAAACCGGTTCCGAGCTTATCATAGATAGAAAAAATAGATCCTAGAAATGTATACTATAATCTATACTAATATTATAAAGCTGAAGAGTTTGTTTGATTGTTTGTTTGTTTGGTTGGTTGAACGCGTTAATCTCAGGAACTACTGGATGGAATTGAAAAATTCTTTTTGTGTTGGATAGTCCATTTATCGAGGAAGGCTTTAGGCTATATATCATCCCGAAAAAATGTACGGTTCCCGTGGGATAGAGTTATTTTTGTCTAGAGACTAACCCGAAGTGAAGCGAGGTGAGTCTCTAGTAATAAATATAATTTGACAAAATAAGTTGTACTGCGCTGTATTGTTTTTCTCTTGATTATTTTAATTCTAGTGTTTAAATTTGTATAAAACCACTTGACGAAGCTTTAGGATATTATACTTCAATAATATATATTTTTATAAATTGATATTTTATTAAACACTTTCATGGATGACAAATAAAAAACACTTTTGTGAGTGAAACGGAACGCAACGGAATGTAACTGTCAATTTAATTTTAATTTCTGAAACTTTTATTTTTATTTATTACTTTAAATTCAGACATAATGGAATTTATTAAATTGTTATTAAGGCCGGAAAGAAAATTGTGTTTTTTATGTTTTAACGAAGACAATAACATGGGGAGTGTTTTTATGAATTTTGAGATTGAAGAAAAGTCTTTTAGCGCGTCGTTAAATTTGGCTGAAATTGTTAAATATTTATTCCCTTATTTTGTGAGTAAAAATAACTTAGGCTCAACTTTATAATGAGGAATTCGTAGTAGACTCTTGATTTTCTTTTTGTGCAAAGTACTTATTATTTTAAGTAAACCCACAAAAATTCAACTTAATAGGGTAAATACTTTCGGAAATAAAAAATATCAAAGTTTGATAAATATAACCTCAATCTGCATTATTTTATTGCTTTTGACGTAATTTTGACAGTAGTGTTGCTATTTTAGGGAATTTTAATTATGCGTTTTGATTTTTAAGACAGAAATGTTGCCATTTTAGGAACTTAATTATGCGTTTTAATTTTGAAAATAATAAGTTGACGCACTTTTTAATTTTTATTTGAAGATTCTTAATGTTTTATTTGGTTTAATAAGTCATTAATTTTGACTAGTTAGGTAAGAAGTTTGTGGTTAGGTTAGGTTACAACTTAGGTAATTATCATCAGATTTTGGTTAGGTTAGGTTAGAACAGTTTTCATAACACACGAGCCGAGCGAGCGAAGCGAGCGTGCCGCGGTAGCGGCCGGCGAGTGTCATAAACTCTAAATGTTATAAAACTAGAACACTAGAAAGATCAAATTTCACGCAAAATCGAAGTACACACTTAACAAAACATAACCTCAAAATAAGATTTTTAAAAATTCATAAAAAAAAAACATTTGCAACCTATTAACTTGTATTTTTTGGGGGGTGATTTACACCCCCTACCGACCCCAACTACCCCAAAAATATATAGATTTTATGAATTCCTCTTTCAAAAGTCCTTCCATAACTTATTTTACATAATTTGCATAAGTAATTTAAATGTTTACACTATATTTTAAAGTTGTATCCACTTACCTATTATACTGTAAATATTTTGCAGGATATTATATTTCCTCAAGCATGTGAAAACTGTTCCAACCTGATACTTAGAATGTATATTATTATAAGGAAAAATGTAATAAAGAAAAAAATGTTAAATATCATTTTAGAATACCTAAATAAAGAGTTAAATATAAATCCCAAGAATAAATCCGAAAATATTTATTTAAATATTAATATATCCAAAACATTAAGCTCAAGTAGAGAAATAACAAAAGAACATTCTAATAAAGATGTAGACAATAGAGAAAGTAAAGAACAAACACTTAATGAACAAAATTCTGTGGAAACTACAACAGAACAAGAAATTTCCATTGAAAAACAATGCGCAGAGTGCCTTAAAATGTTTGATTCAATAAAAGTTTACAAAAAACATATGAGAGAACATAAAAGGAAGCATACACAAAAACATTATAATTGTGACTATTGTGATTACAAGAGCCTATGCAAGACATCTGTACAAGGACATATTAATAAGTTTCATTTGAAATCTCGACCCCATATCTGTCAAATTTGCTACAAAAGCTTTTACCATAAGAAGAACTTGACAGCGCACATAGAAAGTCATGCTCAATCAAGGAATGAAATATGTGATGTGTGCGGTGAAATGTTTTTACATAAAAAGAATTTACTCGAACATTTAAAGTTACACACTGGTGTGAGACCTTACGAGTGTGATATTTGTGGAAAGAAATTTATTACATCAGGTCGTAGATTGGAACACATTAAGAGAACTCATAGTGAAAAGACAGAGTGTTGTTTATTATGTGATAAAAAGTTTAGTTTGACAAAAGAATTGACGAGGCATATGAAAACTGTGCATTCGTCTATTGATCTAATTTTGTAACTATAATTTATTACTATAAACAAAAGGTTAACAGTATGTATGTTCTTTTATTGTTTGATAACTACTTTAGTTTACCGTCATACTTTTTTTTTTGAATTCTCATTACATGGCAACCTGTTCATAAACAATAAGCCAATCCTGTGTTAGAATTTTTAATTCTTGTTATGACTAGTTAGAGCAAAGAAGCATTCGTTGATGCTACCCTCGCAGTGTGGCTGCAAGTGGTCAACTAGGCACAATACACTATCTTTTCAGACGAAAGAATTGTGCTCTTTCGGCGCCCTGGAGTTTCAATATTAATTCATTGATGTGGGCTGCTAGATGATTTTGATACTTTTTACTAAAATTTGTAATTTCTTATTTGATTGTGTTCAATTTTAGATCTATGTGTATATATTTGATTTTTACAAAGCAAAGTATGGTATATCTAGCATGGTTCGCAGTGTCTTGCTTTGAAATCTTTCTAGTATTTCAATGTTGTTGTTACTAGCCGTTCCCCATAATTGAATACCGTATGTTCAAAATGGTTTTATAATTGTTTTATAGATTAGTATTTTGTTGGTTGGAGATAGCTGTGAAGTTCTTCCAGTTAACCAGTAATAGTTTCTCATCATCGTCTTACTGACTTGTTATTTTACTAATTAATTATTATAAATGAGAAAGTTTACATGTGTACATATTCATTTAATTTTGAATACCAACACTTGTATACAATGAGTATACCGTGTGGTACTCATGTTACCATGTGAAAAGAGGGGAAAAAGGAAAGAGGGAAGATTGTTAGGTCTGAAACAACTGGACAAAAATAAACAGATAATTTCTAAAAAATCTTTATTAAAGAGTAAATTACAAATTTTGTATCATTGCTTGAGAGCACTATACAATAAATACACTTAGGAGTTATCCATAAATTATGTCACATGGCATAATGATATATTAAACTATGTCATGCTTTGCCACATAGATTGCTTAGACATGTCAACTTAAATCTAGAAATTATTTTAAAAAATCTAGATTGTTGTAATAAGTCTATAAGTGAAGCTTATTTTTTCTATTTCATTGGTGAACAAATAAATCGATAATAGTGTGTCTAAATATAAAGAATAAGTATTTGTGATTACAGCTTTCCTAAAGTTTTCTTTAGAAAATTTAATAATTTTTTTAAGAACATAACAAAAAAATCAAATAGTTATTAAAATTCTGGTAAAGCATCTAACATAATTTACAGATGTTCCATAAGCATTGAGTATTTTACAATTACTTAATAGTAACTAAGTAAATTCATATCAATGAAATAATCTATTATAGCCATTTCAGTTAGACCTTAGTATCTTACATTGATAGTTTATTTAAAACCTTGAAGTATTGAAGTAAGGAACACCAACTTTACTTATAATACCAAAGGTATCTTAAAATCCAGCCAAATCAATGAGTTTGAATAGATAATCTATACAGATAATTAAAATTGGAGTGTCTGTTTGTAATATTAAAATAACCGCTTTTCACTAAACGCATATGGATGTATACACGGTACATATACCAAAACAACATTTTTTACAATTTTTGTCTGTCTCTCTGTTTGTTCCGGCAAAAAAAAACAAATTAATTAGTTAATTTTGTTTTGAGAAGCAACCTAGGGACGAACCCGAGCGAAGCGAGGGTGAGTCGCTAGTACAGTATTAAAGTTATTGAAATAATATAATAGGTTATTTATTAGAGTAAAATGTTCAATTAATAAAACTAAAGTTCGTTTAAATTCATTCAATATTTTATTCTTATTAATAGTGTCTTACATAATAAGTCGGTATTCTTTACTTTCAATCTCTGAATTAAAAACCTATCATTGATATTTTAACCAGGTACTTAAAAAATAGAAAAATAAGGCAGTGATATTAGTTTTTTTATATTTTATAGACTATATGTACCTTTAAGGTTGAGTAAAAATTGGCAGTGTTGTATCTAACCGACTTTCAAAATATGAGGGATACCATTTGATATTTCTTTTTCCTTATATTTGTATAGAATTAGTACTTCATTATTTTGAAGTCGGTCAAAGATGTAACTCTAGTAACTGTAACTAATACTATATGGTCAAAGAAATAATTTACATATGGGCTATGTTTGATGGTATGATGTGATAAATAGTTTTTTTTTTTTAATTTTAATGGTAACTTTGTTTTAATTTAACTAGATGGTGTAATATAAATATTTTTTTACAAAACACAAAAAAAAATCATATTAATTATAAGATAATAGATTTTTTTAATCTGGCAAGAAAAAAATCACTAACTTTTATAACTGAACTAATCAAGCATCTTCATGGCAACATTTACACCATCTTATTTGTCCGAATTTCTCTAAACGTAAACTCGTTTAATATTGGTATCCTTGGTTTGGTGGTACGTAGGGCTGGCCTGGTCCGGGCGAGGGGTAGCCTCCGTTAGGCTGGTCGGGATATCTGGCTTCACCTTCATAGGTAACCTAGGAATAAAAGTTTCATTAAAATCGGAATTACTATTATAAATGCGTAAGTTTGTATGTGTTACATGTATGTATGTTATTACATTACTACTTGCTACATAACGCTGAAACGTGGCTCTATGGGTTTGGGTGTATAGTATACATATAACCTATGACCTGACCTAGAGTAACACATAAGCTACTATTAAGTGTTAGGCACCTAGATAACTATCACCTATATATCTAAAATTATGATATTGGTAATCTCTATTCTCTCCCTCTATTGGGCCTGGAGAAAGACGAAACCTAATAGGGTACATATGTATATTATATCTAATATATTTAAACGAGCAATTCTTGTATATTTATATCTTTATATATTTATTTATACCAGCGATCTCGGAAACGGCTCTAACGATTTCGCTGAAATTAGGTATATGGGGGCTTTCAGTGACGAAAAATCGATCTAGATTAGTCTCATGTCTGGGAACGCGTGTTTTCGAGTTTTCATGCGGTTTAGTCAAGCGACCAAAGTGCAAGATTAACAATCAATAGGTGTGTCCGAGTTCGAACCTCGATCGGATACAAAGTTTTACTTTTTTTTCTATTTATTCCAGTTTTTAGTTTTTTTTTTTAATACGATGTAACAAAAAAGAACTCCGAGCGAAGCTCGGTCGCCAGGTACTGTATATTATATTAGAATATATATCTGTCTCTCACTTTTAAGTTTTCTAGACATGTTCAAGAATTAATCAAAAGCAATTAAAATTATCAAGTCATTAAGTAGGTATATATTTTAATTTACTAAGTTTCTTTCGGTTGTTATTTTCCTGAACTACTGGAAGAATTCTTGAAAAACAATAGGTGTATTTCTGAAATACCAATTTTGAATAAACAATTTTAAATTTGAATTTTACATTTTTTAAGTCTAATTCGTTATAATATGTAAAACTTTTAATATTGACAAATTTAAAGTAAAAAAAAAAATAAAATAAAAAAAACTACCCACCTCAGCGTTAAATCCGTTTTTCCAATCGGCTGTGTATTTGACGATCTGGGTCCTACCATCGGGAAGCGCGATCCTATACTCCCCACGGGTCACATCACCATCAGATTTGGCGTTATGGCTGTAGTCGTTGCCGTCTTCGTTTACAGCATAAGCGAAATCGAAAGGCATTCCTGGTTCGTGGTGGTGATGGTGTTCATCATGCTCGTGGTCATGGTTCTCGTGATGCTGAAAAGGATTTGTTTAAATTAGCCAGAGTACTATAATAAATAAAAAGTTTGTATGTGTGTGAAAGAGATAATATATATATATATATATATATATATATATATATATATATATATATATATATATATATATATATATATATATATATATACATACATGTTAGGTTAGGACACACAGCACCATCTAATGCTACGATAAATAAATACATACATATTATAAATGAAAACACCCATGACTAGAGTACAAACATTCGTGCTCATCACACAAATGAATGCCCCCAGCGGGACTCGAACCCGCGACCGTTGGCACAGTAAGTAGGATCACTACAAACTGAACCAAACGCGTGGCCGCGAGCCAAAGTCAAATGGACAGATTTGGATGAATTTTGGTTCACAGATAGACCTGGAGTAACACATAGAATACAGTTAGGCCCCTAAGAACGCACTCGAGCGAGAGCGAAGAAGGTAAGTTGGCAGATATTTATACAAGTAAACAGGGGTTTAAGTATTAGTGAAATGTTGAAGTTGTAAGATCACCCATCGGGTCACTTTAGTCACGATATGAAGCATTGATTTTTTTTTATTACTATCACTAGCGACTCACGCTCGCTTCGCTCGCGTTCCTTCCTAGGTACGTTTTCACGATAACTATAACAAGAATACACTATATATATGTACATACATGGGTATAGAAAAGTAAATAACTAGTAAAGTATTAAAAAAAATATACATATATCCCTTACTTGAGAAATGATTCCCCATACTAATTTTTATTTCCCTTTTCACCTCCTTAAGGGTTGATTTCCGGGATAAAAATTATCTTATGTCCTTCCCAGGGTCTCAAACTATCTCCATACCAAATATCATCTAAATCGGTTCAGCGGATTAAGCGTGAAAAAGTGACAGACAGACATTCAGAGTTACTTTCGCATTTATATATTAGTATGGAGTATGGATTAGTATAGACTATGGATTAACGAATAAAACCTAAGTGTTTAAAAACGAAAGTTTGAACGCGCGTTTATAACTTCGTTATGTTCTGGCAGCTCAACGGATTTGATAGAAATTGGGAATGGATATAGTTTTGTAAATTATCTATTTCATAAATATAATTTCACCGTAGCGAAAAAATAAATATTAAAAAAAAAAACAATATTTTTTTATTACTCTCTTACCATACCACAGTTAGTAAAAAATCATACTGCTATTTAGTGCGAAAGGGTAAGGCTGTATTGTAATAAAAATATTTTCCCGCCAACACAATGGCAGGTATTCATCGATTAACTTGTCAAATGTCAATGTGCAAATAGATTTATAATATAAAATTTTATTTCACACAAGTACCTAGTATTTTATGAGTTGGGCAATTTTATAGTGGTGGCATTAAATTTCATTGTAACGGCCTCGTTCGTTTCACAAGGGAATGCTTGTTCAATATGGATTTGAAAACGCGATATAGGATTCTCTGCTTTATGGTAAAGTAAATAGCATTTATGATAATGGCAGAATCAAATTTGTTTACTGGATTTTAGTTTAAATTAGAAACAAAACTCGAGTATGTGCACAGGAATAATATATTTTACGAATTTTGCCTGTTTGTTTGTTCGTTACCTAAAATCTTTTAACGATCTATTCAACTTAAAAAAAAGTTACATTATTTTATATATAGGTAGTGCAAACTTTTTATACCTATGTAAGAAAAAGTTTGGCCTGGGCTTCAATTCCACGCCAAGCCTATAAAAAGCTCAAATTAAGAATATTTGAGGTATGACTTAATTTTCACTACAATTTTTTATTTATATTAACTTGTGCCCACGTCTCTGCCTATCATTAAAGGGTCGTAATAGAAAGTCTGTGAATCTCCCTAATAAATAGAAATTTTTTTAAATGGAAAATGACCTTTTTAAATACGACAAAGAGCTCCAAAGGTTAGTGCTAATAAAAAAAAAAATGAATTAAATAGGTAAGCTCTCTAGCTTTAATATTAGTAGGTAGTCTACAAATTAATATAGATATGTTCATAGTAATTTAAAAATAGTCTGGTCAGGATTTCGATAGGCAAGCTATTTTAGGCGTATTTATCTATTATTGAAACTTTATGAAAAATATGTTTCATCTGGTTAGTAGATCGGTGAAGATCGTGGTGTATCCGGCTCTCCGGCTATTATGTCATTTAAGTTACTAATAAACTTGTGTTTCAGATTATCACAGCAACATCACCTCTGCACAGTTGCTTAGGCTATTACGATCGTTAGTACAATATAAAAAAAAAAAAACTTAGCCAATAATAACTAAATAATATATAATAGATTTTTAATGTTTTTTATTTTTATTTTGGAAGGTTTAAAAATGAGAGCTCAGAAAATACAAGGTAGATATTATTTTATACTATAAATCAAATCAAATCAAATATTCTTTATTGCACACCAAAAAAATTACATGACATATTAAAAAAGAAATAGCACAATAGGCGGCCTTATCGCTAAGTGGGTAATCTCTTCCAGGCAACCTTTATTTATTATCCTTTATTACCGTATATAAAAAAATATATATGTAGGTATATGTAAAAGTTGAAAATTTAGGTTAACTATAAATGTAACCAGAACGCTTAGACAAGTGGCAAACACTCCATATCGATTCTCTTTCGATAAACGCTAACGCCTTGGCAATTTCGATAACAATTTGGTAGCCAAACGTACAAGGACTTGTCGAACGCTCAGTCTATACTCTATTCGATCGTTCGTCAACAATCGAACGTAGTCATGGTTTTGTTTGTGAACCTCATCTTGACATTGTGAAATGCACTAAAATTTAAACGTATACGAGCAACACATAGGATTTTTAGGATTTCTTTATTAAAAGTTCACTAATTATAAGGATTATTTCGCCTAGCAGTCTTTGCTACACTAACAATAAATACAATAATATATATTTGTCAGACAATGACAACGGTTACCATGGCAACAATTAGTCATAATAGCTTTTATTTAATTTATACACATTCATCCCACTGTAATGAATATTCATTTTTATAGGTAATAAGTTTAGTTTTTTTTTACCAAGTCTAAAAGTTATTTTACATTTTATTTAACATATATTATTTAACATATTGTTCAGTAATTCGCAATTTTGTAGCGCTATCTCCAAGGTATCGGCGTTCGATAGGTGTCGTACGCAAGCAGCCGAATTTGTTTGTCAAAAGTGCCACTTGTCTTCAATTTCTATGGAGATTAATATACTACCTTGACGTTTCATTTCATCGAAGAGATTAGATCAACATTTGGCTGCCAATTACAAATGCGATACGTTGAGTCTAATTTGAAGTCGTAAACATATGTCAGTCCCATACATTGATTACTCTATTCTACTAGCGTTTATGCCACTTGTCTAAGCCTTCTGTAAAGCATTTTGAGTTTATCTGCTTTAGGGCTTTAGCTAAAATAGAAATTGATAAAAAAAAAAAGAGTTATACCAATTATTTTTATTTCAGAATATGGAGAAAAATTGTCAAGTAAATTCCACCAATTTTTATTGCTTATTTTTTTTATTCAATTTAAACCTAATGATATTATAATTATTTTTATTTTACAGGCATTGAAGACGGTAAGTTCTATATTTATTTATTTGTAATGTGTAGGTACGTATTTAAAGTTATATATGTGTACTGTATCATACTCGTAGCTTACCATGGAACTAGACGATGCTATGTGTTAATTTCCCAATATTCATATTATATAGGTACCGATTTGATGAAAGCGTAAGAGGATAAAAATAATAATAATTGGATTATCTATAAATAAATTACATTAAATTAAACGAATAAAACCTATATTAGTACTATATAAGGTATATTTTTAATACATTCTTTTAATACTTTTAGACGCTGTACCTCTTGAATTCGGTAAGTAAAAATGTTTTAAAATAATTTTATATTGTAATATTTTTATAGAATTTACGTACGTCGGCATTAATATTATGAAACTAAGTTTAAGTCTTAATGTAAAAAATAAATCGCCCGAACAGGGACTTGAACCCTGGACCCTTGGATTAAAAGTCCAATGCTCTACCGACTGAGCTATCCGGGCTATATATGACTAAGTATAAGAACGGTATACTTAATATGAGGTATGTAATAAATAGGAAGTGAAGGAGAAAGATGAAATACAAGTATTTGTGAGTATAAAGTATATAAAAGAAAAAAAACTACATAAAAGAGTAGATAAGAAGAGATCTACAATTTTCGCAATTTGGTCCTTCTATATGTATCACTAACAAGCGACTCACTCTCGCTTCGCTTCGAGTTCGTCCTTGAACAAAAATAAATCTATCCCACGGGAACTGTATATTTTTCCGGGATGACATATAGCCTATAGCCTTGCTCAGTTAACGGGCTATGAATGATTCGCACATGAAAATATCAGAGGTGAGAGACCCGAGATTTGAACCCGCTTCACTCGGTTTCCCAAGCAAGCGCGTTACCATTGGGCTAGCACTACCACCACTGAGCTACCATTGCCGTACATACTTATAAATATTATTATTTAAAAAAAATAAGCATAATAATACAAGGACACTATCAATCGTAAATTAACAATATTCAAATTAGTTATTGAGAATTGAGACGTTAAAAGGCGACCCATCAAATATGTGTTGCTAGTTACATTACTTTGTTTATCTAGAACCAAAGAAATTATCTTTAGTTTTTTTTTCATGTCAGCATAACATTGTACAGGTAGAGACATGCCTTTTGAGAAATCGGACGAATTGCGTGGTAAAGAAAAGAAATTGACAGGTGAACTACAAGTTACTGAAAACGATCAAGAAGGCACCACTATCGCATTCTCCACAAAATGCACCACAGATAAAAATATTAAAGGTAAGTTTTGGATTCTATTTTAATATTTTAATTTAAAATCGCGAAATAATTATTCTATTGTTAAAGATGGAATGTTTTCTTAGAATTTTTATATACATATATCTATTCGTAGTGTAACATTCATACGCACAAAAAAATAACACTCAGATTGTATACCTCCTCGTTTTTGAAGTCGGTCAAAAAGTTGCTCAATAAAAAAGTTTCAATTTACATTTTTTAAGTAAGTCCAAAAAAAAAAAATTAAGTCTGCTGCGTGGCTCCTGGGCAGCTAAGGAGGCCTTTAGAAACGTCTGGTTTTTCATTACTCAAGTATTTAATTTGTATGAAAAAATTCAATGTTAAAGCCAATCTTTATTATGTTTAGTTTTTTTGCCAAATTTCGTATTTTCCACTGTTCAGTGGAAAATACGAAAAATCTAGACATATCTACTATGTGGACCTCAAGACGAAGTCTTCCACTAAACCCGGCCTTCTTTCTAAGACTACTTGTAATAAAACTGAGATATTTAATTATATTTCAGTTGAAGATGAATATAAACCAGGTAAGAAATAAACAAACTAATTACAAAGGAGTTATATCATTGTAATTCTCTAGTGGGTTAAGTAAGTATTCAGCCCTTTTTAAAGTCCCACTGCTGGGCACGGGCCTCCCTTCAATACGAGGAGGATCAGGCCATAGTCCACCACGCTGGCCAAGTGCGGGGCGGACTTCACATGTCTTTCGAAAACTTGCTAGGTTTTCTCAGACATGCAGGTTTCCTTACGATGTTTTGATTCACCGTAAGGCAAGTGGTAATCATGATAGAAATGATTCGCACTTGAAAATATCAGTGGTGCGAGACCCGGGATTTGAATACGCTTCACTCGGTTTCCCAAGCGAGCGCGTTGTATTCTAGTGGGTTAGAGGAAGAAAAATTATTAACTCTACTATTCTCGACTCTCTCACCCATTGAAAAAGAACGAACATTTCCCTCTTTTCCATAAGGATACTTAGGATTTCATGAAACCAAGACTTATACTCGGGGAGGGTGACAGAAGTTTAAAATGTGGTCTAGATGACCTTACATTTCTGTATATAAATATATAAAAGTTTTCGCTTATTTGGGCTATTATTTGATTGAGTTTAATAATTATAATAGTTATAATAATAAGTAAGGAAATGTTATAATGGGAAAAAAGTTGCTTATAATTTTAGTAAAAAAAATTCAAAATTAGTTGCTTACGATTTATGGTTTTAACATTTCAGATACAAGTGAAGGTAACTATGACATTTGTATACAATATGTATGTATTTCATTGTATGACCTATAAAGAAAAAATAAGTTTAATTTACATTTTTAAAATGAGTTCAAAAAAAAATTAAGTCTGCTGCGTGGCCTCTGGGCAGCTAAGGAGGCCTTTAAAACGTATGGTTTTTGATTACTCAAGTATTTTATCTATACATATTATAAAATTGTAACTAAGCCGAATCTGTACATTAAATATTTTTTAGAAAATCTTATTGAAATAGACTTTATTATCGATGCAGAGGCCGAATCTATAGTTTTTAGAATTTTTGTCTGTCTGTCTGTCTGTCTGTCTGTCTGTCTGTTACCGCATCACAGAAAAACCACTGGAGGGATTTTGATGAAATTTGGTATGATGATAGCTGGTTATCCGGGTCAACATATAGGATACTTTTTACCGCGGGAAAATATCTCATTTCTGAGAAAAAATACAAAAACTGATAGGAACAAAACCACGACGATACTATTTGTAAACAGTTTAGCAAGGTAACTTACAAAATATGGCAAAAACTATAAAAATAGCTTATCTTGAAAATCAAATTATCAAAAGCGCTATTTTATCCATTAAAATAGTTATTTTAATTAATATTTATTTATGTGTTATTTAGATATTCGACAATAGATGTCGCCATGTGTTTTTAAAATACATAGTTTTAATCCCAAAAAAATGAATGTATAAATATGACCCTTTTACGATTTTATTAGAATTACTACTAATTTACCTGCGGCCCCGTTCGTATTTAAATTGTCAATAAAGCAAACTTTTTGATTATATAAAGTAACTATTTATAGTTTTTAGAATTTTTTCTGTCTGTCTGTATATGACCGGATAACAGAAAAACCACTAGAGGGATTTTAATGAAATTTGGTATGGTAATAGCAGGTTATCCGGGTCAACACATAGGATTTTTTTTACCGTAGGAAAATATCTCATTTCTGAGAAAAAATACAAAAACTGGTTAAAGTAAAAGTACGATGATACTATTAACATTTTAGCAAGGTAACTTATTTGTATATGTTGAAACTATAAAAAAAAACTTATCTTACAAGAAATATTAATAGCGCTATTTTATTCATTAAAATAGTTACTTTAATGAAAATTTATTTATGTGTTATTTAGATATTTGACAATAGATGTCGCCATGTGTTTTTAAAATACGGAGTTTTAATACACTAAATTACCCGCGGCCCCACCCGTGTCTAAATTTTTAATAAAACATACTTTTGGCTTTATAAATTAGTAACATATTAGTAATATTTTGTTGGCCGAAACAATTTTCAAATGAGAATATTTGTAAATTTTTATTGTTTAGTAAATAATGTTAATGTTTTTAAATCTTTTAATGTAAAAATTGTGCAAATGCAAATCCAACTCGCGCATTATAGGTTTCGTATAGCAAAATACTATGTTGGTTTTCTTACTTACGTGTTTTGTTAGGTTAACACTAAAGTAAAAACGAATAATATTTACGTTTCCACAATATCGACTCATTTTATCAACCGTGAAAATAAGTTCGGTTTATATTATTTTATAACATTTTATGGAAAACAAGTTTATGGCTGTTAAGCTGCCAAAGCGGGTAACTAAAAATATTTCATATCTCAAAAATTATGAAAAAGTATTTTAGGAACTGCTATACCTACCTCAGCTATTTCACTTTTTCTTGACACCTTTTCTCGGAAAATAAAGGCTTAAAGGACACAACAAAATGCTTACGACTTTAATCATATTAGCCGAGCCATATGAAATAATAAAAAGTATTTGCTTAGAATTATTTACTTATCACACTTTCTTTTGAAAATTGTTTTGGAAAATATTACTAACTAACGCTAACTAAGAAAGGTTATCATTATGTAATTTAAATAATCAGCTAAATATTAAATTAATCAATAGCTGTCTATTAGTAAAAAATGATTAAAATTAATTCCGTAGTTGGAGAGTTTATCGCCCAAAACTAAAAAACAAACAAAACAGAAGTATAGACATACATAAATGTTATTGCTAAAACAAAAAGTGCAATTAAACGGAGGAACCTTTGTGGCATTGTCAATCACTGCCATTATTTACCAATCATGCGGTGCGCAATGAAAGTAATGTATAGGTAATATAAGAGTGTACTAATGTGTAAAACCTAAGAATTTGGTTTTTGATCATCTGAACGCGGGCGGAGCCGCGGGAAATGCTAGTTTGTATTAAAATTAAATGTAAAAAAGTCAAGCTTTATTACATTTCGTTTTTTTGGCCAAATTTTGTATTTTGCAAACTGAACATCCAAACATTTCTACTCAACTAAACCAGGCCTTTATTATCTATACTAATATTATAAAGCTGAAGAGTTTGTTTGATTGTTTGTTTGTTTGGTTGAACGCGCTAATCTCAGGAACTACTAATCTGATTTGAAAAATTCTTTTTGCATTGGATAGCCCGTCAACTGAGGAAGGCTATAGGCTATATATCATTTCGGAAAAATGCACGGCTCCCGTGGGATAGATTTGATTTGGTCTAGGGACGAACCCAAAGCGAAGCGAGGGTGAGTCGCTAGTAAGACTATAAGACTACATATATATATGTTCGTAAGTAATAAAACTGAGACATTCAACTATATTTCAGGTGAAGATGAAGATAAATCAGGTAATGAATAAACAAAATAATTAAAAATATGTTATATCATAGTAATTCTTTAGTGGGTTAGAGGAAGAAAAATAATTCATTGCCCTATTGTCGACTCTCTCACTCATTGAAGAAGAACGAATATTTCTCTCTTTTTCGTGTGACGAATAAAAAATTATTATGGTTATATAATACTTTCTTAGATTTACGCGAATGTTTGACATTTAAATAAAACTATCTTTTCGGATTTTTTCGCGGATTTATTTTGATTTTTGGTTCCCGACGTTTCGATTGCTTTACAGCAATCATGGTCACGGGAGAGACTGAGGTGTTAGATGTCTCAAAGGTATTATATAGTTGTTACAGACAGCCTACCCACAAATAACAAAATGAATTCAAAAAACTTGAAAATTGGCACCAAAGTACCTTACAATATTTGTTAATTTTAATTTTAAAACATTTTTAAAACATTTTTATAATTTTAATTACTTTTATATTATATAATTTTATATAATTTATTTAATTTTAGCTTTATTATTATAATTATTACAATTTTTTAGAAAATTTATTGATTAATAATCTATATTTAGTGTTGCCATTATTATATTTATAACTATAAAGAAAAAATAAATTATTAATTATTTAAGCCACATTATTATTCTATGTGTAATTTAAAAAATTAAAATTAATTAAGAATTACTATTTGCAAATGAAAATATTAATTTGAATACTAATTTAAATTACTGTTATTTTGATCCGCACAGTAAGAACTTACTACATCTAACTGTCTGTTTTGTTTAATCTTTTAAATTAAATTAAATAAAATCAAATAATATATCTAAACAAAACAGACAGTTAGATGTAGTAAGTTCTTACTGTGCGGATCAAAATAACAGTAATTTAAATTAGTATTCAAATTAATATTTTCATTTGCAAATAGTAATTCTTAATTAATTTTAATTTTTTAAATTACACATAGAATAATAATGTGGCTTAAATAATTAATAATTTATTTTTTCTTTATAGTTATAAATATAATAATGGCAACACTAAATATAGATTATTAATCAATAAATTTTCTAAAAAATTGTAATAATTATAATAATAAAGCTAAAATTAAATAAATTATATAAAATTATATAATATAAAAGTAATTAAAATTATAAAAATGTTTTAAAAATGTTTTAAAATTAAAATTAACAAATATTGTAAGGTACTTTGGTGCCAATTTTCAAGTTTTTTGAATTCATTTTGTTATTTGTGGGTAGGCTGTCTGTAACAACTATATAATACCTTTGAGACATCTAACACCTCAGTCTCTCCCGTGACCATGATTGCTGTAAAGCAATCGAAACGTCGGGAACCAAAAATCAAAATAAATCCGCGAAAAAATCCGAAAAGATAGTTTTATTTAAATTATTATGGTTTTTACATTTCAGATACAAGTAAAGGTGACTATGAAATTTATATATATATATATATATATATATATATATATATATATATATATACACTACTGTCTGCTCTTGGCTCTTACATTAGCTCCTAAAATTGTATTGTGTTATAAACATCAAGCAACGTACTTTGTACATGTTGAAGCTCATCGAGGGAAGACCCTCACAAAGTGTGCATGAATTTCTTACAACATACGAGTACATTCCTTAACACTTATATTTGCCTGGTAATTTTGGTACCTGTTGAGGTACGGAGTTCAATCCAGGTAACAGTAAAAATTGGTAAAACTCAAACAAGTAGTAAATGAATTTTAGGTGCAGGAGTTTCTATATATTAAAAAAACTGACTTTAATCTACCGAGCTGGAAACTTATACTATGAAATCCCAACAATCTTTAAGTTCAAGAGTTTTTAAGGTTAAAAAAATGCTTTTAGGTGCAGATGCAGTTTCTGCAGGTAAGCAAAAAAAAAACCTTAACCCATCGAGCTGATCCGAGCTGAGTCGAGCTACTTATTCTACTTATTTATTAGATTATTCGTCCTTCCTTATAATTCATATATTTTAAAAAGGAAGAATAATTAATTTTCATTCGTCCTATTAAAGGAATAGACTTGTTGAAGTTTATTTGAATAATGTTCATTTTGGGTAGAGCTTGGAAGAGATATTAACACTTCTTTTTTTGTATAAAATTTTCCTCGAAACTTGTCAAAAATTCAAAAAATCATCCAACGTTAAGGAGCACAAGAAGTTACAGACGCGTCGTTAGCAATAAAAGTATCAAGGCTTTGTACACAGATATCTAAATCTGTGGCAACGTATATTTAAAAAAAAATAGCTTGTCTATGCAAAATTAATTCTTATAAGTCGATCTTTACTTACTCTTGCATTGATTTAAAACTGAATAGTACCTAATTTTGGTTTGTGAAATACTTATGACATTACAATAATTTACCATCGAGCAGATTTAATGTATGTATTATGTATTCAGCCCTTTTTTTAACGTCCCACTGCTGGGTACAGACCTCCCTTCAATACGAGGGGAATCAGGCCATAGTCCACCACGCTGGCTAAGTGCGGGTTGGCGGATTTCACACGTCTTTCGAAAACTTGCTAGGTTTTCTCAGATATGCAGGTTTCCTCACGATGTTTTCATTCACCGTAAGGCAAGTGGTAATCATGTTAGAAATGATTCGCACATGAAAATGTTAGAGGTGCGGGACCCGGGATTTGTACCCGCTTCACTCGGTTTCCCAAGCGAGCGCGTTACCATTGGGCTACCACTGCTTTAATCTATATGTATGGAGAGAAAGGAAGATAGAGGAACTCTTTAAAAGGTCTTAGTAAATTCTTCCAGTGTTCATATAATATGTGATTCGATATGATGGGCTCCTTTATAATACAATGGAACTATGTTTATTTACTAAAGATTTAGTTTTTTCGTAAATAACGTAAGAATTAATAGAATAACAAAATATCACTTACTAGAAAATCCATCAGAAGTAGGAGAAGAAGGAGAAGAAGAAACTTCAGATGAAAAAAAATTAAAAAAAGAAGATTCGTCCGGTAATTAAACAATTAGTTTTAACTATTAATATATATTTGTTGGGGCTCTGGGACAAAGTAATTATTATTTAACATAATAAAAACAAAGATAGTTTGCCAATTTCTAAAAATATAAGGCTTAGGACGTTATGTACGGCGAAAGATTTCTGGTTGGAGTGAAAACTTTTTTAGCCGCGTTGAGCGATTTTTTTAGGAGCAAAACTTATGAGTTCGCGTCACCGACATGCTACGTGTGACAGTCGTGTCGACACAATCTGGCGCAGACTGGCGACGTCATATGTTTTGATTAAACAATAAATTATATCAAAATGTAAATAATTATTTCCCGAAGTGCCAATGGATGTGAAAACCAGACTTATAATAATTTCAATTTACAAATTATGAAATTTTAATTATTCATTCTATAGTTAATTTAAAAATAAAAAAACACAGTTATTTCAAAGTTATAAGTTTTCATTTCTGCCGGCAGTCTCATGACTGCCTATTTTAATTTTTTTACTTCTAGTGGGAAATGAGAGTACAGATTATATATATATATATATATATATATATATATATATATATATATATATATATATATATTTCTTTAAATTCATATTAAAATGTAAAAAAAGTCAATTTAATGAGGCCAAGGGCTTCATTCTCTATTACAATTCCAAATTCCATTTACATATTTGGAGCCTAACTGCCATAATTGGATAATAAAAAGCGGCTATTAACAGCTTAAGTCAATGCAAATCCTACCTAAAATGGTGGAAAAAAGTAAATAAAAATGACAGGCTATTGTGTTTTTTTATTTTATACCATAGATAACATTGTAATCTTCCGTACGTCTATTTCGTTATTATAAGGGCATAGAGCATTACTTATTTTTATATGTAGTTATCCAAAGTAGTATAGTATCGGTTTAGATAAAAAAGAAAACATGCTAAGGGTGTAAATATAGATTGTATACTTTGAAGAGTATTTACACTACATTTTTTATAAAATATGTTAATTTTTTATTCTAAATTTACAGAAGAAACGGTAAAAGTAACTAAAGTATACCATCCACCGAAGCCGGCCAAACTACTGGATCATTACGTCGATGACGTTTAATAAACGGCTAATTTTGACAGAATGATTTTTTTATTTTCAACCACAGATAATGTAATTTATAGATATAATAAAAAAGTACCTGGGCGACCGAGCTTCGCTCGGAGTTCTTTTTTGTTATATCGTTTTTTTAGATAAAAAAGAACTAAAAACTTGAATAAATACAAAAAAAAAGTAAAAACTTTGGATTCCGATTTCCGACCGGGACTCGATTCCGGGCATATGTGTTGCCTAATTTGCGCCTTGACCACGATGCTTATAAGCAAGTGTAAGAAATTATCGACCATATTCTGCGTAGAATAATGCAATAGAAAACAGCATGAAAACTCGAAAACACGTGTTTTCCCGGACATGAGACTAATCTAGATCATTTTTTCGCCCCCGAAAGCCCCCACCACCCCAAATTTCAGCGAAATCGTTAGAGCCGTTTCCGAGATCGCCGGTATAAATAAATAAAGATATAAAGATATAAATATACAAGAATTGCTCGTTTAAATATATAATAAAAAATATATCTTAAGTCTCACTTTAAATATACTTGCAAAGGTGTTTTTTTTTTACTTTAATCTAGCAAAAAAGATATGTACTGACGTTTTTGTATTGAAACTGATATTGGTTAAGTTTTATTAATGATTTTTTTATTCTATATTTTTTTTATACCGTTTGTTTACAAAATAAAGAAGAAGAAGAAAAGTATACTGTAGTACGCGTAGATTATTTATGTTTGTTTTCTAGTGATATTGAATCTATAACTACATATAATAAAATTGTAACTAAGTCGAAATTGTACTTAAGATATGTTTTGGAAAATCTTATTGAAATAGTAATTATTATCGATACAGAGGCTCTTTAGTTTATAGAATTTTTGTGTGTCTGTCTGTCTGTGACCGCATCACGGAAAAACCACTGGAGTGATTTTGATAAAGTTTGGTATGATGATACCCGGTTGTCCGGGTCAACATGTAGGATACTTTTTACAAAATGAAAATAATACTTTCTTAGATTTACGCGAATATTTGACATTTAAATAAAGTCTCTCCCGTGACCATGATTGCTGTAAAGCAATCGAAACGTCGGGAACCAAAAATCAAAATAAATCCGCGGAAAAAAATCCGAAAAGATAGTTTTATTAAAATGAAAATATTTCATCTCTGAGAAATCTATACTAAACGTTAAATCGTAAGCAGGGGCGAATCCGAGCGGAGCGAGGGTGAATCGCTAGTAGCATATAAGCTTTTAAAATAAACCACACACTGTTAAATACGAAAATGTGTACACTTATTACTCCTTCGCCCTGAATCCGCTGGACGGATTTGGATAAAATTTATCACACAGATAGTCTATGACCTGGAGTGACACATAGAGTATTGTAAGTAAAAATATTTAATATTAAACTTTAAAATATTTTTTTAAATCTAACACACATCACATAATGGTTAATTATGTTCAGGGATATTTCCCATAATAGCTTTTAAACAATTTGAAGCATGAAAATAATATTTATGAAATAAATAAAATATTTAGCACGTACATTTCTAAATTCAAAATGAAACGCCCCCGGGTGGGGTCGAACCACCAACCTTTCGGTTAACAGCCGAACGCGCTAACCATTGCGCCACGGAGGCAGACACTCTAAATGCTTAAAGGTTATTCCCAAGAATACACCTCCTGGATAATTTCTAAGAAATTAATTGAGTTAACTGGCACACCGGTGTGCCCGCGATCCTCGACGGGTTAAAAAATTTTAGGTTATATTTTATGTAGGTCGTTAATGTAATTTAGATATTTAGAATAAATAATATGAGCAATTTGTATTTTTTTTTTTGTAGAAATGAACCCGCTACTTTTATTTATGCTCAAAATTAGTCTCATTATTTTAATTTAACCGTTAAATGTTGATATTTATTTTGTTACATCTGTTAAAATAGATGTCTATAATATACAAATATTTACACAAATGTCATAAATAGATAAAGTTAGTAAGTTTGTTTGTAGGATGTAATCCCAGAAACTGCTGAACCGATTTTGAAAAATTCTTATACTTATTAAAAGCATTCACTACTACCGAGTACTGCAGGTTATGAAATATTGTTTTCTCGTTCTTTAAACGGTTTGAAATAAAGCAATAAAATGTATAGCAAAAGGACATCTAGGCCGTGAACGCACCAAGCGTAGCATGAGTAATACACTCTTATTTTATTCTAGAAAAATCTCCCTGTGATTTCTTTTAGTGATTTTTTTGTGAAGTGAATTTATAGTAATGTCTAATCCTATATATATCATATATTTTTATATTTTCATATTTCATATATTATATTGTATTTAGAAAAAAAACGTGTGTGTGTACGTTATGTACGCACGTAAGAAGTTATACTTCTTTGGCGAAAGAACAAAAACAGCTAAAGATTTCATCCCGTATGTCATAACTCTCTGTTTATAAAAGGAATGCAGCTCACTTCACCATGTCGCTTATTGGCTGTCGGTGTGCGCGCGACAATTTTTCCCAAACGTGCCAATAGAAGTTAAACTTAAAAAATTATTAGGTATATTTATTATTATATTTTTAATATGGTGTTCTTACCGGAGGCGTGGGGCCTGGAGCTGTGGGTGGAGGCACGTATGTAGGACGCGTTGGTCTATACGTGGTCGTTGGCTGGAATCAAATATTAATGATAATTAGTATTGTATATTAATAATTAAGCATATCTTATTATATAAAAGGCAAAAGTGATTGACCGCACTATATCAACGCACAGGCCAAATCCCTAAGGGTAGCAAATTGAAATTTGGCATCCACTAAGGAAGGATTTTCCAAAATTCAACCCCCAAGGGGGTGAAATAGGAGATAAAAGTTTGTATGAAACCTACATTTTTAGTTTTTTTTTATATTTTTAGCGCGAGCGAAGCCGCAGGTTCTGCTAGTTATATATAAATGATATAATATTCTCTCGACTGATTTCGGCCATGACGGTCAATCTCACAGAGATTAGCCAACTGCAGGAGATATTATATTGAACAAGTATGCATAAACACTAGTACAGTCTCTACTCTTTTAGATAGAACGACAATTCCACACGACCGGGGAAAGATCAGGCGCACGGCCCACGGCCATAGCTTTATGTGCTCTTTCATCCATGGAGTTGCGACATTTTGGACTTCGCAACTTCGGACAGTTAATTGAAATTTCTTGACAGAAGAATCTAATAACTACACTTAACCGACCCGGGACTCGAACCCAGGGTCTCTAACCACTAGACTAACGAGACAATTATATAATTATACTTTAATGTCCATATTTACAGTCATGTTTCACACAAAATTGGCTATATCGTTAGCTTAAAGTCCAAAGGAATTCCTAATAGGCCCACTCTATCCGCAATTAGTTGTCTTCAATAGTTCGATTGTTCAATCGGATAAAAAGTATGCTATTGTTTTACATATACCTACTATTGTAATACAAACAATGCCTTGGCAATAGAAGTACACTTGTAGTAGAAAATCGTGCAAACACCTTGAAATAAATTATGTCCTTAAGACCTTGGTACTGTTTTTTCCATTTAAATTGTTATGAATGATCTAAGTTTTCTTTATTTTTTTCTCTTTGAATAAGTCATAAACTTTAATTTAAGCCGTACAGGAAGCTGGCTAAAACACCGGATTTAACATCTGAGATTTTCATGTGTGAATCTCATTTTAAACATGATTATCACTTGCTAATAAGGTGAAGAGACACATCATGAGAACAATTTTCTACAATTTATATACAATTATATCTGGAAGAAGCTAACCAATTGTCGAAAGATATGTAAAGTCCGCCAACCAGAATTTGGCCAGTGGACCATGGCCGAGTCCCTCGCATTGAAGGAAGGCCTGTGCCCAACAGTGGGACATTAAACCTCCTGAATATAGTAGTGCTAGAAATAGAAGACTAGATTTACCAATTAATTTTTTCGGACTAAATATAAGTGGCTTGTTTTAAATAAAACTATCTTTTCGGATTATTTCTCGGATTTATTTTGATTTTTGGTTCCCAACGTTCCAAATGCTTTACAGCAATCACGTTTACGGGAGTCTATCCTGTGACTATGATTGTTGTAAAGTAATCAAGCAAGAACCAAAAATCAAAATAAATCCGCGAAATAATCCGAAAAGATAGTTTTATTTAAAATGTCAAACATAGATAAAAAACTTTGGAATAAATTAAAATAATACTAGCTTGATCAAGATTTGATCATGTCATCTGAATCCGAGTAACTTGTATCGCTTTTATTCATTTTTGAATCATTGTAACCAAACAATGGTTTGCCTTGGTTTAAAAACCTATTCATACGTCAAAATAGTTTCGCGGCTATTGACCATGAGTACATATATGAGAACTTATATAAGATCATTTAATTTTATATTCTTTGCATAATTTCAAGTGTTAATAACTGTTTGTAATAAAATTTTGAAGCGTAACCTTAAGATATAAATGATAAGAACATATGGCACAGTACCAGCGTTAGGGAAGTGAATTTGATTGATAATAGGTTTAATATTTATCGAAGCTTTTGAAATAACATGCCAAAACTTGATTTTAATTCAATTTTGGTGAAATTGGGATGACCTCCATCCA